>OY728164.1:26893610-28150610 GCA_963277665.1 Viscum album | reverse complement strand
TATTGTCATATTAACCAATAGTTATCAAGAACAAACTTATATCAATAATGTATAATGAAATACATCATTATTAATTGAGGTTCATGTCAAATGTGTATGGCTACATCCCTATTTAATGGTGTTTATTATCCCACAAACACAAATATTTATTTTTTTTATCAATGAAATACCAAGAAAGGGTATGTCCATGTACATTTATTTTTTGGCACCAACTAGGTACAATGAGGGATTTATATTCAATGAACAAGAATAAATGATGTCGTCCTGTCCCTTACTAAGTTAAAAAATGTATGAAAAGTCATATTTAATAGCCACTAATTTTGATCAAATTCCTTTAAATGTTTAAAAAAATGTATTCCTTTATTTTAAAGTAATTGAAATCGTTGTCTCAAATATTCAGTAATCAATAATTGCATCTTTTCTTCAGTCTGAGTAAGATGAATGTATAACAAACTAGATATCTAATAATTCTATGATACATAATATAAAAAATTATAATAATATAAGTTGTTTATTATTATTATTGTATAAAGTATTTATTCAACTAAACAACACTACACTTTTGATATTATTTGTATGCAAGATCAACCATGCACGAACTCAGCCTCTTACTTATATCCTTTTTATTATTCTTATTATTTTATGTTCTTTTTTGTTCTCTAAATGTGTGTATGAGATTAAGGCCCTCATTCTTTCATGCATACAAGAGATTCCTCACACAAACCCAAAAATATAAGTGATTTTAATTGTATATTTTGTTTTTATTTTCCTTTATGAGAACAAAGAACATGATATCTACCACATTCTAGAAACCATGTTCTAAAAAACTTTTTCTTTATTTGAGAAAGAAAGAGATGCTCCACAAGATCTTGATTTGACATTATCTTCTTATATATAAACTAAGATTTTATATATTTTTCTTCCTATGAACCCCTTGAGTGTTCTTAGAATGTGAAATAGTATGCAGATCTTCTTCATGAATGATTTTTGAGTAGATATTATTCTTTGTGATGTAGAGTGACTCGTGGAACCCTCTTCTCTCTTTGCATGTCCTATGAGGATTATATATCTTCATGTCTGTTTGTATAAATGGATTCTTGGAGGTGCACAGTTTTTAAAAAATGATATCTCTCAAAGAAAAATATGAATAAGAAAACCATATTTTCAGCAGGGGGACTTGATATTAATAGATTAAGATACTATCTCATAGGTCCTATATTCATTCCACTTCCAAACTCTGATTAATATATCATGTATTATAAATGTGTTTAGAATGAAAACCCATACCATTTATACACTTTTATTCATGATTTATTACAAACACTTACACATAATACAATTAAAAAATATCAAAAGGCCTACTATTTTTGTGTAATTAGATACATACTACAATAACATAAAACAAGGATATATTGAAATTATTTTAAAAACATTATAACATGAACATAAAATCCATTGATCTTCTAATACAACACTAATAGCCTTGGGATGTACATAAGATAGGGGTTAGATACAAAGCCTAGTGAGGGAATAATCAAAGACTAACATGATTAAAGTAATACATGTGAGTTAAGAGGCATGTCATGGTGACATGAATGGGTGAATATAAAAAACGTGAACTTCAAAACATGCTATTAGATGATACAATCAAGGAAATATAAAAATATGGAAATAACATAAAACATGACATCATAAGGCTATGTCAATAGTAATCACTGGGATATCATAACATTTTGTTCTTAGGATAGCCTCCCAGGAACTGTATGTGGTATATCATGAGAAAAAAACATTTCCCAATGGAATTTAAGGAAATCTAATTTCTATCCCACCTATCACATTCAAATCATCTACATTAATTTATGTGCCATCTGGATCATAAAACATATGAATGTATTTTATAATTTATAATCTCAAGACCAATTATTTTTGGTTTCATAAATAGAATACCCGGATTGATGAAGGATAGTTTCAACAAGGTCAATACCCTTGAGTGGAAATGGGTATGTGTATTTAGAAAAAACAATTTTTGGCATGGAAATAAAAAAAAATTGGGAGCATAACAATTGCACATAAAGGTTCAAGGAAGGGTTTAATGAGGGTGAAAGGTGGTCTTTAATTAATTGGTAATCATAATTAGAATATAAGGTTGTGTAAAAACATGTTTAATAATGAAAAATTGAAAATTATATGAATTATTAAAAGGAAATTATATGAAATAATAAGGAAGAGGTTTGGATCCCATTACATGGGAGGTTGTGTCTTAAAGTTAGAGAGGTGATTTTTAAGATAATCGTAACACATCGAGAGGGATTTAGAGTTAGAAATAGAGAATAAATTCACGATCAAAGGGTTTTTAGTGAATATTAATGAGAGGTTGTGTGGGTATGTGTATCAAAAGAGAGGGTTATTATTTATAAATTTGTAAATATAGATTTAAGACACTATATGATAAAATAATCGAAACCAAAACCATATCCTGATTATTTCCAATGTTTTCTAAAAAAATAGAGTGAAATTAAATATTTTATATGTTGTTGAACTAGAAATATAATAATAATATTTTATTGATGTGGAAGTGAGTCATGTTCATAATGAAATGATTTTAAAAAATTAAAATATAATTAATTTTTTGGAGGATGTCTTAATGGTTACTACAATTAATAAAATAACATCATAGACCAAATAATTTTAATGTTTAAATCAATATTTTTTTATAGAATACATTTGAAGTATTTAGTATAATTTTTTTTGTATTTTTACAGTGTCATAATACGTACCATATATTTAATGAATGTTTAATTTTACCGTAAATTTTAATTTTCATAGAAAATTATGACAAAAATTCACCATTAGCTAATTTCAATGAGGTGATTTAAAAAATAATATTTATTTTTCCAAAATAATTTTTTATACGAGAAATTACATTTTTTTATAAAAATCTATATTTATTGTATAAAACTAGTTTTATAACTCTAACAACATTCGAACCCTTATAATAATTACATTGGACTTCGTTAAATTATAATATAAATTATATTTAGAAAAATATTATTAAATAAGAAAATTTTATTAAAATAGAATTTATTTAAAAATTTATTGATCAAAAGAGTGTCTTAAATTAAACTATATAATTCCAAAAAGCAACTTTGGTTTCATCATTTCAAAAAATAGTTTTTATCAATCTTGTTATACAATCATTTATAAATTAATTATAAAAAGGTATAAATAAAATAATTGTTTTAGTAAAAATAAAAATACCCATTAAGACAACTACATTAAATATGTCTAACCCATTATTACACAGTTGTATGCCCTAAGGCAATGGTATTTAATGGAATAACATTATTTGGGTGGTTTAGAGAACATGGATTAGGTCGTGATCTTGATAATATAGAACATGCCTCATTAATTTTTTAGTTTTTATATTAATTATTCAATTTTATCATGGGATTGATTATGTTCAAAACCTAGTAACACCATATACCTTGGAAAAACATATAATTAGGCTTCATAGGGTATGATCATTCTAGTTCTGGTCATCACATCTTCTGTCTGTATCAATTTGACATTATCATAACCCTTAATATATAATAATCATAATGATAACAATAGAAAGAATATATTTTAAATGGTTAAGATTCAAAAAAAAAAAATTAAATAATACCATCTATGTATTATAATAGTTTAAAATAAAAAATTATTCCCTTTATTTTTCATATATATATTACATAATAAAGAATTTATTCATTAGAAAAAAAAATCATTTATAAAATATAGGGTCCATACATTCTTCTCCCTAATGAAATCTCACCGTCAAAAATTCATTTTAGACCTAAAATAGATTAGGGTTCTTTTTTTCATAACCTCTTCCAGTTCCCATGATTCTTTCTCAAACTCGGTGTTCTTCCCCAACAGTTTTACTATGAGATTTGGCTTATTTTCATATATTTTTTCTTTATAATCATAGGTATTAACCTATTAATCTACATGTGAAATATAATTCTACAAGTGTACCACCTCTCGATTCATCACATGTAAGTGGCATGATATGTTCTTCCTCAATAGGGATACATGGTACACATAATGTACTTGAGATATGTTAGGTGAGAGTGGTATTAGATTGACTAAAGCTCTAATGTGATCATAGATCTCAAAGAGATTAATGTATCTAGGACTAATAATTTCCTTATTCTCAAACCTCATGAATTTATTCCAGGGTGATATAAGAATGAACACTTTATCTTTGAACTCAGACCCCAGAAATCAGTGATGATTGTATGGGTAACTTTTCTGTTAACTTTATTGTCGATTTAATATGATGTTGATGGGTTTACACCTTCTCTATAATCCCATGTAAAAAATCATGTCCCATAATATTCTACTCTCCAACTCCATCTCTACATGTTTCATTCTAACACATATTCCCATATAGAGCTTCATAATGGTCCATTTAATTACTATAATGAAAATTTTTGTTATATGAGAACTTCACTAGAGTAATGTGATGATCCCAATATCCATTAATGTTAATCAAACATGATCTCTACATATCCTCTAGAATATGAATGTTTCACTCAAACTGAGAATCCTTATGTGGGAGATAAGCACTAATGAAACTCTTTTCTATATCCAATACCTGCTAAAGTCTACCCCTGAACCTCAATGAAAGCCTTGAATATTGATCAGATATAATGGTGAGTGGTAATCTTTATAGTCCTACCACATATATTATGTATATCATGATGATTTTATCAAGATATAAATCTTCCTTGATGACAATGAAATGCGCTTACTTTGAAGGGTTATTGGCTACCAACCCAGTAGTGTTATTGCCTTTAGATTTACTAGGGAATCCTATAATGAAATAAATGGTTATGTTTTCAGATTTCCATACAAGTATGGGAAATGGTTTCATTATAACATTAGACTTTTATCATTCATAATTGACTTTTCGGTATACTAGACATCAAGATAAAAAATATACAATCTCTATTTTCATGTTATCCCACCATAATTTTTCCATCATATTTCTATACATACTTGTACTTCTAGGATGAATAAAGATGGATGATCTATTAGCATCATCCAAAAAATAATTTTTTAGTATTTTTTTTGATGGTACAAATATCATGTATCTAAACATTATTACTCAATCGTTATTAATGTTAACTTTTGAATTTTCACTACCTTTACTTATATATCCTCATCATATTTTTAGGCATCCTCGATCCTATCATTAATGGATTATTGATTGCATATTTAAGAATGTTAGGATATAGTTTCTTTTATTATTCTCATTTCGATCAAATGCATGTCCAATATTTATGGATCCCTTCAATCCATATCATTGATAGGGATGTGAGACCCTTTCTACTCAGAGAATCACCCACCTTATTTGCCTTTTCAGGATAGTAATGGATTGATCAATGATAATCCTGGATCCTGTTAAACCAACTTCATTGGTTCATATTTATATTCTTTTGTATGAATATATAATAAAGTCTTTTATGATATGTATAAATTTTTAACTATTCACTATAGAGGTAATATATACAAATCTTAAATGAGAAGACGACGACAGCCAGTTCTAGATCAAGGGATGGGTAGTTCTGATATTCGATCTTTAATTATTGAGCGGTATATACTATCTCTTTTTCATCTTTCATGAGTACAAAACCCAATCCCTTTTTGGATTCATAACTGTAGATTTCAAATCATTTCTTATTGGTGTATAATGTGAGAACATGATTAGTGATTAATTTCTTAATCATTAATAATCTCCTCAGATTTATTAGTCCATAAAAACATTACTCCCTTATGAGTTATCATTGTTAGTGTTCATGAATATCATGAGAATCTTCTCACATATTGATGATATTTCCTAAAAAATATAAGGAAACCATAGATCCCTTTTGTTAATGTTTGTCCAGCCCATCCATAAAATTCCACTATTTTTGAAGGATATGTATATATCTTTTTTGTGATAACATTACACATACATGTTACTAATTTTTGTTATTTGTTCAATTAAAACTAAACCTATCATTTTGAAGGAAGGCCCGACCATTCTTTAATGAACACATTCTTTCACGATGAGTATGTCACAAAGGATAATATTTTCCATAGTCTAGATAATTTTATCTATGTACACTTTCATTTAAGGAAATAATATCCATTAATGTGATGATTATTCCAAATGATATCCATCCACCTCCTTGCACATTTATAAAATTTAAGGGTGATTTGTGTTAAAGAGGGTGAATTCAATCTCTCGGTAATTTAGGTTGGATCTATACAATGAAAACCAATACATAACTAAGATAAAACTAAAATACACTAAATTGAGAGTGATAATATTTTTAAGAAGTTGATTCCCTAAAACATCAACTTATTATACATTAACATCAATTTTTTCGCTGATAATATAAAACCAATTTGTGTGGTCTCTCTAGGTTCTTATAAAACATACAATATATTATTTTGTGTCATGGATTGATATAGAACAAGACATAAAAAACTATAGAGTAGTGGTTTTGTTTAAATCAATCATCATGATCCATATCACTGATTTTCCTAACAAAGGAACTTATTTTTTCTATTTGTCATGGAGATTGGTGGTGCTCCTCATCTTTGATATCCCTTGGAATACAATATTGTCTTTGATAATGCCCAAGTTCAACACAGTTATGATATTGAAATATTAATGGTACCATAGATTGAACATTTTTTCCATACATAATGTTAAATGAAATGTTTATTTTTATTGAATTTAGATACTTTATATCACATGTTTTCAAACATAAAATTTCTTCCAGTTCCTTTGTGACATTTCCATTGGTTCTTCATTTCTCATTTTTGAAAGGTATAGAATTGAATGTACTTTCCTTTATAACCATTATCATATGAAATTCCATGAGATATATTTCTCTACATTATTATCATGTCTAGAAATTAAACTATGCCCCAATTATTAATTATAATTTTTTATAACTATTTGGAAATAATCAAAAGATTTTTTAATTTAGCTACCATTATGTTAGTAATTTCATTTGGCCAGCCATCACATTTATCATCACATTAATTATTAAATCAGTTCCCCCTATTTCTATCCACTAACTAATATAAATATAGAATTATGGATGAAATGTTTTGTATTATTAATCACATAAAAAAGGAAACTATGATTATTGAAGGGATAACTCATAAATGACAAGCATTCCTTAACCTATAAATATATACGTTTCAATATATGTTTTTCATGGTCTATTTCCTAACATAAAATTTGATTGTATTTTTTATTTCCATCATGATGGCTCTTATGGAGCCTATTAAGTTACAAAAAAAATATTCCCTTATATTTTCAAAATGGGGGCGCAGCAAGGCTTATTTTCGTACAATAAGTGATGATCAATTTAATACCCAATGTGCACCTTTTAGGGTAATTACACAAAGGTAAAAATCTTCTAGAGACATATCCAATTATAGTGTCAAGGAAGTTTTTTTGGAAACCACTTAATCTATACATTACCAAAATTTTCATATTTTATTCTATATTTAGTCTTATACTGATGTATTTCACAGAGGTTTTCTAATCATAAACCCCCAAAATAAATAAATCTTTATATAGTACAAAATATGAGAACACATACCTTTTATAGACTTTAAATCATAATATATTACATAAATATTGATATAATACAATCCAGAAAGATTGAAATTCCTATTTTCATTGATTAATTATATTCACATTCCTATAATTTAAAATAAGGATACAATAACATTTTTTTAAAAAATTCAATAACATACCCGTAATTTTTATTGATCTTCTAAAACTACATTAGAAAATTTCATCCCATACATAAGAAATGGGTGACAAATGTAGACTAGTAATGGAATAATCAAATAATAACATGATGCAGTTAATACATGTGAGTTAAGAAGAATATCAAGTTGAGATAAAATTGTTATAATAATAAACACGATTATCTAGTCATGATATTAGATGACAACATCAAGGAAAAAAATGAATTTAGAAACAACATAAAACATTACATCATATTAATAATTCAAGGTTATACATTGAGATATCATAACATATCATGCTTAGGATAACTAGCCGTGAACCATACATTGAAATTAATTAGCTAAAAACATTAGCCTAGGACCTCCTGTCACATTTATATCATGTACATGGAATTTTTACCCCATATAAGAAACAACATTTTAATGTTTTTTATCAAATTTAATCCCATGGTTATGTAGTATGGGTATCTTATATGAATGTATCTAATCAATTTATGATAAAAACACATTTTTTAAAACCGTATATTTTAAATGGGGATGGTTATTCACATCACAAAATTAGTATTGGAAATTCACAGAATAATTTTGGTAGCATAATGGTAGCACATAATGGTTTGAGGAATGTTTTAATCAAAGTGAAGGGTGGTCTATCATTATATGGGAATCATAAGGAAATTAAATGAATGTGTAAAAACATAATAAAACAAAAATATATAAATAATAATTCTTAGTGGAAACAAAGTACATGAAATAAAAATTAATAGGAGCGGATCCCTTACTTTGAGTGGATATTTCTAAAATATATAGAGGATATTCTTAATATATTGATAAAACCTTGATAGGGATTTATATTTTTATATGGATAAGAAATAAATGGTCAAAGGTTTTTTGGTGAAGAGGTTTGGGAAGATAGTTGGGTATTTATATAAAAAGAGTGGGTGAATATTTATTAATTTCTAAAATTAGGTTTTTGACTCGATATGATATTACAATAAAAAGCACAAGTCATCCCATGGTTTTCCATTGGTTTATTCCAAATAGAAGTGGTTTTAAATATTTTATAACTTTATGAGCCATCAATATTAAAACAATACAATTGGTGATATGAATGTGAGTCGTTTTAATAAAAATTTCATTTTAATACCTAAAAATATAAAATTGGTATTGTAGGACTCATTAAATGATTATAAAATTAATCAAATTAAACTAGAAAACATTATTTTAAAGGGGAAATATATATTTTTGATGGATTTATTTTATAGAATTTATTACTTTTTTGGGATTTAATAATCTCATATTACATACCATTCATTTATAAAGTATTTAATATTCCCATAAAAATTTCATATCTCCAAAAATTTCAAAGATTCACCATTCCATAATATTGATCGGCTAATTTAAAAAATAATATTTTTCTTACCAAAATAATTTTATAAATATAATAATTTTTCCATTTAAATAGAAAACCATATTTATTGGATAGTACTAGTTTTATAACTCTAAAAACATTATGAACCATATAAAAATTACATTGAATTTGATTAAATTATATTATAATTTATATTTTAATAAATATTATTAAATAGGAAAAATTTTATGAAATTATATATATTTAAAAAATTATTGAATTTATCAAAATATTATCTTAACTAAATATATATTTTTTCCAAAAAATAAACTTTGAATTCTTTATATCGAAATCTAATTTTTATCAAACTCATTATATAATCATTCGTAAAGTAATAACAAAAATGGATAAATATAATAATTTTTTTATTATGAAGAAAACATATACATTTTTACAAACATGGTCAAGATTTATAACCCCTTATTACATAATCCTACGCCTTAAAGTTAAGTGTGTTATTGTAAAAGATTCTAGGTAAGGTTCAATGAGTATGGTTTGGGTTGTGATCTTGATAATCTTGAACTACACCCATAAATGGTGTTGTTTGTGTTTTAGTTTTTGAATTCCATATTTTGATTTATCATGTTCAAAACCCACTAACACCATATCCTTCAGAATCACATATAATTAGGTGATAGTGGTTATGATCCAACTGATCAATGTCATCTCTTATTCTATAAATCTCAATTAAACACTATCATAACCATTAATATAAAATAATCATAATGATCACCATACAAAAACTATATTATCAATGATTAATATTATTAAAATTATTTTAAATATGATAGGATATATATTATAATAGCCCTAATAACCAATGTAATCCATGTTTTTTTATATTTACCTTACTTAATAAGGAATTTATTAATTCAAAAATGAAGTTTCATTTATAAATATTTGTCCATTATAATGATTCCTGGTAATTTATTAATATCAATAAATCAATCAATATTCCTAACATTAAAAATGTGTTCTATTGTTTATATTTAACATCAAGGGATTCTAAGAATTTAGGAATCTTCATGTAATCATATTATTCCTTCATGAATTGAAACTCAATAGAATGTGGTCATATCAGATGAATCATATAATTCCTAAATATCTCTGACAGTGATGAATAGGATTTAAAGTAGCATATTCTATCGATTAGATCATGTTTTAAATATGTAGACTAAATCCATGATGTTCAAGAGATTTATCATGTCCCATTTTCAAGGCATGATCACTAGATATGATTAGAATTATGTTCGATGAAAACAGGTATGAAGAAGTTACTGCTTATAGTATACTTTCAATGGTTTAGGGTAGAATTTGACATAAAGGCTTGATCAGATAGATATGATAAAATACATCCAATAACTATGTATATGTGCATATTTTCTAATAGAGTAATAGTAATGTGTGCTCATAATTTTAACCTCAGTATTGTAATCCATATCATTATTATTAAAAACATATCTCATTCCTCACACATCTCTAATCATCACTGAGGGAAACAACCAAACCACCTTTACATAGCCACCAGTAGGGGTAGTTCCCCAACCTTGTGTGGTCCTCCCGGAATCCTCCTATACACTTGTGGGGACCTATATGTTCTCTATGTTCCCAACATGATAATATTCCTCCATGTTATCCCTATAGAATATATACAAACCCAAAATGCCACCCACAACTAGCCAGGTTGACCCTCTCCCACACAGTTGACCCTTGTGTCTGACATGAGTGGTTGAGGGGGTCCTTGGTTAGCCAATGAATCACTCGTTTTTTTATATAATTCAAATTAAAATAAATTTTAATAACTATTATTGAATAAAAAAATAAATAATCCTCACTCTCTAATGACTTCATCAATATAATTACTTTACAAAAATAAATATTTTTATGGTCTTCACCTCATTGGAATCTTCAAAACATTCCTTTTTAAAAATAATTGTGTGTATGAAAATCACCTTTTCAAATGTCATGGAATATTTTCTACCACTTTCATATGTTCCCTAAATATTTAGAAAAATTCCTCAGTCGTCATATATATAATTTATTTCATCCATAATATAATATGTAACCTTTAAACTTCCATGGATGAAATTTCTTCATAAGATAAAAAAATGTTTATGGACACCAATGAACTACCAGGGAATTATCCTTTACAATTTATTATAATATTAATATTGACATCAAGTGATTCATCACTTATTATGTTGTTGTAAATAAATAAAAAATAAAAACAAATTATTATCATTAATCTACCCATTTTTATTTTTTTCCAATACTATTATAGATAATTGGATGTAAATATTTTCTCCTGATGTATTCTCCACACTTTTAATTTTCTTCTCTACCAATTATTTGTTATAAATGAAAACAACCTAAGAGAAGATGGTATCATTTTTTTATCCAATGTACCACCAATATATCCAATGTTAGTCTACATTATCAAACCTGGTGTAGAATTGAATAGGTTCTAATTTAGAAAACAATGATACCCATTCTCAGTTATAATTGTGATACCAATGGATATAGCACAACTTGTGTCTTTCATAAAATATTATTCACCTTTTTTAATTTAATAGTAATAGGTTAATAAAAATTGATACAATAAAGTGGAAATTCTTAGATACCACTTATAAAGAGGATTTTCATGATATATTCAACTTTAAATTACATTTCTCATCAAGAAACACATATTAAAAACATTCCATTATAATTGGTTGGTAATGTTTATGAAATCAGTCTTGGAACTTCTTCATGATTCTTTTTTTATGGTAATTGATTCTATTATGTTGTCCCTATAAAGATCAGACATCATTTAACTTTTTTGGATAATGATATGACATTGTTACCACATACCTCTTCAACAAGACCTCAAAGAATGTACCTTATAGTGGTATCAAATTTTCATGAAATATAATGCAATGGGAATTTATTTAGATTATCCCCAATAAGGGACGATATCCACTTTTACTTTTCCAAAATAATTCTTATCATTAGCTATTATTTTGAATTCCAATTGATACGAATACAAATTTATGTGATCTCACCCATGATGATGAATTCATATTTTCTTTATCATCTATAGTAGCTTGATCATATACCACAATGATGATCTATAATATTTTGAAAAAAATAATATTCAAGATATTATAAGATAGATAAAAACTGGTTGGTGACTTCCATAAATCATATAATAAATATTCTAGCTTGTAGATATTACAATGTAATTTCTTTATTAAAACACTTTTCTCGTTAAATATATTCATCACCAAAAATTACATAATGTTTATAAAAAACAAAAAGAATATGGGAATAAGGTGGATATTATTTTCTATTCAATGAGATAACCAAGGCTGAGGAATTTTTACCAACCACGAAACTCTCTTATTTATCCTCCAAGTGGGGGTGAACTATTCATGATGAGTTTTTTTGATTTATAGAATGTTTTGGGTACCATTGAATATTTACATTCATTAGTAGTAAAACATTATGTACTTTTCAAGTTAACATTGACCATCAAGTAGTTTTCATCATCTAGTTATTTATTATTCTTTATAAGAATCTCTTCTTGTGATTGTGATATGAAAAAAATCTCAGAAAAAAATTCATCCTTCTTGAAACTTATACACAAAACTTCCTATATATTATGGTTATAAATTATTGAAAACCTCTCATGAAATTTGATTTATTAATGTGGAATATTATACATTTCTTTAGAATTTTTCTTCACCCTTATTTCTGCCATTTTATTTTCTCAGTCCAAATCAGATGACCATATTAAAAGTATATCATTTGGAATATTGAAAATATTATTGTTAGTCACTCATGTATTTTTAATTGTGCCCTTTTCTATTTCAGTCCTTTTGTTTTGTTATTGGAATGGTCTTACCATTTGTTTCTTAGGATTTATTCCATTAATTGTGATATCCATGGACTTATTAGAGTGATCCATGGTGTGACCACTTCTTTCATAAAAGAAGAAATTTTATTTACTTTGGTGTAGCAACCTTCTTGATCTTATTGTGTTTTTTATATCAATATTATTCTATTTTTTACACAAGGATGAATTATCTTCCTTATTTATTTACTTCTTAGGAATAGTTTTCATCTAGTTCTTTCATAAGGATGAATTATCTCTATTATCAGTCTCTTATGGTCTTTTATTCTGTATATATTTAGTGTAATTCTTGAATTATTAATACATTGATACTTATTAAATATGACCATTTTCAATGAGAATACCACATAGTTTCTTTAACATTTCAAATCCATTTCTAATAGTAACACTCATGTATTCCTTCTATTGAATTTGATTCAACACTCCATTACTCTACCTTGATAAAGAAATATTTTTATTATTAGAGACTAACATATTATACAATCTATCATATTCAATGTTACCAAATATATCACAACACCAATAATAATTAAAAATATTTATATTTACTTTTGGGTATCAATGTGGCCTAATTAACATGCTTGATGTTTCTTCTTATTTTTATTTTTGTAATTGGACTACTTTAGGGAACATATATTTCTACACTTATCATTAGTCACTAAATATGTATTTCTAAGAACTCATCACATTTCATCATCCACTTTTTCACATCATTTGATTTTCAACCTACCCAATTCATAGAACTATAGTTATTGGAAAAAAAAATTAAAATAATATCATCAAAATTTTTTTATAGAGACTCTTGAGATTGATAATTAGATGATTTAATCAATTATATCCACCAGTTAGTTGACTATTAGTATATGAGTCCCCTGTTGATGTTTATGTGGTTCCAAATTTTGAATTAACATATCTTCTTTCAGCATATTGTAAAGATTAGGCTTGAACATTTTCAGTATATTCTAGATTGACTCCATGTTCAAGATACTTTATATTTAGGATGACTTTCACATACTCCATTGACTTTAGAATATATTCACATTCCTTATTAATCTTCATAACTTCCTCATCATGCATTTTATGTTTATCATAGAGCACTTTTTGAAGATTATTGATCATGATTTATTTGATCTCAAGTTGATAATTATTTAAATAAATAATAGACTTCTGGTTATCCTCTAATTCATGGATATTTTATTCAAATTCCATGTTATCATACTATTTATATTTAATTTTACTTCTCCACTAATATTTAAAAATAGAGAAAATTTATTCATATTCAACATTCTTAATCACTTTGTCTCCAATTTTCTGGGAGAGCTTAATCTTGGCATGAATTCTTTTCTAAAAATCCTTCTCCATGTTTTATATTTTATTTTCCTACTCAGTGATCTCCTCCTACACACCTTTGAATGAGCCAATAGATAAAGTTTACTATTTTTTGGATTATTATAAAATATATTTTAATGTATAAACTAATTCATAAATAAAATCACCGGACACATTTTCACCTCAATTAATTCATGTATTTTCATGATGAAAATTTTAGAATGTGATTTTTGTTATCTAAACATCATATTGGGATGAATCACTACATGATGTAGAATAATTTTCCTTCTCTTCGGTAATAGATTATACAACCAGATCTTCTACTTCTATGTAACTCTTTTCCCTCTTAGAATTACAATATAGGGAAAATAATGCATAATATTATTTGTTCTAGAGGGTTGTATTCTTCATCTTTTTAAATTATTTCATATTTCTATTCTTTATGTTCATTGACGAAAAAGAATTATAACCTGAAATATATATAACTTCTCTATGTTTTCACTCTATTATAAATTCTTATCATGTAAATAAAATATTTATTAAGAATCAATTATGAGAATTCAATTAAGGTTGTGACTTTTATATATTATACAAATTGTTAATATCATATTGGGAATACCACACTAGGGGGTATAATAGTGTGGGACGACAATTTATAACTTTACGAAAAATTATCAATTTTGATACATATTTCTCTTTTTTATTGAATGGCTCTCTTTTATTTTTCCCACATAGTAATCAAGAATGCACATAAAACAATAAATCATGAAGAATGACACCATTATTTAATGAGGTTATATTCAAATGTGTATGAATATTTCCATAATATACAATGGATATTATTCCACATTCCAAAAATATTGATTTTAAAATCAATGAAAAAAGAGAAATGGCATGTCGATGTAATATTTTAACATGGAACCAATCTCGTACAATGAAAAAATTAACTTTAAAGTATGAGAATATAGGATGTCAAACTATCTCTCAAAAAATGTTCAAAATTGTATATGAGTAATTATTTAATAGATTCTAATTATTCTAATCAACTTCATCAGAATGTAGTAATAAAATGGTTTTCGCTTCATTACAAAAATAAAAATGGATATCTCAAATATACAGAAATCAATAATGAACACTTATTCTTCATTAATAATAATATGATTTTTTGTGAACTAGATATCTTAAAAGTAATCAATATAATATATCAACAATTAGAATAATATAATTTATCCTCTATTATTATTGTTGAAACAAATATTTATGAAACAAGATCACATTACACTTTTGATATTATTTTTATTCAAGATCAACCTTACACAAACTCAGTCTCTATCACACAAACTTATTATTATTATTATTATTTTATTTTATTATCATGTTCAAAAAATATTCATAGGATTTTCATCTTCTCCTTCATGCATGTTTTCACTTCCTTCATCACATAAACCAAAATATATATTTGATGCTAATTTTGGGAGTTCTACTTCTTTTACATCAATTGAAAAAAGAACATAGGGTACACCATTTCATGAAAAATAATATTGGAACTACATCTTCTTCTTCAAGAAATAAATATATTCTTCAGGTGATCCTGATCAAAAACCATATATTTTTATGTACACATATATAGTATTATGATTCTTGAATAGCTCTAAATTAATCTTAAAATAGGAAAGAGTACGTGGATATTTTTCAAAAAATATTACTACCCATAAATTCATAATCATGAGGTTGAGTTTCATCCAAAACCATCTTCCCCCTTCATATATCCAAGGAGTCTTATTAATCTTACTAATTCTTCACATCTACAAAATCTCAGAGATCCTCTTTTTTTTGAATATGAGAGATCTCAAAGAAAAAATGAACCATTTTCATATTTGGGAGACTCGATATTTATAGACAAGGTTACTCTTCTATATATCTAATATTCATGCCACATAAAAAATATTATTATAATTATATGTATAATAATAGTACCGAGTCAGTGATATTTTTTTGATAACATTAAATCTTCCAATATTGATAACTCTTGAATGTGGGTTCTAGTATTTTTCGCGGGCATCATGAGATGTCGAATATTATAGATTATTCTCATAATCATATTTTAATTTCATGATTTTGGACTCATATTAATGTGATTCTATCACATGAATCATGCCATGCCTTAATATCTCCAACATATATGAATCAACTCAGGAAGCAGCATATTCTTCAGAATATAGCAGGAACTCAAGACATTGATTTTATGCATTTTTCAAGGTGATATATTTTGTCTAATTGTTTTGGATTTATCACTAGATATTTATATAATGATGTTTTATGAACACTGGTATGAATAAATATTTGTGGACAGTATCCTTTCAATGGATCAACGTAGAAGATGTCATATAGTTTTGATTGGATTCCCATGATAAAAGGAATATGATATATATGCTTATATGACTACGTTTTTAACAAAATAATACTAATTAATTCTTGTGAGTACCATATCATTCTTTCAATACTTCATTTTCTTCTAAAAAATACCTCCCATTACATCCACATCTTGAGATATCACCATGGTTAGAAGCTAAAAAAACTTCACATAGTCTGCCACATGGACCACACCACTACCTTGAGAATTCCCCTGAGTATCCTCCTACACACCCCAACAGGTGTTATCCACCAACTGTACAAATATTCCTTCATTCTCTCCCAATGGTCACTTGCTCCACCACTATTCCACATGTGGTTGGATTGGTTACCCCTCTCATAGATGGTTGACCCCAGGTTCCATATGAGTGGTTTAAGGGGTCCTTTTTTATCCAAGGTATTCAAACAATGTGATAACCATAAAAAAATGTTCTTTAAACATGTAGACATGTTCATCGATCATCATAAATGAGCTTTAACTCATCCATAATATAATATTTAACCTTTAAACATTAATGGATGAAACTTATTCAGAACATCAAAAAAAATTCTTCAAAACACCAATGAAGTATCAAAATATTTTGATTAATTATTCTATACTAACATCATATTTAAATAAAGTGATTCAATATATACTGACTTATTAACAACTAATACAATACACAAAAATTTATTACGATGAACAATAAAAAATAAGGCAAATGACTGGTATTTTCATGTATAACTATGTAAATTCTTGTATATTATTAATTATTTAATTTTATTGCCTATGAGGGGAGGTTGAGTGATTATATTTCATAGGATCAATACATTAATAATTCAAAAGATTTATATAAAAAATAACGAATTATAAAAGTTTTCCATTTATTCACCCCTCCCCCATATAAGTGGACCATCTGATAAGGCTACTTAAAGTTAAATCAATGATGATCCAAGCTCCATTTGAATGGTACAAAAATCTACGCGGTATAGATAATTTAAACTATATTGAAAAAAGGGGTGTTCCTATAATTTATATAAATAAGTATCATTTTTATAGGAATATGATATTTACAAACCTTCTGTCACATGTCTTGAATGTAAGTGATGTTTTCACTAGGAGGATATCAACCTATTAATGATATTTATCTTATATCTAATAATGTCAATGGAAATATGGATACAGATGGATATTTTAAAAATACTATTTTGATGTAACCTTTTCATAAGGTTTTCACAAAACTAATGTGCCTCCAATGTACCAATTAAATTTGAAACTAATTAAAGACTAGTTGTGAAGGTAATATAAAGGAAAAGGTGGTTCTATTATATGTTTAGGGGAGAAAATATATGGATATTAAATTGAATATTCATAAAAAACATTGGTGATTATTTCAATAGATTCAATAAAGTTTTCTTAAATATTCTAGTGTTTGGTGAGAAGATGGATGATTCAGTTAATGTTAGTAAAATTAAGAGAAACATTCTAGAAATTCTTAATCAAAAATTTATGTTTTGAGGATAGAGAATATCATTTTTAAAATTAAATTTATAATATTCTTATTTCTTATGAATTGAAAAAAACTAAATCATTCAATAATAATGAAAAATATGGGATATCATTTCAGGGATATGAGAATGGTTAAATACCATGATGATGAAGCTATAAAATCAATATATTAGGATAATTAGGGGTGATAATGATTTTAAAATATTTTTTTTATTTTATCAAATATTTTTACATGATTAAATTGGAATGGAAATAGAACTGGAAATTAATAACCAAGTTGTTATTACTTCAATGTAGATAGATATTATCAGAAAAATCATCTAAATAAGAAAGGTGCAGAGTCTGAATTATATGAATAAGAAAAGAACCCCCATAAAATAAATTGGTAAGGGTAAGAAGAAATTCTCTAGATGGTGGAAAATTATGGTGATGTTCATGATGAAATAAAAAAACTCATTAAGCTACAAATCATATTACCATGAATATTTTATGGATCATGTTAAAAAAATTGATACATTAACTAATAATGATGATAATGGTGAAACAACATAGTTGTAATATGGGATAAATGTTGAGTTAGAATATTTTTTTGAGAAAAACATGATGCTCAGGAAGGAGAAGAGAAATATATTGATGGTGAATAATATAGTGGCTAAAGGAAAGGATGAATATAATAAAAGTAATACATCTAATGTTGATGATATAAATATAGGTGTTGGTTCTATAGAACCAAATTATATATACATTATGATTACATGACATTTTGGTTTTTAATAATTTAGAAATATTTATCACATCATGGTTATTCTTTTTTATGATGTTTTATGTGATAATTTCATATTGGTACACATCACATAGAAAGTTCATCAAAATTTCACTATTTGATGAGATCCTAGAAGTGACATGATATTATTCTTAAATATATTTTCAATAATTGGACGATTCTAGTAATGGGAGGAAAATGATATATAATATTTGTGGTTCTAAATCATAAGACATTGAGACAATTTCTCATGGTGTATTCCCTTGGTAGTCTTCATAACATGAGATTGTAATATAAAGACCCAGTAGTATGAAATAAGAATTTATTTATTTCATTAGATATTCTTATCTATGGATGAGTATAATGATCCATAGACATTAATATTATTAATTCATTTCATGAGTCACATTGATTGATGAAATGGCCAAAAAAATTATGTTATATGTGTGTAGGAAGTATAATATGTTCGGTGCATCATGAGTGATAATAAATTATTGAGTATGTGAGAAAGGATTTGTCACATCCCATTTTTTTATGTTGATACATTAGTCCCTTTAATGAGAGTGTGGTTTCATAAATTATTCCATGTATATGGAATTATATATATCATGTTCATTTTCAAAATGTTATAAAGGATACATTGAAGACATAGGTTTATTATACTATCATATAGCCTTCTTGATTATACATATAACAATAAAGGGATTATATTACACATTAAATGATTTATGAGTTTGTATATCAATATGCCATTAACATATATCTCATTAGGAGCCTTATCATATTACTAGATGTTGACCTTAATAATTAATTAGTGTAGCTTAATGACATTGAGAAAGTGGCTTAGAGGGTCACACAATTATTGTATTTGAATCCTCAGTAAAATTATATATTAATTTTACATGTAGAATAATATTATTCATTACATGGTTTAAAATTTATTCATACTATGTTGGTTGAATATAGTGAGTCACTAATTATTCAATCGAATAAATATATGCGTTAAATATTTAACAAATACTTATTCACTAGGTAATAATTTATTGATTTAGATTAATATATAATATTTATTTATTCACATTCATTTGCATGAAATAAATATTTATATATTTGGTTGTGTGAATATTTAATAAATATTTATTCATAGGTTATCTAAAAAAATATTTATTTTTTTATTGTAGAATAATACCAATATATTTAATTTATTAAAGAAATATTCATTATTCAATATATAATAAATATTTACGAGGTTTGGTGGGCCGAGTATAATAGCCTAATGATAAAGTTTGTATTAAATATTAATTCCATAAATATTAATTTATCAAATTAAGGAAATAATATTTATTTTATCCCTCAAATTAGCACATTTCACCTAAATAATAATAATTCTATTATTATTCAAACATGATTTCCTAAAATGATTAAGAATATATCAATAACCCTTATTTGAAAATAATTTTCTAACCCTATCTCTATTTAAACACTTCCATTGCATTTTTCAAGACCCTACCCATTCTAATAATTACGCCTAATGAGTTCTAGAGTGGACACACTCTTTCACAAGGGTGATCCTCTCATAGTACTATATCAATATAATATAGAAATTATCCTCCTCCACTGGAATAATTCCTTCTCCCCCTAAAGGATTATAATGTGATCAACAGTGATTTCCTCAAGCATTATATTCTTCCATGATGGAACCCATAGTATTCTATGATGATGATTGTTGTTTCATAGAACATGTGTTGATCACGACAAGAAGGAATGTACCCTTGATTACTATTATGAAATGATGGTCATAAATGTGGCCTTTATCCAATCGTCAAAAAGTAAGAAAGAATTCAAGGAATGGTAACTATTAAATAAAATAAAATAATTTTAAATTATATAAGAAAAACTACTATGTTATTTTTTCTATGATTCTATAAAATAATATTTGATTCACTATTATTGGTCCTGATGTTATTCATCCTATGGATCTTATAAATATCAATGATTATGAAAAAAATTGGAGTTGGAAATGCCCAATAGGTGCCTCCACTATTCCTGAAATGTTTATTTGATATTAGAGTGGACACATAATAATTTATAATTTATTATTATTCACTAATCAATTATATGAAAATGTTATTGGATTTTCAATTATAATTTATTTATCTACAGATTAATTAACATGTTTTGACATGTTAATATCCATTATTCATGTTTCATATTGTATTTAAAAGATTAAGATTAGATGATGAATGATAAGCTATTACATCATGTAGTATTTAAGGATTCTCGATAATAAATAGGGATACACAACTTATGAACAAAATAGAAAACTATGTACCGAGGTTATGTACACCTGGTTGTGTATTGATGCTCGCCAAATGAGCATTGGAAAATCCACATTGGAAGAAATACCCAGAATATGGGCATTATTATCCCTGTAAAGAAACAAGTGAAAAGGTGGCTAGAACTCTGGGATCATGTAAGACTTCAGATGAAAATTGATTTAGAGACATTTATAAGGCCACACACAGCTTCCATGTTCATCACAAAACATATGGAAGATACCATGGAGAGCCTTTTGACTCAACCCTCTATTCATGAGACAGCATCCCAAATACTCACTATTCTTGTGATGGCTTTCAGATGAGTTCCTCCAGATCACGCAACATGCCAATCGATGGATGTCTAAAAATCCATCCAAAAATCCTTGAAAAATAATAGGAAGATATAGTAAAAGGCTATATTCTCTTGTGGTTGTAAAAATCAATTGGTGCGCCTAGAAAATTCAGAATATACCACATGCCCCTTGAAACTTGTTTTCAACATCATGCGAGAGCCCGTTGGTATGTCACCCTCACCATGCATAGGGCTACATACATGACATGGTGGTCTTGCACACTCCCTCCAGCTCTAAATACAAACATAATGGTTTTTAGATGAAACACTCACACATCACAACATGACCATTTTTCATTCATGATGTACACCATCAATGGGGAGAGTGATTTTCCATGATAATACTCATGTAATGTTGTGATATTCCAAATCCATTAACAACTAATGAAGGAAATAAAAGGGAAACAATGGGAGCCTCCTGTTGTAGAAAAAATAATAAGATGAACCCCGGCAATTTTCAAGACACTGAAATCCCCTAGATACATGTCTGCCTTATCACATGAAGTCGTAGTGGCTTTTCATCCTCACAACATGAAGGTCTTCAAACATGTTTAGGTAGTCTTGTGCTCCCTCTCAAGATCCATTAGACAAATAAAATGGTTTTTCCATTGAATTATTTTTCATTATCACATGATCCTTTCATAGTCAAATGACACATTAATTTTGGGAATAATGATTATAGTCAACAACATTCATAAAAAATTATGAAATCCCTAATCCTTGTAAAATAAAGAAAGAATAAAAAGGGAAAAGGTGGGAGCCTCTTGCGGTCATAAAAATTATGCAACACACTCGTGTGCTCTTCAAGATAATGTGAAAAACCTTATGCATAATGGATTTATCTCAATAAGGCACCTTATAAATCCATCTTAATCTCATGGAAGATCCCCATCAAATCACCCTATTTCACAAGAAATCCTTCTTATTGGCTTCCAAATCACACGAAGTCCCTTCAGTATAGATTCCTAACAATTTGAAATCCCCTTGGTATTCCCACATGATTAGGAAAGACCAATTAATTGGATGTAACCCAATATAGAAGGCATTTACAGAATGGTCTCATGGTCACTGTAAATCATGTGTTTCCCCCCGAATGACCTATAACATGATCTCATGAAATTCATGATATCAAATCACTCCATTGACTAGATTATTAATGTGTGTGATATGTGCTATAAAAAGATAAAAACAATCAGAGTGCTAAGTCTTATAAATCACCCACCCTAAAAAATTCCATTTTCAATCCACACATAGGATAACCCATGCATCAGAGCATAATTCACTGAGTTTCTAATCTCGTGATCATATGGTATGTTTTAAGGTGAAGATCTTATCAATGACCTAGAAAATCATGCAACATGCATAAGCACTTCGTGTTATCACTCATAGGTCATGTGAAGGACTTTTTTTGTGTCATGTGAAGAATATCCCACATAACCATTGAATCATGAAAGTCCTAAAAAATATGTAACATAGAATATCAATGGCATGTATTCAATAAAAAATGGAATAAAGACTAAATATGGGATACTTGTATGAAGATAGATTCACCGATCCCCATGAGCTTTTCATGACTCACCCAGGCCATGTGACAACACTAATGTATATCACTCAAATCATGTGATGTCCCCATGGTATACTATATGGATAATATTAATTCCTATGAATATCTTAGAAAACGTCGCATGGTACCCCTCTATCATGCCACCAATGTCTCATAAAACCCACCAGGAATTCCATCCATTTGTTGTGATGTCCTCTAGACAAGTTTCCCAAATTATTTAATGACACTAGTGTACCTCATATAATGTCTTGTGAATCCCTCATGTCCATCCATTCAGATATCACTGAACCATCCAATCATTTAAATTGGGTCTCCCAATAAAACCAGTGTATGTTAATTGAAATTAGTGATGTCCTTCAAAAATATTAGTCAGATCATGTGATGCCCTTCAAGCATGTCAGCCAACTCTTACGATGATTGCCAGGACAAACCAGCAATATCTCAGGACATCCTCTTAGAATATCATCTAGCTTTTGTGATGATGCCATGACATGTCATAAAAGAACATGTGATTTCATTTGAGAAGAGCTAGCTAAATCATGAAAATTCCTTTGGAAAAGACATCCTTGATCATGTGACGGCCCACAGACATGTCATTCAGGTCATACAACATCCTCCAAACAATTCAACCAGGTTATGAGATTTTACTAATCCATGTACACTATGAAACCGGGACATGTCTAGACATTCCAAAACATGTTAGGAAAATCGTCCAAGTAGGTCCGGCAGACAACCAGGCTTGGTCAATCAGGCCTCCCATGATATGATAATCTTGTCCATCCAGTATAATAGGGAGCCACAATGCATAAGCCCTGATCATTGTACAACCTCATTGGATATGTTCTGATAATATGGAATCCTCAATACATAAGAATCTATCATAGGGAAACATCTATGTGTAATCCCTGATAAGTGTCATAATATGCAATTCCCTCAATATAAGGGAAATTTTTTTGTGTAATCCTCGAACATAGGAATAATATATTATTCCCTCAATATAAGGAAATCCAAAACATTGTAAGCCCTAATAATATGAATAATATGTGATTCCCTCAATATGAGGTAAACCATAGTGTGCAAGCCTCGAATAAAGGAATAATATGTTATTCCCTCAATATGAGGGAAACCTTATTGTTTAAGCCCCAATCAGAGGCATATTATTTTATTCCCTAAATATAGGGAAAAATCATTATGTAATCCCCGATCAGAGGCATAATATGTTATTCCCTCAATATAAGGACAACATTAATGTGTAATCCCTAATTAAAAGAACTACAATGACACCAATTTCTTCCATATACATGATTCATAGTACACCTTTCTATGTCTTGACATCAAATATACAATTAACTCAGTGTAATTCTATCCATATCACTAACATTTCTACCATCAAATACCAATCCTTTTAATGGTATGATCATCCATCATCTTTCATCAGAGGATGATGAAGTCAAGTGCACTATGATGATTCCGATTCCTTCTATAACTAGGACAAGTTAGATGCATTTATAAGGCCTGAGGTAAAATATACACTTACAATAGTGTAATTACATCCAAGTGTATCAGTGGATAGAGATGTCTGCTGAAATATGATGACTATGATTCATTCAATAACCAAGATATGTAGGATGCCTTCCTAATGATTGAGTTATATAATAATCATTCAACAAGATATATCAATACATTATTCTAATAAAAATATGTGGTGATAATGATTACTTATTATAAATTTCTTCTCATACTAAGCGCAAATCATGTGAGCTTAGGGAGTTGCGATAATTACATCATTTTCATCATGAATATTCACCGGCCTATGAAACCTCAGTTTGTAATCCCCGATCAGTGGAATGATATGATATGTCCTAAATATAATGAAGCATCAATGTGTAAGCAATAATAAAAATAAATATGATGACTCTGATTCCTTCCATAAATAGGATACCTCATATGCCTTATTAATTTTCGATCTCAAATACCTAGTGTCTAAGTACCCTCATATTTGTACATTGCACATGATGTTGAAATACATGGGCTTAATGAACTATGTGGTTTTTTATTCTTGATATAAATAAGGATACATAGTCCACTGTGAAATTGATCACCCCCATCCTTGGATCATTAATTTCCGCCCTTCTTAGTAGAAAATTATGAATTATTTTGTTTTAAAGCTTCAACATATATGTTTCTACTCATTAATGGGAAATGGATGACGAACCTCAGGTACATTGAAATGGGTTCACTAATAGGTTAGAATTATCATGAATATAAAATCGTTCAACCAATGAAATTTTTTAGGGTAACCTATCTCTTATCGGGATTACAAAGACATTATCAAACATATCGTAAATCTAAATGAGAGTCCTAATGTATGTGAAAATTCCCCCCAAAAGGGTGAGACGAGCCCAACCACCCATCCTCTCCACCAATATGAGTTCCAAAGAATCAATGGGTATGATACAATAAATAACTACCTACCTTTGGAAAGCATATCCATTCCCAATTATGGATGTGGTAACCATTGGAAATTTTTATGAAATATTAAAAAATGGAAAACATGACAATAGTGATTGTGAAAAAAATTAACCCCCCCACAATGAAACCCTCAGGAAAATACATAATAAACTTTTTGATGAAATAAATATGTTGAAACCAACCTGAATCACTCAAGTAACATAATGATTGGTTAATCATGTGTTGGGCCATTTTGATTTTCATATTTTTCAAAAAAAAAGTGAGGATCCCTATGTGAAACTCTAAAATATCATGATGATCAATTTACCATATTTTAGGAAACATTGTTTCTATAGCCTATAAAAATAGAGCCGATAATCCTAACATAAATCTTACAGATGATCCTCTGTAACTGGGGTTCCCATGAAATACGTCCCTCCACACTTTTAAAAGTCCACATGAGAAAAATGGATGGATCTGAAATAAAAGGAAAAATATTTTAACCGTGAAAATCTGATTGACCACGCATCATGCCTATGATAGTGAACTAATTTATGACCTGGTTTCCTATTGTTTGAATGACTTTATATAATACTCTCATCAACAATACCCATGTACAAGATAATTTCATCATCTACTGACTATTCTAGTTAATCAACTATGGATGAAACCCCTCTAAGTCTCAAAATGTCCACACCTTCTTAAAAACGTCAACATCATGTGGAAAATTCAATGGTTTGGGAACAATTTAGATTTTGTTATATAAAAACCTCAACACTACAAGAAAGGGTATCCAAAAGCTAAAACTAAAAATTCATGCATCATCCAAGGAATGCTGCAGCAAATCTAGTGGCCCTCCTTGCCATAACCAACTGCTTTGGGAGCTTATCCACAGAGCATTTCAATCACTTCCATTAGTATTTGATGAAGGTGGGACAAGGTGTCAACTGTTTCTCCCACTTAGTTTAGGAACATCCAAGGAGGGATCCTATCAACCTCCATCACCAGCACCATCCAACTGCTACCCATTAGTCACCTACTGAGGGTACCACTCTACACACTACCAACTCTAACACCCATGTATGAGAAAAAAGGAAGAGGCATCAAGCATAGAAGACTCTAGATAACCATGAGTGGCTTCAAATCCCCACATCCACTAATGAATCAAACCATTTTTTCCAAGTGGTATACAATGATCGGAATCATATCGACGGTCACTTGGAACAAGTCTGTAGGCATGTACTGGTAGTAGGCATGGGGGATGACCATATCCCTACCCCCAAGAAATAAGTATATCTATAAATTTTAGTGGAACAATGAGGATTGAAGTGGGATCATATCCTTTCTTCAATCAAAGATATATTCTAGTATATAGTCGAGTCAAAAAATATATATGAGTATATTCCTATATACACATTCCTAAAATACCATTACATCATAGAAATAGCTGATGAAATCCATCAGAATATTCTGACATGGGTAAAGATATATAGAGAAGATCATATTCATATTCCAATATTCTGGGAAGTTTGACACTCTAATCATTATGAACAAGTGGTTTCTATAGAGAAAGTGCACATTTATTCTCCCATATAGGTTAATTATCGATATATTCTGGGAATGTATGTGGAACCAATCATAGATAATACTACCATTACAACCATGGATTTCCAAGTGAGAGTGGTACATGCCTCAATATAATCTCATATCCCTATCACAAAATCTAATATGTATATTCCGAATGTTCGAGATTAGGATCATATCCCTGTTCTAGATGGGTCTCACCAAGTGAGAGTGTAACATTTCTCAGGACATGATGACATTCATGTTGGAGAAGTCTAGTGCAATACTCCAAAGGCCTATTATCAGCATCATATACTTGCTCTAGCTTGGGCTCACCTTGTTACAGTGGCACATTCCTCAAGCATTCTCATATTCCTATTAGTGAATATGTCTATAATATTCTAGTTGATCATTGTATCTATTTTCATATTCCTACTTCCATCGATGAAAGAATACATGAGAATCATTTTTATGCTCTAAAGGAGGAAGATCATATCCCTCCTCTTATTTTATAGATTTTTTTGACATATTTCAGTAGGGAATAAATATTTGGACTAGGATCATATTCCGACTCCAATCGGGGCTCACCAAGTGAGAGCGGCACATGCCTCAGGACAGGCTCATATCCCTATCAATAAAGTCCAGTGGAATATTCTAGAGTCTTTGGATCGGGATCATTTTATCATTCTAAAAGAGGCTTACCAAGTGAGAGCGGCAGGTGCCTTAGGGTACACAAATATTCAGGTCAATAATGAAGAATCACCTTAGTATACTCCAATAGCTTCTTCATAGTGTCCGCATACTCTAGAAACCCCAGATTGTTATTAACATATTTTGGCTACCCTTATACAACATTATCATATTCCCAAACAATCCCAAAATATATTTTGGCATATTCCATCCATGATTCAAAATGAGGCACACGTTTATAATATTCTCAATGCCAGTATCCTTGAGGTTTTTAGGGACTCGTTCACAACACCCCAAGGGTCTATCGACTCTTCAACTGAAGCAGAAGGTGATCTTTCCATGATAGTCCATCTTAGGGTAGTGTGGAGATGGATCACATGGACTATACTCATGACAACAGTCACGGTCAACCTCCCCATCACTATTAAAAAACATGCATTTAACAGTTATGGTATTGATCAACACTATAAAAAATCAGTGATAAATAGTATCCTTATAAGTGTTAAAGCAAGCACTGTTAAAGGGTACCCTTTATCAGTACTTTTTTTAGCGTTCATAAAGGGTACACTTTATCAGTTCTATATTTTTAGCACTCATAAATTAATCCTTTATCAGTGTTTTTTAGCACTGATAAAGGACCAAATAAAGAAAATAAAATAATTACATAAAAAATGTGTTTATTAAAAAAAATTACCAATTTTATTAATTAAATAAATATTTATAAAAATGAATAAATTTATTACACTATATATAAATTATAAATACTAATAAATAGTATGTATTAAATAAATATATATATAACTAAAATTAAACAAATTAAAATTAAAAATAATTAAATTGAAAAAAAATATTAAACATTTTATTAATTAGACGATTATTGACAATGTTAATAAATTGTATATACTAAATACATATAGTTATATATTACTGAATATAAATATGATTTATATAATACAAAATATCATTTTGGATTTACATTAAATAGTAATATATTTAGTGATGTTTGTAATTAAAAAATTTTATGAATTAAAATTACTGACTAATTACATTTAGTAAAGGAAATAATTGAATGTCATTTGATTTTTCAATTTATAACCAAATGTATAATATTTATTTCATATATAAATAATTAATACATATTTATATACATATGGTCACACACAAATATATATTTTTAGAATTTGAAGAATTTATATTATTTATTTTATATATATTTATTAACTATGATTTAATATTTTCAATATCTGTATTCATCATTATTTCAATATACATCCATTTTTTAATGATTTATGTTAATAAGACTTACCAAAATTTTAAATATTGTACTCATTTAATTAGTCAATTTAACTCATTTTTAACATGTATGAACTTAAAATTAAATATTCAATAATAATGTTAAAAATACATTTGTAAAAAGAATATTCATAAATAAATATAATTATAAATGTATTTTTACTTTTTATACATTTATAATTATAAATATACAAAATATTTGTTTTAAAATGTATTTAAATAATTACAATTAAATAATTATATATTCAAAAAAGTATAATTTTATAATTTTATAAAAAACATTATTATAAGTAATATAATTACATATAATAATTATAATTCTTTAAAAAGTTATTAATTTTATTAAAAGTAGTATATGTATTTTATCAACACTAAAAAATAATTCATAAATTTTAATTTTATCAGTGCTTATTAAATTAGATCTGATAAAAGGTATATTTATTAGTGTTTTTTTGAAGGTTGATAAAGTTTCACAGTCTATTTTATGAATCATAACCATTGAAAACCATTTCAAAATATCTGAACCTTTCCATGGGAGCGACCCTCTGCCGATTCCCGTCTTTATCAAATCCAAGCTCGATTTTATTTTATAATCAAGGTTCTAACTATTCCAAACCTTCAATCCAAGTCTCGAGTGATTCAATGGTTGAAACCAATCACGTATCAAACAAAATCCAGGTTTCTCGATATCTCTAATTTCCCTTAGTTATCCAAAATACCTTCTCATCCCACATCTGTGTATCCCAATAGGTGTAGTTTTACTATACTATAATAAAACAACCAAAAAATCATTTTTTAGATGTATTGAAGTATCGTCTTTCCCGATATCATTTGTGTCTCCATGGGATAACATTTGTACTATGCAGCTTGAAATATATCAATCCAATTGTTGGTTAATGTTTTTGTGAGTTATAATAGGCTCCCAATACCTATATTCTATGATATATACCTCTTTGCAATCATCATATTTTGAAAAATTCATCCATATAGTGGTCGGTGTTGTCATTGTTTTGGAATTTTACATTTCAAATCAGTTGGATAAAGAAACATCTAACATCATTGGGGTATAAAATTATTTTGTGCATCAATTGGAAGAAAATTATATATGTTTGATTTATTATATTATTTATTTAAATACTTCTTGAAAAATATAATGTTTTTAGTTTTTATTTTTGAAATATTTCAATTTGAATTTAAATATTATTCCTTAAATGATATAAAAATAAAAAACCTATGATGTTTAAGGTTCTATAATCATTGATCTATATTATACAGGAAAAACTAATTTTGAGATAAAATATTATTAATATTTTTATTTTGGTTATTGAAATATAGTGATAAAATAAACAATTAGAATGAGACATTTTCTAGGAAATACCTCAGCATCATGGTGTTTTAGGAAACAAAATACTGTTTCATTACATTGTGTAGTAGAAGAGTACATTGTTTATAGAATTTATTTTTCTCAATCCTTTAGAATTGATCAATTTTTTTCTAAATTTGAAATTTTCTTTAAAAATTAAACTATTTAACTTGAAAAGTTATTTATTATTTATATTTTAAATAATATTTTCAATCATTCATGAATAAATATAATACCACTATAATTAACAAATTTTGATTAAATAAAATTTTAACATTGATTGATGTAAAATAAATAAATAGTTTTTAATATAATCTATTTTGTTGAAATAAAAATCAATTTTTTGTGGATAAAATCATTACATCTCTAGAATCCAAATTCATGTAAACATTATTAGTTTAGATTAAATAATTTAAGGACTTGTTATTTTTACTATATATTCTTAATTCTATTGAATTTTATGGTTTACAAACATAATCCTAAATCCATTTTTTATTTCCTAGTTTTAATATGATGCCCTTTTATGTACCCATATTAATAACATGACATAAAAATTGTTTCATTACAATAAATTACGATTACCTTTTAGGTAAATAGTTTTATAGAATTAGGAAAAAAAATTAACTAAAAAGTATTTTATTTTTAAACCAATGGGATATCTTTGGAATAATATAAGCAACAACTTAAATTTCTAGGCACAACGGAAGTGTGGATGGGATGAAACCCAAATTATATTTTTAACAGGATCAATTATTATTCAAGGATCAATACGATAATGAAATCTTGTCTTCATGAAATAGAATCAATAATTTAGATAACAAAGGAAGAGTCCTGAAACCTTTAGAGAGGATCTTTCACATCATGTTTATAATTATTTTAATTAATTTCATTAAGAAAATAATACATGGATCATTGGTATATTCTTCATTATTGATGGTGATCATCCAGAATGTCCCTTCTGTATTATCTCGTATTACTTGTAAGGATCCAAATTAGAATCCCTCTAGCGGTGATCTAAATTTTCTCTAATGTCCTCTGATTAACCCCTCTTGTTTTCTGGGTGCTAGCACTGTGAAGCTAGTGTCTTGTATCGGTCGTTTATGATCACTTGTTCATCATCCTTGAAGAATGTATCTAATTTTTTAGAGGATTGGAAAGAGGATTTGAGAGATAAATTATTTAGCACCACAATTCTCAATTCACTTGGTGTGCGATTTGGTGTCGTGTGGGTGTCTAGAACAATAGGTGAACTTGTCTATTTATATGAATGGAAATTCAGTTACAATATTTAATTGCATAACATCAATTATATACATTCATAAAATTAGTGAAAACTCATGCTCATAACAATAATATTGTGTCACTATTTATGGTGTGCCAACTTGTGAAAAATGGAATTATAAATAAAATTCTTACTCACAAAATAATAGTTGTGTCATTATTATTTTAACTTCTTCCAACTAGTTATATATTTATTTACCATCTTACAAATGATTATTTTACTACCGGACCAACCTTGGTTCGCTCGAACTCCATTTCCATTTATTGAACACCTGAATAAATAAATAAATAATTTATTCTCTTAAATGGATATTTTTTTTACAAACTAGTAAATAAATATTTATTAAATTTTCATTAAAATAAATAAATATATTCTATTTAATTTATGTGATAATTTTAATTTGAATAAAATACATCCATGATCATGAGAATAATATTTCTTTTATTAATTAAATTCAAATATAATTTAACCAAGACCACCAAAAAAACCTAGTGTGTGACCCTCTAGGATTCTTTCTCATTAGAATTAGGCAGGCTTGCCTAAATTCCAAGAGTATTGTCTAGAAATGGTTCAAGGAACCCAAGAGAAAGTATGTAAAGTCATAACAATGAAATCCAAATATGAATGCACACTATGTAATATAATCCCTTTTTCTCAATATCTAATCAAACAGGTTTCATGATAGCGTCATCCAACTTTATGCTTGTTATGTTGTTCTTTGACTACATGAAATAAACTCATCGTTACACCATGGCCATATAATATTATGTGACGTTTCTATTTCAATCAATGGGCCTAGATATCAACATCCACAATTGTCAGGGACAAATTCTTCCTCAACTTATTCATTAATAAAATGCCCCTCATGATGCACCAAACGTACCCTAATTCCCACCAACTATATGCATGACAATTTTTATCAGTAAATCAAAGTGAACAAGTTGTGACATTAATAATGATAATTTTAAAGTCTAAGGATCATTACACATGCTCACAGATATAAATATCTGATGAAATCAAAACATGTGTAATTCCTACTCCTGGGTATGTTCACATAATCTCTTGTCTTGGAGATTACCAAGTGTAAACTTCAGGAGAGGAAGTCTCATTTTCTTACAAGTACTCACACCTGACGGTCTACATTCTATGTGTCCCATAATAGTATGTTATCCAACTGTAGAACTATATTTAATAATATTTTTATAGCATCTCAAGGTTCTCATCATAGCATGGAACTGCCCTGTCCTTGTCAATGCAACAAATACTCTAGGTCATTATTACATCATAGTCATGTAGAACAATGGACGAGATATAATACGATGCTTAATATTTAAAGATATTAAATGTCCATGTAATCAATGCACATCCATTTAGTTCTAGGACACCAACTCTTACAAACTCCCACTTTGACTTGAGACAACTTTCTACAACTTTTAGTCCACTAGACCTCACATGGTGATCATGTTTACCATGTGTTTGGGATTTAGTCAAGTGGTCCACCATGTTGTCTTCCATGGAAATATTTCTCACTACAAATTCACCTCTCTGAGAAAATTTTCTTAAGATATGATACTTCTGAAGTATGTGCTTCATCCGCTAATGTGACCTTGGCACTTTTGAGAGAGCCACTGCAACAGTATTATCATAGTACAATGTGATGGGATATTTACTGCTAGGTATCATAACCAGATCCTGGACGAAGCCCCACATCCAAACTTTTTCTTTAGCTACCTCAGAAGCTAAAATATACTCAGACTCTACTGTAGAACCTATAACCACACTCTGTTTTGAGCTTTTCTAACTCACTACACATCCATTCAAATTGAATATGTATCCTATTTGTGACTTCATGTCATCTTGATAAGTCTGGAAACTAGCTTCTACATATTCTCTGAAGAATTGTTCATAGTCTCCTCCTTAAACTAAGAACATATACTTAGTATTCCAAAGATAATTTAGGATATTCTTGACATCCATCCAATGGAGGTCACCTGGGTCAGCACGATATCTTCCTACCACACTCAATGCATAGGCGACATCCAACATAGTACATGGCATGGAATACATGACTAGCCCAATCACTGATGTGTATGGAGTCATTTCCATTATATTTCTTTACTCATGTGTCTGAGGACACATTTTTAAGGAAATATTAATTCCATGTGATGCTAGTAACAGCCCCCTCTTGTATTTTTCTATACTGAATCTCTTCAGTATCTTATCAATGTATGTACTTTGACTTAGGCACACAAATATCTTGGATATATCATGATGAATCTTGATCCCAAGAATATATGTTCCCTCGCCCATGTCCCTCAGGGGGAATCATTGATTCAACCATGACTTAATAGAATGTAAGACGGGTATCTCGTTTCAAGTAAGTAATATTTCATCAACATATACTATTAAAAAAACGACTTCACTTCCACTAACTATTTTTAGAGACAACTCTCACATTTATTATTGATACAACCAAATTTTGTTATGGCTTCATCAAAATGAATGTTCCATGACCTCGATTATTTCTTTTATCCATAAATATATTTCTACAACTTGCATACCTTATTGGAATCCTTTGGATTCAAGAACCCTCCAGGATGTGTCATTTAGACATCTTTCAGAAGGTTCCCGTTAAGGAAGGTTGTTTTTACAACCATTTTCCAAATCTCATAGTCATGGTATGTGGAAATGGCCAATATAATTCTGATGGATTCCATCATTTCAACTGGAGAAAAGGTTTCATCATAGTCATGCCTTAACACTATTTGAACCCTTTTTTGACCATTCGTTCCTTATAAGTGTTGACTTTTCCTTCCAAGCCCATTTTCTTCTTGAATACCCATTTTCAGCCAACATACATTACATCAGCTTGGGGATCTGCCAAAATTCATACTTGGTTTTGGTGCATGGAATACATTTTTGAATTCATGGATTCATTCCACTTGGTAATATCTATTCCACTTACTTCTTCCATGTAGGTTATAGGATCATATTATCAACTAATAATGAGTCATCATCCTCGGTAACATGAAAATTGTACTGTTCTAGTTCTCTAACCTTTCTTGTACTCTTACGCATCTCTTGTGTCTTTGAAACAATTCATTATTCCACTGGGCTTTGTGGAATTTATTCCTATACCAAATCATGTGTACCTTTAGCCTCAACTTCATCAAAGCCTGTCTTGCTCACACTATCTCTTTTGTAGATTTTCTCCATATCAAATAATATGGAATGTCTTTACACTGTAACCTTTTGGTTTGAGGGGTTGTATAGGTAATATCCCCTTGTTTCCATGGGGTATCCTATTAAGGTACACTCTGTGCCTCAGGGTGCAATTTTTTTTACCTGAATAGGCCTTAACAAATGCATCCCTTCCCAACACATGTAAATTCGATCATATGGCTTTCTTTCCACTCTAGAACTCGTATGGAATACTAGTTATCAATTTAGTTGGTACTTATTTTAGTATGTATGCCACTATTTGTAATGCATATCCCTAAAATGATAATGGAAGACTCTCATGACTCATCATTGATCTAAGCATGTCTAATAGGGTGTGGTTCATCCTTTCACTCACACCATTCCACTAGGGTGTGCATGGAGGAGTGAGTTGGGATAAGATCTCAAACTCCCGCAAGTAGTCAATGAAGACTTGATTAAGATATTCTCCACCTCGATCTGAGTATGTTTTCTTAATCATATTACCAAGATGGTTCTCAACATCATTCTTCTATTCTTTGAACGTATCAAAAGAATCTGACTTATACCTCATTACATAGATATTTCTATATATACTAAAATAGTTAGTAAAAGTAATGAAGTATGAGTACCCTCCCCTTAAATCAACTTAAAATGGTCCACACACATCAGTATGAACCAGTTCAAGAAGTTCTTTACCCCTTTCACCTTTCCCACTAAATGGGGATTTGGTTATTATGCCTTGTAAACATGCATGACATACACTATGTGGTTTTACTTTGAAAGACTATAAATATTCATCTTGATGTAACTTTGTCAAGCATTTCTCGATAACATGACCTATCCAGTGATTCAAAATTTAGGTGTGGTATGAGTCATGTTAACTATATTTGTTATTAATTGCCATTATTATGTTTATTTAATCCAATATGTAAAAACTGTTGTATAACTGTGCCCCGCCAAAAAAAATTCTATCTTTGTAAAATAAGCGACATTCATTCCCAAACATGAAACAAAATCCATCTGTATCTAATATGGATATTGAAATAATTTTTTTAATAACATAAGGAACTTAATAACAACCCTATAACACCATGATCATCCCAGTTGGCAATGTGATGTCGTAGTCCCTGATGGCTACAACAAAAAGTCTGACTCTGTTGGATGCTCGTAGATCTACTACCCCTTGGTCAATCTTCTTGAATCTACTTGGTTCCTATATTTTGATACATGTGTGAGAACCAAAATCTGTATATAATACCCAATTTGTAGAAATAGATAGATTAAATTTCATAACAAACTCACCTAAAGAATCCCCATTCATCTTAGGTTGGGTGCACTTCTTCCAGTGGCCCTTCTTGCCACATGTGAAACAAAAAACATCTTGTTTTCTTGCCTCCACTTTGTTCTTCCTTTTCTTGGTAGGCCATGAAGAATATTTGGGCTTAAATCTCATCACATTCCCATTCCTCATATTCAACATAAGGACAAAAGGTTTTTCACACTTCATATATTTGTCCACTTGTTGAATGAGGATAAAAAAATCATATAGAGACTTCTCAATGTTGTTCATGTTGAAATTGACAATAATGTTAGAGAAGCTCTGAGGGAGTGATACGAGAATGTGATTGGTGCCCAGTTATTCAGTGAGTTAGAACCCTAGAACCTCGAGGCACTCAATGTATCCATTGTTCTTGACTACATAAGGCCCAACAGGGGCTCATTCTCCATGATTACTCTTAAATAGTGACATAGAGATCTCAAACCTTTTCTGTCTTTCTATCTCCTAGTAAAGAGCATGGAGGTGCTCAAGATTGATATAAGCATCCACTTTTTCATGAGACTTCATGATCTCACTTAAAATTTATGATAACATTAAACATGGAACTTATACTGCATCATTTATATATTTCTCATAGACCAAGAAATCCTCATAACACGCCTCTTGGAAGGGAAGATCAGGTAATGCTGACTCCAGCACGTAAGACTTCCATTCATGGCATAGGATAAACCAAAGGCGTCTAAACCATTCCATGAAGTTAATGCTGGTGAGGATGGTGTCTTTATCCAGAATTGATCACATGGTTATTGTGGTTGAATATCTTGTTATTTTAATCTAATATTAAAAGAGAATATCATTTGTACCTTATTGATTACATTTTATGACAAATAATAATTTTTTATTAAGTCTCTCACTGTTTTATCAAGTACCAATAGCCCTCACCATTGAACATTGAAGGTCTAGTTGCCATGAAATTATAGTGTAAAGGATCTATATTCCCATTTACATAACCCCAACAATGGTTGGTCGAGGTATTAGAAGGTATTTAGGTAGGCATGTCTTTTCCAACTGTGGGCTTACAGATCCTTGATCTGTTGAGTGGACTCCCCAATCTTTAAATCATGACTTTGGATTTCCTCAAATATTTCTCCAATAATACACAAATTATTTCAAGGGCTACTCCTCTTGATGTAATATGGTTAAGTCAAATCAAATAATATAATAAGGGCTTCCCATATAAAAGCATGTGTCCCAACAACGGTTGGCCAAACACATAGTTTTATTGAGTTTTTCCCTTAATCAAGTAATTGAAGGCTTTGTCTGACTTAATATTTTATTTGAGGGATTTTTATCTCTTTTTCATGAATTTATTATTATTATTATCACATGATTGTTAATATTAAGTGGAACATACTTAAGTGATTAACCATGTCTTGATAATATTTATGCCTAAGACAGGTTTATTTTAGTTCTATATTCCATTCTTGTTTAATTGATTAATTATGTGATCGTGACAACACATCTATAATGATAAACCATGCAACTGACAGAAATAATATAATGGGAATGATCATGAGATTTTCTAATAGTTAGCTTATCTAGTGGGTTATAAACTAACCATGACCTAGCGGAGAAAGATATTGAACCTTTTGGGTTTGTGTTTACAGCTTTCCACCTGTCCACCTCTGTATCTCCTGTGATTTGTTTCATCTTGTCTCCATCTTGAACTGCCTCCAATAACTTGGGAGTTATATCCATTATATATGCCATTTTTAACTCACATGTATGTGAGGGGTAAAAAGGGGTTTTACATAAAATAATCCTTGGGAAGATATGCCCTACATATTAATGAGGAGAAATGGATCACAAGCTATAAAATTTATGACACCATCAACATACAAAGGTCTTGGTCTAGCTCATGATCAACCATACATGCAATGATGTTTACTCACAAATAAAACTAGCATTCAATTCTTTAATGATTCTTTTTTAAGATAAATCATGCTCGAATCATTTAATTATCATCTTTAATTAATCAATCCATTTATATTAAACCCTTTTAATAAATTTCATTATGATTCTCATCCATCATAATTTTAAACAAATAAACTCATTTAAAATTATCTTTGTACGTAACATGTACCTTGGAGGAAACCCGGTGAATTCTATTCATAACTACCCAATGAGTAGAAATAAACATTAATCAGATGTTAAATTAAACACATATATATAAAACACTTATCATGCATTGTGCCTCATCTTTACACCCACACAATGCTACACGTATCAATAGTTTTTATAATTCAATAATAAATTTTAATAAATCTGCGTAATTTGGATGAGTACAAGGCGTGTAGTTCCAAATACATGATGTGTAATAATTTTCACCGTCCATCTGAAGTACACACCCAGGGAAACGAAATGAGAGTGTAATTTTGAATTCTTCGGAGTACACAACGTGTTTAGTGGACCACACATCATGTAGTATCCGCGTTACACGGTTTCTATTCAGGCAAGCCATGTACGGGGTACACGGTCCAAACCTAACCCGAAGATACTACACGCCATGTCCAGTAGAATACAAGTCGTTTAATCCGGAAACCATGGCCACTTATTCCTGGTCAACACACAGAGTCATTTAAGACCTAGAAAGACTCCAACACACAGCCTGATTTGGTGAACCAGTCTGATACATTGATTCTTGACTACACAGTGTGTACTGCAGAATACACAACGTGTGTTCTAGTATTATACGACCAGGAACCGTTGGCACCTATAGATGATATCATCTATTTTATTTTAATCAAAATTAAAATAGAATATCATTTCAATAAGTTTAATGAGAAACTAAAGAGGTGGAATAGATATCGGGATTCAGATTTTCAGAACAATTAACATGAATTGTAACAACTAAATTATTACATATGTAAATTATCAATGAAATATTTAAATAATTATAAACTATGATGTAACTGCTCTGATACCATGTGAAGGTTATGGGTGCAGTGAAAGCATGGTTGGGATGGAACCAAAATCTTATTTTTACCATGATCAATTATTATTCTGGGTCCAATACGATGATGAATTCCGGTCTCCATATAATAGAATCATAGATTTAGTTAATGAAAGAAGAGGTCTGAATCATTTAGTGAGGATCTTTCACATCATGTTTATAATTAATTTAATTAACATCATAATAAAATAATACCAAGATATTCATTATTTTCTTCATTTGTGATTTTGATCTTCTAGAATGACCCTTCTAGATTATTTCGTTGCGATTCTAAGGGTCCAAACTAAAATCCCTCTAGAGGTGATCCACATATGCTCTAATGGGCTCCGATCGGCGCTGCTCATTCTCTGGGTGCTAGCTCGGTGAAGTGAGTGTCTTGCGTGGTTCATTATTGATCGATTGTTCTTTGGCCTTGAATAATTTCTCTTGTTCTTGAGAGGGTTAGGAAGAGGATTTGAGAGAGGATTTGTTTAGATCCATAATTCTAAATTCACCAGGTGTGCAATTTGGTGTCATGTGGGTGTCTGGCAAAATAGGCATAGATGTTTATATATATGCATGGAACTTAATTTACAATATTTAATTTCATAAAAACAATTAAATACATTCATGAACTTAGAGAAATCCCATTCCCATAATAGTAATACCATGTAATTATTTATTGTGTTCCAACTTGTGAAAAATAGAATTATAAATAAAATTCTACGCCAAAAAATAATTTCAGCGTCATTATTATTTTATCTTATGCAAAGGAGTTAAATAATTATTTACCATCTTGAAAATAATTATTTTATTACCGAACGATCCTTGGTCCGCTTGAACTCCACATCCATTTATTGAAAACCAAAATTAATAAATAAACAATTTATTATCTTAAATAAATATTTTATTTACAAAATACTAAATAAATATTTATTACATGTTCAATAAAATAAATAAATATATTTAATTTATTTTATGTCTCGATTTTAACTTGAATAAAATTATTCCATATTCTTGATAGTAATATTTATTTCATAAATTAAATTCAAATATAATTTAACCGAGACCACAAAAATACTAAGTGTGTGACCCTCTAGGATTCTTTGTCATTATCATTAGGCATACTTTCCTAAAGTCCGAGAGTACTGTCTAGAAATGGGTCAAGGTACCAAAGAGAGTGAACATAAATTCATAACAAAAACATTCACATATGAATGTTCACTGTGTAATATATTCCCTTTGTCTCTATATTTCATAAAGTATGTTTCATGATAGTGTCATCAACCTTTATGCTTGATACATCATTCTTTGAATACCTGAAATGAACTCATCGTTACACTATGGCCATGGAATTTTCCGTGATGGTTCTATTTCAATCAAAGTGCTGAGATACCAACTTCCATAAATAGAAGGGACAAATCCTTCCTCAACTTTTCCATTTATAACATGCCACTCATGACGCACCCAATATACCCTACTTCTCTCCAACTATCTTCATGATAGATTTCTTTAGTAAATCAAAGAGCACAATTCGTGACATGTACTAATGATAATATTAAATTCTAAGGATCTTTACACACACTTGCAGATATAAATATCCGATGACACTAAAATATGTGGAATTCTTACTTTTGGGTCTGTTCTCATAATCTCTTGTCTTGAAGATTAAGAAGTGTGAACTTCATGAAAGAATGTCTCATCTACTTACGAGTACTCAAACCTGACGGTCTTCATGCAATGTGTCCCATTATAGTATGTCATCCAACCATAGAACTCTATTTAAGAATATTTTTATATCATTTCAAAGTTCTCCTCATAGCGGGGAACTTCCATGACCTTATCAATGCAATAAATACTCAAAAACAATATTACATCATAGTAATGCATAACAATGAAAAATATGTGATAAGATGTTTAATATTTAAATATATTAAATGTCCATGTAATAAAATTAAAACTAGTTTGTTCTGTGACACCAACTCCTATAACAACATGATCCATAAGAGGCTTCATTGATCTTCTTTGGATCATTCCCTTCACGACACATTGTACTTTTTTGGATCAAGTGCCTCATCCATAGATTTGATCAAATTATCATCCTTGTTAGCCTATCTAAATGATTTAGTATCTACATGGAAAAAATGAGGTTTTTCTGGAGTCTTACTCCATTGAGGTTTTACCAAAACATTTTGATCACTAAGGAAAATTTATTCATTGATTTCAGCCTTGCTGGTATTTCTTGCTGTTGATAAAAATATAGCCAACTTTGAAATAATATTCCACTCATTAATAATTCTTACAAATCACTTCATTTATTTAATCATGAATCTAATAAACACTATTTATGTTTTACTTTAATCCATCTTAAAACATATTATTCTTTAAAATTTCCTTTTGGTCCACCCTTAGGAATATCTGATTACCATCCATGTAATTCTCACAAATGGGAGACATTCACCTATGAAAATGAATATCTTATGATTATTTATTTATTTATTGTAAAAAATGAATATTTTATGAACCCAATATGATATATTTAATTTATATCAGGAAAATCGAAGCTTCGATCCAACTTATCTTATTTTATCCTCATACTCCTCGTTCGATGATTGATTATTTAGAAATATCTATTTGTGTTTTTATCATCATTACTAGTTTACCATCATTATATACCTGTGGTCAACAATGCTTTCATAGTAAAATAATTATCCATAAAATTAATGTATTGTTTCATATTTATGTTTAATTTCTTTATTTTCATTATTACTCATATAATAATTTTTCTTTCATAAGTGGATTATTTTGTTTGATACTACAACTAATATAATCACGACAAGAAAATGTGTCCAGAATTCAGACAACCATTAGAAAAAGGTGAATTTTTAATAATTATTTAAATATTTTTTTTCATTTTATCTACAATTTCTAAGTTAATTTCCTTATCATTATTATTAAATATTTATTTTTTTATTAAATCTATTGGAAAGTCATATTTTTCTTTCAACTATCTGAAACAAGACCCAAAATAGATAAAATTATTCTTTATACCAATGTTAACACACATTATATTTTAATTTACTTTTTTCAAACTACCAACACTTCATATTCATTATATTTTATTAGATGAAAAAAAATCCCCATCGTTGAAATCCTCTACTCTTCTAACATTCAAAAACATGAAATATTTTTCCACTAAAAACATAGAATAAGTATACAGTGTTGGAAGTTAGATATTGAAATAAAATGAAAACATGGTAATATTGGGTTTTATGATTTTTTGAGATGTTGGGGTGTTTTGGAATCATCCACACCTCAATCAAACACACAGTTAGATATGTATCACTCAAATTGCTTCTTTTAATTTAAAATTGTCATTAATATTAATAACAAGGACAACTAACATAATAATAACCAATAAAACATATTCTTAATTTTTTTTATAATTTGTGGAAATGATTCATAAATCAATTGAGATGTGTAGAAATTATCCCCACCTCAATTTGATTCAGAATGATATTTCTATGACTTAATGTGTCTGTTATTAGTTTAAAATCAACAATTTAGTTCAAAAAATGTCACTCACTGAAAAAAAAAGAAAATGTGCTCTAATTTTCTCGAAAATTTAGTAAATAAATTCATAATTCATTTTTGATGTGTAAGAATTAGTCTCATGTAAAATTGATATATGATGTGTTCATTATAGGTAAAAGTGTGTGTTTTCAGGTTAAAATAACATTTTAGTAAAAAAACAACTAAGGTACTCCAAATGAGAAAATGCATTTATATTATTTTAATACATTAATAAAATTATCCATATGTCATTTGAGACATGTAGGAATCATCCATACCTCAATCTGATGCACGGTGTGACCCGTATGATTCCAAGTGCATCTCTTTATTTAAATATTACAACAATTTTAAAAAAAGGACAACTAAACTAATCAATTCCAATAAAACACATTTATATTGTTTTGATACTTTAGTGAAACAATACATAAGCCATTTGAGATGTGTAATAATGATTTATACCTCAATCTAGCACATGGAGTGACCGATATGACTCCAAGTGTGTCTTTTAATTTAAAAATGACATCAATTTTAATAAAAAAGATAATCTACCTACTCAAAACTATTAAAAACATTTATATTGTTTTGATACGTTTTGTAAATGATCCATAAGTCGTTTGAGATGTGTAGAAATCTGCCTCACCTCAATATGATGTATGATGTGACCATTATGACTCCAAGTGAGTCATTTTATTTAAAATGAAATCAATTTTAATAAAAAGGACAACTAGCCAACTCAAAACCGATCAAACACATTCAGGATGTTTTTATACTTTAGTTAAATTATATATGTCATTTTTGACATGTAGGAATCAATTTTTCCTCCATCTGATGCACGGTGTGGCCGGTATGACTCCATGTGCATCATTTTATTTAAAAATTACATCAATTTTAATAAAAAGGATTATTGTCCTACTCAAAACAGAGAAAACACATTCTAATTGTTTTTATAGTTTAAGAAAATGATCCATTAGTCATTTTTGACCTATAGGAATCATCCTCACCTCAATAAAATATACAATGTATATGGTATGACACAATGTGTCTGTTATTAGTTTAGAGTGAACATTTTAGTTCAAAAAGTGTCACTCCCTAAATAACAATCAAACATGTTCATATTTTCTTGATAATTTATGAAAAAGATTCATAAGTCATGTTTAATTTGTAGGAATTAGTATAACATCAAACTAACACATGATATGACCGGTATGAGTCAAAGATCATGTTTTCAATTTAAAATGACAATTTTGAAAAAAAAAGTTATATACTCCAATCCAAGAGGACACTTATAGAATGTTTTGGTAATTTTGTAAAATTATCCATAAGTAATTTTAGTTGTTTAAGAATTATCCTCACTTTAATCTAATAAACTGTGTGACAGGTATGACTCCATGTTTGTTTTTTCAATATTTAACTATCAATTTAGTTTAAATTGTGCATCATGTTTCCAAAATCGAGAAAATCAGACTATATGGTTTTCTATTCATTTAAATTATGTATTTGTACTTTATTTTTCTGATTTTATGTTGTTTTGGCGCTACAGTGTGTTGTTATAGAACACTGAATTGGTGCTACAGTTTGTTGTTACAGCACACTACAATATGCCCACTTTTCAATTCTTTTAAAATAGCTGATAAAAAACTTGGGATTTTAATCTCCCTCCAGTATTCAGTGCTGATAAAGGCCATTTTTAGCATTGTAAATGGCCTATTTTGTAGTTGTGTCTAAAAAAAAGAATCATATCCTTTCCTAGAAACCTTATTATAGAGAGGTTCTAAAAAATTAGGCACCGTTAAATAGAGGTGTTCTTGAAAAATCAAGTTCATCCCTATATAGTTCCTGATTAACAGTAGCAGCAATATACACAAGTAAATAGGAAATCCCAAGAATTATCTTCTATTATATGACCAGATGGAGGCATGTAAATCTTATGAATAAGAAACATACATTGATATATGGAGAGAGTTAGTTGGAAACAACCTCCCCACCATGTTCTGGCCTCCTACTACTTCTGACTATGATATCACAATCGAGCTATAGAAGGAGTACATGTAGTATATATGCCAAAATATAATATAAACACATTACTGACTAAATGATAGAAACATACCTTATCCTAAATATGAGGATCTCCATTAGACCATCAAGATACTCTATTGTCAGCTAGACCTGGCTGTAATCTCCATAGCCCAAGATCAAAAACATTAAAATAAAAACACAAATATCCAACATATATTCCTCAATTACATCACAACTCTTTGGAAGCTGGTCTCTATATCCATGTCATGCATCTATATTCAAGGATGGGTAAAGTATGGAGTGTATCAGTTCCCTTAACCCCTGAAACATCATAACCCCTCAGATATAATGTCCTATATTTTCATATCCTCTAGTTAAATTAGGGGACCGGTTAGTCTTCTTTCCATTTTATCACTACAATGAAATACCCTTCCTTCAAGGATGATAATAAATCACAAACAAAAGGATAAGATATCCAACAGATCTTTGAAATGGGCCCCATAAATCAATAACAATGAATTTTTGACATGTAAGTTAATGTTGTGATCATCGGACATTTTCTAGTAAATAATTACTCTCACCAAGGGTAGTTAATGCACCCAACTCCTACCCACATATAGCTATGCCACATCAAATGGGATGTAGTATTATCTTCCATAGAATGAATTTAGGAGTTATCCCAACCCATTTTGTTAAGGCAATATCAATCACGTACTCGACCTTTCAGATCCACAATTCCCAAGAGGAATCAGGAAATATCAGTAGAAACTATAATGAAACCATAGCCCACTAGGATGGGGGAATTTATATCACAATCACCATCAGCAGGTTCATAATCCCTTGAGAGGGTCATGTGTAAATAAATGATGTTTCTATATCAACCCTATTTAACTGGTCTTGGGGAATTTATATCCCAATTCCTATCCTGGGAATCATCAAATCCTTACCTGGAATCATCATATCCTCAACAACAGGATCATTCAATAACAATTGTTTCCCCATATAGGCCACATCATGTATTACTAGTTTTATTTTCACCATCATCATTACCATAGGTGGAATCGGTCTTCTTCTAGTTGTGAATTAAATATCAATGCTCAACATTCCATCCTTTCCTCCCACTAAAATAAAAGTTTCTACTATTCATGTGCCATTAGAAAATCATAATTAGAAACACCCTAAAGTTCACTACTCATAGGATAAGATAGGTGGATCATACAATGAATTAAATTAAACCCCATAGGGTTCGTAAGACAAAACAACCCAATATAGAAAGGTTTCAATAAATGAACCTAATGCATGCAGTGAAAAATCATCATGTTGCATAGAGAGTAATAGGAAAACTACAATTACATGATACACCTCTATAATTTTCATCACCATCAACACAATATATAGTGTGGATCAATACATGGATGAAAAGGGACACAACATATAAATTTTACTTCAATTGGAAGGTGATTTGGATACACAAACTGAGGCTATATGCACCCGAAAATAAAGAAAGGCTCCAAAATATAGCACCTTCAATTATTGAGTTTCGAACTCTCAGGAAGAACACTCCCATGTATAAAGGGAAAGGTTTGGACACATCCCAATATATTCCCTGAAGATTTGAGGTTCATTCCATTGAGGAGTAATTACCACAATATTAGAATGAGGTACAAACTCTCTTAAAACTCAATGAGGATCTACTTAGAGGAAATATTCAATATGGGTATCACTTTTAGGATAAGGTGAATATACCTCCTCACATACATTTGGAAAGAGCCAATCCACTTCAATGAGAATAATATGAGCGTTATACTACCTCTACATCCATGCAACTAGTCTATATAAATGAAGAAAATAAAAAATTATCATGAATTACCTCCATTGTGGAAACAACCTCTCCCTCACCTAGGTGTCCATTCAGTCTTATAAAGGATCAATAATTTGTAAGATATGAAATAGGGTCCACCTCATCAAGCCACACCTACTCTCTATAGATGAGAGGTGGCTCAAATAGCAGTTCTACCAGAACTGCTCAATGTCATCACATCCATATCTTCTCGAATGAAATCCATTGAAGTGGAACACACACCTAGTCAGCCTAAGAGGAATTCATATCCTGAGTTGGTGGATGATAATTTACCACTACCCAATTATAGAAATCATAGCTTCTCTACCTTTTATGGTGTGGGTGACCTCAAATAGAATCTCACACACCTCGTATCTAGACATGGTCCAATGATGGGACCTAAAGATCAACAATAGGTGACCAATATGAGGGTTTTTTATTGAATCTAATAGTTCCAACCTTTTTTGGTATTTAATTCTATTAGTAGGATCCATTGCAAGATGAGAATACCATCATCATCAATTCCTTACCAGTTCAACTCCTCGCTGGGGAAGACAATAATAGTCAACCTAAAGAAATTCAAGAAACATTAAAATGAGAGGGTATGTGACTTCATATCCAAATACAAAGGTTTAACCTATTCACTCATCATATCGTTATATTATGAGAAATTATAAGAACTATATGCTAAAAAATCATTGGCATGAGCTATATATGCCTTTTCTATTAATGAATTTTCCAAGATTATTCCATGAGTTCGTAGAAACGGCACCACAATTGGAAGATGCCATTCAGAGAACCCGATCCAAATCTCAACTCATGCCCTCAGAATATAGGAAAGGCTCAACAAGGTATATTATGATGTTTGACCCTAAAACTAGAAGCAGTGTCCATTCAAGCACCTTGGATAGTTCCAAATAACCCAGCACCTCTTATCAAGTGGTGGAAACCACAAAATATCCCTTGGAAAGAAGCACATAGAAATATGGTTCACTTGAGATTGGTGGAATAAATGAATAAAACATACTATTTATGGAATGAATAATTTTCCATTTATTTCCTTATATCCTTGTTTAATAACCCTCTTAAACTTTCACATCCCATGAAGCCTCGTGAAGTAAATCTAAACAATCGTCTAACTAATTACCTTTCCATTAGAGGCTGTGTCAGTCTGGGATTTATTAATATTAAAAGACACCCTCCATAGCCTGTTTTATTTTCAATAGGTGCTGTGGGATTACTTCTCAAAACATGAAGTTTTTATAACCACCACCTAATCTGAAGAACATGGTGATTGGTAGAATGTTCAGGCCATGCATGGATAGAATCTCCACAATTGGATGACTGAAAAAATAGTTGATCAAAATCATCCCACCCTAAGATAATAGATCTTTAGAACAAAAATATCTCCAGCACATTGGAAGTTAACATCAGATATGTCTCCCCATGGTGGAAGAGACCATCAAAAACATAAAGAAACAAAAGAGACAGTATCATATTCTTCTTCGACTCAAGCTCTAACTCTTACTAATTTCTTCCAATTTCATCGAAAGTAAGGGATCTTCCCCACCAAATGGAAACCTCGTTATACGGAGATATCATATTTGTTTATGTTAACATTTTGAACTATGAATATCCCTTCTATAATGATGAATATTTCTTTGAATATTAGTTCCCTACACTAATTGGGGAACAAGAGGATGCATGCATAGTAATCGAGGATAAAGGGATATAATGATCAAGGTTAGACCCAATATTTTAGCAACATCCCTAAAGAGGACATATATATATCTGAGACCCGTGGGAAAGAACTCCAGTAGGACCAACAGAATTACAATGTTGCCCTAGAACCCTCTAATAGCTATCCAAGTTAAATCATCCTACATGATCGATTGGAAGGGGAGAAACTATCTGATCATCTTACATAATGGGGATAGTCAGAATGACCTATTCCATTGGAAGAATAAGATCACCAAACCTCTAAATAGGAACTAGGCCCATATGGCTTAAATATCTTAGTTCTTGAACCACATAATAAGTAGAAACCCCCTATCATGATGTTCTAACCTCTTTGACAAAATTATGATATTATGAAATAGATAGTGGTTTTCCCAACCAATATCTCAATCCTAAATGTGCTTCCACTTTAAAAATAATGAAGGTAAGAATTTATTTAATCCCTCTGGAACCCATAGAATATTAAAACATAAGTCAATAAATCTGAGGTCCATCGAGTGGAGACTACATCATCAGAATGAAATGTCTCCATATTTTTCACATTAAGGGATCCAAAAGAGGTCGTCCAGGGACACATCAGGAACCTATATGTTTCTGACAGACTCAATTTTATCATCATCCAAAGGGGTTTGATTGAAAAAGATTTCTAGATGAACCTCATATTAGTTCATAACCTCTGACATTGGGATATAGGGAAGGACACTTTTCTCCCATAAAGTTGTCCATTAAATGGTCTGATAAGATTGAGAAAATACATCTCAATAATATTAAGCTCAAATATCATTCTGGGGATCTCATATTTAACACTGAGTCTATGGTTATCCAATACGACACTAAATATAATTCCATGCTCAGAAGGCATTGGCTCCATATCTCATTGGTGGTGCCTTCAACATTCAATTAGTGTCTGATAAAACCACATCGATGGAATGCTTGACATACTACATGGTGATAGTTCCCCCTTCGAAACTTATAAATCCTTGTATGTTGAGACAAGTTTCTAATAAATACATTGAAGGCAATAAATAGTGGATCAAGATATATAGTTTTCACATACCAATGACATGGTGACCACCCCTACAAATCCCTGGAGTATTATTGAAAACAGTATGAGCTCTCCATAAATCATGTAGATGAAATAGTCCTGAAAATAGATTTCCAACACTCTTTTGTACCTAGTTATGGTTAAAAATAAAATAAACTCCAGAATCTCTTTACAATAACTCAGGTATTAGGGGACGATAATATCTCTTTTTCATAGCCTCTCTCACCCCAATAGTGATAGTGATTCCTTTAGATTTCAAACATGATATGAAAATATGTCCACAAACATAGAATAGAAAGAATACAAGGATAGCCTCAGGAACACCCCTCCCGCTTTTGAGTAAGGAATCTCTACCCCCATTGATGAGATCAGGGAGGTAAATCAAGGAGCAAAATAAGTCCCATAAATTTGACTAATCAGTTCCACTATGCCTCTTGAGATGAAAGATATGTACTTTAAATTTCTAATAAAATACATATATATGATTTCTTGGAATTATATATAAATTCTTAGACTGAATCCATATGTGGATACACACCATCTTAGCTTACCCAATGACCATCGAGGCTTCATGTAGGAAGATAAGTGGATGAAACCCTCTCATTCTACCAATGTGGATGATGAATTTGAAAAATTAATCAATGTAAACTTTTTATGACAAGTGACATACCCAATATGGCTTGCCAACCTCATACCTATCAAGAGAAAGTATATGAGGATTGAGGTCTTCGTTGATTTTAGAGAACATAATCAATAATTCTGAAAGATGAATTCCCATTTTGATTACTAACTCTTGATTGATGTAACCAATGGATTCCAAGAACTTTCCTTCATTTATGGGTATGCTGGGTACAATATGATAAATATATCCCTAGAATATGAGGAATCCACTTCCTTCAATGTACCTCAATTAATATTTTGCTACCAAGTATTTCCGTTTGTCTTAAATAATGATGGATCTACATATTAATGCACTATCCATCACATCATTAAGACCTTCCTGGTAAGAATATCTGAATTGTATTTTGATGACCTGGTGGTCAAGTCACAATAGTAATGTGATCACTTCAGGGATCATTATATAGTATTTTAAAAGCAACGACAACATATTCTGAATATGAATCTACTAAAATGAACTTTTGGGGAAAATTCATGGAAGTTACTTGGCTTTATAGTATGCCATTTTGGCATCTAGGTTTCCTCGAAAATACTAGTTCTATTATCACAAAGTCACCCCCATAAATCTCAAAAATTTGTGGGGAACCATGGGAACCTCACCTACATTCGGTTTTTCATATCCAAACTAGCCACAAAATCCATCCCCATTACTATGCTAATGAAAAACGGAATCACCAATAAATGGGATGATTATTTCCAATAAGACATCAAGAGTATAAAGTAGTACTTGCTCCACCCATCGGTCATGATGTCACCAGTTGAAGGAAGTCCACTCATCATATATGTGGCCTCTATGGATTGATCACTAGGTACCCTCCTCGCTAAAAAGAATGATGTGGAGAGTAAGAACATCCTTTACTACCTCATTAGATAGATTTTAGGTACTAATACACGATACTTTTATGTCAAAAAGAACGTCTTTACAGATATATTTATTGTGAAAAATCTAAGGCATTACTTGAAGCACCATGAGGTCTATGTGGTGTCTCATACTGATCAACTCAGGTACTTCCTTGGCCATCCCATGATGACTAGGTGCTTATCTTGGTGGGTTGTCATTCTATAACAATAAGACATTCAATTTGTGTCATAGAATTCATTGAAAGTAAAATCCCTAGATAATTTCTTCTTGGAAAATACAACCCTACAAATTATAACGGTGGACACCAAGCTCCAAGATTAGGATGTCTTATATACCCATGACACTCCCCAAACATTGGATATTTATTTCACTGGTTCCTCCAGAAGTAAAATCATTAAAAAGGATGGAATACCCAAAGAAAAATCAAGTTGGAATAGGGATTGTATTTGTTTCTATAAACAATAAAATTTTTCATTATTCTTTCTCGCTAACCGAAGGCTACACAAACAATGAGTTTGAATATCAAGCCCTCATCGCTAGCTTAGAATTATACCTACTGCTTCATGTAGTCTAATTAAATATCAAAGGGTATTCAATGATAGTTATAAATAATATTAATGGAAAATATGACAAAAAAAAGAAGAATCATCCCCTATCACTAGATATATAAAATGACTAATGGTAGGGTTCCTTTTCGATCCCACATTGCAACATATTCCCCAATATCAAAATCCTCATGAAAACACATTGGGTAATTCAACCCCAATAATGGATTTCCCTAATATGGAGGAAGCAATCTTCCATATCATGAACTAAATAGTGGTATATTTAATCATCATTTATATCATGAAAGAAATAAATGAAGTCAATTCCACCCCACTTCATGATGAACCAATATCCACCCTTTGATTCATGGATCCCATAATTGGTTGTCTTAAAAATGGGACTCTCCCAACAGATTAATCCAAAACAAAACATATTCAATAGTGAGAGGGAAAAATTACCCAAAAGGATGGTCCAAATGAGAAAAAAACCCGCTACAAAAGAGTATTCAATAGAATCCTATTTAGATTAATAGAATAAGGAGGGATTTTTGGTATCACGGAAGAAGTCCATGTAGGATCCTATGGAGCTCATCAGTCGGGGACCAAGCTCTCCTACCAAATCAAGAGGAAGGGTTATAGATAGAAAACCATGATATAGAACTATGTGAAATTAACCAGTAAATGTAATTCATGAAAGATTCATGAAAAAATCATCTATAATCCTCTAAAAATACTACATAAAGCTAAATATACTTGGCAATTTTCCATATGGGGAATGGATATTGTGGGGCCATATCCCCAAACCACAGCTAAGTAGTTCAAGAACATCATTACTGGTATATATATATTTTCAAATTCGGCTGAGGACATACCATTCAATGAAGTTGGAACTGAGAATATTATAAACTTCAAAAAGTCACATGTGACCACTAAGTTCGAAGTCCCTCACATAATATTGACAGGCAATGACACCAAATTTTGTTATACGGAGTTGATGGAATTGTACCACGAGTAAAACATCATGTTCAATCACCAATACCTCTATAATGGAGTGGAAAATGTATTGTATGAGGCCTTGAAGAAGAAAATGTTGAACATACTCTAGAAGATGGTGTATAAGGACAAAATGAAAAGGCTGAAAAAGCTTTTTCATGCATTATGGGCCTACCGTAGTACCAAGTGTGCTGATACACAAGAAATTCCATAATCATTATTATATTGGACCAATGTTCTGTTTTCAATATAATTCCAGATAAATTCCCTTATAATAGACATTTGTGGAAAACTATTGGATGATGAGAAATAGAAAAAGTGTCTGGATGATCTAGAATAAAAAAATGAGATCATTTTGTGCACATTACACAACCTTGAGGTCCATCAAAATTGTATTGCATAAGAATTAAATAAAAAGATTCACATCAAAACATTCCTACATGGAGAAATAGTGTTGGATATCATAACCCTATTGATACTATGAAATAATCCTCTGAAGCTAAAACCCTAATGTGAAGGTCCTTATATCATATATATGTTCTATAATAATTCAGTGTACTCACTGGACATAATAGATTGGGATAATTTCATACCACCCAAAAAAGTGAGGTTTCTTAAGAAATAATTTTCATATCTGTCATCTGGTGCCTCTCATCCTAGTAGTATGGCATTAAACTACAAAGCATCTTACTTCCTAGTCACATGAAATTAAACTAGGTAGAAACATCCTAACAACATGATGTTAAATTATAAGGATCATTTCCTTTCCAAAAAATGATAAATGACATGACATATTTTCTCACCGCATGATGTTAAATTTCATGGGAATCAATGTATAAATGTCAATTCATCACACATGATTATAAACTGTAGAGAAGATTTAATCAACACAGGACACTAAACTGTCTGGGTTTCAAGAACTACGTATGACTTGATTCTCATTTTTCATGAGATACAAAGGGATTCCTCAATCCTATAACTTTTTCCAACCATTTTATGTAACAAAATTCACCATATCATCTCCTTAGTTACTTATTCTTAGTGGGAGAAACCCATTACATTATTTATTTTTCAAACAAATAATAGATCACATAATCTTATGAATTTTTGTAAGGGCTTCCCCCACACAAACAAGGCATAAAACTCATGACAGGTTTATCATGGTTCTAGATGAAAGAACATAAAATGCACACCATGGGTCCTCACCTCATGATGTTAAAATGCATAGTTGATGTATCTTGCATTACTAAAACTACACATCCTTGTAGACCTCACCTGAGAGGATCACCACCCTAGGTGTTAGTCTCCCACAACACCTCCATTCAAGAAATTCATTTGGCTTAATTCTTGTCATCACAGGATACATAGCGATGCTTGAAAATCTAATCATGGACCATCTATAACAATCAATGGGAACAATGTACACCTCTATGTATGGAACATACATATGTATGGAATTTCCCAATCAAGAACAATGTGTGACTTGATTTCTATCCTCACAAGAAACATAGTGACACCAGGATCTCCAACCCCGGGCCCAGTAACAAAAAATAAACACAAAAATTCCCCTCCATGCATATGGGGTCAGACCTATGTAGGGACCCTTTATATCAATAACTATGTGTAGATGGATTCCTATCATCATAGGATATGTAGTGACAACCAAGAATCAATTCATGGTCCTGTACAAAATATTACCTTGGGGGGCCATGTCCTTACTATTGGATATTCAACTACATGGATTATCGAGATATATGGGTGGCTGTATTCATTCCATCATAGGATATGTATTAATACTAGGATCTCCAATCCTGGGTCTAGATACAACAGATGACTGAAAAATTGCACCCCAAACTGCATAAAGGCCAAGTCATACAAATTCATTTCACCTACGTACAAGTCATATCTATGTGAATCGTGATTTTTAAAGTAATATATAATCCAAACAGTTTCAATTTAGTTTCTACATGATTACAACATTACATTAACGTTAAATGAACCAATTACATCCAAATTGCATGGTGTTAAACTACAAGGGAAATATATTTTCATATGACATTAAAACTACACGAAAAGTACATACCCCCTATATAACATTAAAAGGAGAATACCATCACCCATCATCATTCCTTATAAAAGGGACACAAAATCCTAACCCTAGGAATCCAGAGTATGGATTTCTTTTACACACTTTTAAGAACCTCAATCAATAAAAAAACTTTGTGTCTTGAGCACCTCAGGTTTTTTCAATCCTTTGTAAGGAAAAGAGATCTCTCTTCTTGAACATGCTATCAACGCATAAAGGCTCTGAACTCCCCACCAAATATACCTTGAGACTATAATATGGTATTTTTAATCATCAATATATTTATGTCACTATAGTAGAACTCAACACTTGTGGGTGTTCTGGGTCATCACCAATATGATTTTCCCTTATCAATACTCATGATTCGAGAAACTCGAACCATAATTTACAACATTTTCATCTCCCTATGAGAAGGTGTTTTTTGAACTCTTGACCCTAGCAATCCTAATTAGTCTCTTATGTAATATTCTCCTCATATTAGTTTTATGTACATCATAACCTAAAATTTCCTTCACATTGATTAAATCTATACCATCATAAACATTATCCTTTGATGGTCCAAATCACAAGCTTAAAACTACAAGAGAAAGATATGAAAACCATTCCAGTTTGAAAACGTATAAAAGATGGTTTGAAAAAATTTCATGGTTTCTCCTTATAAACTTTTCATCTATAAATTTTAGGAAAATATTAGGGTGTAAAAAATGAGGCCAAAATATCATGGTTCCTAATTTTTATCTCTAGTAAAATCCAAGCTATGCTCACTGGACCCCCTTACATAAGAAAAACGTAAAATAATGATTTATCACATCTCCTCAACACTAAAATATGTTACAAAGTAAGTGAAAAACATTTAGGGTTCCTGAACCTTCCATGAATATTACACCTTCCAAAAACATCCAATGTTCCTTTTAATTCTGATCTTACACAAACTCCCCCATAGTAGATTGTTAATAGGGTCTTTCTCTTCTGAATGAACCATTGGATCCTAGGAAGGCCCCCATAAATCCAGGATTTATCTTCCTAGTCATGTGTAATATTAGAGGCTCATGCCATCATCGATAATTGACCTGTACCCACTGGATCCCAAATCCACATAACTCAAATATTTTGAGAACATGATTGATTATCTCTATAACTAGTCTATTAAAGAGGATTCGACATCCTCAAAATTCTATCACCATTTTATTTACCCTTTTCAAGGTAGGAATGTGACACTCCATTCCTGAACCATTTGATGGACCACACCTCATGACTCAAAACCATTGGGTTTATGGATCAAGCATCAAGTTAAGAGTTAAACTACCTTAGGGTTCCAGATCCCTTACTGTACATCTTTTGATCCATTTCCAACATTATTTCCTAGATTCCCGAGTCTTCACTAATCATTCATGTCCCTAAGAAAATATTTGGGATCAACTATAGTTGAACATGCATGTAAGAACTATGGAATCATTAAAAATGGATTTTACCTACCAGTTAGATGCATCACTTCCTTATATTAAAGGAAATCCAATCCTCATAAACCCTAGTGACACCAGGTTGAAACTAACCACATTAAGGAGGTTTGGGTTGTCCTCGGTATGTCTTCCCAATTCAATAACTCATTGATTGAAACTCTTGGACACATGATTTTTACATCACATATTACAATTATCCAATCTATCCTATATTCCATAGTATTTCACCCTAAAATGATATTACCAACATAAATATTCTTTATCACTTGGAAAAGAGTGGGTACATCTCTATTTTATAATGATATCGATAAATAAATGGATTAAACCTACCAACCAGAGGAATCTATGACTTTTAGGAAAGGAACTCCAATCCTTGTGTGCCCTAGAAATGCTAAAATGAAAATTATTCCATTATAGAATCATGGGTCATCCCAATAATTTCTGCCCCATATTCAATAATCATAAATAATTTAATGGATGTAAGACTTTAAACTTCAAATTATTATATGGTTTGTTAAAAAAGACCATAAACCGCATTGAAATAGGGTTTGAGCTAAACAACCCTAAACAATAGTGATAGATGGTCCAATATAAAATACCTTAAATGACATCGATATATGGTCTGATATATAAGACCCTAAACTAAAAAAATATAAGGTACCAACTATAATACGATGAACTATATCGATAGAAGGTCTAAGCTAAAAGACCATAAACTACAATAATAGAAGTTCCAAGATAAAGGAACCAAATCTAAATTGAAAAAAGGTCTGAGCTAGATGAACATAAAATTAAAAAAAACATAAATTTAGTATTCATTATTATAAAAGATACAATTCTTGTGAATCTCACTATATGGATTTAGTAGAAATCAAGCTACACTCACCAAGTCAATTAACTTTGGTAAAAGAGAGATCACCCTCTCTTAGGGGAATATATATCCTACCCATATTATCCTTTTTAAATTCAAGAAATCATTTATATTCTTTATAACTGAGTCCTTGTACCCATGGATGTCACACCTTGGTGGGGGGATTTTTTGACAGACACTAAATGAGCATTGAAAAATCCACTCAGGAAGAAATTCCTGGAATATGGGTATTATTTTTCCTAGAATGAAAAGGAAGAAAAAGATTCCAAGACTCAAATGTCATGTAAGATTCCAAAATAAATGTGATAAAAAGACCATTATAAAGTAATCCTAATGATAAATTCACATCACATAACCTACGGAAGCTCTTAAAGACCCCATTTTGACAAACCCTTCTTTTTTCTGAAGGAATATCGAAAACTTACTAATCACGATATGGTTTCTAAATGAGTTCCTATAAATCACATGACTTGTCAATAAATGGTATCCTTCAAATCCATCCAAAAGTACATGTAAAATAAGAGGAATATATCCCAAATGTGGGGTCCTCTTGTGGTCTTAAAAATCACATGACACGCTTGGGAAATATAGAAGACACCGAAATCTCCTACTGACATGTCTACCTCGCCCTGTGACAACTGAATAGAATGTAACCCTCACCACATGAAGGTATTTGGAAATTACTATGAGTTCTTGTGATCCACCTATGACTGCAAAGACAAAAATAAATATTTATCAACGAAATTCTTTCACATCATCATATGACCCTTTGTTGGTAACGTGATGCATTACCGATGGGAAGAATGATTTTCCTCGACAACACTAATGAAAGTTAACTATATCCCCAAGCCATTATAAAATAAATAAGTTAAAAAAATAATAAATTTATCATCCTTTGGAGTCATAAAAATCATGAGACATGACCATGAAAATTTTAAGACACCGCATTCCCCCGACAATATATTTTTCATATCACACAAAACCCCTATGGCATGTCACCCTCACTACATGAAGGGAATAAAACATGTCTAGGTGGTCTTGTGTTCCCCCTTCATCTCCATAATAAAAATAGAATGGTTTATCCATGGAATGATTTTTCATTATCATAGGACCCTTTTTTGGTCACACGGTGCATTACTGATGGTCAGAATGATTGTTTTTGGCAACATTCATAAAAACACATGAAATATGAAACCCTTTTAAAATAAATAAGGAAATAAAAATGGAAAATAAGGGGGCCTCTTACTATGATAAACTTTATGAGACACACTCATTTACTCTTAAATACATCATAAAATCACTTCTTCATGACGACTTGATCTTGTGAATCCCCCTTAGAAAGCCATCGTAGTCTCATGGAGGATCCCTCAGAAGTCATCGGATGTCACATGAATGTCATTCAAAAAGAATACTAATATATTTATGGCCCTTGTATATTTCATCCTTATAATTTGAAGGACACTTTTAATTCCTACATTATCAGGATAGACCCCATTAATGGGATATAATCTAACAAAAGGGGCATTAACAAGATGGTCTCATTATCATTGAAAATCATGTGATTCCCCTGAAATAACCTACAATAACATCTTTCATAATGAATGAAATCAAATCCATCCATATAATTCATCTTGTATATGTGAGATATGTTCCCTGCAAGGTGGATACTAATTGGGCTAGAGAGGCATATAAATCCCCACCCCAGCATCAAAAAAATCATCATTGGACCCCCACAACAGAGCACCAAACCATCGGAGAGGACTTCTCAGAGTGTCCTCTTTGAATATCATACCGTATTTGGATAGTTAAAGATCTAGAGAGTGACCTAGAAGATCATGCGACATGAATAGGCACTTCTCATGATCACTCATAGATCATGTGAAGGACTTCTAGCTAGTAATGTGACGAAAAACACACATATGTGATAGATCATGTGAGGCCTAAAGAAGCCAAAGATAAATTAGTATAAGACACAAATATAATTAAAATTGTAATAATAATTAAATATGGAAGACTTGCATGAAGATAGATTTGTTGATCCTTATTTACTTTACAGTACTCACTCTGGTCATGCGACGACAGCAAGACATATTGCTCAGATCATGAGATGTTACCTTGGTATACTATTTGGATCATACAATGTCCCTTGTATATGTCAGCGAGTGTCACATAGAACCCTCGGTCATGCCACAAAATTTCCACAAAACCCTCTAGGATCTCAATCCAGGTTTTTTGATGTCCTCCAAAAAATCCACCCAAAAATTTATGGCGACACTAATTTTTGTCGACTAAGGTCTCGTGAAGTCCTATAGGATAGCCAACCATATCTTAGGGAAACCACCAAGCATGTCATTTGGGTCTCATGATGGCACCATGGTATATCATATAACATTTTTTATGTCCTCTAGAAATGTTATTAAGATCATGCAATGACATCAAATCATGTCATCTAACTCTTTAGATGACCTCTAGGAGAAACCATCACAATATCATGACATCCTCTCATCATGATAGCTATAATTCATGATGACAACATTACTCATTATCCAAGATCATGGGGTGGCCTTTGGGAAAATCTTTCTATGTATTACAAAATATTCCATACATGACAAACTTGATCATTTGATGGCCTTTAGAAAATGAATTTATGTAATGTGACGTCCTCTAGGAAAGTCCACTGGATCATGGGATTGTCCTTGGAAATGTCTGATACGAAACGATGACATGTACAAACATCCATAGAAATTTCAAAAAGAATTAATATACATGTTAGGTAGACAACCCATCCAAGTCAATCATGCCTCTAAATAGATGATAATATTATCCAACCTATATACTAAGGCATCCTCTATGCATAATCCTGATCAAAGGGCAGCCATAGTGTGTAATACCCAATCATAGGGTAGCCTAAGTGCATTAGCACTGATCATAGTGAAACCTAAGTATGTAAGCACCAATCAGAGGAATAATATTCTATTCACTCAATATAAGGGAAGCCACAATGTGTTATCCATGATCAGAGGCATATTTTGATATTCTCTCACTATAAGGGAAACCTCAATATGTAATCCCTAATACGAGGAATAATATTCTATGCCCAAAATCTAAGGGTAACCTTATTGTGTAATCATCGACCAAAGGAATAATATTCTATAACCTAAATATAAGGTCAACCTCTATGGGTTACCCCTGATTCTAGAAAAAATAAATTCATCCATAGTCATGGATGACCCTGATCAAGAGAAAGAAATATTTTTCATCACACACCGAATAATGGTCTCATTGGTCATAATTTGTTACATAGAATGAATCAATCAGTTCAAAACCACCCAATAGTATGATGAATTTATATCCACCCCTAGAAGGATGGATACCATCATTATTTCTATACAAAATGGGACTGTCCTAACAGACCAACCTAAAAGGGAACAGATTCGATAGAGGTCAAATAACATTACCCTCAAGGATATTCCAAATGGGGAAAATCTATCTAAAAGTGAGGATTTGACAGAATCCTCCTCAGATACATAGTACAAGGATGTATATTCACTATAAAGTAAGAGAGCCACAAAGGATACTATAGTGATCATTAGTCTAGGACCCGGATCTCCCACCTAATCAGGTGGTTGGGTTACTACTGGAAAGCTATGATACATGAATTTGTAAAATTCACCAAGAAATATCATGCATTCCATATTCACAATGACTTCATCCATCAACCTACTAAATTTACAAATACTTCTAAATATTCCTATACTTTTTTTAATGGTTAATAGATGTTATGGGGCCATATCTCCCAGCCACAATTATGTTGTTCATGTACATCCTTACTACTACTAACTTCTTTTCCAAATGGGTTGAGTAAATTCCTCTTAGTGAATTAAGAACGAAGAATATCATCAACTTTGTAAAGTCTAATATTATTAACAGGTTTAAAGTCCCTCACAAAATATTGATAGATAATATCAATAACATCTATTATATAGAGTTGATGGAATTGAACTAGATGTACAACATGGAACTCAATCAATCATCTCGCTTTCATGAAGTGGAAAATGGATAGATAAAGGCCTTCAATAAGTCTATTTAAAATATAATCTAGATTATGGTGAATAAGTACATGAATTCATAGCCAAAATGTATTCTCTATTCATTACATGCATACCATAGCACCATGAAAACGACTACAAAAATAATGTTGTATTCACTGGTTTATGGAACTGAGGTAGTGTTTTGCATATAATTCCAACTACCTTCACATAAAATAGCCATTTTCGAATAACTGCCATATTATCAGTAATCTCAAATGTAGATATATGAGCTAGATAATATATATGAGAAAAGGTTGTGCACATTGGACAGCCTCAAGGTCCATTGGAATCAGATCTCATGGGCCTTAAATAAAAAGGTTCACCTCCCTATATTCCTACAAGGATAACTGGTGTTAGCTTTCAAAAACCAAAGGATACTAGGAATGAATCTTGCAAATATATAACCCAAATGAGAAGGTACTTGTATCATATATAAGGTCTATCTAAATAGAGCATACTCACTTGCCACAATGGATGGGGAGCTGGTCAAATCACCCTCCAATGAATGGTTTATTAAAAAATGATTTGCATAGATGTCATCAAGCACCTCTCATCCTCGTAAATGGATGTCAAACTGCACAACATCTTATGTCATAGTCACATGATGTTGAACTGGATAGGCATGTCATGAGCACATGATGTTAAACTGTACATTGATTTTCCTTACCACATGACATTAATCTAACTAAAAAATGTTCTCACCGCATGACCATAAACTATATGGGAATCAATGTATAAATAATAATTCATCACACACGAGGTAGATCTATGTGAAAGAAAATATGAAATGCACTTGTCCCAATATGAGAGTAATATATAAACATGGAATCCTTTCATATAATAATTACATATATCTTGGTTCCTATGATCATAGGATATGTAGAGAATATGTGACCCTTAGTATTGGCCCCAACCATAATATTACTTTTATTCCACATTAGGTGACCATATCCCTTACCTCATGAAGTTAAACTGCATGACATTTTTCTAGACTTCATGACATTAAACTACATAGATTCCCAAATTATATATTCATCCATGATTAGTGACCCTCATCCTTAATGCATGAATTTAAAATGCATGATATATTTCCTTAATGTATTATGTATGAATCTAAAACCCAACTACATTCCTCCACTTTCATTTCATGTCACCCATATCCTTACCACATGATGATAAAATTCAATATTGGTTTCCTCAGCAAATGACACTAATAGTCATGGGTTTCACGAAAAATGTACATCATGATTATAATTTTTAATGATATATGTAGGGATGACTCAATACAATATTTTGTTCTAGCCACTGTATGATCCAAAATGAACCTATATTTTCCTTGATCATCTCTTCATTGTGGGATTAACCCATTCCATTCCTTGTTTCTCATACCGATCATAGATCATCTGTTCTTTGGAATTTCGGTATGGAATTACCCCAAAAAACAAGGCATATAGATCATGAAAAAGTTATCATAGTCCTAGATGAAAGACTATAAAAGTCACACTATCAGTCCTCAAAGCCAGACATGAAATAAGAAAACTTATGTCTCATACATGATATAAAACTGTACATCCTTGTGGACCTTGCTTGAGAGGGCCACAACCCTGGGTGTTGGTATCCCATCACACCACCATTCAAATAATACATGTGGCTTGATTCATTAGTAAAAAGATACTATGTGACATCATGATCTCCAATCCGGATTCTAGCTACAAATATCAATGGAAACAATTCTCTTCTCTATGTACAGGTTATACCTTAATAGAGTGTTTCTTATTCAAGAACTTAATGTGACTTGATTCTTATCTTGTAGGATACATAGTGTCATCTTGGAATCAATACTCGGGACCATTCATAACAAATATACAAAAAAAATCTTTCTCCCAATATAAGGGTTACACCAGCATCGGGATACATTCGATCAAGAAATACATGTGTCTTTATTTCTATCATCATGAGATATGTAGTGATTCCTATAACTCTATTCTTGGGCCATGCCGCAATGTTCTCTTTTCACATCGGAGAACCCATTACCTTACCACATGATGTTAAACATTATGGCTTTTTTAGAACTATTTTTGGATTGATTTGTGACATCAAAATATATATAGTGATTCCCAGAACATGAATTCTTGGTCCAACTACAATTAACAACAAAAAATGTACCCCAAACTGCATATCGGTCGAGTCAATCAAGATCATTTTTCCTACATAGAATTCCGATCTATGTATGGAATAATTGTGCACCTAATATATCATTCAAAAATATTCACATTTTTTACCACATCCTTACCTCATGATGTTAATATACGATACGGAAAATATTTCCTTAACAAATAATGTTAAATTTCAAGTCAAACGTCCTAGTTACACAACAATAAAATTGATTGAATAGTATGTCCCCATTACATGGAATTAAAAGGTACAGACCATCTCCCATCATTATTCCTTATCAAAAGGGAAATAAGAACCTAACCCTAGTCATCCAAACTATGATGTGATTCTACCATCTTTTAATAATATCAATTAATAAAACACACTTCATGTATTGATTGCCTCATGTTGTTGAAAACCTTTCATGGACCTTTGAAAGGAAAACAGATCTATCAAATTGACCATTCTATCTATGTATAAGCTATCCAGATTACTAACTTGAGATACATTGGCTCTATAAGAAGGTCATTCCAATCCACTTGATCCTCATATCACTGTGGATAGACTCAGCACCTGATGGTGTTCAGAGTCATCCCTAGTATGATTGTTCCATCACATTACTCAGGACCCATGAACATTGATCTATTATTTAAAAAACCATTATCTACCACTCATATGTATGTTTGGGTACTCTTGACCTTGTATGTTCTAATTAGGATATTTTTTAAGAATACACTCATAGTTGTTCCATGTTTGTGACGACCTTAAAACTTCCATCACATTGTTCAAAGCTATACAACATTATGCTCTAGCCTTTGGTGGTCCAAATAGAAAGACATTAAAACATATAGATAGATAGACGAGAAACTTTTTATTTTGAAAAACTGTAAATGTATGTTTTAGAATGAAGCCACGTATTCACTCACAACAATATTTATCTCTAGAGTTTAGGAAAAATTAGGGAATAAATAAATGATGCACAAATATCATAGGTCCAACATTATAGCTCTAGTAAAAGATATTCTAGGCTCACTGGACCCCCTCCTCTAGGAAAAATTTAGAATAATAATTTTTAACATCTCCTCATTGTGAGAACGTGATCATTATGACATGAAACAATGTTTAGGGTTCTTTAAGCTTATTTAAATATTTTAGTTTCAATAAACCTATTTCATGACATTGATGTTTGAGTTGACACAACCTCCCCATAGTAGCCTGGTAATAGGGGCTTGCTCTTCCAAATGGGCCATCAGATCCCTTGAATCCCCCCTTAAATCTAGGTGTTATTATCCTGACCACATGTAATATTTGAGTCTCATACCATCACTAACAGTTAATATGTTCCCACCATTTCCCTCCTCCAGTAAACTCATATTGTCATTGACCATGATTTGAAATCCATGCAACCATACTATTCATGTGGATTCTGAATCCTCATCATTATGTCTCCATGTTATGTACTCTTTCTCAAGGAAATAATGTGACATTACATTTTTGATCATTTTAATGGAATATACCTCATGAATTAAAACCACTTCGCATAGATATCTATCATTGCATTAAGATAAAAAATTCATTAGGGTGTTAAAACCCTTCCTTGATAGATTTTTATCCATGTCCAACTTCATTTCTTAGAAGGTTATGTGTCCAAAAATATTACATGGCCTTAGGAAAATATTTGGGATCAACTCTACATGTCACTACATAAAATCTCTATAGACTCGTGTTTAAGGGATTTAACCTAACAATTAGAGACATGTCCTCATTATATGAATGTAACATTGATCCTCATGAGTCATGGTGACATTCTGGTAGACCTTACCACCTTGAGGAGATTTGGGTCATCCCTTTTATGACTTCCCAATTCCATTACTCATTAATTCGAACTCCTAGCCAGATGATTTAAATAAATAATATTCCAACTATCCATGTGGGCTTTGTTTCCCTTGTATTTCACTCTCATCAAATATTTCCCCCATAAATATTTCACATCCCTTGGAAAAGAGCTATTAGACCTATGTATTACAATTTTATTGATGCAAAATGGGTGTAGACCTACCAACTAAAGGAGTCTCTTCCTCGAAGGAATGTAACTCCAATCCTCTGCAGTCCTATAAATTCCACGACAAAACTCAAACCTTATGGTATATTGGTTCATCCCTATAAATTCTTCCACATATTCCATAATCGTCAGTTATGTCATGGAATCATGAATTTAAACTTCATAGTATTAGATGGTATGAGCTAAAATTACATAAACTACTACAATAAATTGTCTCAGTTAAAAGACCCCAGAATACTACGAATGAAGGTTTGAGCTAAAAGGAAATAAAATAAAGTGATTTATGGTTCATGGTAAAAGACCTAAAACAAAAGTGATAGATGGTCCAGGATAAAATACCGTAAACTATAGTGATAGAAGGTATGATATATAAGACCATAAACCTCAATAATAGTAGATCCAAGATAAAATACCTTAAACTACAGTGACAGAAGGTCTGAGCATGAACACAGTAAATTATAACACAATATCCATTTAGTCTATAAGAATGTAAAAGAAAAAATTCATTTGAGGCCCACCATAATTCCTTATCAAAAATAAAACTACACTATCAAAGTCTGTTAACATTAATAAAATATTGAGAACTCTTTCTTTGGGATATATATATATATATATATGTATGTATGTATTCTACATAGATAATGGTTATGGGAATCAGTAAGGCATTAATTTTCCTTAAATTTGATCCCTTTCCATTGTGGATATCTCTCCTGAGGGGGGAATTATTCTACACCCACCAAATTAGAATTGGAAATCCCACTCAGGAAAAAATACCCATAATATGGGTATTATTTTCCACAAAATGAAAAGGAAGAAAATGTGTCCCTAATTCAAGGATCACATAATTCTCTAAAATACATGTGATCATGAGACCTTTAGAAGGTCATGTGAAGATCCCATGTGTAGTTCATAACCTAAAAAATATCTCTCAAATTATCTTTTGACAAGCCCTTTTATTCATATAAAGCAATCCCAAACACTCGCTGATCATGAAGTGATTGTCAAATGAGTTCATCCAGATCACATGACTTTTCAATCGATGCATGACTAATAATTGAAACAAAATTCATATAAAAATGGGCTGAAAATATCCATAATTATAGAACCAATGTTGGACATAAAAATAACATGATTATCCTAGTAAATTAGAATGTCATCGCACTCACCAAGAGAAATTTCCACCTCACCATGAAAGTCTTCACTGGAATATCACCCACACCACATAAAAGGATTCAGACATAACTGTGAGGACTTATGCTCCCCCTCTAGATCTGGTGAAAAAATAAATTTTAGCCAATGAAATGCCCATAGAGAACACCATAACACTTTATTGTTCATGAGACACATCATCGAAAGGGCGATTGATTTTCCTCGACAACACTCATGCAAGATCTTGGATCCTCAAGCCTTTGAAAAACAAAGAATTAAATAAAATTGAAAATAAGGGAGCCTATTGAGGTCATAAAAAGCATTCGATATTCCCATGAAATTCAAAATACACCATAGGCCCCCAGTGATATTTCTTCCTTATTGCACAAAAGCATGCTAGAATGTCACCTACTCTAGACAAAGTGATTAAAACATGTATAGGTATTCTTGTGCTCCCCCTCCGGCTCCATAAGAGAAATAGAAGGGTTTTTGCCTAAAATTCCTATACATTATCACAAAACCCTTTTTAGTCACACGACACATTACCAATGGGGAGAATTATTTTCTTAGACAACATTCATAAAAATGAATGAAATTCGTAACCCTTGTAAAATAAATGTGGTAGAAAAAAGTGAAAAGTATGGAGCCTCTTTTCATCATAAGATATATGTGAAATGATCGTGCTATTCGAAGTAAATTATAAAAGATAGTAGACATGACAGACTAGTCACATGAAGGACCCCTGGAAAGTCATAGTTGTATTGAATAAGATCCTTGAGAACTCAACCCAGGTCATGCAAAATCCTTTCAATAGGAATCATGATCTCATGAAGACCCATGGACCTATATTCCTGATAATGTAAAATCCCCTTGTAATGCCAACATGATTTGGAAATACCCAAATCATTATCATTAATCCAATAAATGGGTTGTCGAAAGGACGGTCACATGGTTGCTGAAAATCACGAGACACCCCTTGAATGACATATAATATCATCTCACAAAACACATGACATCAAAGTCCTCCACTAACTCCAAATTGGATGTAGGATATGCACCGAAAAATTACTAAATAATTTGGGTGATGAGGCCTATAAATCCCTCACCCTAGTATCAAAACATAAATCCATAGATCCACATAACATAGCACCCATGCATCAGAGTGGAATTTTCAAAGGAAAAAATCTTGCAATATAAAAGTCTTTCACTAGGAAAATATTTAGGGAATGACCTAGTGGATCATTCGTCATGTATGGACAGTTCACATGATCACTCATGGATTATGTGAAGGAATTTTTGTAGGTGACGTGATGTTATTACCATATATATGATAGATCATGAAATACCTAAATCAAAAGACTACGACAAAGTTACCACAATGAATAAATCTAAAGAAAAAATGCAATAAAAAATTAATAAAGACTAAAGAGAAGATACTTTGATGAAGATATATTCATTAATCCTAATGTGATTCACATGACTCAAGAAAGTCACTTGACAGAACTAGGAAATGTCACTCTGATCATGTAATGTTACCTTGGTATGTTATATTGGTCATTCGAATTCCCATGAACATGTTAAAGAAAGTCACATGCTTCCCCTGGGTATGTCACAAATGTCTCAAGAAACCCTTCTGAACTCACTATATTGGTCTTGTGAGGTTCTCTTAACATGTCACCCAAAATATATGGTAATGCCAATGTATGTTAGCTGAGGTCGTAGGAAGCACTTTGGTCAAGTCATCCAGATCTTGTGGCACCCTCCAAGCATGTCATCAGGGTCTCGCTATGGCACCAGGGTATATCAACTAACATTCTAGACATCCTTTGGAAAAGTGAGTTAGATCATTTGATTCCCTCAAATAATGTTATAAATATATTGTGATGACCTCTAGGATATACTGTTCAAATATCATGATATCCTCCTAGCATGTTAGTAAGATTTCATGTCGACACCATGACTTATCAGTCCAGATCATGTGATGGCCTCCAGGACAAGCCATCCATGTCTTGTGACATATTCCAAACAAGACTTCCTTGATAATTAAATGTCCCATAGAAAGGTAATTCAATTTATGAGATGTCCTCCAGAAAATTCAACTGAATCATGAAAATTTCCTTGTACATATCCTCCATGCAACCGGTAAATGTTCATACATCCACAAACATGTCAGAAAGACAGTTCAATCAGGTGAGGTAGAAAACCAGACCAAGACAACCAGGACACCCAGGACATGATAATTCTATCCAGTGGGTTTACCTGTGTAGCATCAGTGTGTTAGCCCAAATCATAGGGTAGCCTCCGTGTGTAAGCCCCGATCATAGAGTAGCCTCAACGCATAAGCCATGATCATATGGAAAACTCAGTGTGTAATCCTTCTTCATAGGCATAATATGCTATTCCATAAATATAGTGGAACCCTCATTTTTAAAACCCTAATCATGGGAATAATATGATATTCTCTCAATATAAGGAAAAAATCAATGTGTAAGCCCGAATCAAAGGCATAATATTCTATGCCCACAATATAAGGGAAACCCTATTGTGTAATCCCTTATTAGAGGAATGATTTTCTATACCCTTAATACGAGGGAACCGTAGTGTGTATTTCCTAATCAGAGGTATAATATTCAATTCCCTTAATATAGGGAATCCTTAGTGTGTAAGACCTGATTATAGGCATCATATGATATTCCCTCAATATAAGTACAACCTATGTTTGTATGCCCTGATCAAAAAGAACTATGATGACTCTAATTCCATCCATAAATAAGAGATAAGATTCCTTCCAAAGGCCCGAGCTCAAATATATAGTTACCTATGTGTAGGTACATAGATGTATATGACATATCAACCATGATTACCCAATCCCTCCCTTGGGATGATCATCACTCCTCATCCATATTTGGGTAGATAAGTAAAATAAATACAATTAATCTTATTCCTACTAAAACCAGGATATGTAGAATGCCTTCTTAAAGCCCTAGCTCAACATATAAACATACCTAAATGTAATAAAATCCATGTCTCTTACATTCCAACCATCGGGTCCCAATTTCTCCAATGGTATGATCATCCTTCCGCATCCACCAGTAGATAGATAAGTGAACTGAAATATGATGACTCTGATTCCTACCATAACCAGGATACATAGGATTCATTCATAAGGCCCAAGATCCATAATAAACAATCACATGTCTATCCCAACACAAAATTTTCATTCCCATATGTGGTGAGACTGATTAATTATTATTCGTTGGTTCTTGCACTGTGGAAATACCATGTCAGTTTAGGGAGTTGTGATAGTCACATCTTTTGCATCATGAGTCTCCACTTGCTAGGGAAACCTCAGTGTGTAATCCCTGATTAAAAGAACTATGATGACTCTAATTCCCCACATAATGATGATACATAGGATGCCTTACTAAATTCCAATCTCAAATACCTGGTGTCTTAGAACCCACATATATGTCTTTTTCACATGATGTTAAACTGTATGGGTTTAATGAACTATGTGGGTTATGAATTCTAGTATAACTAAAGATGTGTGGGACCCATAGTAATGGATCAATACCATCCTCAGAGTGTTAAATGCATCCCCACATGAAAGAAAATCCCAAAGTTCCTAGTTATATAGCTCTAACATATAAGCAGCTACTCATTAATTGGAAATGGATCACGATCCTTGGATACATAAAGATGGATTCACTAATAGGATCCCCTTATTTTTCATTTAAAAGGGTTTATCGTATGATCGTTTTTATTGGGTAACTGGTTTCATATCATGATATGTAAGAGAATATTGAATATATCACAAATATATAAGATATTACTATAGTATTTGAAAATTCCCCCCAAAATGTTATGATGATCCTGACCTCCCATCCTCTGGACTACTATGTGTTCCTAATAATATTAGGGTTTGAAACCCCAACTGACCACCTACCTTTGGAAATAGGTTTTTTACCCAGTAATGGAAGCAGGAACGATTTGAAGTTTCTATGGAAGATTAACAAATGCTGACATTGATGAAAATTATTATGATAAACATTGAACCCCCCCCCCCACAATCAAACCCTTAAGAAATAATACATCCACATCCTTCTTAAAAAACAATGTGTCTTAGGATACATGATGTTCCAAGTAGTAAATAATATATATTTTTGAATTAAATTCCTTAACAATACCATATGTTGGATGGGCCTACTGGAAATATAGTCCATTATAACCATACAATGTGTAGATTGAATACACATTGTGTCTTATACATGGTATATTGATGAAAATTGATCTAAATGTGTGGTCCAATACATGGTATATTCCACATATGAATGAAATTATACAAAATTAATGAGATAAATAGAATGTATCTAGCATAATCACTATGTGAATCATTAATCTCTGCATCCATAGAACACAACTAGTTATAAGTGGGGTTACGTAAACACACAAGAAATATACCATATGTTTTGTAACTCATTTGTACAAGTAGATTATCTTAGCTGAGATACATACGGAGTCCTAAAGAATTAATCTAGGATTTATAGCATGCTAAAAACATGATGTGTACTGCATTAGTTCTTGAAGTGTATTTACTAAGTAATGAATAGAAATAAATTACATAAATAATAATTAATTGTAGCATTAATGGCCTAATTCCACTATAGGGAGCTGGTGTATTTACTATGTAATATAGTTTTAAGAATTAAAAATTTATTAATTTATTCCATGTAATTATCTATAAATATTGGTAAAACTAGTTATCATAAATAATTAATCATGATAAGGTTATTTATAAGAATAATAAAATGGAAATTAATATAACATAATTAATTAATTAAATAATTTAATTTATTGAAGTGAATGTTTCTTAATAATAATGAATGATTTGAAGTCAATGCTTGATAGTGTAATTTTATAAATTTGTTGAATGTATTTGGATGAACATGATATTATACCATCCCAAGTGTGTTATTGGATTCTTTATTTTATTATTATTGCATTATTTTCTTAAAACATTATTATATAAAATAATGGAATATGTGCCATTCCCCTCCTATGGTTTTTTAGGGGCTTGTGTGACCATAATTTTTTTATGTAATCCATTAGTCCAGTCCATTGGTTGCCCTAAACAAAATATCAATAAATATTATTTAATGTATTTAGATATTAGGTGAGTAGAGTTAGTTCAAGTTCAGATTTGATTTGAAACAAATATATAAGGTATGCAGATGAATGGGTGTAATGTTTCTACAGGAACCAAGGATGGTTCAATGAATTTATTCCATGGGGGGAAGCGTAGGTTTTTCATGGAATAGATCAACTAATCATTATAACTTCCTTTGTTAATTCCATATTATTCATTTTATTTCTACTAGTAGAGTGGTAAATTATTTATTGATTCATATTCATTAAATCATTTAATTAACAAGTAGGAAATATGGAATGAAAATAAAATAAAATTATATGAAACATTTATCTATACATGGTTAATAATATAAGTTATATAAAATTATTATTAATAAGAATGTTGTAAGATAAAATAGGTGATTTACAAAATAATATAAAACACCCCACAAATAAACTATTATGTTAGTATAGCCTTCAATTATTGAATATAGAATTGAACCAATATATCATTGTGTTTGATCCAACCCTCACATAGACACTACCATATAAAAGAGATTTATAAATATGTATTTGGGTAATACAACACAATTTTACATCAAGAGTAGAATTCACTATAAATAGTGTAAATCTGAGGAAAGGGTTAAGGAAATCAAAATACTAGATTTCAGGATTGGGTAGTCCACTCAACAGACCACAGAGAGGAGAGTTAATACGGTTTTTAAGTTATTCTAACTTAAATACCATCATATATCTGACAAATCCCATTATTTGATTATGATTGGGGACCTATGGATCCTTTACACTAGAATATCCAAGTGACAAGATATTCCGAAATGAATGTTGATGGATATTAGGATTTACTAAAAAATTTGTGGGAAAAAGTTTAATATATTTATTATATAATTTAGTAATCCAGATGAAGACCTAAAATAATCCTATTATTTATTGTATAAATATAAATCCATGTGATTTCGAATATATCATCGAGTTCTATTTTAGATAATGATATTATTCTACTAGCTATAATTTTCAGGAATGGAATAGGGTCTTGTACAAAATACTATAACATGAAAATAAATAATATTTAATATAAAACCCTACAGTTGATGTGTTAGCAAAATAGGGTAGTGTGGAAGAACATTTAATCTATATAAATAATTTGGATGATTCCAAATATGACCAATGTTTCATGTTATCATCCATTTAAATTTATTTTATAAAGTAATATGATGAAATGGATGTGAATTGGATCATGTATTGAGTATTTTATCCCTATTAATAGATGAAAATACTAGAAAGATATGAAAAACACAATCAACTATTACCGAGAATTAATAGAGAGCCTATTCTTTAAAGGTCTCATGTAGTTAAGATGATTGGAAATATAAAGAAAATAGACATATTGGGGTTTAAGTTCCCTAATGAGTTGTGAATAGACTTCATTCAGTCATCACCACCCAAAGCTCTACATAGTTTCATTTTGAATTATAATATTATAAATTTTGAGAAGTATCAATCAAAAATCATTACCATATTGTACTTGTTGATATAGACATGGGTTGAGAAAATCCTATGGTATTTTTGATGAATAAGAAAAGGAAAAAAGTTGAAAATGGGATAAAGACACAATTTAAGTCTAAGGCTACCAAGTACTATCCTTCCATGAAAAGAATGGTCCAATTATAAGAAATGTAAAAATATATAGTATTTTTTCATGTGATATGTTGGGCCACTAGAATAAGATCTCAATTAAGTTAATGAAGCAGCAGGAGTTTTTGGTTTTTTTCCAAGTGAAATTTCTCTATATTTACATATTAATTGTAAGATATAGATTTCAGTGCTAATAGTTGAATTATAATATAAGATCCAATATTATTTTGGAATATTTCCATATGATATGAGGATTTATAGGCTACCAATGGAGTAAGCTTGGATGCTCTATCCATTTTATACTACTTCCACACAATGACCATATTTTTTTATCATTCTTTTGAAGATCAATTACTAGATTCCCAATGTTACCATGAACATCATCTCTGCTTAACTTCATTAAACATGATGGATTTATTTTCAATTTTGGAAATAAATAATTATACTTTTAAAACAATTTAATTTTTTGTAGTATGGTAAAACAACATAACATAATTTATTTATAAAATTAATGGATCCAAGTAATGGAAATAGATGACACGTCTAGTTTTCATGATTGAAATCACACATTGTTTTGTTATCACCATCTTGGTCACTTAAATGAATATAATTAAGAAATTATCTATAATTATTATTATTTTTGACACTTTTGAGATAAATACAATTGATAATGTCTTGATGGTTTTAAGGAAAAATGAATAAGACATAATTCAGTGGACAATGGGAAATGGATTCAATTATTCTATATTTGGTAAACACTAATGTGTGAGACCTTTTCCAATATAATCTAAAAGTGGGTATTCTCGTATCATTACATTTACCAATTATTTCAGTAGATATGCATATGCTTAAATAATTTGGTATAAGAATTAATCCTTGGATAAATTCAAAGAGTTCAAGAATGAATTAGAGTGTTAACTTGGTATGAAGATAAATAATTAATAATTTGATCGTTATGGTGAATATATTAAGAACTAGTTTATCAAATATATATGGGAGTATAGGATTTGATCTAAACTTGGACCTCCTAATAAACCATGTTGGAATGGATATGTTAAAGGAGGGATCATTATAACATTCTTGACATGGTGACGTTAATGATTATTCATGAAATCTTCCAATGTCTCTTTAGGGATATTAAAAATACATTGTAACATAAAAAATAATCCATTTACTAACTAAAGAAGTAAATGTAATACCATATGTATTAATTAATGGAAATATATTATTTAAAACATTTGTGATTGGGCTGTGAGGAAATTTTTATGGCCTCTACAAGAAACAAACTAGCACCATAGTGTATGATATGTATCCTTATTGGGAATACAATGAAAACTTGTGGATACTATATATACATCCCCTTAGAAAATAAAGTAATCATTGCAAAAAATTCTATATATTTTTCAGTTGAGGAACATCCTCATGATGAATAGTAGAGGGATTGACTTCCATAAAGTTAATTCTTATGATACATAGAATTTGGTTAGGAAAAAATTCCACATATCCTTATGGAGGATGTTATTCTTGAGAAAAAAGTATTATATAGGATCAATGGAAAGTATAGAGAACTAGAATGATATAATTATAGTCACAATGGTTAGTAACTCATCATTGGTTGAAAATAATGTCCATATTTCCAACAAGTAGGTATTAGAGAGATTATAATATGCCTAGTGGAATAAATAAAAGAATTACATGATAGATTCCTTGGATTAGAATAATGATTGGGTTATGGTCAATACATCAGTTGATTTAAATACCATTGGATAAAAAAGGATATTCAAGAGATAACTAGAAATAGAAGATAATGTAAATACCTTTAAAGTAAGGATAGTGTCTAATGGGTTTAATCAATGTCAAGGTATCAAGTATGATGAATCATTTTCTTCGGTTTCCATGTTTAAATCCATTATAATCCTACTTTTTTATAATATTGTTACATGATTATAATATTTATAAGATGTATTTCAAAACATATTTTCTTAGTAAGAACCATTACAAAGATGATTATAGGACACAACCTGAAGGGTCTGTTACTCTAAGAAATGCTAATAAAATTTCTAATTTTGTATAGATAAATTAATATATTAGGGTATGTTCAAGGTTGATTGTATATTCAATTCGATGATATCATAAGTCATTTTGGTGTCATAATTAATAAATCTGATTGATGTGTTTCGAAGCATTTTAATGTGAGTGTTGTCATATTCAAAGTAGTATGTATTGATGAAATATTATTTATTAGCAATGAGAAACCTACAATATAATTAATTAAATAATGGTTAATTAAAAATATCTCAATTCAATACTTAGGTGAAGCAACATGTATACTTGAAATTAATAATATTCTTGATAAATCCCAAAGGCTTCTAGGATTGACACAAGGAATATATATTGACTCGATAATAAATAGATTTTCTATGTAACTATCCAATATTGTATTAGATATAGTGTCAGGTGGCATATATCATTCCAAGAAAATATATCATGAGATATAATAGGAAGATGAGAGAACAAGAAAGATCACATATGATTCTAAGATAAGAATAATCATATATGGAATTTTTTTACTAGGATTGATGTTTCATGAGACATAAGCATGGTAGATAGATATCAAGCTGATCATGGAGAAAAAAATTATTCTACTATCAATTTTATTCTTAAGTATTTGAGGATTACTGACAATATGTTCTTTGTATATAGAGAAGATGATGATCTAGAAAACACATGATATATAAATTCTAGTTTCCAAATATGCCAAATCTATATGAAGTAGTAGTTAGAATATATCTTCAGTATAAATAGAGAATCTATGACTTCGAAGAGTTTAATGTCCCTATTTGTCAATGATTTTATAGTGAAATATAAGTATATTGAATTTTCTATTATTTCCAAAGAAGCAGTTATGTTTCACAACTTCATTCAAGATTTTGATGTAGTTAATAGGGGTTTTGAAACAATCACATTATATTTTGATAATAATGTATTGATGGCTTTTGAAAAAAAATGTAAGATAACATAAGAGGATAAATCACATAATTTAGAAGTATAACCTCTTTAGGGGGTTTTGTAAGAGGTTAAGGTCTCGATGAGCATCGTTTCCCTGGAGGATAACATGGATGACCCCTTAACTAAAGACCTATGTCATTAGAAACACAAATATAATGTTTGAGATAGTAAAATAAATATTGTTAGCAGTTCACACCAATCAAAGTGAGAGTTTTATGGAGTTAGTTCCCTAGAAAAAACATCTTTGTGATTTATGATTACATGCATTGATGGTTCTGAATATTTAAGAATTCATTTGCACATTGATATGGATATTTATTCATTATCTTTAACGCATCCATTTTATTATTTTTATTGGATTTTTAATTTTAAAATATTTTATTTTGTTAAATAATTATCAATTGTTGTGTTTTTGTAAATTTCTATGTAAAATAAACATTTTTAGTGTAAAATATGTATTTTATGGATTATTTTTTGTCACTTTAAATAAGTTTAATATAAGTTCATTTTTTTGGATTTCAGTTATTGTCTTTCGATTTATTGTAATCTTTTATCCTTTTATTTTCTCATGTATCTTGTTTTAAAAAAATATATTTATTAATTAGTTTATTAATTATTTAAATTTATTAATTCTTTTTATAATTAATATTAAATTTAATAATGTTCATTTCATTTATATAATTTTTTATTCATTAATTTTTTATTTTTTTTGCTAATAAATAAATTTTGGCACTTCAGTTTTAAATTCTTTAAATAATTAAACTAATGTTAACAATCAAATAAAATTATTTAAGTATTTTAATACTTAATATTGTTATTTTATTTCATTGATTCTTAATTTTTATTTTATTTTTTAAATAATTAAATGAGGTGAATAGATTTAATTATTGTTGTTGTTAATGTTAATTGTCAATATTCTGTAAGTTGCATGCTGCAATTAAGTTTATTTTGCTTTTAAGTGTTCTAAACATTAATTTTTCATTTAGATAGATAATTTATTAATTTATATAGTGTTAGTAATACTAAATTATTAATTTATTTTGTTTAATATATTAATTTTATTTTATTTGTTTTGTAGGTCTTACCGACACTCCAAGTCGGTGACTCATTTGAGTCAACAATGCATGATCATCTGATAAATATCCCAGCCACATACCGTCACTCCTATCGGTGACTCAAGTCAGTGACACTCCACTATATTTGTCTCAATAATATCCCCGCTACGGCTTGACTAACCAGCACTATTTCGGTGAGTTATAATACTATTGATACCCCCCTTTCATCCTACTATAGATACCAACAGACCTCCCAATTTTGCCTCACCGACCCAAATGGAAAATTATCGTCTCAATTTGGGAACCTGGACCTGAGGGTCAGGTCCCCCACGAGACAGGTTCTGCATGTCAAAAAAAATATTAGAAGATTAAAATTTTAAAGAAGATAGATTCTTAAAAAACAAATTAATTTTTTTGAATGCGTTGGACTGAAATACCTTTCAATCCTTCTAGAATGCAATTACAAAAAAACTCAAACTTACAAAAATTATATTAAAACTAAATATATAATAATAATTCATTAATAATAAATATAATTGTAAATATAAAATAACAATAAATATATATTAATAGTAAATAAAACTAATCGTATAACAATAATTAATAATTTTTATCTATTTTTAAATATATAATAACCTCTAATAATTTTTTATAACTATATACATTTTTTATATCTATTTACTCTAAATTTGTCATTTGGAATTTGCATTGAAATTTTACATTGTTTTATGTATATTAATAAATTATGTATGCATACACTAAATATTTGTATTAAAATTTTCCAATGAATTAAATTAAGCACCACTAGGATTAATATTCGCAATTTTTCGAATGCATCCATTTAATTTCTTCACAGCATTCTAGATATCTTGTATGTGACATTACAATGTTCTTTTGTTTAGATGCTCCCAACCCTCGTTCCTGCATTTATTGTATTCATATTTGATGCAAGACCAAAAACAATCAGATGACCGGTAAACACCAGTAATAAGATCTTGGGAAGTCTCCATGCACAACTCACATAAGAGTATATCTCTACCTACTGAGTAGCTAGAATACTGAGAAACCATCTCTTTATAAAACAAAATAGTCATAGGAAGGTATTGGTGAAATGAAGGGAATGAGAATTTGAGTTGAATGAACAATAATGCTCAACTGTTATACAAAAAATAAACAAAAGGTTGAAAAATAACAATCTAATAATCTACCTTTTTAATTGATTATCATTTTAAATAGAATTAAATTTAATTTTTATTATTTATTATTTATTCATTAATAATTTCAAGTATAAAACAACGTTAATTATGGATAAAATAGAGTTATATAAATCATAATGAATGTTAAGTCTAAAAGGAATGTTAAATAAGAATAAAACAAAGGTAAGTAAGGATAAAACAATGGTAAATAAAAGTAAACTAAAGCAAGGTAATGGTAAACTAAAGTTAAGAAAGGGTGGATTAATGTTATGTAAGGGTGAACTAAAGTTAATTAAGGGTTAAAAATGTTAATTATAGGTGAAACAAAGTTAAACAAGGGGAAAACAAAGTTATGTAAGTGTAAACTAAAGGTAAGTAATGGTAAACAAATGGAAAGTAAGGGTAAACTAAAGGCACGTAAGATTATATTAAATCCAAGTAATGGTAGAGTAATGAAATGTAAGGGTAGATTAAAGCTGTATAAGTGTTAAATAATGTTATGTAAGAGTAAAACAATGGTATGTAAGGGAAAATCAGATGTAGGTAAGGGTAAACTAAAGCTATGTAAGCGTAAACTAAGGTATATAAGGGTAAAATGATATTAATTTGGGGTAAAACAAAGTTAAGTAAGGGGTAAAACAAAGTTATATAAGGGAAAAACAATGTTAAGGGTAAACTAAAGTTAAGGTTATGTAAGGGTAAACTAAATTTAACTATGGGTGAACTAAAGTTAAGTAATGGTAAAACTAATGTTAAGTATAGTTAAACTGAAACTAAGGGTAAACAAAAGCTAAATAGTGGTAAACGAATGTTATGTAATAAATAAATTTTAATTATTTAACTAATTATTTAAAAAATCACTTAATTAATCAGAGAACACAAATATAATTATTTATATTCAATATATTTTAATCATTGTATTAAATTAATTTATATATTTTTTATTATACAATTATTAACTTTTTTCAATAATATTCTTATTGTAATTTTTAATATATGAAAAATATTATTATTTTTCATTTTTTTTCAATTTTTAACCAAATAAATAGACTATTTATTAGTAATTATTCTATTTAAATGGTTATTTAAATATATACATAATTAAATTTTTATAATAATAATCCACTAATTAGTGTAGAATACATATATAATATAATAAACTATATATTTCATTTAGGTTAGATTAAATTAATAATATATAGTAATTAAATAAACTAAAAATTAAAATAGATTATGCTATGGGTTTATAAAAAACATAAATTAAAATTGAACATATATATATAAAATAAATATATTTTTACAAAAACTGAACAAAATACAAGCATTCATGTTTAAATTAACAAATACAATATTAAACTTTCACTGTGAGTATTTATTAAAAATTTTGAATTGGATTGTGTGAATTTCTAGTGTAAAATTGTACTTAAATCCTTCTTGAATACAATTAAAAAAAAATTCAAACCCATAAACATTAATGTACAAATTTGAATTTCTAGTTGAGGTTTGCACTGAAAATTCCCATTCAAAATTTTCAGGGAAAATTATCAATGTAAATTTTCACTGGAAATCCTAATATAAATTTGTGAATTTATTTAGTTATATAGTTATGTTACCATAAATTTCAAGTGCTGTAAATTATCAGTGTAAATTCCCAGAAAAAAATAGCTCTTTTATTTATGTATTAATATATTTTAAATGAAATTTTAAGTGAACATTAGAAAGGAAAATTTCTCGTGAAAAATTTCACTAAATATTTTCAGTGGAAATTTTGAAAATTCTATAGTGAAATTTTTCGTGGAAATTAACACAGGAAGATTCCACAGTAAATTTCCACCACAAATTTCCCTATGAATTTTGTAATTTAATTAATAATTTTCATATTACAAATATATATAATCTATATTGTATATTAAAAAATCATAATTAATATTATATATATATATATGTAATAAAAATTATATATATATAATTATTTTTCAAAAATAATAAACAATATATACAATTTACATTGAAAATTTGTAATGAAAATTTTGAGTATAAATTTATTAGTATGTACGTATGCATGAAAAAAATTTAGTTTAAAATTATAATAAAAATTTTCATTGTAAATTTAAATTTATAAATATGCATATATGTTTTTTTAAATATTCATTCAAATATAATCTAGAAACATTCATTTGAAGTATTTTATGTAAATTTTCACTGTAAATTTCCTTTATGTATGTACTAGAAATGTACAACGTAGTATTATGATGTGTATCGATATTAGTGTATGTGCGCATGTGTGACTTTTAGTGAAAATTTTGTTGGTTCATGTTGTGTAGTGAAGATACATTTGAATTTTTTTCACTAAGAAAATTTAGTACAAATTTGCGGTGGAAACTCCCATTGAAAATCTGCATGGAAAATTCTCAATGTAAATTTTCATTGGAAATTCTGAATATAAATTTTTGAATATATTTAGTTATGTAGTTATGTTATCATAAATTTTAAGTTGTTGAAATGTTCAATGTAAATTCCCTGTAAAAAAATTCATTTTTTATTTATGTAATAATATATTTTTAAGGAAATATTAATTGAAAATTGTAATTGTAAATTTCAAGTGTAATTGTGCATTCGAAATTTCCATTTGAAATTTTCATTTGAAATTTCTATTGGAAATTTAGAAAATTCTATAGGGAAATATTCATTGGAAATTTACAATCGAAATTCCCACTGTATGTTTCCCTATCGAGTTTATAATTTAATGAATAAATGTCATATTGAAAATATATATAATCAATATTACATATCAAAAATATCATAATAAATATTATATATGTATATATGTAATAAAAATTATATATATATATATATATATATATCCAAATAATGATTTTCTATTTATAATATAAAAAACATACTAATTACTTTATAATAAAATTTAAAAAATATATAATACCTCTAATAGTTATATTTATATCGTTGTGTATATTTAAATTAATAATAAATATCAGATAATAAATCTATATAATAAATATCACACTAAAGATATGTTTATTGGTTTAAAATATATAGTAAATATTACAATATACATATATTTATGATGAAAACCCAATCTAATGATACACCCAAAAAAATGAGAAAATTAGGAATGTTTCATTCAAAAACTCAACCTGAGGGTCATGTTTAAGTGGAGAACTTGAGATTCCCACCTACGAGGCACTTTTGTTGAATCAAAAGAGTCACCAACGATGCCTCCCTCCTATAAGAACTATCCCTTATTTCCACTACCATCATCCACCATCATGTCTCTACTATTCCCACTAGCACAAAATACAGATCACAATAACTAGAACAAATCGAGTCATCAACATAACCAATCTAATTAACACATAGATTTGGAAAAAAACTCAAAATCTAAACAACAACATCAAATAAAAATAACATCAAGATAAAAACAACATAAAATATGCAATGATTCAACACCAAGAACCCATGTCAATCATGATATGAATCCCCAACCACCATGAGTCATCAGATATGAAGAAACCGCCCCATTATGGAACCCCTACTCGGTGCTGCTCCATCATACACAAGCATTATGCCTAGATATGCTGCCCTTATACCACCATGTGTTGGGCCTTCTCCTACCCCTACTTCACAAGCCTCACTGGACCCAACCCCAAAATCACTAGAGACCGCTGGCACCGCCTCTCCTTCTCCCTGCCTCAACTTCTTCACAGTCACAACGACTCCACGCCCTGTGCCTCATCCCCACTCCCTTCCATCGCTCTGTCTCCCACCACCGCCTTTACCACTGTACCCCCACCGTTGGTCGCCGCACACCCAGGCCTCTGTCCCTCCTCACCTACGCGCCACTTACCCATCCCCTGTGTTGAGACTGATACCCTAACCTTCTCTTCACATGCATGCCACCTCTCTGGTTCCTCCCTAGCCGGCGACATTCACCACTGCTACCTCCCCTCTCCCTTTTTACCTAGGTGATCCACCCATTCATACATATATTAATAATAAAAAATATACTCTTATTTAATTAAAATAATTATGTGTATTATCTATTGTAGTTGTATTAATGTTTATGTATATATTATATCTATTATATTTATTTAAAAATAATAATTATTTTAAAATATAAGTAATTAATACTATATATATATATATATAAATTAAAAATTATAATTAATAAATTTTAATTATTTTTAATTTCATTAAAAAATTCATTTGTTTATTATAAATAATAATTTTTTCATTTTTATTTAATTTTAATTTTTGTATGTATTTAAATTTTTTTACATATTTTAAGTCAGAAATTTATTACTCGAATCAAATATTTTCATTATTTATTTATTTTTTATTTTATTAACTTATTATAAATTAATTTCATTCCTATTTTTATTTTTTCTAATTATCTATATTATAAAATACCATATGTTAATAACACGTAGTTTAATTATCTGTATTTAATTCTAACTCTTTTGAATTATCTATTGTTTTCTATTCCGGGGGGGGGGCGGGGTTGTGGCACACAATTTTTTCATTCCGCTAGGGAGTAAAAGCTTCAGTAACTTTTGAGAAGGAATCATAATGGTGAAGGCACCATGTGGAGGCTCGAGAATACATCTGCAGGATTCCAGAGAGTTCTATTAGAAGGAAAATAAGATCATTCAATAAAGATATCATCCATCGACTACTTCCAGACTTTATGATATTTTTACCCATCCAAAATAATCATACTCTCATCCATCGAATCCATCCTCCACAACATCCAAACATCCAGGTGACCAACAGATCGGAGCAACATCTACCATCTGCACATCTTGTTTCCCAGGTCAGGAGATCGAGAGCATTTCAGCATCTCATTCCCCATCGAGTATATGTGTAGAGTGTAAGATATTTCTAAGGATCAAGTAGGGAGGTGAAATAATTTGTTCCTATTATACTCTGTTTTTCTGCAACTTATTACAACATGTAATTCATTGTGTTTAAATCGATTAATATGTTGAACTCATATATGCTTTGATAATTCCCTTCGTGGAGTATAAGCTAATCTCGTTAAAGTTGTGTTCCTTTTATTCAGGCACGATTCTCATCTGGATTTCCTCTCACTCTCTCACTCTCTCTTTTCTAGAGAGTAATTTTTCTTAGAACATCAATAATCAGTGAAAACTGATCTTGATAAAATCCTAATTTAAACAATTCTTAATCAATGGTTTTTACTGGAAAGTGAATCTTACTCAAAAGAGAGGCAACACTGCGTTTGACCGACATTTTGAACTCAGTACCATACTGATTTATTCTTTACTGGTGATCAAGTGAATTATACATTTGATAAACTGTGTAAGTCACTTAGTCAAACTTTTATTATATGAAAAATCTGACCATCTACCTTAAATCAGATCTAGATAAGTCAACTCTAGTGCATGAAGAAGAGAAATTGATATTGAAGTCGGCCAGTGGGCTTACCCTTGATCATCCATTTCTTAGTCTCTCTACATAGCCTTTCTATTTTTCTACATGTTTTTTTCATTCTACCTATTTTCTCTACTACCACTCGTTCTCTCTCACTTCCTCATACACAGTTTCATTCACTTCATAATTTCATCATTATCATCATTGTTTTGTTTTTGTGTTTTTGTTGGTTTTCATTTTGTTTTTTTAATTGATTACAAAAAACAATATTAGATATATCTATGGTTTGACCCTATATTACCACTATACTAAGTAGTAAGTATGAATTTATAAATTTTAATTTATGTCACCTGTTCTCAACAACACATGGGCAGTATGAAGACCATGGGCCACCCAAACCAAACAGACTTTTATCTAGTTTATCACCACCAATTCTTGAACTCAAACCTCTCTTTTCCAATCTCAAATAATCCTTTATATGATAGAGTTACACCCTTCCTGTCGTTATTTCATTCAAGCATGAGGAAGCACAAGTAGAAAAACATACTGTGTTCTTTGAATAATTTCATTTCTATCATGGGTTGGACAATTTATGACATTAAAGGGATAAGTCCAACCTTATATATGCACAAAATACTCATGGAACCTGATTGTAAGGCTTGAGTGGAAGACCAATGGATGCTCAATCCCAACATAAAGATGTTTTTAGGGAAGAGGTGACTAGACTATTTGATGATGGATAATTTTTCCCGTTTCTGATAGCCTTTGGATAAGACATGTCAAGGTGGTTCCCAAGAAATGTGGAGTGAAAGTGGTCACCAATGATAATAATGAAGAAATCCAAAAAAGGGAAGTGAACAAATGGAGAGTCATTATATACTATAGAATTTTTAATGATTACACAAGAAAATATCACTTTCCCATTCAAATTCTAGACCAAATGTTGGAGTGGTTGGTATGAAATGAATTTTTTTTCATTCTTGATGGTTACTCTAGTTACAATCAGATTTCCATTTCACCTAAATACCAAGATAAAACCAACTTAAATTATCTATTTGGTACATTTTCCTACTAGATGATTCCATTTGACTTGTGTGGTGCTACTTCCACTTTCAAAGATGTATGATGAAATTTTTTTCAGATATTATTTAAAGGAAAATTTATGTTTTCATGGATGATTATTCTTTTTTACGAAGTGATTTTGAGAACAACCGATAAAATCTAGAACTTCTGCTGGAGAGGTTATAAAAGACTAGTCTTGTATTAAACTGGGAAAAATCCAATTCATGCCTACTAAGGGCATTATTTTGGGTCATAATGTGTCTCAGAGGGGGCTGGAGGTCGAAAATTCCAAAATTGAGGTTATCCAAAAGTTGACCCCACCTAAAAATATCAAAGGAATTAGATATTATTTTTTGGGAAATTTAAGGATTTTATTGGAGGTCCATTAAGTAATTTTTAAAGATTACTAGATCCCTTATGCTCCCTTCTTCTTAAGGACACACTATTTGTTTTTTTATGAGAAGTACACAGAATCCTTTAACTCTATTAAGGATAAAGAGATGTTGGAAACCACACTTATGATCGCTGCCCCTAACTGGGAGCTTTCTTTTGAGGTAATGTGTGATTCTACTGATTTATGTGTAAGATTTGTTTTGGGACATAGGAAGGATAGGGAGTTACATGTCATTTACAATGGTAGAAATCTATTAGATGATGCACAAAAGTATTATTCCACCACTGGAAAAGAGTAGGATGCTATGATGTTTTCTTTTGAAAAGATTAGGTAGTACTTGATATGGTCTGGAGTTATCATTTTCTATGATCATGCAACCTTGAAGTACTTGCTGACAAAGAGGTATTCAAGCATACATTCATGAGATGGACCCTGCAACTACCGATGTTCGATTTTCTCATTAAGGATAAGAACAATGTTGAGATTGTTGTGGAAGATTACTTTTATAGTCTTCCCAAAACCCAAAATGAGGAGCCAAGAGAGATTAACACTTCATTCCTTGATGAATAGTTGTTTTCTGCTTTTTTGTAGTACTCTACTTATTTTGTCTGCTATGAAAAAGTTTTGGTTTTTGGTGTCATGCCCAAGGGACTCTCACAAAACCAATGAAAGATGTTCATATTTGAGTTGAAATGTTATCTTTGGGATGAATATCTTCTCTAGAGTAGGTGTGCTGATGAGATTTTGAGACGATATGTTGTTGAGGAAGAGATGCTACCCATACTTTATATTTTTCATTCATCACCTTGGGGTGGCCACCATGGAGAAGAAAGGAACTCTTAGAAGTTCCTACGGGCTGATTTCTACTAATATATATTTTCCAAGTATTCTATGTGTCTGGTCAAAGGATGTGAGTGATGTCAGATGCTAGGTAATGTTGGAAGAAGGAAATAGATTCCTCAAAAAGGAATTCTGGAGGTAGAAGTTATTTATGTCTATGGGTTGGACTTCATGGGACCATTCCCATCCTCTTATGGTAATGAGTATATATTGGTTTTTTGGACTATGTGTGAAAGTGGGTTGATGTAGTTGGTCTTCCCTACAATAATTCTATATGTGTTGTTATTTTTATGAAGAAAAACACTTTTTCGAGGTTTGGTGTACCTAGAGCATTCATCAATGACAATGGTACTCCCTTCAATAATTATAAGTTCAATATTATTATAGAAAAGTATGGATTCTCACATAGGATAGGCACCAATTACCACCAATAATCTAGTGGGAAAATAAATGATTCTAATAGAGAGCTTATGCTGATTTCAGATAAAATAGTTTCTAGATCTAGGAATGATTTGTCAGTAAATCAAGATGAGGATCTTTGGGAATATATAACATCTTTTAGTGATCCTGTAGAGATGTCACCATATAGGATACATTTTGGGAAAACATGTCATCTTCCTGTTGAATTGTAGAAAAAGTCCAATTGGGTAGTGAAATCCCTAATCATTGATTTCAAGTCCAATGGTGAGAGAAGGCTGTTAAAGATGAGTGATTTAGAGGATATAAGAAGGGAATATTATGAGAATATTGAAATTTATAAATAGACAACCAATGCCATTCATGATTCAGTAATTCAAAACAAGAATTTCAAGTTTAGTGAGAGGGTCCTTGGGTTCAATTCAAGATTAAATATATTCACAGGAAATTTAAAGACCAACTGGTCAAGACCCTTTACCACTATGAGAGTCTTGGTTAATAGAGTTGTGGAGCTGGTTGGAGAGGAGAATATGCCATTATTTCTCAATGGTTAGAGAATAAAACATTTCTCTGAAGGGATGCTAAATGGATTGGCTACCATATCTTTGCTGGAAGAATAATCATTCCCATGTTTAACTGAGGACTAAAAACTCAATGTTTCAGGGGATTTATCCCATGGTTAATTAGTTTTTTTCTTTTTATTTCCATTTTCAAATAAATTTATCTCTTGCTGTTTGTTTCTCTAGAGTAACCTATCGTCTGTCTCATGGTGCCTCAAGACCTGCTGCTGCTTGATGGAGTGAGAGAGTTATTACATCTATAGAATTAGTATAAGAAAACAAAGGGATAAATACACTACATAATATGTATAATATTTATTTCCCTCATCCCTTGGTATCATTATTAATTGAACTTTAAATTCTATATTCTTATATTCACTTTATAAACATGCAGGAAATGCATAGGAGCATTCTAGTAGTGCTGTAGAAGAGGAACATTTCATGGAAGATAATGTTAAAGCACCACTTGTCAGGGAAGTTTTTTTCTATTTTTCCAGTTTATTTTCTACTCATAATTAACTAATGTATGATGCTAAATGTGGGGGAGTTACCTCTGGATCCTTTTGGAGATAAAATTATTCTTAGGTGCTTGCTTATTTTAATTTAGAGTGTTGAACACATAATTTAATTTATTAGTGAACTATTCTTTCACCCTATGACTTATTTTCATTAAAATATTACTGTGTATTCATTACATGACATTATACTGCTGTATGCACTATGCTATGTTTTCTTTTGTTGGGATATTTAAAAAAAATTAAAAAAAAATTCTTTACTTTTGTAAATATCTTTTTTCTTCATTTCTTTTTTTTGCGTGGAAAATAATTCTTGGGGAACCATCATGTCACCCCTCAAAATTATTATTTAAACATTGAATATTTCCCCCACCTTAGAATTCAACATTGGGTATAATATTGTGTTTAATGTGTGAGGGAGTGGGGTCATTCTACGGGTCACATCAAATTCCCCCTTCTTAAAATTTGTTTAAAGAAAAATGGTCATATTTTTTATTTTATTTTTCAAAATATATAAAAGATTTTAAATTATTTCATCATTTGAGGGTCATTTGAGGTTCAGTTGGCACTTTAATTCTGTCCTATTTAGTGGATAACTACTTGCTAGATGTTGAGATTTGCACATTTTCTAAAACTGTTAAGGATGAGTGATTATTGAGATGAATTTTTCATTATGTCCTATGGACTTTCATTTTAGGAACTGAAGAAGGGAGTGTGACATGATAGGTTTTGAGTAATTATTATGATGACTTAGGGTTAGTAGAAAGTTTCACTGGAAACTAGGGGAATTACCTTTTTATGAAACAAAAATAATCATTCACTTTAAGAAGTTGACACTAATGATTATTAGTTATGTCCTTTGCAACTAGAGTAAAATGGGAAAATGGGATCCCACGGTGAGCCTCTAAGACAAGGCACAATGGATGAATTTTTGTGGATAAATAAATCCAATTTCAATTTGAATAAGTGCAATGCATAGTGCTCTGCGCATATAATATTGATGGAAAAAAGTAAAATAATGTGCCCTTGTCAAAAATAAACTCATTGAAGTGAGGGGAATTTTGAACCCAGATGAAGAAGGGATCAATTGACTTAGTTAAAATTCATTTGATTTGAATGAATAATGTGAATAAATTGATGGAATTTAATTTTTGGAACCTAGGATAAAGTGCGAATTGGTGGTTCCTTTGGTTAAAGTTTCAATTCCACAAGATCTAACATGTCACAACTCCTTGAATCAAAACTTGAATTAGAAATCTAAGTAGGATAGTTAATGAGTTCATATAGGAGGTACACCACACTTAAAAGTAGATGAGGTTGTGAGAATTTTGATTCCTAGTGAGTTTTAAAAGCTAGGTAGGACCTCATTTTTAACACATTTTTGGAAAACCTGATCCACTACCTGATATTCTTCCTATGGCTATTAAATATTAGAAAATAACTTTCTGAACTGAATCACACAATTCATTTATCTATTTTCAAGTCAATACCATGAATTTTTTTGAAGATAAATAATGTATTAAGTGTGGGGTAGTTTGATGTGGCTATTTTTTCATTCTCTTTACCACATCCTTTTTATTGTTTTTATTGTCTTTTTAATTTTAAAATGTTGTATTGTAACATCCTGACCTAGCTCCCCCTGAGCCGGTCGCTGGACCGGTTGCCACATGACCTAAAGCGCATCTCCCCTTATGTCAGAGGCCAGAAACTAGCTACGAGGGTCAAAGGATAGTCAGTGGGTAGACTATAACCTCTTTTTAGTGTTGAAAAATAGACAGAGGAAATAAATAGTGGAAATAGTATAATAAATGATGAAGCAGCGGAAAGCAGGTTTTATAAATCTTATACAAAATAAATGGCCAACACCAAATTGTACTGCAGATTCATGCATGACATACTAATGATTCAAATAGAAAACTGTGAACATAACATCATGATTTACATTCCAATATAGAAATAATTAATTAATGACTCAATTCCCCAAGGGCGGTCTCCTCGAGAATCCAAAGCATACACTCGGTCCTCTACTCTTATCTCCCAAGTAAATGAAAAAAACATAATCCTGCAACCAAATATAATCTACTCAGGTACCCAGTGCAATGGCGGCCCGAGTATGGTGTGAGATATAAATGTTAATAGGCAGGGACCAACGGTTTCTACCCCAATTCCAAACATTTAATAAATAATTTAAAACATGTGAAGGCATGCATAAATAACATGATCAGTACACTGTAACTATAAAACCATGTACCTGCTTCATCCCTTAGCTGGTGTGTGAACCTTCATTATTCATTTGTCATGCATACTCAACAATCACTTACATAATAATTTTTCATTTATTAATTACTCAAATTTTGTTATGAAAGATTTGAGATTTGACCTACGTCTGACAACCCCCAAATAAGTCACTCCCCACAGATGTGTCTAAGGACCATCTTAGTACTTAAAGTAAAGACCGAATCCAATCATGTGATTTGGCATGGATAATGCATCACAAAATTTTCAATTTAATCTTTCATATACTATATCTGAGCCCATAAACTAAAATAGAGATTTTTCCCTGGATTCGTCATTCTCCCAATTCATTAATAAGTCTAAACCCTTTCTCAAAATCAAATCACACAATCATTATGTCACAAACACATTTCTTTCCCATCACTTCATTTCAAGATCGAACAATTGGACCCACAGTCCAATGTTAATTAATGGGTGTAGAACAACATGTCTAGCACCAACGTGAGTATTTGGAGGTTCATTCCTTGTCTCACAACCCATGGGTATTTGGATCATTAGTCCATGTCCGATAAAAGAATATTTTCTTGCAATCTGGGTGAAGAATGCCATGTCTAGCACTCTTTGAGTATTTGGAGCATCAGTCCTTGTCTCACAACCCATTTATAAAACACACTTATACATCTATCATTGGTGTCGAATGCCATGACTAACACCCTGTGAGTATTTGGATCCTCAGTCCTTATCTCACAACCCATTCATAACTCATACATATATATTTATCATTGGTGTAGAATACCATGTCTAACACTACAAAAAAAATCCATTAATTAATTCAACAACTAATTAACAACACAAATAACTATTCAGATAATTTAAAACATAATTAACCATTCAAAATCTCATTAATTAATAATTAATTAACAAATAACTATTTTTCTCAGACCAATTAAATAATTAACTCCACACTTAATTATCCAAATTCCTTAACAAGTCTGAACCCATCCACTCAAATAGTGATTCGTCCTAGACTTTAATAATCTACAAGAACCCAATAATCATCTCAAAACATTCTGGACAAAGCCATGATATTTATCAACCATCTCACACAACATATCATATATTCAAACAACTCCATCCCAGACAACTTAATGCATGGATAACTAATACGCATCAAAAGTATTCTTGGCTAACAATTATAACAAACAATCAATTCACAATCTTAATCTAATGTACGAAAATTAATTAATTCAATAATTAATTAATTAAATCACACCTCTTTTACCAATCATAAATTATTTAACCATTTACCATTTAACATGTAATAATCAATCAATCCATTAATTATTATCAGTTTCCAAATTATATACCGAACATGTCAAATATTCAATATCTGCAATAATCAGTAAAAGCCACAATTTAATTAAAAATAATGACTTGATAATTAATTATACTATAAATTACCCTATTACTCATTCTTCCTATTTAAATCATTCAATTGTTTAATCATACCACTTTAGGTAAATTAGCAACCCATGCTTAAAATCAACACATGTTCAAGTCCTCATTTATCTCATGTGAGCATCATTATTGAATAACAGCAAAAGTACCATGCATCAAAATATCATAATCAAGGAAACTCACATTCTCAATTTATCTAAAGGTTCTCTAATTCTCATATAAAGTGTTAAATATTTGGGACCCTACCTCGGGGTTTTGATGAAAACCACAACAAACGAATAACACTCAAGAGAAACATGTTGATTCTTCAAGAACCTGCCTTAGACCACTTCTTCTAGCTAGAACAAGATAAAAAGCATCATTCTTTTCATCGAAACACTTTGATTTACTCATCGAGGGTGTAGATATAAGAAACCGAGAGAAGAGGAGTTGTAGATCTAAGTAGATCTATGAAACCGAACAAGAACAAAGAAGAACATCTACCAACCTAGAGAATTCGTTCTTGATTCTCCATGAGATGGATTTAGATGACCTCCAAAATGCTTGGGATTTGTTATACTACCTTCACGGGAGGGTGATACCGAGTTATGGCCTCTTAGGATGAAAAACAAGCCTTCTAGTGGGGGGGGGAATGTGTGGGATCCACTTTGTTAGGATCTCACTTAAGTGCCCGTACAGTTTGCTCGCACGGTTAGACAAACTGTGCGCTAACCATGCATTAGATACTACCTTGGATAACACTCATCGAACGGTTAGGCCACACGGTTAGAAAAACCATGTGCTAACCGTTCACTAGCCATTGCCTTAAAACGTCACCTATGAATGGTTTTTCCTCATGGTTAGACAAACCGCGTGCTGCCCGTGCGACTTCCCCTTTACCTGAAAACATCAATCAATGTTCAAAAAATGACATCTTTAGGTGTTACAACACTCAGAATAAAATTTTGTTGCTTGGATTAAAAAGAATGACCCATTGATAAACCGAAAAAAATAATTTCCAAAACATTCATGTTTTAACATGGTTCAATCACACGAGATTTTTCTTGTATTTTGTTTCATAATAAAATATTGTTGTCTTTTTGTACATTGTTGTGTAAAATAATCATTTTTAATGTAAACTGTGTATTTTATTGATTAATTTTTTCACATTAAATAATTATAAAATTAGTTCATTTTTTTCTGCTTTCACCTTTTGTTTGTCTATTTTTTCTAATCATTGATCCATTTATTTTCTCTTGTATTTTTATTTTAAATAAATATTTATTAATTATTTTTTTATTCCTTTCAATTTATTAATTTTTTTATTAATTTTCTATTTAATAATGTTCATTTCAATAATATTATGTTTGATTCATTATTTATTTATTTTTTATTTTAAATAAATAAATTTTGGCACTTTAGTGAATAATTATTTAAATAATTAAGTTAATTTTAACAATGTAATTAAGTTATTTAAGAATTTTAATACTTAATTTAGTTCTTTTATTTCGTTGAATATTTATTTATTTTTTGATTTTTTAATTAATTAAATGATGCAAACATATTTAATTATTGTTATTGTTAATGTTAATTATCAATAATTTGTATGTTTCAAGATACAATTAATTTTATTTTCTTGTTAAGTGTTTTAAACATTTATTTTTAATATATTTAGTTACTTAATTAATTAATTTATTGTTTGTTTTATTAAATTATTAATTTATTTTCTGTAATTCATTAATTTGATTTTATTTGTTTTGCAGGTATTACCGACACTCCCTATCAGTGACTCATTTGAGTCACTGACACCTGATCCACTGATACATATCTGAGACACTTACTATCACTCCTATTGGTGACTCAAATCATTGATGCTCCACTCTATCTTTCTCACTGAAAAACCCACTAACCCTCGACTGACCGAAAATTCTTCGGTGAGTCATCCTGCTACTGATACCCCGATAGTGCCTCCTCACTCCCTTATTCTACTATCGACACCACCAATGCTATCCCTTATTACCACTACCATCAGCCACCATCATCTATCAACTCTTCCCTCCAGCAGAAAACACCAATCACAACATCCAGAAAAAATTGAGTCATCAACATAACCAATTGAAACATCACATAGATTTGAACCTGTAATCTCAAAATCAAAACAATATAAGCAAATCACAATAACATCAATATGAAAACAACATAAAATCAATAGTAATTAAACACCAAGAACCCATGTAAATCCAGATCTGAAACCCATGCCACCACGAGTCATGGGATATTAAGAAACTACCCCCTACTGGAGGCCCTACATGGTATTAGTCCATCATACCTGAGCCTCATGCAATGATCCACAGCCTTTGTACCATAGTGCACTGGGCCTCCACCTCCCCCTTCTATACCAGCCTTGCCAGACCGAACCTCGAAATCACTAGCGACGGGCGGCACCACCTTTCCTTCTCTCTATTGGATCTTCTCACTGTCACAAGGACTCCACGCCCTGCACTTCCTCCCCACTCCCTTTCACCACTCCTTCTCCCACCACCGCCTTTCCCACTGTACCCCCACCACTGGTCACCAGGCACCCATACATCCATTACTCCTCACCTGTGAGTCATTGACCCGATCCCCTTATTGAGACAACTGCCCTAACCTGATATTTACTCATGCATCGCCTCCCTAGTTCCTCTCAATATGGTGTTCATCACCGCTTCTACCTCCCCTCTCCCTTGTTCCCTAGCGGATCCACCCTTTCCTGTTTCTGCATTCTCTTCTATGCTGAAACACCCCTCTTCATTTTATTTTTCTGTTTCTTTTTTTAGTTCTTATTTTATTTTATAGCTTATAATATAATATTTATATCATATGATATATCATATACTATATAATAATAGTAACACATATATTAATAATAATAAATATACTTCTATTTACTTATATTAATTATGTGTATTATATATAGTAACTATATTTATTATTGTGTATATATTATACATAATATATTTATTTAATAATAATTATTATGATAAAATATAAGTAATTAATATAATATATATATTATTTGAAATTTTTAATTAAAAAAATAGTTCTTTTTAATTATATTAATCTAACCATTTTTTTATTATAAATATTTATTTTTTCTTCATTCATTTAACATTAATTTTTTATATGTATTTAAAGATTTGTATGTATTTTAAGTAATAAATTTAATACTCGAAATAAATATTTTCATTTTTTATTTATTTGAATTTTTTGTACTTATTATACATTAATTTTTTTAACTTTTTATTTTATATAATTATTTATATTATAGCATATCATATATTAATAACATGTATTTTAAATATATAGATTTAATTATAACTCTTTGGAATTCTCTATAGTTTTCTGTTTCAGGGGGGGTGTTCTTGGCACTGATTTTTATCATTCGGTCAGGGAGAGCGTGCATAAGTAACTATTATGGAGGAAGAAGCATAATAAAGGCAACATGTGGAGGCCTGAGAAGAATTACAATGTATCTCAACGAGTTCTACTAGAAGCCGAATCAGTTCATTAATTGAGGAGATGATTCATTGACCACTTCCAGACTCCACGAATTTTTTTTCCATCTAGTAGAATAATATTCCCTTATAACAACTCCATCCTCCACAACATATAGACTTATATATGACCAACAACTTGAAGTAGTATCCACCATATTTTTATCTTGTTTCCCAGGGCGGGAGATTGAGATCACTTCACCATGTCATTCACCATCGAGAAGTTGTGGGGAGAGTTGGAGATTTTTTAGGATCAAGCAAGGAGACAAAATTCTTTATTCCACTTATCCCCTATTTTTCAGCAGCTTATTACAACATGTAATTCATTGTGTTTAGATCTGTTAATAAGTTGAACTCATATATGCTAAGATAATTCCGTTTTCAGGGATGAAGTTGAGATAGTTAATGTTTTTTCTTTTTGTTCATGCAAGATTCTCAAATTTATTGCCTCTATCTCTCTTTTCTAGACAATATTTTTTCTTCAAACATCAAAAATTAGTGAAAAATAGTATTGATAAAATCATAATTTAAACTGTTCTTAATCCAAGGTTCTTACTAGAAAGCAAGTCTTACTCCAAAGGGAGAGGTAACACTGGGTTCAACTGAAATTTTGAACTAAGTGGCTTACTGATTGGTTCTTTATTGGTAATCAAGTGAATTTGGGATTTGATAAAATATGTAAGTTACTTAATCACAAGTTGACCAAATAGAAAATATGGACAACTACCTTAAATCAGATACAAATAAGTTAACTTTAGTGTGAAAAAAGGAAAACAATTTTCAAGTCAACTAGAGGAATTCCCCTTGATGGTCCATTTCTTATTCGCACTATGTAGCCCTACCGTCTGTCTTCATGTTTTGGTCATTCTGAATGTTCTCTCTATTAGCACTCATTCTCTCTCACTTCCTCAAACAAAATTTCATTCACTTCACAATTTCATCTTCATCACCATTGTTTAGTTATTTTTTGTTTATGATGGTTTTTTTGTGTGTTCTAAGTTGAACACTAAGCACAACATTATACCTCCCTATGGTTCAACCCTAACTTACCAAATACTAGGTAGTAAGTAGGAATTTATAAATTTTAATTTTTGTTTCCCGAGATCAAAGACGCATGAAGTGGCCACACATCATTATTTTCTTTCATATATATATATTGGTATGTGATGATTTCCAAGGATTTCATGCCACTTTATAATGTCATAACATTACCTAGCTATGATTAGAGTCTAGAAGTTTGGTGATACTATTCTTAAATATATTTTCTATACCTTAATTGTATCATTTTATTGTAACAAAATTTATAGTTTGTTACAACCTATCACAGTGGGGCATGAGCCGCAACTCCCCATTCCCGCCTCCAATGGGCTAGGGGCTGGTGACTAGCATTGAGTAGGCATGATACTAACATGGGAGGAATTGCCTATAAACCTGTACACACTCACACACATCTCCAAGCCCAAAAAGCCGAAATGTAAAAACTACTAAAAGGAAAATATGCATGCATACACTAAAACCCAACCAACAGAGTACGACAGGAAAGTAAATACAAGAAAGTAAAACCTTGGGCCAAAATTACAAGCCCACCAAAATAAAGTATGTAACAAAGTCCAACCTGTAAGAAAAGGTATTGGGACTGAAATATATAGCCGTAAGAACACACCTCATCCCGCCTGATCTCACTGAGCACCGTCCGGTCCTGGTCCACCTAGAATCATATCAAAGGCTCACTTGTCTACACAAGACATGACACGTGTGGGAAAAGCCCGTGTAGGGGTGAGTATAAAAATTCCCAGTAGGACACCCTAAGAGCACAATGGAAATACAAGAAGGGAAATACCACAAAGGAAATATACAGTCATCTCCACACAGTATATGTCTACAGAACATTCCACAAGAATATCCAGATATACTCATACACAAACGACCATCGCGATACCACCACTAGGATCAAGCTCAAAGATTTCACTAAGCACATAACAAGGAGAACACACTCCTAGGTCTAGGGAGAGAGATACGAAGTACTCATTCTGGGAGTACAAAATCCACAAGAACCTTGAGAAAATAATGCTCAGATAAGGATCACAACCATGTCATGGGGTGATTCCGACAAATCAGTCTGGGCTAATCTGCTAAGAAAATGATCTAAGCCCGGGTAATGTTGGTCACATAGATAGAAAGAACTCTACCTAGGGTTCCAGGAATGAATAGAGGATCCAGCTCTAAGTCTAAGAGAGGGGATTCCAACAACTGTATTCAAGAAGTTTTGTTGAAGGGATCATACTCCCGTGTAAAGGAAATGATACCAGAACCTTCAAGGAAAAGACGAAGGGTACGAACCCTAAGAAAACTAGTCCATGTCACAGAATACAAGTGGCTCAAGTCATTTACCACAGGTTACACAACGTTTAGTATGGATACTAGCCGTGTTACATGACCTTGGGTACTGCCCGTGTAAATGGAACATGTCATCCGTTCAAGCTGTGTAAAACCAAACTACACGGTGTGTAGAAAGAGTACACGACGTGTTCCTTGACCACATGTACTTACCATTTAAACGACATGTGTCATTCGTCTTTTTGGATAGAAAGTAACTACACGGCGTGTAGAAGAAACACACGTTGTGTTCGAGCACCTGAGGCTCGCTCCATGTATGCTGGCCATGGCCTCGTACATGGCCTCTGTCTGTGTATGTGTCACCTGCCCATGTACTAGTGCATGGGGTATCCCGTGTATCTAGTTGAGTCTGTTCGGGGAAGGGTATGCACGCTGTGTCCTTGGCTATGTACACAACCCATGTCTGTGTCTCCTTCCTGTGTACCAGTACACGGGGTATCCCGTGTATCTAGTCGGGTCTGTCCAGGGAAGGGTATACATGCTGTGTCCTTGGCAGTGTACCCAACCCGTGTTTGTGTACTCCCGGAGTACACGCCAGGTAATCCCGCTGACGAACACACGCCATTTATCCCATACTACACGACATGTAGTCGAGATTTTTCCAGAAGTGTCGTCTTCCTCCTCGCATCGCGGCTGAACCTTAGGATCTCCAGTTTCTCTTCCGTTCGTCCCGCTACTCCAGGGATTGGTTCGTTTCATCATATGAACACTGTAATATGTGTTTTTTGCACTTTAATCGGATCATAATCCTCAAACGATCCATCCGAAGAAAAACTCCCAAAAACTTGTATCTCCTGATCTTCTCCAAATCACCTTCTGAAACATTCGTCGCTCCTCTGTGACATCACTACGGGTTTGGATATACAATCTTGGATCGTTGCACCAACAAACGAATGCACGACGATCAATTTCCTCCAATAACACGTAAAACGAAACAAAGAACGCGAGGGAGAAAAAAAAATAATCAAGTAAGTGGGACGAACCTTGATTGTTGTTCGTGACGATCTGGGTTCATAGTTGTTAGATCGAAACCTCAACAAAAAATAGATTATAAAACCATCATTAATTTATTTCCCGATAAATCCCCAAATCATGATCGCCCACAAAACGATCGATCTTCTAGCTAATCTGTTCACAGATTAGTTCGTGTTCATAGAGAGAATCAAGAACGGGGAAAGGAATATCAAAAGAAGAACATCCTACCTGGATCCACAGTGCTCGTTGGAGAATATTCAGTCTCCATGTCATCGTCACCGGTGAAAATCGTCAAGAACGTTGTTGATGCGTCAGGAGGCTTTCTCTAGAGCTCTCCTGAGAAAATTAGAGTTATAGGAATTGTGACCCTGATCCCTCCCCATTGAAAACTCTATTTAAAAGAATAATAAGATTTCGCTGCAACAAGGATTTAATAAAACATTTTAATTAAATATTTTATTACGGCTATGTCTGAATACTGGATTTCACCACCGACCTACACCAGCCAATGTTAGGCCTCCCATAAGGTAAAATTGTTGTTTCAAACTCAACTACACACTTAGATTTCTGATCCGAGCACCCGTTCAGGTGTTATTCCAATTTTTCAGTAAAAACTTACTCCTGCATATTTTATTGTTAAATTAAATTCAAACATTTGTTTCAGGCTCACCGGGCCTCGTAACTACACGTCCTCTTAGAGCCTGATCTTGATATTATTCCCATGTAATATTAAAATAATACATGGAAAAAAATCTCGGACATTACATCACACCCACCATAGGGCTTTTACATCCCCGAAAATCCAAAACATGGGCTATTCAAAAAGATGTGGGTACTGCACGGGAATATGTTCCTCCTGATCCCATGTTCTCTTCTGTAGATTCCCGTGCTGCCACCAAACATGCACCATGGGAATAGATTTCCCACGAAGGATCTTCTTTTGCCGATCCTCGATCTCCACAGGGTACTCTGCAAAGGTCACTCCATCATCGATGTCCAGCTCGCCCCAGTCGATAACGTACGATGGATCATGAACGTACCTCCATCGTTGTGACACATGGAAGAAGTTGTGTACCCAGTACATCTGAGGAGGTAGAGGCAAGGGATACTCCACATCACCAACTCTACTCAGAATCTGAAAGGGTCCAACAAACCTCGGGGATAGCTTGAGGCCTCGGCCCAATCTCTGCAATCCCTGTCGAGGTGAGACCCAAAGAAACACATGGTCTCCTTCCTCAAACTCCAAGGCCATATACCTCCTATCGGCATAAGACTTTTTCCGACTCTGTGCAGTCTTCATCTGCTCCTAGATGACCTGCACCTTCTCTATAGTAGCTCTCACCATCTCTGGTCCCATGAGTGCTGACTCTCCTGGGTCAGTCTAGCAAAGTGTTGACTGTAAGTTCGCCCGTACTGAGCCTCGAATGGTGCCATACCAATAGTGGAATGACAAATGTTGTTGTAAGAAATTTCCACCAGTGGTAGGTTATCCTCCCAGCTACGACCGATGTCAGGTATGAAAGCTCGAAGAATATCCTCCAGAACCGGGATGGCCTGCTGTGTCTGACCATCAGTCTGAGGATGAAATGATGTGCTCAAGTGTAACTGAGTCCCCAAAGCTTCCTACAATCCCTTCCACAACCGGTATGTGAAACAAACAATGCAATATGAGAAGATCGTGGATGTAACTCCATGAAGTCTAACTATCACCTACATGTAGAGGCGTCCTATGCTGTCTACCGAACTCTACTCCCGTATGGCTAGGAAGTGGGCCGACATGGAGAGCCGATTGACGATCACAAAGATGGAATCGTGTCCCCTGGACGTACATGGTAAACCCATCATTAAGTCCATGGATATCCCATCCCACTTCCACTATGGAACCTCAAGGGGATGAGTCAAACCTACTGGCACCTGGTTCTCAGCCTTTACTTGATGACATGTAAGGCACCGAGAAACCAACTCTGCCACACTCTTCTTCATTCCTGGCCACCAAAACTGACGTCATAGGTGCTGATACATCTTTTCCACGCCTGGATGCACTGCCAAAAGAGATGTATGGAACTCCCGTAAAACCTCCTCATGCAACATCACCAGTACTACCGTGCACCCTCTGAAAAGAAAAATGTGCTCCCCACCTTCTGAATATCCATCAGCAGCATCACTTGTGGATATCTGATCATGTAGAGTCTCACATCTTGCATCCTCATGTTGTGCTTCCATGACTCGCAGAAAGAGTGGAGGGGTAACAACCATTGACTGGAGGTAAGTTCCCTCATCTCCATCCATGAAGGATAACTGTAAGGATGTGAACTGCCCTGTCACCTCATCCAGCAATAGCTAACTGTATTTCCTACTAAAAGCATCTTCCACCACGTTCCCCTTCCCAGGAGTATAAACGATCTCAATGTAATAATCCTGATGGAACTCAAGCCATCGCCTCTTTCTCAAATTCAGATCCTTATGAGAAAATATATATCTGAGACCCTTGTGATCAGAGTAGATGGTAAACTGTTCACCCATCAAGTAGTGCCGCCATATCTTCAACGCGAAGACTACCGCTGCCAACTCAAGATCATAGGTCGCGTATTTCTGCTCATGTGGCCTCAACTGACACGAGCCATAGGCAATCACCACTTTCCCCTGCATCAGGACACAACCAAGCTCGGTTCCTAATGCGTCTTAGAACATTACGTACTCAACACCATCCTCCGGTAATCACATGATCAGGGTGCTCGTCAAACTCTATCTCAACTGCTGGAAAGCCTGCTGGCATCTCTCGGCCCACACGAAAGGCTGCCCCTTTCGGGTCAAAGCTGTCATGGGTGATACAATCCTAGAGAAATCAAGGACGAATCTCCAACAGTAGGCTGCCAACCCAAGGAAACTCTACAACTCCATCAGGCTCCGGGGTAGATCCCATGCTAGCACTGCCTACACCTTGGTTGGGTCCACTGCTATACCATCTTCCGAGATAACATGTCCTAGAAAGTGGACATCCCGTAACTAGAATTGACACTTAGAGAGTTTCCCATAAAACTGGTGCCCTCAGAGTTTGTCCAGAACCATCCTTAGGTGTCTTGCGTGATCCTCCTCAGACACAGAGTACACAAGGATATCTTCGATGAATACCATAACAAACCGGTCTTGATAGGATTGAATGATCTGGTTCATGAGTCCCATGAACACTGCCATGGCGTTCGTCATGCCAAAGGGCATCACCAAGTACTCATACTAACCGTAGTGACATCGGTAAGACGTCTACAGTATATACACATCACATACTCACAACTGGTGATATCCTGATCATAGATTATCCTTTCAGAATGATCGTGCCCCTCTCTACTGGTCGAAGAGGACATCGATCCTCGGTAGTGGATACCTGTTCTTCACGGTCACCTGATTCAAGCACCGGTAATCCACATATAGACTCAAGCACTCATCTTTCTTATTGGGAATCAGCACTTGGGCAGCCCAGGGTGAAACACTAGGTCACACAAAGCCCTTCTTCTGTATGTCGTCCAGTTACACCCTCAGCTCACGAAACTCTGCACTATCCATCCGATATGCTGATGCTGAAATCGGTGTCATCCCAGGTTTCAACTCAATACAGAAATCTAACTGCCGATGGGGAGGTGGCTTGGGGAAATCATCCGAAAAGACGTCCTTATACTCAACCACTACTGCTAGAAACTGGAAACTTGTAACATCTTCTATGCCAAGGGCTAGGCTAGCCACCTAATGTGAAATCGGTTGTGCCCTCCTATGCATGAGTATATTCTACGCTGCATGGGCCTCTCTTTCACCGACAAAAGAGAACCTCGTTCCATCACTACGGACACACCGTACCCTTCTCATAAAATAGTCGATCTAGTCATGAACTGTGGATATCCAATCCATACCAAGAATGACATAATAAGGCCTCGACGCTACCTCCAAGACGTTCCAACCGAAACTCTCGCCTCCAAGGGTCAGGTCACACTGTCTACAGAGGTGTGTGATCTCTGAATCTTCTCCAGTCGGTGTTTCTAAGCGTAAGGGTCAAGTAAACGGCTCAACAGGAATCTCAAGGTCTCAAACAAGATAAGGATCCAGAAAGGAATGACTAGAACCTATGTCTATCAATACAGCAACCAATGTAGAAAAGACACATATAGTACCTCTAATCATTCCAGGAGTACCCGGGTCACAAGCCTCTTCCGCCTACAGCTGTCCATGCCTCTGTCCACCAACTCCCTGAGCCTGTGGTGGATCTCCTGGGGGTGGTGCTGGTAAAAGGGGAAAACACCGACCACCTCCAGCTGCTCTCCCAGCTCCCCTACCACGTCTTCTGCTCCACGGATCTTTCTGCTCCACACATTGCCTCTACCTTGGTGGTCCATCCACTTCTCCTGTGTCAGTAGTACGACGGGTCGGACAATCTCGAGCGAGATGTCCCCTGCCATCACATGAGTAGCATCGCCTCTCTCAAGGCTGGCTGGATGCACCCTGCGAACCCTGTAAGGCAGATCCCCTGTCCTAGTATCTCCTCTGGAAATCTCTCCCATGCCTGGGTCCTTGACGTCGGCTCCCTGTTTCCAAGGTCTCTGCTCCATCTCACCCACTACAGACAACTACCGGCTATCTCTGCTCTTCTAAGATTCTCTCGACCACCAAAGCCCACTCGAGCACCCCATCATAAGTAGGAATGCTCGTAAGGATGATTCTAGCTTAGATATCTCTGCGCAAGCCCTGCTCAAAAGTCTCATCTCTGAAGTACTGATCCCTGACCATATCTATCGAGTATCGCGAGAGGTCGGTAAATCTCGATGAATAGTCAGCCACCTACATGGTTCCCTGCTGGAGATGTAGAATCTCATGTATGCATACTTCTCTCAGGATAACTGGTGAAAACTCCTCTCTGAAGAGACGGTCAAACTCCGACCATGCAAGTGTCACCTCGTCGTGAGTCTGGATAACAAAACTCCACCATCGTCCTGCAGAGCCATGCAGAAGGTTCGATGCTAGGATCACCATCTGGCCTACGGTTGACCTTACCAAACGGAAGACTCCGGACACTGCCTTAAGATAGTCCTCTGCTTCCCAAGGGTCAGGCTTGCCTCGAAACTTGAGGGGTCTTTATCTCTGAAACTCGTGGAGTGCGCTCAGCCTGCGCTCCTCCTCCACTGGTACAGCAGACACTAAACACATCTCCACATGTGGCGGGATAACTGGAACACCACCTGATGATAAAACTAGGGGATCTGGTCCCTGTATCGAGGCTTCATCATTGACGGATTCATCCTCATGATCGAGCTGCTGGATCCTAGTGGGTGCGCGTCACGAAGGCATCCTTTTAAAGAAAGAAGATGTATCTCAGTGAGTTAGTATATCTGGAGAGCAGACTCAAAAGGACATGGAAACCACAACCCATTCCTATGTGATGCATGTACCATTATTTTTCCCCTGAAACTAGTGTTGTCATGTTCTGAGTCAAAATGAAAGTTATCAGAGTCCTGGTGTATGGATACGTCGGCCGCCTGCACCAACACTGTGGTCCCTGGCCCGAAATCCTAACTCGAAACACTTAACATTGTTGCCCCAATCCAACTCACGGACTCTCGGTCCTATGGTAGAACCGACCACCTATGATACTACTCTATCACGACCCGTACCAGTGGGGCATAAGCCACAACTCCCCAAGCCCACCTCCAATAGGCCAGGGGCTGGTGACTAGCATCGAGTATGCATGCTACTAACATGGGAGGCATTACCTATAAACCTGTACACATGCACACACATCTCCAAGCCCACAAATCTGAAACGTAAAAACTACTAAAAGGAAAATATGAATGCATACACTAAAACCCAACCAACAGAGTATGACAGGAAAGTAAATTACAAGAAATTAAAACCCCGGGCCAAAAGTACAAACCCACCAAATAAAAGTCTGTAACAATGTCCAACCAATATGGAAATGTAATGGGACTGCAATCTGTAGCCGTAGGAACAAACCTCGGCCCACCTGATCTCACTGAGCATCGTCTGGTCCTGGTCCACCAAGAATCCTGTCAAAGGCTCGCTCGAATTCACAAGACATGACACGTGTGTGCAAAGCCCGTGTAGAGGTGAGTATAACAATACCCAGTAGGACACCCCGAAACCACAAAGGAAATACAACAAGGGAAATACCACAAAGGAACGATATAGTCAGCTCCACACAGTATATGTTTACAGAACATACCACAAGAATATCCAGATATACTCATACACAAACGACCATCGCGATACCACTGCTATAATCCAGCTCAAAGATTCCACTAAGCACTTAACAAGGATAACACACTCCTAGGTCTGGGGAGAGAGATATAAAGTACACATTCTGGGAGGAAACACTCTACATGTACCTTGAGAACATGATGCTCAGATGAGGATCACAACCAAGTCATGGGGTGATTCCGAAAACTTAGTCTGAGCTAATCCTCTAAGCAGACGATCGACGCCCGGGTAAAGTTGTTCATTCCGATACCAAGAACTCTTCCTAGGGTTCCAGGAATGAATAGAGGATCTGACTCTAAGTCTCACAGTGGGGATTCCAACAACTCTATTCAGGAAGTTCTGTTGAAGGGATCATACTTTTGTGTGAAGGAAATGATACTAGAACCTTCAGGGAAAAGACCAAGGGTACAAACTCTAAGAAAACTAGTCCAAGTCACAGAAGACAAGTGTATCAAGTCATTTAAGACAGGTTACACAACATGTAGTATGCCTACACGCCATGTCCCATGACCCCGGGTACTGCCTGGGTAAACGGCCCGTGTCAGTCGTTCAAGCTGTGTAAAACCAAACTACACGGCATGTAGAAAAAGTACATGCCATGTTCCTTGACCCTGGGTACTGTCCATGTAAACAGCTCGTTTCATTCAGCTTGTCGGATAGAATGTAAATACATGACATGTAGAAGAAACACACGTCGTGTTCGAGCACCTAGGGCTCGCTCTGTGTACGCTGGACATGTGCTCGTACACGGTCTATGTATGTGTCCATGTCGCCTTCCCATGTACCAGTACATGGGGTATCCCGTGTATCTGGCCAGGTCTGGCCGAGGAATGGTATACACATCGTGTCCGTCGCCGTGTAGCCAACCCGTGTCTGTGTCGCCTTCCCGTGTACCAGTACACAGGGTATCCCATGTATCTGGTTGGGTCAAGCCGGGGAACGGTATACACGTTGTGTCCTTGGCTGTGTACCCATCCCGTATCTGTGTACTCCTGGAGTACACGCTGGTAATCCCACCGAAGAACACACGCCGTGTAGCCCATACTGCACGGTGTGTAGTCGGGATTTTTCCAGAAGCATCTTCTTCCTCCTCATGTCGCAACTGAACCTCCAGATCTCCAGTTTCTCGTCTGTTCATCCCACTACTCCAAGGATTGATTCGTTTCATCATACAAAAACCGTAAAAGGTGTTTTCAGATCTTGAATCAGATCATAATCCTCAAATGATCCATACGAAGAAAAAATCCTAAAAACTTGCATCTCCTGATCCGCTACGAATCTCATACCGAATGTATCATCGCATCTCTGTGACATCGCTCTGGGGTTGGATCTACAATCTCGGATCGTTACACCAACAAACGAATGCGCAAAAATCACTTTCCTCCAAGAACACGTAGAACAAAACGAAGAACATGAGGGAGAAAAACAAGAATAAAGTAAGAGGGATGACCCTTGATCATTGTTCGTGACGATCCAGGTTCTTCTACGTTAGATTGAAACTTCAAGAAACAACATATTATAAACCCTCAAGTAATTGATATCCCAATAAAACCCCAAATCATGCCCGCCCACAAAATGATCGATCCGTGGGCTAATCGGTTCGTATATTAGTCAGAGTTTGTCATGGGAATCAAGAATAGGGAAAGAAAAATAAAAATAAAAAAATCCTACCTGGATCTACGGCGTTCCTTGGAGAAGATTCGGTAGCCTCGTTGTCTCCGCCAGTGAAAATCGTCAAGAAATTCTTTGATGCGTCGGGAGGCTTTCTCTAGAGCTCTCTAGAGAAAATCAGAGCTATGGGAATTTTAACCCCGACCCCTCCAGAGTGAAAACACTATTTAAAAGAATAAAAAGATTCCACTGGAACAAGGATTTAATAAACCATTTTAATTAAATATTTTATTACGGCTATCTCCAAAAACTGGATTTCACCACAGATCTTTGTTGGCTGATGTTAGTCCACGCCTAAGGTAAACTCGTTGTTCCGAATGCAACAGCACCCTCGAATTTCTGATCCGGGAACCCATTCAGGAGTTATTCCTCTTTTTTAGGAAAACAGCATGCACACATATTTTAATTATTAAATTAATTTCAAACATGTGTTCTGGGCTCCCGGGCCTCAGAACTGCATGCCATCTCAGAGCTTGATCTCGAAATAATTCCCATGTAATATTAAAATAATACATGGAAAAAAATCCGGGACATTACATAGTCTATTAGGGTATGAGACTCATAGAACTTGTAAACATGTTCTTATGGACTATTACCTTAGTAATCATTAGAGTAATATATTATGAGATCATGACACAGTAGTAGGAAATCCAAATTTATTTGTGATATAGGATATTTCTATCTATAGGTGTGTTTAATGATCCTTAAACTTTCACATTATTATTAATGAATGTTTTGAGTCCTATGCTTATATATAAAAACCACTGTAACCATTATATACGTTTGAATGATGTAGGATACTTTGGGTTTTTCATGAGTGATACTACATTAGTGAATAATGTGAAAAATGATATGTACATTCCTAGTTTAGTGTAATTATAAATATTAATCCATTTTACGGTTGTGGAACTACCTAATTTTTTTCATGATCAGGGAATTCTATTTAGAGAGGTTATTTTTAGAAAGTAGAATAAAGAGACTTTGAATATATATGTCAGTGAAACATTAATGAAACCAAATTTATTATAGATATTTAGATAATGGAATTAAATTACAAAGTGATAATTTATAGGATATTTTATTTCATCACAACATTAGCTTCATTCTCATCGGAATCCTTGTAATGTTGTGAGATGCTAGCCTTAGGCTTTGGGTGGAATAAACTAATTCCATTGAGAAAGGATCCTATACGGTCACACACTATGTGTATTTAAAACCTTTGCTATGTTTTATTTGAATTTACCATGTTGAATAAATATTATTCATGTAGGAGGTATATTGATTATTTATGTTGTGTTTTTCATAAAATATTCTTATCTTAGATTATTTTAGAGAATATATATTTTCTTTGAATGTTTAACAAATATTTATTCATTGAGTAATTATTTATTTAATTTCATGAATATATAATATTTATCTATTCTCATTCATTCAAAAGGTAAAAATATTTATTTATTAGCTTATGTGAATATTTAATAAATATTCATTTAGTAGATTTGTGAAAATAATGTCAATATATTTATTAGTGAGTAACACATTTATATCTTATTAATTAAATATGTACTCATTATTCATGGTTTGATAAATATTGAGAAGGAATGACAAAATATGTTTAACTGTTCAATGATAAATGTTATATTAAATATTTATTAAATAAATAATAATTTTTTTTCAAGGAAAAAATATTTACCTTATCTACGAGTTTAGAACCTTAAAAGTAAATAATATTCATTTTATGTTGATTTACCCATGGGTTACATCGAGGATTAAGAAAATCATAGGGTCCCATATTCTGTTATTTTATTATTACCCTATATTTATTTAAACCTGGTTATGAATGTTTCAAAAATCCTATCAATTATAAATTTGTGAAAAAATGATTATTATGGATGATTCAATCAATCCCTAGAGAGATCATCTCTAAAACATATCTAAAAAATGATGAAAAGTATTATTCTCCATATTAATTGTTCCTTATTTCATACAAGGACTCTACTACAATCAATAGTGATTGTAATAAGCCTTTGAACATTATTTTATATCACCCAGTGGGATCTATAGAATATATTTGATGTTTTCAGAACACATGTGTATCATCACTGGAGGGAATATAACAATTATTATCATAACTCAATAATGTTATGACATGGGGTCTCCATCATATCATTGATGAAAAATAAATAATTTATTGAAATATAATTCATTATACAAATAAATTAATTATAAATTAAATGTAAAATGATCATCTATTCTTGGTTCTTAGGATTTCATTAATTAATATTCAATTTAGTTTCATTGTCTATGATATTAAATATTTTACATATCTTGGATGTATTTTTTATTATAAAAATATTATGAGTTCTCAATGCTCAATATTCCCTTCCACTACACCCTGAACCTTTAACCTAGAATATACATATATAGTTGAGAAATAAAATACGGAGAGATTTATAGAAGAAATGTTTTCTTTAAAAGAATATTAATTATACAAGACGTAGTTAATTTGTTTAGGCACTCAAAATATTCTAATGAATAATATCTAAGAGTTCACTACTATAGATGGGGTAAAATATGAATCTTATAAGGTTGGTATGATGAAGGATTTCAATAGGTAAGTTAAACATACATCTAATAAGTTTAAAAAATATTCTGTTATATCTATCAATTAAGGTATTAAAATAATCATCACTGTATATTGGACTAAGAATAAATATGATAAATTCTATTCCAAATCAAAGAAATAGATAATTATTCTAAGATTACCATTTCCCCTGGGAAAAATTTGGTTTGGTTTGTTGCAGGACAACAAGAACAATATTCCAGATAGATTTATCACCAATATAGAAGATAAAGAAACATTGGTTTTTTCTAGTGTTGTGGAAGGTTTATCGACAAGGGCTACTTTTTTTGTATTATCATGCCTCTACAAGGGAATATCCCTTTGTGAAGGGGGGTATATGGTGAAATAATGTGGATGGATTTTAAAAGAATGACAACAAAATCAATGAATCTATTGACACAAAATATATTTGGATGTTTAAAATAAGGGTATCTGATATACAAAAAATATAGTTATAGAGATGTGGAATACATGAATAAGTTATCTAGATAATTTACGAATGATATGAAATGGAATAAAATTTAGATAATAATAGAAGGAATGTAATTACTTATTGTGGATGATAGGTTATCATGTAAAATACCATGGAAGATAAGTATGACAATGAATAATTCCAATCAGTTTGTTTAGAACAATTATAGATAGCTAAAAAATATATAATCCATGAATAATTTATAAAGGAAAAGTAAAGAAACTAGTTTCATATAAAAGATTTAATAAATTATTGGATGTTTTTTGTAATTAATGACCTAAAAATCAAGGAAAATCAATGTCGAGGACATTCTATGAAGGAACCTATATTAATTCTTATAAATCAAGATGAATTTTTGAGAATTTATATAAAGGGATTATAGAATAAGGTTTCCATGATAACTTATTTGAATAAAATGCAGATATCCAAAAAATAAATTATAAGGTAGAAAATGATCTTGAATTCTATTAATAATATTTATAGAAAAAGTGACATAGAGAAATATTCTTATGATGATATTGGATGTAATAAGAATTCATTATTGGGAGGAAATTCTTTGTCTTATTGTTTCTCTTAAGGCACTATGATGTCCCTTTTTATTCACTTTTTTCATGTTATTGTGTACAAACATGTCATGAATTAAAGGAGTTGGATAATGTTTTCACTATGAGACAGAGAAAATAAGTCTCACATCATGGGGTTTCCAATCCATAATGAAGAAAAATGAAGGAGAGAATCCCATGTGGGAAAAAAATGAGGAAAAATTTATCAATATATAATTATGTACATCATCTATTATTTTTTGAAACCTTTATTAAAATAGATAATTTGGTTTTCCAATCATAATGGAGAACATGTTTTTTATTGTATAATATACATTTATAAAGGGGGAGTTTTGGTTTATAAAAGGGTTGATAAATGTATATTTTTTTGACTTTACCTTGTGCTTTCTTGAATGATTTCATGAAAAGGAGTGGATTATACTTTCTTTAAAAATATATTTTGAAAAGACATAAATTGATAAGATAAATTGGTATAACATGAACAACAATTTAAGGAATGATTTGATCACATTAGTTATTTACATTTTTTTATATGTTAGGTTATCCCACATTAACATAATTTAGATTAGCTAACAGTTTATGGATGAAGAGAACACATGAATTCATCATTCTCTCAAATGATACAGGTTATAACGTGGAAAAAATGAGGGAAAATATATTGATTTATATTAGAATACCACTGCTTATATTTATCTAATTTTTTATGGGGGATAATAAATGAGTTTGAATACATGTATTTCCATGGGTATTTAGGGGTTTTACCAATAAGGGAAAATGGGGACATTAAAGAAGACATTGTTTGATTACATTTTTTTATCAATCATGAAGACTAAAATGATGATAATAATATATCTATATATAATAAATATATGTTTTGGGATGAGCTAAAACTATTGATAATTCCTCATGATCAATTAAATAAGATATGAATATAATTAACATAATTATGGAAAATATATATTAGGGCTCAAAACAACAGTGTCATATTAGTAAGGATGGTTTCTGAATTTATGTAAGGATTATCCACACCATCACATGAATTGTCACGACTCTATGTAAAAATCACTAAATGCATATAAGAAACACTTTTACATATTGATGATGATTGGGAAAAGGATTTGAGGTTATTTGAGGTTCTTTTGAGGTTCTTCATGGATAATTTGTGCCTATTATAGACTTCAAAAGGACTATATGGATCTACATAATGATAAATATAAGTAGTTTATTCATTATGTTCATATTTATAAGGATAATTATCCATTTTTAAGACTCCATATAGATGATATAAAGTATTGTAATAATAATATGGATCAATTAAATGATCTATTCCAATGAAAAATTAGATGGATTATAAAATTAATTTCTTTGAGAAAATATCAATAAATATTTTGATAATGTGGGAATTTAATTAGATGATACTACAGTACTAACCTTCCAATAATAAAACATCATGATCATTCAAAAAACCCATGATCTAATGTATTTTCATTGCAATGGAGAAGAAATATTATATGATAAACATTTCCATTTCAATTTAAGGGGTCAATGAACACATAGATATGATATTTCAATATATTTAAAATCAATATATTTTGTGGGGAGGAGATTGATATCTTTACATATTTAATAAGGAATGAAAAATATCTCAAAAATTATGGAACGAAATAAAAATAATTTAAATTAGTTTAAAATTTATTTAAATTAAAATTAAAAATTGAAAATACGCTCTAGTTATAAATATAATGAACTCCACAACTAAAAGGCATGGATTTTCAATAATTCCTTTTTTTAAATAAGTATTCATTTTATTATTATTTTAATATATATGGGTAGAAAAAATGAAAAATGTATGTGTGATAATTTTATTAATTTGGACCAAATAAATTGTAGTATTAATAAGTTAAGTCAGATATTTAATTTCAGGGTCATTCAAGGGGGAGGCATTCCTAACTGATTATTTAAGGATATAGAGAAAATTAAAATAATTTAAGATTATATGAACTATGAGAATGACCATAATAACATATTTTGATGATTATTTGTAAATGATCATGAGGAATCATAAGTAAACTAGTTCATTCATTGTGTTTTCAGTGGGATATTTTTATCAAGTAGTGTAGAAGAAAACTAGAGTTAAATGAGATATATCATATTTTGTATCAGTGATTTGTAGTGAGAAACAAGGAACTATAATCCCCTAGTGAGTCTCTGGAGTAGTATCATAGTGAGAAGAAATAAAGATAGTATTTGTAAGGATCTTGTTGTAACTACTTGTTTATATAGTGGAGAATATGTGATTATCGATAAAAACTAATAGGTGCATGGATTATTCTTTTATAGACGATCCTTGAAAATCCTATTATGATTTACAATATTCAATTTTATTTGATAAAAGGTGAGTATTAGTGATTAAAGTTGGTAGGATCTAGATTTTAGTAGTTTTTAGAGGTTATTTCAAAAAAATAATTGTACAGGTGTAAAAATGATTCACCCCACCCATCACCTGTATGTGGTACCAACTGTATAAGTAATTAATGAAATTATAGTTTATACTTCTTTATGTTCAAAATTTTGATATAATTTATAGTTTTCCCATCCCAAATAACACAAATGAAAAATGAGATAATGAATCCACTAGACATATGCATCTAATAAACCTCCATCTAGTTATGCATCGGTTTTAGGGACCTAACCCTTTCCCATTTCATAAACATTAATGTTCTTTCTTGTCACAGAGGGCATGTACATCGTGTGATTATAAACTCAGTATATTTCGATGAACAATTTCTCTAGTTGTATCCAACATATATGAGGGTATTAAAATTGTAATATGTGAAAACTAATATTGAAATATCATCCCTTTAAAAACCATGGTCCATAATCCAAGGGTGGTAACCATACCTTCTTTAGATAATGTTTGAGTGGGGAAATACATCAAGAGTGTGTACACAAACTAGTGGATGATGACTCACCACCACTTATCTTATCACCAAAAAACATATTTATTATATGCTAGAAAACATGTGAATAAGTAATAAACACTCCTCCATTCTCATCTCTACATCAAAAAATAATTACATAAACTATAAACATTCTTCTCCAAATGGATGATCTCAATAATCCCTCGGTTCTATTTTCCAGCAACAACATATCCCTTATTCTATTTGATAGTATTCACCATCTACCTAGTACAATAATTTGTAATGTATAATTATAGTTATACAGTGTTCAACATCACCTAAGGGGCCCTTATATGTGTTCAAATAACCCCAAAACATCGACCCCATGATGATAAGAAATAAAAAACATCCATTTGATAGAACTCGATGAACATTCTTCACCATACCATCGAGAGTGGTCAACACCAAATCATAAAATTCTAATTAACCGCATCACCCCATAGGCACATATGTCACACATATCATGTTCCAATGGAACCATATCAAGCAAAAAACATGAAAAGAACCATCAATTATCAATATGTCTAGTCTTTCTAAGAAACCCTTAGATCCAATAACTATGAATGAACCATACATAGTCCATCCATTGATTACCCACATGAGATAACCCTTGGGAATCTATCTTATGTGTAATAAAAATTATAAGTGGATTCATTCTATAACACAAAAATAAATAATTCTTTCTTGATTGTCTCCCATAAATAATTAAATAGCTTATTATCTAAGATAATGTACATAGTTTCTCTTTGGTGAAATCCTTGGTGGTGGAACTACATTTTTTGAATGACTTGATATTTCATTCCCATAAATTGGGGGATATGTGTTTTCGAAGTGATTGAAATGAACAGTAAAATTATCTTCAATGAAACCATTTATGATGTTTTGGGGAGAGAACAAGTGTAAGGTTATTAATAGATTAATTCTATTGAGCAATGAAAATAATATTTTGAACTTACACTAAATATACTATATGGGTTGGGTTGGATATCTACACAGTATTGGAAATAATCCAGTCCTCCTAATGCACGCCTGTCGTGGGGAATGGAAAAACAACATTTTATTTACCTAATTATAGTATAGTAGTTGATCCTAGGTAGTCTCTCGAAAAGGAGTGCACGCAAAACAAGGTTGTAACTTTTTGTTGGGTTTCTTAAAAAGATTGGGTTTAACAAATGATAAATACGGTGATCGGATTGGGTTCGGATAGACCTAGTGTTGTGCCATCATGGTTACTAAATTTTATCTCTTCTTCTACCTTAAACTGGTAAGAGAGAGATTCATCTACTGAGTCTTCTCTCTCCCTTAGTCAGATAAATGTGATGAGAATTTTCCTTTCTAAAACCTTAGATTGGTCTATCCTCCTTCCAATGTGCTTAGGGTTGTAGAAGGTCTCTTGATTAATTAGAGCAATCCAAGACCTTGAATTTTTGTTCCCTAATAAACCATGATTTCAACAAACAATACTACACATGTGCTTGACAACCGCTGAGAAATCACCACCAAACCCTAATCTTCTTCCACCGTGTACAGATTAGAATTGGGTGGAGGGAGATGTGATCATCGACAAAAGAAATTTATAATTTCAGAATCAAAAACATAACACTACAACATTCGGAATTTAATAATGAATTAATAATTGAAACCATTATAAGAAATAAGAAGAAATTTTATTCATTTCAAGCAATAAAACTCAAACACAACACATAGGTCCAGCCTCCCCACTTTCCAATCACTCAAATGAAACTTCCCCTCCATGAATGGGGTAAACAAGATGATTCGGGTTAGGAGAGACATTTTAATGTAAAAAAAAGAAAGAAATATAATGATGCTGAAGAAGAATTTCCCTGAGTCTCCATTGGCTTCCTCCCGTCTCTGATTGTGGTGTCCTAGAAGGAATGGGATGGAATATGGGATGCTTTGAGAGGGTGGAGCTCTTCTCCTTTTATAGACAGAATTTGTCCCTAGGATGTTGACGCGTTGTATCACCATTAAATAACATATTCACGAGTTGAGACCTTCTTTAATGTTGTTCATAATTCTCTTGGCCGTATTCCCTAAAAATCTCAGCAGATATAGACATGTATTCCAAGAGTTATGGTCATTTTACTCTAGGAATTTATTCTGTCCAGTCAGACTCTCCAAAACGAAATCCTCCGTATTAGGGTGATTTAATGACCCCATAAACGGCCAATTAACTCGGTTCTTCCTTAATAATAGATTCTCCAAAACTCCTTTAGCGTCCGCCCACCGAATTTCAAAATATTTGGTCCCACCATGGAAGAGTTATGGATCCCACACCAAAACTAGGCAAAACTGAAAACAGTTTTTTTTCTCCCACTTGTGAGCATCTTTTGATGTTCCATATGGCCGATTAAGCTTTTAGTCCAAAAATAATAAATGAAGACCTGGATTTGTAGAATCTTAAAAAGAGAGAATTTGGATCAGTATAGATAATGTTAGGTCCAATATACATAAATAATTTAAAACTGTTAAAAATCCAAAATGGCCAATTTTTAATATTCAGCTCAAAATAACACAAATATCATAAAAATGAAACAATTAATATTAGGGGATATCTTTTTTGGGTTTAAAACAATGATATTCAATATAAATTAATTTAAAAAAATTTCTCTACCAATTACCCCACAATTAAACTATGTTTGTCCTCAAGCATAAAATCTCAACATGGAATTCAAAGGGCACCAATGTCACCAATATTTAAATTTCAAATGAAATAAAATAAAATGATTATCAATGTCCAATCAAATTTTCCAGTTCCACAAAAATACCAATTTAATTTCCAATTTTTCCAAGAAACAATAAATTCATGCATTTTACTTTTCCCCTTTGAAAAATAATGGAGCTTCTCCTTTCATTCATTCAAGCTTCTCAATTTATTATTATTAAACTTGACAAATCATGATCTACCTCACTTTTGAATCATTTCTCTCATCACTGATGATAAAATTAATAGTGGAGTTATGCTCATATCATGAGAACATACTCCTTACCCATAAGCTTGTAAAGGAACTAATTTCTCCACTTTGTAAAGACAAAACACACATAAAATCATGAGGAATTTCAATAAAGGTTCAAATGAATCTGTGGCTTAGGGTTGGTGGGTAAATGATTGAAATAATATAAGGCTAGAAGTAGGAGGTTTGACTCTTAAGTACAATGCATGATTAATCAAGTGAAAACACCAGATGAACCTCACTCAAATCCCCTTGAAATGTGAATCACAACACCGCTCCCGTTTTAATGACATGGTTCATGAGTCAATAAGTGATTTACAAAGAATGATATCTTCCAAGTTCTCCCTTTTTTTGTAATGTTCCAGAAAGGAACATCATTATTTTCTATTTTTGTAAAGCTCCAGACAGGCACAACTTTATTTCGAAATTTTTTTCTCTCTTTTTTTTATGGAGAACCAAATGAAATGAAAGAAGCATAATGAAATGATGAATCATGCCCAATTTTCTAATAATGCATTGCCCAAAATGATGACGCACACATTACACCACCCAAAAATGATACATATCCCAATAAACTCACACAAAAGCCCCTTCCCCCACACTCAAACTTGAATTACCATGGAAAAATACTAAAAGTATTGGTAGTTAAGGAATTATCAACTTGTAATGTGGCTTAATCATATAAGGAAATTCATGGATTCTATAGGCTAACGTAGGATAAATGTAAGGGTGGGTCTCAGGTAAATATGTGGCTAGCCAATGTAGTGCCTCGATCAATTTAAATGTGGTTTTGTACAGTCATAGTTTTGACATGTTTCAATACAAGTTCTAGTAGGTGGCACGTCCCAATATCACTCAAGAAATATTCTCAAGATAAAATAAGAAATATCTGGTCTGGAAATCCTCTCAGGAATGAGAAAATGATATTGGACAATCACTCATGGCATGATTAATAATAACAAAATAATTCCCATGAATTTCAGAAATTCAAGGAATGAAAAATGGAAGGGAAATTTCATTTACATGAATAAATTAACTCCCTCAAATCATGAGTCCTTATTTCAATATCCTTGCTTCACTTTAATCATCCTATTATCCATTTTAACCATTCAATATCATTAACATTAGAATCTAAAACATTTAATCACTGGATTTCTATGAAACTCATGTCTCCTAGATAAGTCAAGTAAAACATGAATTCAAGCATGGGCATGAATTTTCATGATTAATTCTTTAAAAGACTAAAAATGTAGGGAATAAAGTTGGATAATATAGAATTCAAACTCTTACTCCCCTGTCAAATGGATTCTTTTATTCACAACGTATAATCCCACTACAACTTCTTCATTAATGGACCTGAAATATAAAAATGAAAACAATTGATAGTGCAGGCATGTTCAATCATACTGGTAAATGACTAAGAAGACAAGTGGACAATGGGGAAAAATGCGGGTTGCCTCCCGGTAGCACCTTTGTTTAATGTCATTGTCTCGACAAAACAAAACAAAACAAAAAAAATAATATTTTTGAAAAATCTCATGGACTACAAGATTCCCTCCCCCACACGTAATTCATGCAGTGGCATTAATGCATGTAAATAGAATTTTTTATGTATGTTTCCAAAAGATGGAGTTAATATATTTAATAAAGTGTAAAGGAATGATGTAACCTCGTAGGTGTTCATTTGTATTCAGGGTGAAGCAGTGTGATCTCCTCCACTGGTTCTTGAGGTACGGTCCCATGGAACTTCTTCAGCCTCTGCCCATTTACAGTGAATGGGTTTCCTCCTCGTTCCTTTTGAATCTGCACAGCACCAAAGGGGTATACATGAATAACAGTAAAGGTGCCTTCCCATCTGGAACAAAGTTTACCTGGAATAAGCTTAAGTTAAGATTTGAAGAGTAACACGTGATCTCCAGGGTTGAAATTTCATGGTTGAATTATCTTGACATGTGCCATCCTTGTTCTCTATTTATAGATCATTGAGTTTTGAAAATATTCCCTTCTAATTTCCTCTAACTCCTACAACTGCAATCTTCATTCTTTCCCAGCTTTCTCAAGGTCCAGATTCTTCTCTTTAACCGCCCAGTAGGTTCTATGCTCCAACTCCACAGGAAGGTGGAAACTCTTTCCATAGATCAATCTATATGCACTCATCCCTATTGGTGTTTTGAAGGCCATTCTGTATGACCATAATGTATCATCTAACTTTTGGATCCATTCCTTCCGGTTGGGTTTAATAGTCTTCTCTAGAATTGATTTGATTTCTCATTTTGGAGACTTCTGCTTGGCCATTTGTTTGGGGATAGTATGGGGTAGATGTTCTATGATTCACCCCATACTTCTTCAGCAATGCTTCCATTTTCTTGTTGCAGAAATGAGTTCCCTGATCACTGATGATTGCTCATGGCACGCCAAACATACAGATAATGTTATCCCTAACAAAATCACAAACAACTTTTGCATCATCAGTTCTGGTTGCTTTTTCTTCCACCCATTTTGAAACATAGTCTACAGCCAAAAGAATATATGAATTTCCAAATGACATTGGGAATGGTCCCATTAAATCTATGCCCCAAACGTCAAAAATTTCACAAAAGGTTATTGGTTTTTGTGGCATTTCATGTCGTTTGGATATGTTACCACAAAATTGGCATTTTTCACTTATTTTACAAAATTCATATGCATCCTTGAATAAGGTGGGCCAGTAGAGTCCAGATTCTAAAACTTTTCAGGCCATCCTCTGAGGTCCAAAGTGGCCTCCACAAGATAATTTATGACAAAATTCAAACATTGATTCAATTTCAATTCATGGCAAGCATCTTCTTATGATTTGATCATTACAAATTTTCAACAGAAACGGGTCTTCTCTAATGTAAAATCTTGATTCAGATTTAAGCTTATGTTGTTGATGAGAGCTTAGATGAGAGGGTACCTGAGATGTTACCAAATAGTTGACAATGTTGGCATACCATGGTACTTCACTGTTGATGACGTAGAGTTGTTCTCCAGGAAGCTCATCATTAAGTGTGTTCTGCTTTGGTATTTCTGTTTCAGCAGTGTGGGGTAGTCGACTCAGATGATCAGCCACTTGATTTTCATTACCCTTCTTATAATTGATTTCCAAATTGAACTATTGTAAGAGTATCATCCATCTCACCAACCATGGTTTAGCATCCGCCATTTTCATTAAGTACCTAAGAGCTGCATGATCAGAAAAAACAACAACTTTAGTGCCCAGAAGATATGATCAGAATTTTTCTAGTGCAAAAACGACTGCAAGGAAATCCTTCCCTGTGTTTGTGTAATTTATTTGTGTTGCATCCAAGGTCCTTGATGCGTAGGAGATGACTTGAGGCTTGCTACCAATTTTCTGTCATAAGGAGGCTCCTAGTGCTTGGTTGGATGCATCACAAGGTAGCTCGAAAGGGTAATCCCAATTGGGTTGCTGCATTATTGGGGGTGTTATCAGCCTTTCTATTAATTCATCAAATGATTCCCTACATGAAAAATCAAAATTAAAGTCAGAAACCTTTAAAAGTAATCTTGAGAGAGGGAGAGAAATCTTACTGAAATCCTTTATGAATCTTCTGTAAAATCATGCATGCCCTAAAAAGGATCTAACATGTTTGACACAAGTTGGATATGGCAAGGAATTTATTACATCAGCTTTTGATTTATCAACCTCAATCCCTTTTTGTGAAATTATGTTCCCCAACACTATCCCATTTTCAACCATGAAAATACTTTTTTCGAAATTTAAGACAAGGTTCTTTTCAATGCATGTTTATAAAACTTTTTCCAAATTTCCCAAGCAATGATCAAATGAATTTCCAAAAAATGTGAAATCAACAAGAAACACCTCCAAGAAATCCTCAATGTGGTCTGAGAAAATACTCACCATACACCGTTGAAATGTACCTGGGGCATTACATAGCCCGAAAGGAATCCTTTTGTAGGTGAATGTTCCAAAAGGGTAGGTGAAGGTTGTCTTCTCCTGGTCTTCAGGTGCAATTGGTACCTTAAAATATCTTGAGAATCCATCTAAAAAACAGTATTGAGTTTTTCCAGCTAACCTTTCAAGCATCTGATCAATGAATGGAATAGGAAAGTGATCTTTTCTGGTAACTTTATTTAGCTTCTTGTAATCTATACACACTCTCTAGCTGTTTTGTATTCTCATGGGGATCAATTCATTTCATTGATTTGTAACAGTGGTCAGGACGGTTTTCTTGGGGACTACATGAATTGGGCTGACCCATTGAGAATCAGAGATTGGGTAAATGATTTCAGCTGCTAACAATTTCTCAATCTCTTTCGTAATGATCTCCATGATTGTGGGATTGAGTCTTTTTTAAGGTTGTCTAACTGGTCAAAAATCACTTTCTAAAAATATACTGTGAGAGCATACCTTAGGGTTGATTCCCGGAATATCACCTAAACTCCATCCTATAGCTTTAACATTCCTTTTGAGAAGGTCAATCAATGTTTGTTCTTGTGAATGGGATAGGTTATTGGCAATGATTACTGGCAATTTCTCCCCTTCCATTAGGTAATAATAATTCAAGTCACATGGAAAAGGCTTTAGCTCTAAACATGGGGGTTGTTCAAGGAATGATATTGCATTTAGGTTTCCTACTCATAATGTTGAATTCTCTGGAATAATATCACTTCCTTTTAACAAATCATCGAAAAAATCAGATTTTACCTCATCCTCCAACATGATATCATAATTTTTAGGTTAATGGGAGTTATAAAATTCAAATGAAGAGTGTTCTCCCACAGATAAAAAGTCATGAAGCATACCTGAGTCTTCAATTGGTTCTATACCTTCATCATTGGAGATTTCATAAAGTGGGTGATTGTTGGATGAGTGTTTCATCGTATCAAGAATATTGAAGTGTATCGTACTATCTCCGAGATCCATGGTGAGTGTTCCTTCATGCACGTTGATGATTGTCCTTACTCTTTTCAGTAATGGTCTCCCTAGGATGATGGGAGATTGGTATGGTGCTCGGTCTTCCTCCAGGGTAAGGACATAAAAGTCTGTTGGAAAGATTAATCCTCTCACTGGTATGAGTACATCTTCAACGACTCCAACTGGGAAAAAGGTGGATCTGTTTGCTAATTGTACCACCACCCGAGTTGATTTTAGTTCTCCAATCTGAAATGATGAAAACACTAAGTGAGGCATCACATTTATCGAAGCTCCAAGATCACATAGTTCATCAGTAAAATATAAAGAACCGATAGTGCAGGGAATAGAGGAAGTCCCTGAATCTTGACATTTTTATGGTATCGGTGGTGTGATAAATGTTGATATGCTTCTTCCTAAGTTGATTCGTTCATTTCCATCTAGCCTCTTTCTTTTAGTATACAACTCCTTCAGAAATTTTTCATATTTAGGGATTTACCTGATTGCATCCAGTAGTGGAATGTTAATCTCAACTTTTAGGAATGTTTCCTGAATTTCCCATTGAATTTGTTCTTCTTCTCCCTTCTTTGACTCAACCAATGCTGATGGGAATGGTGTTGGGATATCCTTTTTCTCCCTTTTTTGTTTCTACAATGGTGTTTCAAGTCTTTCTTTCTTGAACCTTCTTCATTCTACTTTTTTGTCGACTCAATCTTTTGGTTGGACATGATGAGATTCAGTAGGTTCCCTAGATTCATCATCCTCACATTGTACTGGTGGTGTGAGCTTCTTCCCACTTCAGGTTGTAATTTCACTAACATTCTCTTTTGGATTGGGAATTGTTTGTGCAGGAAGCTTACCTTGGTTCTTGGTGAGAGCGTCCATAATTATTGAAAATTGATCAGCTAGCTTGTCTATCTTATCTTTTATTCCCGTAACTCTTGTCTTCAACTGTTGGTCTTCATTTGTCGGTGCACTTGTGGATGGTTTCTCATAATTCTTCTGCTGGAAAGGTATTGGTTTGAAAGTTTGTTGTTGTTGGAAGGGCTTATGATAAGGTTGTTGGAATGCTATCGGGTTATGATATTGCTGCTGAAAAGGTGCTCTGGCTTGGTTCTGTTGAAGCCCATACCCTAGTTGGGTTTGCGGTTGGTATTGCCTTTGTTGATAGGTTGCAGCATAACTTTCTCTCCCCTGCACTTCTGGATATTGATCAGTGTAATGAGAATTCGAAGAGCATAAACCACATACCTGATTCGGTCCTTGTTGTTCCTTCACATGGTTCACAGCTATTTGTCGCACCAACCTGGTGAGTTCATCCATTTCATTCATAATTAAATATACTGAATCAGATGTTCTTACCTCATGGATTCCTCTGGTGATCATACCTCGAGTGCCGAACTACTGTGAATTTTGTACAATCTTTTCAATCAGAATTCGTATATTTGCAGGTGATTTATCAATGAGGGCTCCTCCTAATGAGGCATCTAGTAGATTCCTATCATTTTCAAGCAATCCTTGGTAGAAGCACAAAATGAATTGGTCATCTTCTATTTAATGGTGTGTACAACTTCCACAAAGCTTCTTGAATCATTCCCATTATTTGTAGAGTGTTTCTCCAGTTGATTGATGGATGACATAAATCTCCTTCTTTATTGCAGTTCTCCTAGATATTGGGAAGAATCATTGTAGAATGAATTTTTTTAGATCATCCCAGACACTGATCTCCCCCATTTTCATATTGTACAACCATTCCTTCGCTTATCCCTCTAGTGAGAAGGGGAAATACCTCTACTTCATGTGTTCGTCTGTGACTACTCGAGTTTTGATGTTGGAGAAAACATAGGTGAATTATTGAATATGTCGATTCGGGTCTTCACCTGCAAGACGATGATATTTAGGAAGCACTTGGATCATGTTAATTCTCAATTCAAAATCATTTTCTATGGCAGGAATTGCAAGGTGATAATTTTCATTGGAAAATTGAGGTGCACAGATGTCACGTAGGGTTCGGTTGGGATTTACATCCATTATTAAAGGTTCAAAGTCTTCACTCAAGGTTTCACTTGAATCAGTGAGATTGATTTCTTCAAAATATTTTGGAAGATTTTGATTTCTCAATTTGGTTATTGTGCGCTCAATTTCTGGATCAAATTCTAATAAATTGCTATTTGAACTATGGGTCATTCAAAAGAGATTGTTTTTTTTAAGCTTTGAGGCACTGCCTCCCCGGAAACAGCGCCAAGTATGACGCGCGCCTGTCGTGGGGCATGGAAAAAAAATATTTTATTTACCTAAGTATAGTATACTAGTTGATCCTAGGTAGTCTCCCGAAGAGGAGGGCACACAAAAAAGGTTGTCACTTTTTGTTGGATTTCTTAAAAACATTGGTTTAAACAAATGATAAATACAGTGATCGGATTGGGTTAGGCTAGACCTAGTGTTGTGCCATCATGGTTTCCAAATTTTATCTCTTATTCTTCCTTAAAATGGTAAGAGAGAGATTCATCTACCGAGTCCTCTCTCTCCCTTAGTCAGATAAATGTGATGAGAATTTTCCTTTCTAAAACCTTAGATTGGTTTGTCCTCCTTCCAATGTTCTTAGGGTTGTAGAAGGTCTCTTGATTAATTAGAGAAATCCCAGACCTGGAGTTGTTGTTCCCTAATAAACCATTATTTCGACATACAATCATACACACGTGCATGACAACCGCTGAGCAATCACCACCCAACCCTAATCTTGTTCCACTGTATACAGATTAGAATTGGGTGGAGGGAGATGTGATCATCGACCAAAGCAATTTATAATTTTAGAATCAAAAACATAACACTACCACATTCGGAATTTAATAATGAATTATGAAATGAAACCATTATAAGAAAGAAGAAGAAATTTTATTCATTTCAAGCACAAAAACTCAAACACAACACATTGGTCCAGCCTCCCATCTTTCCGATCACTCAAATGAAACTACCCCTCCATGGATGGGGTAAACGAGATGATGTGGGAGAGGAGAGAAATTTTAATGTAAAGAAGAATAAAAGAAAGAAATAGAATGATGTTGAAGAATAATTTCCCTGAGTGTCCCTTGGCTTCCTCCCGTCTCTGATTGTGGTGTCCCAGAAGGAATGGGATGGAATATGGGATGCTTTGAGAGGGTGGAGCTCTCCTCCTTTTATATCCAGAATTTGTCCCCTGGATGTTGACGAGTTTTAGCCTCATTAATGACACCTTCACGTGTTCAGACCTTTTTTAATGTTGTTCATAATTCCCTTGTACGTGTTCCTTCAAAATCTCAGCGGATTTGGACATTTATTCCAAGAGTTATTGCCATTTTACTCTGAGATTTATTAAGTCTAGTCAGACTTTCCAAAACAAAATCCTCCAGATTAGAATGATTTAATGACCCCATATACGGCCAATTAACTTTGTTCATTCTTCATAAAATATTCTCCAAAACTCCTTTCTCGTCCACCCACCGAATTTCACTAGCTTTTTTCCCACCATATATGAGTTATGGATCCCACAACAAAACTAGGAAGAACTGAAAACATTTTTCTTTCTCACAATTGTGAGCTTCTTTTGAGATTCCATATGGCCGATTCAGCATTTAGTCCAAAAATAGTAAATGAATCCCTGGATGTTTAGAATCTGAAAAAGAAAGAATTTGGAAATTTGGATCAGTGTAGATAATGTTATGGTCAATATACAGAAATAATTTAAAACTGTTAAAAATCCAAAATGGCCAATTTTTACTATTTAGCTCAAAATAACACAAATATCATAAAAATGAAACAATTAATCTTATAGGATCACTTTTGTGGGTTTAAAACAATGATATTCAATATAAATTAATTGAAAAAATGATCTCTATCACCCCCGCATGATCTTCTTTCCACACCCATATATAAATATTTAATATCACATTAGTAAAAAAACCATTATGTACCCTTGATGTCCAATAATACATGAAATATAATGATTCTATTGAGAATGTTAATAAACTATGACACACAAGACGAAGGATACACCACATTTGGTTAATAAAACATTAGGTGAGTTTTATCTTAATGAATCCATCACCTATAACATGGGCCTCACCAAAAAAGAATGGTTACTCATCCATCTATATCATTAAAAATATAAATGGGGATTTTGATGTCCGGTGATCAATGAAAAGAGGATAAAAAGGGCCATGAAAGGACCTGTACAAAATAATATCACTTACAATAGTGAACTACAATCAGCACACACTAGTTAATAGATTAAATGGGGATTGTGAAGTGGAATTCCAAAAAAATAAAATTATTTTTGGAAAATAAATGTTTATCTAGAGAAATATTTTGGATTTAAGGGTAGGAAAATAAAAATTCATTAACAATAATTTCAAAATTACAAAAAAAACATATATGATATTAATAAACTGATATAGAAAATGACGAAGAAGGAAGTGGGGAACATGGGTTTCTATAGTTAGAAATAATGTATTGAAGGTCTTATAATAACTTAATAATTATATAGGTATTATAAATATCATTTATTTAGTTTTAAAATTTTATCTGCTTTGGTAGAGGTATAAAAACATATTTACATTTAAGAGGGTTGGCCAGATGTCCCACCAATTATGTGGTTCAAAGTACAATGCTTATTTTACCCCAAAGATCATTGAATCTTGATAAATTATAAGAAATTTTTTGTCATATACCTATTAATGATTCACCCATAAAAAGTTTATGTTAATTAGACACATGTAGCCAATTTTTTATCTAAAATACTAACGTTGAATTTGAATACCAGAAATATTTTTCACATTCCAATGTCATGGTTTCTAATGCATTTAGGTTTTTAACAATGACTAAACATCATTGTATTTTAGTTAATTAAATTATTACCTATCCACTTATCTATCAGTACAACACAAACATGCTTATTTAGATCAACAATATGAGACATATGGGACTATATTTTTTAGTATTATACAATATGGACTGAATGTTGGGACCTGAATGAAGACTCTAATTAATGAATTGAACATTTATTATTTAAAAAACAATAGGCCCACCATTTCCATGTCATCTGTAAATTTTCATGAAATTTGAACTTTTGTATTTTTAATAGTTGCAAAAACATCATGGGTGGTCCAAGATGAATGAAAAAAATCTTATCACTTCCCTATGATTTAATGGAGAAATTATCTGAAGAACTAACTCAATGATATCCATATAAATATTATAATAATTATAAAATATAAGAATAATATGAATTTTATTGGAATATAATAAATTTCATCACTATATGAACTTTTTATAAAAATGGATTAATTCAAATACTCCTCAGTTTCTTCATCCTCAATCGGAATGGCATTAGGTAGTGGTAAACAACCATTTGTATGCCCCTGGTGACCCCATTCACTAAACTTCTTCATAGGACATGTGTTTGCATAATGACCATGCACACCACATTTAAAACATTCAATTGATCCCTCAGAAAGAACTTCTTTCCCTTTCCTCGAGTCAACTAGATGCTTCCTTTTTCCATGGAAGGTTCTTGATTTATGACCTTAATTTCCACATATATAGCATATTTCTGTCCCTTTGAAACATTTTCCTAGGTGTTTCTTTCCACATCTTTGACACATAGGTTTTTGAACACACTTACCTTTATGATTATTACCTGTAGTTCCGTAGGGATTTGTTTCTCGCATACATGATGCCTTATAGAAATCACCAAGGTTTAGGTGGTCAATCATAACTCCAGATAGTTGGTTGAGGATAAACAAAAGAGTTCTCATTACAGCTCCCATATCATTCAGTTGCTCGCTCAGAAAATTGTCACAGTTTCCTTCACATCCACCGTTACCTTGGTGCCTGCTAGATCCAGCCATTTACTAAAACCAAAAAGGGTAAGTGTGAGTATAACAACAAAACCATCATGTACTAATGAGGAAGATAAACACTAAGATATTCTTACTCATTCACTTTATCTAAAACTAGTACTCTGTCTGAAATCCTAACCATTATGGTAATGTCACTTATGCTTAAAGAATACCCTAACCTCTAATGTTATCTAAACCGACCTCTGATACCAACTATAAGGCCCCAGCCTTAAACCTTACTTAAAATTGAATTAAATGAATAATTCACATTGAGGATCTTTTCAGGTTTAGAGTTTTAGAGAATTAGGACATAACTATTACATCTCAACAGATTACAAAGTAGTATCTTCTACTAAATTTCCATAAAATAAAAATTCTTTAAAAGAAACATGCCTAGTTTCATGTTTTAGGTAGCCTGACTTTCCCTTGATCCCATCCTTGACCCTATTCCATGCTAATTCCTATGAAAAACATTTCAAAAACATGGGATGAGCATTAAAACTCAGTAAGGGATACACAAAGAATAAAAACTGTTAGTTTATCAAAACAAAAAGTAAACCATGTATACTTTATCAAGGTAATACTTTTCACCTTTATGAAGTAGTAAAAACTATTCATGAATTATATATCATTACTTACCTTTTTGTAACCAAAGTATTACCATAAAACCCATATAAAGAACACATAACATATATAAATATAACTTGAGACATAAACATACTTAAGTGGAATAACCATACGGTCGACTTCCACACATATCACTTAATGGAATAGCCATACGGCCAATTTACATACATACTTAATGGAATAGCCATACGGCCAACTTCCATACCCAATGCATTGGAGGTTATAACATTACCACCCGTCCTGGTATTCACGGCACCACCCGTCATATGGTTTATAACGTAACCACCCATTAAAATGTCCAAGTACCAATATAAAATCATAAAACATAAAACCAATATAAAGTAATGATAACATTTCCACATTTCAATCACAATATATCATAAATATATTGACATAATAAAATCCTTTATCAAAACCATTTTCAATACCAAAATACATAAAAGAGTGTATGGTATTTATTTTATTCTAAAAACATTACGGCTTGTTGAGGAAGCCAAAGACCAAATAATACTCGCAGTGGCGGAAAAGGTCGTTGTCGCCGTGTACGTTTAAAGAAACATTCCTTTTTGTTGTTTTGTAAAACGCTTCATAGAAAAAAGATTCCTTTTGTATAAAAGTAAAAGTAAAAGGGGTTTATACACCATATAAAAGAAAATTGTGTATAAAACGAAATATGCCTCAATGAAAGGAGATTGAGACGAAGTCCCTTACCTCGGGTCCGACTTGACTCGATCGTTCTTTAACGTCCTGAATAATAAACTTGAGTTAATTTCTACTTGATTAAGAACCCTTTTAGAGTTCATTATTCCTTTTATATCACTTATTTCCATGTTATAAACATTATGTAACCAGTTAAGTTAATAATGTTTGTTTTTTCGATATTTGGTTCTTAAGTCGAAAGTGGACTTCTTACAATTACATGTTGTTCGTGTGGTCAAAGGTTCTTTATATCCAGAATGACATTCCTGATTTGGATATCATATATATCATATATATCCAGCATATACATGTATTTATAATATTACATAATCATTTAGAGGTAAGAAATGAAATGCACCGTTCATGGAGACGGTAAGTCGTACGTATGCATGAACGCTACATTCATTTCTTTCTCATATTAATGGAATTAAAATTAAATGAGAGGTATGTATATTTTAATTCCAGAATTATATTCATCATTTAGATGTATCATTCATTATATATATCCATTATATACATATACTTTTAATAGTACATTACATTTGGGGATAAGAAATAAAATGCACCCTTCATGGAGACGGTAAGCCGTACGTACGCATGAATGCTACTTTCATTTTTATCTCATACTTTAATGGAATGAAATAATAATGATATAGAGGTATATTAAAATTCCAGTATATCATAATATATAATAACTTTAAATCCATCCTTTACACGTCCCACATATGGCATTAACGAATCACATCACTTTGAGGGGGCGGTAGTCCGCACTTCCTTAAATGAAGATATCGTGTTTACCCACAATGGAAACCATAAAGGTATTCCCAAAATGAAAAATACAGAAGCTTAAAGATAAAAATAAACATATTATATATCATATATAAAAATAGTGACATCATAATGGCCACCTTTGAAGGTGTTAAATGAGTATTGAACAATCATCGTTTCGGGAGGCAGAATTTCGCCATCCACGGAAACCGTATGTTCTTTAACCATTTTATGTAGTTGTGTGAGAGTGTAGCTCCAATAAATCTTATAACAACATCCTAGTATATTGAAGATACTGGTGTTTTTACAAAAGAAGTAAATAAAAAAAGTTTAGGGGGTTGGAGAAACAAAATAAAACAAATGAACAAGAGAGAATGAATTACCTTTAAAAGTGTAACTCCTTTTGATTTGAGCCTAAAGGCATACTTTGAAAGGATTCATCCCAAAGTGAATCCTCTAGGATGAGGATAGGGATGTGGAGAGTGTAAATGGGCAGGGGTTGGCCGAGCCAAAGGCTTGAGGAGTGTGTGAAATGAGGTATAGGTGGGGGCCTTTTATAACAGGAGAGGAGGGGCACTTTTGGAACGTAATGAAATATTACTTTATTTGAAAATGTGTTTCGGTTTTAAAAGGTCCCACATTGATATAATTCGTGTATAAGGTGATAAGGGTTAGAAATCCACTCATCCAGTTGGTTTTTGACATGTGTAGTTCATATATTTTACATTATCTTTCCATTTTATTTAAATCGTCAAATAATGATGTCATCGCTGCATCATTATTATGTCATAAATAATTTAATTTATTTAATGTCTAAAAATTATAAAAAAACTACTATGATGTAGTAAATTGTTTTATCTTTCCAATGACTATTTGTAATAAAAAATCTGATCTTTATAACCCCATATAAAATTTGTTTTCGTAAAACATATTATGTTTCTGTCATTTTTACTTTTACTTTAAATAAAATGTTATTTATGACATTTCCCAACCAAAGTGTCTCCATGGGGTCCCCAAGTTGACACATGGCTTGTCTTGGCCGGCCATGACACAACCAATAAGGTTGGGACATGTGTGTAGGTCATTTTATATTATTAAAGCATTATTTATACCTTAAACTACTCTAATTACCACTAATCGTGATTAAGAACTTAATAAGTTACTATTCACCAAAAAATTATTTTTATCCCATTGAACCACATTTTACTTCTTAATGACAACCATGTATGTCGGATTTTTGAAATTCAAAACACAATGATGGCAAAATTTCATTTAAACGGAAAATCAGTCTTTATAAGTACCACTTAGTGGTTTCACTATTCATCAAAAATTGAAGTTTTTCAGAAAATTACCAAATATTCACCCTAAGCTATATTTGATATTCCGAATTCAAAAATGAAGTCTATTTTAAAAAATTCATAACATATAAGTCACAATAATTAATTTAATAATTAATTCCCGCTGTCATAGCAAATAGCGTGTTTTTATGAAACAATAAGTATCAAAAGATTGACACTAGTTTAAGTCCGATTTCAAAGTGAAATTGATTCCAACGACCACTATTGGAATTAATGGTAATTTTTTTTCTAATTTAACTTTAAAACCAATTCAAAAGATAATATAATCATATAAATAAATTATATTAAAAAGAGGTTTTGAATTAAAATACAACATTTTACACTATTCATTAAAAAATGAACTTTATCAGAAAAATACCAAAAATTTACACAAAGTAAAATTTAATGTCCTGATTCTAAAGAAGAGTTTTATTTGGTCCAAAAGAATGTATAAGAGTGATCAAAATTATATTTAATGACAGTACGCCATCAAAAGGCGATAAGTGAACCTTTAGTGAAAACTAGGGCATATACGCCTAAAATTGAATTCTTTCTGTATTTTAAGCCTTTATATTTTATTGGATAAATGTAAAAACATTTAAAAACATATATAATCATATTTTAGTTATTTATATCCATTCCCGCCATTACAACGGCTACATGTTAACTACCATTTAAAATAATATTATTTTATTATTAGAGTGCAACGTAAGATTCCCAAGAAACTCGTTGTTGCGCGTTGGGTACGCCATCGAGGATAACATCCCCTTTAAAGTAATATTAATATTTGATTCACAAATATGGATAAATATAAAGATGACATATTCTTTATTTACCTGGGGTGTTACAGCAAGTCTCTATTTTTAAGGGGCGTGAGTGATGTTAGCGAAGGGACTATGCTAGAGGGCCATGATCATAACTTGATACTAAACCAAAGATGGGGTGCGGGGGTGTAGTTCTTGTTGTATATAATAGTGGGAATGAAGGGATTACTTTGTAGAATGGCTTTGGTAGAGGGTCACCCTGGTGGGGGATCACCCATGTGGTTTACCCTGGTTGGGGCTCACCATGGTGGTTCTATGAGGTGGGAACCTTCACAGGTAGTTCGCTAAAGTGGGGGCTCCCCTAACTGATTTACCACAATTTGGGATATCCCATGTGCTTCTCTTAGATATTGGATCTCCATAGTGGATTACCTAGGTTGGGGCTCACCTAAGTTCTTCACCCAGGTTGGGGATCACCCAGGTGGTTTATCTATTTGGGGGATTTCCCAAGTGGTATTATCAAGAGGGGGCTCACCGAAGTGGTTCTCCCATGTGGTCAATGGTCAACCTGAGGAGGTTCGTTTGTAGGGAGGTCTTTGGTGAGATAAAGGTGCTTCACATAGGGTGGATCTAGGCATGTAGAATGTCGCTTTCGTAGGTGTGGTAAGGGAGGGATAATGATATATCACACATGGTAGACCTGAGAGAACTGAATATGAATTTGGGATATAGAAAACCTTTGAAACAGAAATTCATCCCTATTCTAGAGGATTCTACTCAGGTGTCTTTGGATGATTGGCACTCCTGTTTTGAGTAGTGGAATGGTTATTCACCCTAGTAGTTGGGACTAGGGGTGGATTTCACAATCATGTTTATCTGTATTTCAAATATTTATGGACCTCAATCTATTTATGACTAATGAATTCCCCTTCTTCTGTAGGATTAAGGACTACTTGATGGATTGGAGGACTTCTGTGAGAGACATGGACAAGAAGAGCTTCAAGAAGTATCTTTGACTTTTAGTCATGTAAAATGATTAGACCATGGGTCTTATTTATAGGTATAACTTTTGAACCTGGCTAAAAGAGGCCATCCATGTATTTACATCACACATGTGTCTCATAAAGGACCCTCATACTGATATTTCATGAGAATGTTACAATGCAAAGGTGGGTCTTACATGAGACTCATGGCACATATGTGGGGTGTGTGTAGGTTGACTTGGGGGAGTATTTTGACATACCAATCTCCTATATTACATGATCTATATTCCTATAAATCTTCTCATCCCTATTAGAAAAAGGGAGTGTTAAAAAATCCCTCCATAAGATTAGAGACGATCAAAATAAGAGGGTCTTATCCTAAGGTAGGTACGTATGGATGTTTGATGAATATGGAATTCTCTAGACTGCACATGTTCTTACATACCCCTAGGTTGACTATAAATGTACCTAATTCTTGTATAAAATAGGGAGATGAAAGATCGATTTTGTATATCCTCAATGATGATCAATCATGTTGGTAGGCCATGTAGGTAGGCTTCGAAAGTTAGTTGTATAGGTCATCCATGTAAGTGACCGAGGTTTTACAAATATGGTCATCTGTTTTAATAAATTCTTCCTATTCCAACCCCATTTCCTTATCTAAACTCTATACTATTCCATGTAGATCACTCACATACCCCTCTCTCCCTAGTCATCCATGAACATTATAATATGAATTATTTGAGGAAACATTGGTGAGATATATCTTCTGAATCATTTGAGTGAGTGACCTACATGAGGTCACTATAGTGGATGACCTATTCTAGGTAAATCTGTTGAAAACGTTTCTCCTTCTCTAACAAAAAATCCAAAATAAGGTCTTGGAGCTAATGAATATCCTATTTTTTCTCTATGTATTTCCATTGGAAACTAAATGGTATTCCAATGAAAAATCTGTTGCATGTGTTATAGAAATTATCAAAACCATAGGTCTAGGTTACTATGACATGTGCAACTCTGGCATTATAATATTAGAAAAATACTTGATTACATAATAGCATGAGTACTCACAAAGTGATCAACCATCATTGTATGAAAATGGTCCTATAAGAGATTCATTCATCCCAAACATGGAGGGTTATTATTTGGAGTCATACTTCATGGAGTACACCAACTGTCCCATTACCAACATCTCCTCTATAGGTGTATTTATCAATGAAATAATAGCTCCCACTGAAAGTTTCATATATCATATAATTTCTAACCTTGATCTGAAGGAACATGCCAAGGAATAAAAACCTCCATACTACCATTTGATCTTTCATGATTCTATGATAGATCAACTAAAATCCTGGAAGGAGGATTATGACTTCTATCCAAGAGGGGGAGTTGAGAAGGAGTTGATATGGGATTAATAGCTATGAAAAAACTACATAGAATAAAAAACCAAGATGAAAGAAATCAGAATGCATGAAGCTATCTAGGTGGTTTAGAAATAAGTATACAAGAATCCAGATATCATCCCTGAGTTTTTGAGTTGATAGAGCCCTAAAATAAATATTTTTCATGTAACACAAGTTGAATTCAATATAAATTTATGGGAAGTCTATTAAATATTAAATGATCCCATTCATGGGGGCTTGTAAGATGAATTCATCCGACCAAAAGAACTATGCGATGCTGTTTAAAAGAAACTATATTCAGCTAGTGAGATTTAAAAATGGTTTTTATGGTGATAAAAATTTACCATTTTCTAGGGGGATACATTCATTTTGAGACTTGGATGAAGGCATTCCTCGACCAGTAAGGATATATTCCTTGTCACCAGTTTACGACAAGATTCCCTTCATTGGAGAATCAAATAATCCCTATTAAAGTGTGTCCTATGAATGAGAAAGTCTATTATGACTGATGGGTATATGAATTCATGTCATATGTTACTATGAGTACCTTCCATGATGACATTCTAGTGATGTGGTTGAGATCTTATCTTTTTCTAGTCCTTGAATCTAACATTGGAGTGAGATTGGGGACTTTTTTCATAGTGGACAAACTAGAAGAGGAAAATCACATATAGATGGATGCCCCTATTCTGGAAATAATTTACCAGTTCTTGTTTGATTTAAATGTAGGAAATTCCTCATACCAAATTTTAGGCCCATTTATAGTGCTATGGGTGAGGGTTGTGACACTCTTTAGCTCTTACATCATGATGAGTGGAGTCAAAGTACATCAAAGATGGATTTTTTCATTAATTAAGGTTGTTTATAGAATTCATCCAATTGATACGAAATATGCTGAGGCTCTGAGGAATATAAACATATTAGGAGAGTTCATATTCTTCAGACATGGTGATCCACCTACTAGAACATTCAATGAAAACATCCAAGGTGATGATGATGTGTGGTCACACATGGTTTCGTTTAGAGACAGTGTACTTGAGGAATGTATTGACAGTTGTTGGTTAGAGTAGAGTTCTCAAGATGCGGGTGAATTGAGTATCTCTAAAAATTTATGTTAAAAAATATTCTTAACACGTTTCCCAATAAATATAGCCTAGATAATCAATGTAATACGGTTATGAAAGTTTGACTGTTTAAAAATTTTCTCAAGAGAGAGATTAATTCTCAGTAATCTTAATATCAGTTATTAACATTACTTTTGAAGCTATTCTAATTAATAAAAACTATTATAACTTTTTTCAAATATTAACTATCGAAGTAAATTTAGTGACTTCAGAATAATGCAGTAAAAAAGATAAAACTAAATTAAATAACACAGCAGATATATAGCAAGTCGTTCAGTCTCAATCCAAGACCTTATCCACTCAACTTTGTGATCACCTACCACCATTAAGTTTATATTAATAAACATTATCCACACACACGATTGGGGTAAACAATAGTGCACATAACTATCCAGGTCACTTGACCTCTTCAACAGTTATCCATGGGTATAATCAACCAAGTCACACATGGACCTCTTCCACAATTATCCATGGGAATAAACAAGTGTAAATAGATTTAAGAGGAAGGATATCTTGTTTCCTTCATTTTAATGTAGGAGGAAATGTGTGTTTTTATATAGATAAACACATACTTCTTGAAAGTTAAAAATGATACACAATAGAGAAAAAATTATGAGATAAGGTTAGATGATCTATGAGTGTCATTCTATGAAGCTCTGGACTTGTATGATGAAGTAGATTTAGGAATCGAGTCCTCTTATGAAAAAACAATGTATCACTGGTCAGTTAGATCTGACTCGTGTTCTTCATAGTGTTGGCAGTACGAATATGTCCTCAACTTTGATCAATGGTATCCGAACGTTTTTTTGGATTTGAAAATGCGTTGGGTGTTCATAAGATGTGCCGAGTTGTATGTGTCAGTTCCATTCTCATGAATGATCATGCTCCTTTGTTATCATGCACACACTTATTTCTAGGCTCCACTTCTGATTTATTATTGGAGTGAATGTGTTGGAGCTGACATGATTCATTTATATTATACACCTCATACATGTCTACAATGAAACATTAATTATGTCAGTGAATTTAAAAGACACAAATATGACCGTTAGAAATTAAATTGAAAAAATGACAAAACACATTAACAAACGGTGTCACAGTCTGTCTAGAAACAGTGTCTCTATGAAATAGTGTCTCCTTGAAATGGTGTCTCGTTTTTGTCCTTTTAGCAGTGAGATTTTTGTTATAGCATAGTTGTATAGAGATCAGAAACTGGTAGCATAGATGAAGTGTCTGATCATGGTGTATGGTCATAGTGTTTTGATGGTCACAGTTTCTGGTCACGGTGTCTGGATAGTCACGGTGTCTAGTCATGGTGTTTGGTCATGGTGACTAGATGGACACGCTTCCTGGTCACATTGTCTAGATTGTCACGGTGTCTGAACGGTCATGGTGTAACGACCCAATGTTTCATTAATAGAAAATCCTTCTTGATCCAGTTAAATGTTTCTTTATGAAAAATGTTTTTATAAGATGTCAACTTCTTTAGTTTTACGTTAAGATTTGTGACCGTTATTTTTATAGTTGTTGAACAGTGATCCTCTGAGTAGTATAAATATAAGTCTTTAACGAACCCATTTCTACTAAGACAAAGGAAGCGATGGCCTCATCCAGTAGAATTTCCCCTTACGAAGCCCATTTGTCAGAGCTCAGAAAAGAGGTGGAATCTTTGGGATTTTCCCTTGACCAAGACCAAGCTGAGCTTCATCAAGTCAATCTCGAACGTGATCGTCTACGGGAAAAGTGGAAGTTGATTGAAATTACCACTCGAGCGATGTTATCCGAGCCGCCCCAAGAGTCTGTCACCATCTCACACCTTACACTTAGGTATTATGCGGCTATTTGAAGGGGTTAAGTAACAAATAAGTAGCACCATGTTCATGTACATTATTTTTTTATATAATAATGAATATAATTTCTAGTCATTTTTTATACATTGTAATTAGTTTTTAAAGTACAAATGGAGTTTTTTAGTTATTATTTAATTAAGAATTATATTTTATTAAATTAAAGGATTTTTGAATTAAATAATATTTTAATAAAATATTATTAATAATATTAAATTAACTTTTTATTATGTATAAATGATCTTATAATTTTATGAATGCAATTAAAATTTTTATTAAGGTTTGAAATCCATTTCTGTCAAAACCCGTGAATTTTTTTATAAATGTCGGTTTTTATTTTTAAAGTGAAAATTCAAATATTTAAAAAATTATTTAGAAAAAATAAATATTATTTTTTGAATCAGGACTTCGAAATTATCCAACGGTGAATTTTTCATAATTTTCTGAGACAGTCAAAATTTTTGGTAAAAATTAAATACCATTTAAAAATATAATGTGTTTTATGACATCATAATGACCCAATGGTGATGTAATAAAATAACATAATCCTTATGTTCGGCCAATATGTGTTTTATCATTAAAATAATGAGGTTTTGGGTTTGTTTGACTTACTTTTCAAAGCATTAATGGAGCCCTCAAGACTTATTCAACACTTTGCCTTTTTAAATTAATTTCCATGGGAATGTGACTCACCTCCACATAAGCAACCCTAATTTTTTAATAATTTCGGACCTTGTCCTTTTAAAATATTTTTTTCCTCTTTCCTTTTCCATAAACCATGGGCAAATACCATGGGATGGTTTGTGGTTTGGATTATTTTAATATAAGGGGTCCCAAACCTAAATAATAAAGAATTTTCTCACCTTTCCTATATAAACCCACCCAAGATCCCACTTCCTCCTCACAAAAATCCCTTTTAGTTCGTCCAACCTCTGACCTACTCTCTCTAGAATCCTCCCAAGGTTCCCGAATCTCCCAAGAAGCCTCTCACAAGCCTCTCTCTAGCCTTTGGAGGCACACTTCCAAGTAAGGGTTTTTTCTTCCTTTCTCATTTTTGTCAATTTTCTTTAAGTTGTATTTCCCTTTTAATTTAAATTATGAATGTTGGGGTATGGTTTCTCACCTCCCCCATACTGCCCTTTTATTGTTTTAATGATGGGAGAGCCATTTCTCTCTCATTAAATTCCTCCCATGTACACCCGTTACTCTGCTGAAATTCCGAAAGGAACTTTTTTCTCCTCTTTTATATTTCAAGCAATACTTTTGTATCATGAATCTAAATTCCTTTTCAATTGTTGGGACATGTATCTATATGACCTCCTTACTTTCCATTACATGTAAATATGATTAGGAACCCCTTTCTCTCTCATCAACCTTTTTTATGAATTCTTATGTCACGCCGTTACGCTGGCAAAATCACACCGATTTTCTAAGCCAATATCATTGTGTAGTGAATACCATGCCCATTTCTCCATCAAGGGTATTCACCTTTATGCACATTTACTTATTGATTATAAAGTTTCATGTATGAATTCCACATCCCTTTATCGTGGAATAAATGATTATGTTTTATGAATCCATGTTTTATGATCCATGTGGCGCACTTATGCATGAAATGAAATGTTTAAGAACGGTGCGCCCTTTATAGCGCTCCAATGCATTGGGTAAAGTATAGTATCATGATACGTCATGTGCAATGAGTGTTTAATCATGCTAATTCAAGTGCAACATGGGTTTACTCGTGATTCAAGTGCAATGAGGGTTTACTCATGCTCCATGTGCAATAAGCCTTGGCTCATGCTAATTCAATGTTAAGTGTTGTTGCCACATTTCCATGTTATGGTTATCATGATTTATAATGCCTTTATGTTCATGTTACTCTAATGCTCTATTGATGTTACTATTGCCTAACATGTATTGTACTCCTCATGTTATTCATTGTGTACTCCCTTACTGGGCTTTATAGCTCACCCTTTTCTTATGCATGTCCTCAGGTTATCCCATGCAATGCTAAGTATGAAGGAATGTAGTGGTCATTTAAAGGATGTTTTCACTAAAAATGTTTTATTTCAAGTTTATAGTTTTTATGTAATGATCCTAATCCCCAAAGACACTAAACCTCTCGATCTTATATTTTGTATCAAGTGAAGTTTTATGTAATAAATCATGCTTAAGTTGTAAAAAAAAGCAAGGTTGTCATAGTTGGTATCAAAGGATAGGTTTAGTTATTTTTGGGTTTAGGAAACCCTAGTAAAGCCTTAGATACAAGACTAAGCATAATAAAAACATCCCTAAGTTTTGGTAAATACTAAGTAAGTGGATTATCAAACAAATACATCCCTGTCTGGATACGAGCAGGTAGAGGTGGCTCTGGCACAGATGTATCCTAGGGGTAAAACTCGAAAACGCTGCTTTGAGCTAGACTCGAACGAGAAATGGTGTATGAAAACAAGACTTGCTGCACTCTTGGTTATGACACTCCCAGGGGATATGTTTTGATAAATTCACAATCTTAGTATGAACCCTTATTAAGGGAAAAATTCCCCTAAGAATATATGTTAGAAGGAAGATCATGAAAAGCCTGGATTGAATCCTATAGACTCATGAGTTAAAGAGATTAAAGTTTATTTATAAGTTATAAAATTTTGTCTTTGGATTACCCTTTATGTGTTACCCCTAACATTCCTTTTATTCCATCCAATGGCCAGTAATAGGAAACCTCGGGCTAACAACCGTTGTGAAGATCAGTGTGATGATTGTACTAATGAGATACCCAATCCAATGGGAGCGGGAATCGCGAACTTTGTCACGGTTCTCTCTTATCTAACTCAATATTTGAATAGAAACACGGGTCAAGAGGAAAGTTCAACCCCCCCCCCCCAAGAAAGAACAAGTCGCTATCGAGAGCTTCATGAGACAAAGGCATCCTACTTTTAGTGGATCATCTGATCCCACGATCGCTGAGTAATGGATCAACTCCATTGAAAAGATATTCTCCATCCTCCAATGCTCTGAAAAAGAGAAGGTTCCTCTAGCGGCTTATCGTATGGAGGGTGAAGCTGATCAATGGTGGACGTTGATCAAAAATATGAAGCCTGAGGAGGAGATCGAGGCTTTGGAATGGAAGGAATTCCGGAAGATGTTTTTTGATAAATATTTTCCACGCACCCTCCGTCTTAAGATGGAAAGGGACTTCCTTTCCCTCAAACAGAAAGATGAAGAATCTGTGGGAGCGTATGAGGAAAACTTCACAAGGCTTGCACGATACGCTTCTGGCTTTGTCGTTACCCCCGAATGCAAGGTTGACCGCTTCTTTGGTGGGCTGAAGCCTAGCTTGCGGAAAGCATTAGCAATCCGTGACTTCGACAGCTATGAGGAAATTTTCTGATGTGCCCTCAAGGTTGAAATGGAGATCGGAGAATCACAGGGGTATCTTGGGGACAAGAATCGTAAGGTGGAATTAAATGCTGGTGGTCCTATGGATAAATCCAACAGCGCTAAGAAGTTCCAGCACCCCACTTGCCAAAAGTGTGGAAAGAATCACCCTAGAAATTGCCTTAGAGGGACAAGAAAATGCTTCAAGTGTGGAAGAGAAGGGCACATAGCTGTTAACTGTCAGCAAGAAGGACCCGCGGCTACGACAGAGGAGAGGAATGCTCCGTTCGAACCACAACGCGTTGTTCAATGCTACAAATGCAAAGAACCGGGTCATTATTCAAATCAGTTCCTTAATCCAAGGGTTATCGGAGGCAACCAGCATCCTCCAAGACAGCAACGAAGAACTTTTTCCATCACTTATGCCAAAGTGAACCCCGAAAACTAAGTGGTGACAGGTACGCTAGTTATTCATTCAAGAATAGCGAACGTACATTTTGATTCAGGTTCTACGCATTCTATTATATCTCAAAAGTTTATTATATCAATCCATGCACCACCACAAATCATGGAAGTAAAGATGTCAGTGAGTAGGGAAAATGGGGAAATCATTGCATCCCATGAGTATAAGTCCTCCCCTGTTATAATCTGTGGATTGAATTTCCATGAGAACCTCATCATACTCCCTCTGGTGGAATTTGATGCAATTCTTGGCATGGATTGGCTTTCCTTATATAGAGCCAAAATAAATTGTCCGGAGAGGGAAATCACACTCCATATGGAGAATCGACCCCCCGATTCTTTACAAGTGTCAGGAGGAAGATGAATCTCATTTAGCTCCATCATCTCAAGCATGGATATTACTGCCTTATGAGCATGCATATCTGGCTCAGATGATTGAGTCCAAGGAAGAAACCACCCTTGAAGAAATGCCTATTGTGAGGGAATTCGCTGAAGTATTTCCCGAGGAACTTCCTGGTCTTCCTCCAAGAAGAGATGTTGAGTTCTCAATTGAACTTATACCTGGGGCGCTACCAATATCCAAGACTCTATATATAATGGCTGTTGTTGAGCTTGAAGAGCTGAAGAAACAACTACAGGAGAATCTCAATAAAGGGTTTATACGCCCAAGTGCATCACCATGGGGTGCACCAGTCCTCTTCATCAAGAGGAAGGATGGGTCAATGCGGCTTTGCATCGATTATCGTGAACTTAACAAAATCACGATAAAGAACAAGTATCCTCTCCCAAGAATAGATGAATTTTTTGATCAGCTGCGTGGAGCACAATACTTCTCCAAGGTGGACTTGCAGTCAGGATATTATCAAGTAAGGGTGAAGAAGGAAGATATCCCCAAGACTTCTTTTCGTACAAGGTACGGGCACAATGAATTCATAGTAATGTCTTTCGGACTCACCAATGCTCAAGCAATATTCATGGACATGATGAAGAGAGTCTTTAGAGATTAACTTGACAAATTTGTGGTAGTCTTTATAGATGATATTCTAATATACTCTAAAACCAAGGAGGACCATGAGGAGCATTTAAAAACTGTAGTAGAGACTTTGCGTAAGGAGAAGCTCTATGCAAAGTACATCAAGTGTGAGTTTTGGTTGAAGGAATTCTCATTCTTGGGCCATATCATCACGAGCAATGGGATATCTGTGGACCCCTCCAAAACAGATGCAATTGAGGGATGGCCGATGCCAACATCGATAACTGATATCCATAGCTTCTTGGGGTTAGCTGGATATTATCGACGATTTGTGAGAAATTTCTCATGATTGTCCAACCCTCTTAGCAAGCTAACTCGAAAGGGAGTAAAGTTTTCTTGGAGTGATGAATGCAAAGAGAGCTTCAAGGAGTTGAAAAGGAGGCTTATCACTGCACCCATGCTCACTTTACCCACAAGTGGGGAGCTTTTTGTGGTATTCAGTGATGCTTCGAAGAAGGTCCTAGGATGTGTGCTGATGCAGAATGATAAAGTGATATCTTATGCCTCAAGGAAGTTGAAAATCCATGAGCGAAACTATCCAACGCATGATCTGGAGTTGGCGGTGGTGATCTTTGCCTTGAATATCTGGCGGCATTATCTCTATGGAGAGAAATGTGAGATATATACTGACCACAAGAGTCTTAAATATATATTCACACAGAAAGAGCTTAATATGCGCCAGAGGATATGGATAGAGCTCATCAAGGATTATTATTGTTCAATACATTACCACCCTGGGAAAGCGAACAAGTTGGAAGATGCCCTAAGTAGAAAGGATCCAGTGATTCTATCAATGATGAGAATTGAGAAAGATCCAATCTTCTTAGACTTAATGAAGATGGATGTGGGAATCATAAAAAAGGGAACATCATCAATCCTTTCACAAATGATTGCTCAACCATATCTTTTGGAAAGGTTAAAGGATTCTAAAAAGGATGATGCGGGAATCCAAGAAAAAGTGGAAGCTATCAAAAAGGTAAAATCCTCAGAGTTTAATGTTAATGAAGAAGGAATTGTGCGGTTTGGGAAAAGACTATGTGTTACATCATGTTTGGAGCTGAAGAAGGAACTTTTGGATGATGCACATAGTTCAAATTTCTCTATTCACCCAGGGAGCACAAAGATGTATCGAGATCTCTGAGAAAAGTTTTGGTGGGATAATATGAAGAAGGAGATCGCTGAATATACATCAAAGTGCCTGGTGTGTCAGCAAGTGAAGGCAGAGAGGCAGAAGTCTAAGGGGATGATGCAACCATTTCCATTCCAGAATGGAAATGGGAGAACATCACCATGGAATTTGTCACCGGACTTCCAAGGACATCCAAAGGCAACAATGCAATCTGGGTTGTTGTGGATCGTCTTACAAAGACTGCACACTTCATTGCTATTCGAGAGGATTTCTATTTGGATCAACTGGCACAGATATATATCAGGGAAGTGGTACGGTTGCATGGAGTACCACTATCTATTATGTCTGACCGAGATCCATGATTTACCTCTAAGTTTTGGAAGAGTCTTCAACATGCTCTAAATACTGAACTGAACTTCAGTACGACCTATCAACCTCAAACTAATGGCCAATCCGAGCGGACTATCCAAACACTTTAGGATATGTCGAGAGCGTGATCAATGGACTTTAAAGGAGGATGGGATCAACATCTTCCTCTAGTTGAGTTCTCTTATAATAATAGTTTCCACTCGAGCATCCAAATGGCACCATATGAAGCCCTGTATGGGAAAAGGTGTAGAACACCAGCATGTTGGGATGATGTCGGTGAACGTAAGCTACTTGGACCATAAATGGTTGAAGAAATGGTGGAGAAGGTGAAAACCATTCAGCAGCATATCAAGGCAGCCCAAAGTCGACAGAAGAGTTATGCAGATAATTGTCGACGAGACCTTGAGTTTAAAGTCAGAGACATGGTGTTTTTGCGCATATCTCCATGGAAGAAGGTCATGAGGTTTGGAAAGAAAGGGAAGTTAAGTGCAAGGTACATCAGCCCCTTCGAGATTCTTGATCGTGTTGGGGCTGTGGACTATCGACTAGAACTTCCACCTACTATGGCCAAGGTACATGATGTCTTTCATATATCCCTCTTAAGGAAGTACATACCGGACCCTTCACATGTACTCTCTTCTAAGGTGGTACAATTGGAAGATGATCTTTCTTATGTGGAGAAACCAGTGAAGATCTTAGATCGTAGAGAAAAAGTTCTACGAAATAAGACAATGCCCCTCGTCAAGGTGTTGTGGAGAAACCACAAGTTTGAAGAAGCAACTTGGGAGTCGGAGGATATGATGAAGCTAAGTTACCCACATTTGTTTTAGTGTGGGAAAAGGAAAATTTCGAGGGCGAAATTTCTTAAGGGGGGAATATTGTAACGACCCAAATTTTCATTAATAGAAAATCCATCTTGATCCAGTTAAATGTTTCTTTATGAAAAATGTTTTTATAAGATGTCAACTTCATTAGTTTTACGTTAAGATTTGTGATCGTTATATTTATAGCTGTTGAACAGTGATCATCTGAGTAGTATAAATATAAGGCTTTAACGAACCCATTTCTATTCAGACAAAGGAAGCGATGGCCTCATCCCGTAGAATTGCCCCTTACGAAGCCCATTTGTCAGAGCTCGGAAAAGAGGTGGCGTCTTTGGGCTTTTCCCTTGACCAAGCCCAAGCTGAGCTTCATCAAGTCAAGCTCGAACGTGATCGTCTATGGGAAAATTGGAAGTTGATTGAAATTACCACTCGAGCGATGTTATCTGAGCCGCCCAAAGAGTCTGTCACCATCGCACACCTTACCCTTAGATCTTGTGCGGCTATTTTAAGGGGATATGTAACAAATAAGTAGCACCATGTTCATGTACATCATTTTTGTATATAATAATGAATATAACTTCTAGTCATTTTTGATACATTGTAATTAGTTTTTAAAGTACAAATTGTGTTTTTTTAGTTATTATTTAATTAAGAATTGGATTTTATTAAATTAAAGGATTTTTGAATTAAATAATATTTTAATAAAGTATTATTATTAATATTAAATTAATTTTTTATTAAGTATAAATTATCTTATAATTTTATGAATGCAATTAAATTTTTTATTAAGGTTTGAAATCCATTTCTGTCAAAACCCGTGAATTTTTTTATAAATGTCGGTTTTTATTTTAAAAGTGAAAATTCACATATTTAGAAAATTATTTAGATAAAATAAATATTATTTTTTGAATCAGGACGTCGAAATTATCCAACGGTGAATTTTTCATAATTTTCTGAGACAGTCAAATTTTTGGGTAATAATTAAATACCATTTAAATATATAATGTGTTTTATGACATCATAATGACCCAATGGTGATGTAATAAAATAACATTATCCTTATTTTCGGCCAATATATGTTTTATCATTAAAATAATGAGGTTTTGTGTTTGTTTGACATACTTTTCAAAGCATTAATGGAGCCCTCAAGACTTATTCAACACTTTGCCTTTTTAAATTAATTTCCATGGGAGTGTGACTCACCTCCACATAAGCAACCCTAATTTTTTTATAAGTTAGGTCCTTGTACTTGTAAAATATTGTTTTCCTCTTTCCTTTTCCAGAAACCATGGGCAAATACCATGGGATGGTTTGCGGTTTGGATTATTTTAATATAAGGGGTCCCAAACCTAAATAATAAAGAATTCTCTCACCTTTCCTATATAAACCCACCCAAGATCCAACTTCCTCCTCATTAAATCCCTTGGAGTTCGTCCAAAATCTGCCCTACTATCTCTATAATCCTCCCAAGCTGCCCCAAGATCCCAACAATCCTCTCACAAGCCTCTCTCTAGCCTTTGGAAGCACACTTCCAAGTAAGGTTTTTTTCTTCCTTTCTCATTTTTGTCAATTTTCTTTAAGCTGTATTGCCCTTTTAATTTCAATTATGAATGTTGGGGTATGGTTTTTCACCTCCCCCATACTTCCCTCTTATTGTTTGAATGATGGGAGAGCCCTTTCTCTCTCATTAAATGCCTCCCATGTACACCCGTTACTATGCCGAAATTCCGAAAGGAACTTTTTTCTCCTCTTTTATATTTCAAGCAATACATTTGTATCATGAATCGAAATTCCTTTTCAATTGTTGGGACATGTATCTATATGACCTCCTTACTGTTCATTACATGTAAATATGATGATGAACCCCTTTCTCTCTCATCAACCTTTTTTATGAATTCTTATGTCACGCCGTTACGCTGGCGAAATCACACCGATTTTCTAAGCCAATATCATTGTGTAGTGAATACCATGCCCATTTCTCCATCAAGGGTATTCACCTTTATGCACATTTACTTATTGATTATAAAGTTTCATGTATGAATTCCACATCCCTTTATCATTGAATAAATGATTATGTTTTATGAATCCCTGTTTTATGATCCATGTGGCACACTTATGCATGAAATGAAATGTTTAAGAAGGGTGCACCCTTTATAGCGCTCCAATGCATTGGGTAAAGTATAGTATCATGATACATCATGTGCAATGAGTGTTGACTCATGCTAATTCATGTGCAATGAGGGTTTACTCGTGCTTCAAGTGCAATGAGGGTTTACTCATGGTCCATGTGCAATGAGCCTTGGCTCATGCTAATTCAATGTTAAGTGTTGTTGCCACATTTCCATGTTATGGTTATCATGCTTTATAATGCCTTTATGTTCATGTTACTCTAATTCTCTATTTATTTTACTATTGACTAACATGTATTTTACTCCTTATGTTATTCATTGTGTACTCCCTTACTGGGCTTTATAGCTCACCATTTTCTTATGCATGTCCTCAGGTTATCCCATGCAATGCTAAGTATGAAGGAATGTAGTGGTCCTGTAAAGGATGTTTTCAATAAAGATGTTGTATTTCAAGTTTAATGTTCTTATGTAATGATTCTAAGCCCCAAAGACACTAAACCTCTTGATCTTCTTTGTTGTATCAAGTGAAGTTTTATGTAATAAAGCATGCTTAAGTTGTAATAAAAATCAGGGTTGTCATACATGGTGTCTGGATGTTCACGATGTCTGGATAGTCACGGTTTCTGGATGGTCACTATGTCTCGATGTTCACGGTGTCAGGATGGTCACAATTTCTGGATGGTCACAGTGTCTCAGACTTAGCCAAATATCTATATGCAGACTTAAACAGTGATATTCATAAAATTAATTACACTTAATCATTTATTAAGGAAATCCATTATAACAAAAACTAAGAATTGGTTAAAATAATTACTTAAGGAATAAAGAACATAATCATTTGTACACATTATATGAGATAGATTAAATAAGATTAACAAGTTTTATAGAGTCAATAGAATTTTTGATCATTAAAACATGATTAACACATGAGGAGTCCAACAATATCCCCCTTTTTCATGATTCAAAATCATGTGTGTGAGGGATCTATTCTTAGTGAATGCGTTTTTCCCCTAGTGTGCATGTCTTCTCCCGCTTTTAGGACTATCAAAAATAATAAATAAGAAATTTACAAGAAGAGTTCACAATGAATCATATGGGTAACAACGTGTCATAACAAACAACAGGCATGAAAAATAAAACAAGATCCCTATAAAAAGATAGTAGTAACTTTTCTTCAACATTGGAAGTCTTATCTTTTCTATTGGAAGAAGCATTAAAAAAATCCATAAGAGTTTAGGTAGAAGTAGAAGAATAAACTGATTCATCTGATATAGAATATAAGGGGAGGACATCAAATTTAAAAGGGGCTAATGTAGGATCATTGGAAGACCGAGGCAACTGTTGTTCATGGATAACAGGTCTGATCTGACTCAGATCCTGAGAGACAGACATAGAGGTAGAGGAAAGGGCAAAGGATGAGAAGGTAGGAAATCCAGGTCTCAATGGTGCAGCTGCATGAACCACCATAGCATTGATATGCATGTGATGATTTGGCCTCCAAATCTTGATCAAGTCAGCAATAATCTCACCACCATACTGATTGGGTTTATATAAGTCATCATTATTCTCCATTAACTTTTCTAACAAAGGAGTGAAATATTTTATCCTTTGGACTTGAGTTTTGAATGCATGAGTGGAAGGTTCTTGTGAGGGTTCAGAAATAGGTGCTATGACAGGATCAGGTTCCATGGAAGAGAAAACTTCTGGAGCATATGACAGTTTCAACTAAAACATAGTATACATATCAATACCTTTAACTGAAACTTCTTCAGAATCATTCACATCAAAATAACAAGGGAATTTATACAATGTATTCCCTGAGCTTGGATCAATAAGATTAGGCACTTCAACACTTTCTACACTGGGAGACTATACCAGCTCAATATGTTCTTCTTTCGTAGGACTAAGTTATTTAGATCCTTGATCTATTTCCAAGATTCTATCCCTAATAGCCTCACCCATTTCCATTCTAGACAACTGAAAGGTCTGATCCATTATCTCTTCAGCAGATGGGATAATTTCACTAACATCTTGTTCCTCCACATATTCCTCCTAACAAGGTTTTTTGCACAAGAGAAAGATCTTCTTCTATATGTTATTCTACAATATCCATTTCACTTGACTTATCAACAAATTCCAATTTAGAAGCATGTTGTTATTCCAGATCAGCAATCTCTTTAGGGATATGTAATTCCTTCTCAATTATGAATTGAGGAGAAGGTTAACTATCTTCCTTGTCTAGTACAGTTTCCTCTTTAGGTGCAACAACCACCTATTCTTCCTCCTCATCAAAATAATAAAAAACAAATATCTGGATCGGAACACGGATCAGAAATGTTTTTAGGTATTGAAGAGTGCTCCAACGGATTGAAATTTTTATAAACCCCTCATTATTTTCCACCCATTCTTTTCTCCATGGATTCCAACTGATTTTTATTCTCTTAACTGTAACATTTGAAACAAAATTCATGGTCTTTAATAACTTCTCACCTGGCGTAACCAACCATTTCACATGAATCATATTTGAGATAAAACTTGAGTAAAACAGGGAGGTTGACTTGGAGGTTGTCATGATCAACTCACACATATAGGGTATAACATATTTTCATAGGATGATCTTGTGTCCATTATTCATGAGTTTTATCAAATATACATCATGATAATTGATTGTAGAAAAATAAACTTTTCGGGGGCTAATCAGATTCTGATCAAAGTTAAAAAAAATTAGGTATCCCCATCTAGCTCAGTAGCTATGGATCTTAGCTTTGTTTCATTCCTAGTTATGATTATGAAATCTTCTTCTGGGAAAACGAACTCACTTGAATGAGGATGACCTCTCTAGTAGTCCTATAAAATAACCTCATGAGGTATCCTTAGGCATGCATTCCATAAACTCGAAAAAGTTACATCTTTGGCCATTTATCTAGCTTCATAGAATTAAATCATCTTCTTTATCCAAAGAAAATTGAACGTACTGATAAAACTGTTCAACAAGATTCAAGTAAATCAGCCTCTCCTTTTTTATGAACCAATCCAGCAATCCATTATATTTTAGCACTTTCAGTAACGCATATTTACTTGTTAGATGCCACATAGGGAATATTTTCTTTTTCAGGATCCACTAATCTGTCTTCCATATTTGGATTCAAAGGAACTTCCGGTGATAAATTCGGTGCTACTTTTATCTTATTCTTTGAACCTCACTTCTCAGGAGTTGACGATGTCGGAAATTTAATTTTAGGCATTCTACGAAGGTTCTACAGAGAGAGAGAGAGGTTGAAAGAGGTGTTACGGTTTGAGAGAAGAGAGATCAGGTCAAGAGAGAAGTGAAACCTATTTCATTTTTATCATTTAGAGATTTCAAGCGTCACAAAATCAAAATAACGGGAAATAGAAAAGAATAAAATAGCTAATTACCATGATACAAGTTATAATTTGTAAAATAAAATGATAAAGCGTCTTTACAGTGAGACCAAAACCGTCTTTAATAGTGAGTCCGTAATTGTATTTCAAAGTGAGACCGTAATTGGATTTCATAGTGAGTTGTTTACAATATGATTTCTAAACTATGTGACCATATTATATGAGACAGTCAGTGCGAGACAGTAACCAGGAGTAAATAGCTATGAGACCATAAACATGAAACAACAACTTTTAAAATAGTAAAATTATAGAACTATTAGAGTTAGACAGTATTATTAAGACAATATTTTAGTGAAACTGTAAATTGTCAAATAGTATGTTTTGAAAGAATATACTTACTACTTAATATTTATTATTCTCAATTCATGTATGATGTAGTATATTATTTCAGAATTTAATGGTATGGTTAATATATCAACAAGATGATATTAAGTTCCAATTAATTCCAAAGTGATATCAACTTTTTGATAATGATCTCTAAAAAAGTGATGTCTTACATCAATATCTTTTTCTATAGAGTGTAAAACAATATTTTTTGAGATGTTAATAACATTTGGGTTGTCACAATTAATAGGTTCATGCCTAAATTGATATACAAAATCTAGTAATGTGTGTCTCATCCACAAAATGTGTGCACAACAACTACCAACAACTATGTATTCAGCTTATATAGTAGATAATGCAATAGATTTTTGTTTCTTACTACACCATGATACTAGTGACTTGTTTAAAAAGTAACATATTCCAGAGGTGATTTTTTATCTAACTTACAACCACCAAAATCAGCATTAGAATAACTAAGCAACTCAAATGATTTTCTTCTGGGATAGAACAACCCTAGAATTGGTGTATTCTTGAGGTATTTGAAAATTCTATTAACAACATTCAAATGAGATTCCTTAGGGTTTTCTTGAAAATGAGAACACAAACATACACTAAACATAATGTCATGTCAACTAGAAGTTAAAGAGAGTAGACATCTAATCATTACTCTATAAGTGGTTTGATCAACATTTTCCATCTTCATCAAGATCCAACTTACTAGTAGTACTCATTAGAGTGTCACTAATTTTATTGATATCAATGGAAAAACTTTTTATAAGATCTCTAGAATATTTTATTTGGTTTAAAATAATACAATCATTATTTTTCAAGATTTAAAATCCAAGAAAGAATTTTAGATCACCCATAAAACTCATTTCAAATTCGTTTTGCATCATTTTAGACAATTCAATACATAATGAATTTTTTGAAGATCCAAATATAATGTCATATACATAAATTTGAAATACAAAAATATCATTGGAAATAAATTTTTTAAAAAGGGTTGGATCAGCTATTCCTTTTGTAAAACCTTTGGAAATCAGAAAATTACTCAGGATATCATACCTAGCTCTTGGAGTTTGTTTTAAACCATATAAAGCTTTTGATAATTTAATAATATGATTTGGAAATTGAAGATTTTTAAAACCAAGGGTTTTCCCAAAAAAACACATCCTCAGTTATATACCCATTTAGGAATACACTCTTGAAATCCATTTGATATAGCTTGAAATTTTAATGTGCACCATAATCAAGTAGAATTCTGATGGCTTCATGTCTAGCTACTAGTGTAAAGGCCTCTTCATAGTCAATTACATATTCTTGACTATAACCTTGTGCAACCAATCTAGCATGATTTCTAACAATATTAATAGCTTCATCTACATTATTTCTAAACACCTATTTAGTGCATATGGTAAATGTGTCTTTTGGTGTGTCAAAAAGTTTCCAACATTTTTTCATTTCAAACTGATTATGTTATTCTTGCATATCCATCACCCAAAATTCATCATTGATAGAATCATTAATTTTTTTAGGTTCATGTTATGACAAGAACAATTTATGTTCAAACAGATTTCTAAAAGAAACATTAGGTTGAGTGCCTTTATCTATGTCTCCTAAAACAACATCTAGAGGATGGTTCTTAAGAGTTCCAACACTTATAGAAAAACAAGGACTAGTGATTTCAGGTTCTTCAATTGGGTAAGGTTCATTGTGACTTGAATATAAAGAATTTATAGTATTGGAGGTTTTCACAGATTCCTTAACATGATGGTTAGAGGGTTTTGAAATATAGTCCAGATTTGATACATCGTCCTCAGGGTTATCTAGAGTGGTTTTAGGCTCATGGGGATTTGATTCATAAAATTTGACATGGTATGATTCTTCCAAACATTTAGTTCTTTTATTAAACACTCTATAAGCTTTACTAGAGATGGAATATCCTAAAAATATTCCTTCATCATTCTTGGATTCAAATTTTTCAATATTTTCCATAGTAGTAAGGATATAGACTTTGCAACCAAAAACATTGAAGTATATTACATTGGGTTTTCTATTTTTCCAGAACACATATGGAGTTCTTTTAAGAATAGTTCTAATCAATACACTATTTATAATATAGCATGTTGTATTTACAGCTTCATCCCAAAAATAAATACGTATGTCATATTTACTAAGAATGGTTATAGGAATCTCTTGCAAGGTTATATTTCTAATTTCAAAAACTCCATTCTATTGAGGTGTTCTAAGAGAAAAGAAATTATGATGATATCCATTTTGTGAGCAAAGGGATTAAAACTGTTGATTTTGAACTCACAGCCAAGATCACTTCTTACAGATTTAATTCTATGTCAACTTATATTTTCTACAATTTCGGAATATTTGGTAAAATAAGAGAAGGTTTCACTTTTTGGAGCCAAAAAGAAAGTCCATGTGTCTCTAGAAAATTCATCTACAAGAATATAAACATAGTTCATCCCATTTAAACTATAAACTCTAGATGGTCCTGTCACGACCCGTCCTCGGGGCCCATGCCGTGACTACCCCAAGCTCGCCTTCCATAGTCCAGGGGCTGGCGACTAGCACCAAGGCGTAAATCACAACAAAAGGGAAGGCATTTCCTTTGAAAAGTAAACAAGAACCACAGAGTAAGCAAGAGGAAAAGTAAACACTAAGTAAAAACTGTAACAGGATGTGTTGAAAGTAAAAGGGGCCGAAAATACAAGCCCAACTATAAAGTACAACTGAAAGGGAAAAACAGCAACTCAAAAGAAAAGCCGCACCGTCGAGCCATACTCTGAAGGTCCCACCTGAAGGGTGAGTACAGATAGCCTCCATTGCTCCTCGGGTCCACCTGACTACTCTGAGTACGCCCTGCCCAGTGGTCCACCTCCAGGTATCGTCCTGCTCCGCAAGCCTTCACTACGATCAGCGTTGTCTGTCGTCTGCAACCAACACAACGAAGTGCGGGCATAGCCCATGCAGGGGTGAGTATAAGCTACTCATTAGGGACCCCGATATCCCCGAAGGTCTCCCAGAATCCACAAAGGATAACCACAAAGGAAAGATACAATCACGAAGTAATAACCGACATGGCTTAGGTATATGCCCATACATATACCTAAGTCATCAATTCCCGCTCGGCTCCAACGTCTGAGATCAAGCACAACCCAGTCCACACAGGAAAGAAAAATGTATACCCACACAGGATAGCACAAAAAAATTCAAAAAGGAGAGTAAAATTAATCCACATAGGATAGCTCAACACAATCCACAAAGGATAGTAAACAGTAAATCCACACAGTATAGTTCAACACAATCCACAAAGGAGAGTAACACAAGATTAAGCTCACACAGGTATACTTCTTCGGATGACGATAAAGATGATCACTAATCCATCTAAGTCATCGGACCCACAAAGGATCGATAGGTACTAACCCCTGCAAAGACCCACACAGGATCGGGCCCACACAGGACCTGTAGGCACTGGCTCACACAAAACCGCTGAGCGCTGACCCACACAGGATCAGACCCACACAGGATCGGGCCCACACATGACCTGTAGCACTGATCCATGTAGGATCGCTGAGTGCAGTAGTCGTCATTGTAGTCCATTGAGGATCCTGGAACAGTCATCATCGCAGTCCACTGAGGATCTCTACACAGTCGTCGCTGCAGTCCACTGAGGATCTCTGCACAGTCGTCGCTGTAGTCCACTGAGGATCTCTGCACAGTTGTCGCTGTCGAAGTAGCAGTCGCAGCCAGCTCTAGGGTTCCGGCAAACAGCAAGCTCGTTCGGAGGGTCCGCTTCATGAGCCGAGAGGCTGATACATCAACTGACACAAATTCTGAGGTTGGTGTATCCAAAAGTTCTGTATCGTCGACAGGAACTCGACATCGCAGACGACACGTCAATCGGACGCCCGGTCTGAGAGATATTGGCTTTTTCGTCCTAGGGGCCCGGTTGGTTTTTAATGCAAAACCAACCCGACCGTACTCCACCTGCATCCAAACCTCGGGAGGAGTGAGCTAAAAGATCTGTCTTACTTAGCAGAATCCACCAATGCTGACGGCACGTCAATCGGACGTCTGTAGCTCAAGATATGAGCGTTTCCGCTCCGAGGGCCCGGTTGGTTTCGTGTACGAACCAACCCGGTCGAACTCAAGTAATCTGAAACCTTGAGTGCGATATACCGAAACAACCGTCTCTATCTAAGGATCGTGTTTCCACTGACGGCGCAACGTTCGGAGGTCCGTAGCTCATGTTACGGGCAAAAGACCGAAAAAAGTCCGAAGACGGGGGGTCCGGGCCCGGGTAGACCCGGCCCGACCCCCCCCCCCCCCCCCCTGGGTCGGCCGCACCGGGTCGACCCGGCCGGACCCGGTCCGGCCCAGCCCGGCCGGTCGGACCGGCCTGGCTTGGCTCGGCCGGGCGGACGGGCAGCTGGACGCCGTGGGGCGCTGCCCCCGCGGCTTGGAGGTGTCGCTGCCCCACGTGGGGCCGCGTTGGTTCAATCAGACGCGGCATGTCGCCGCGTCCCATGCGGGAGAGCCGGACCCGCACGGCCGCGGGTCCGCTGGCCACCGCCGCCGCGGCTAAAGCCGCTGTGGCTCTGTCCGACGGTGCGCCGGGGCGCCGCCGCCTCCGGCTGCCGCCGCCGCCTGCCGCTTCCGCGGGCCACCAGAGTTGCTCCGGTGGTCCGTTTTCCTTCCCGTCTGTGCCGTTGTTCCTCCCGGGATTCGTTCTTCACTGCGGGATCATCAAAACGCCCTTGCGTCACGTTTTTTCGTCTCCCTCCAAATCCGCACAACCATGAAGAACGGCGGAGGGTTGCCGGGCCGTGTTCGTTTGGCCCGCACCCTCCGCGTTAGATAAAAACAACGGGAGAAATTATTCAACACATGAACCAACAATTTTAATAAAATAAAATTGTTAATATGAATCCGGTTCTTTAATTTTAATGAAATGTTCATGAGAATATAAAATATTCACAACAACCCCTACCTCGTCAAGTCGTCGTCCGTGGGTTTTTCACCGAATTGGGGATCGTCGCGTCGTCACGGTATCCGGCGTCGCGTCGTCGCGGAAGGGTGTCGCGTCGACGAACTCAATGGATGATCGAAGGTTTTTGTTGTGGATTAAGGAACATCGCCGAAGAACGTCGCGGAAGAGGAAACGTCGGCGTCGCAGCACACGACGTCGCGTCGTCGATTTCCGTGGGATCAGCGTTCTTCGTCGGTGGCCGGCGTTCTTCGCGTTCTTCGCGTTCTTTGCGTTCTTCGCGAAGATGGGTGAAGGCATAAGAACCTCTGTCAAAAACCTCTCAACGTGTAATCCTCCAAATGTCGTGTTGGTATTATTTTATTATTACGCCAACAAACGAATAAGAGGTAAGTAATGACCCATTAATTCGTAAAATTAATTCAACGAAAGAAACCGCCCATTTAATTCACAAATAAACCACCCAATTAAATGGTGTGTTAAGAATTTAAGAAAACACGTCAGTTGACATTCATAATGACGGGTTTTCGCGGGTGCGTTACTTAGAGGAAAAGAAACGGTGGGGCTCGTGCGGGCCCCACCTCAAAAATATCCTACCAAGAGGGTAGGATATTTTTGGATAGTACCCTATCCGTTTCAACTCAGTTTAAGTGGATTTGAAGTGGCTTCAAGTGGATTAAGTGAAATAAAATAACGTTTGTCGAACAATTTATTTTATTTCTTAACTTTAAGAACAAAAACTAAAAACCACAACCGAACAAACGCAACTCCAGAAGAGGCGTTTCGAAGCAAACACCGGCGCTGTGATTTCATCGGTGCCCTCAGAATTCGATTCTAGGCACCGGTTCAAAAGTTAGAAAAACCCGCTCGTCCGTTCACTGAACGTACCATATCCAAACTTCGGAAAATGATTCCGGGCACACCGGGCCTCGGAAGCAGGTGCCGTCAGAGACTGCGCTCTTGTAAAATTCCAATAAAATTAAGAAAAAAAAATTCCTTAAAATTTATGGGTCTTTACCTTACTCCCACCTCAGGTCTTTACGTCCCCGTAAAGATACATCATAATCTAGGGAAACAAATGTGGGTACTGAGCACGCATCTGAGCCTCCCGCTCCCATGTGCTCTCCTGGAGGTTCCCGTGCTGCCATCTGATGCGCACAAGAGGAATCGATCACCCACGTAGGACCCGCTCCTGTCGATCCTCTATCTCCATCGGGACCTCCGCAAAAGTCACCCCATCATCCACGTCTAGCTCCCCATGGTCAATGATGTGCGTCTAGTCGTGCACGTATCTCCTCAGCTGAGATACGTGGAAGACGTCATGCACCCGATGCAACTGAGGTGGTAGAGCCAGACGATAAGCCACCTCGCCAATCCTGCTGAGCACCTGGAATGGTCCAATGAAGCGGGGAGACAACTTTCCGCGTCGACCAAATCTCCGCAAACCACGTCGTGGTGAGACACGCAAGAAGATGGGGTCGCCATCCTCGAACTCTAGTGGCCTCCGCCTCCTGTCAGCATAAGACTTCTGCCGGCTCTGAGCTGTCCTTATCCGCTCCTGGATGACCTGGACCTTCTTTTTCGTGGCCCGAACCATCTCTGGTCCCATGAGTTCTGACTCCATAGGGTCTTTCCAGCACAAATGAGATCTGCAAGGTCTGTCTTACAACGCCTCGTATGGTGTCATCCTGATGGTGGAGTGGTAGCTGTTGTTGTACGCGAACTCCACCAAGGGTAGGTGGTCCTACCAGCTGCGACCAAAGTCGAGGACACATGCACGGAGCATGTCCTCGAGATTCTGAATGGTCCTCTCCGTCTGACCATCCGTTTGAGGGTGAAAGGCGTTGCTCAGACGTAGCTGCGTCCCGAACACCTCCTGCAACCCCTTCCAAAGTCGGGAAGTAAAACGAGCGTCCCGATCGGAGACGATAGACGATGGCACACCGTGAAGTCGTACAATCTCCTGAACGTAGAGATACCCTAATCTCTCCACTGAGCCCTGCTCTCTGATGGGCAAGAAGTGTGCCGACTTGGTGAGTCGGTCAACAATCACCCAAATAGATTTGTGACCTCTGGAAGTGCGTGGAAGTCCAGTCACGAAGACCATAGATATCCCGTCCCACTTCCACTCTGGGACCTCCAAGGGCTGTACCAAGCCTGCTGGTACCTGATGCTCTGCCTTCACCTGTTGGCAGGTGAGGCACCGTGAAACGAACTCTGCCACAACCTTCTTCATGCCCGGCCACCAGTGCTATCGTCTGAGGTCCTGGTACATCTTCACCACTCCAGGATGTACCACCAGAGGAGAAGTGTGAAACTCTCTCAAAACCTCCTCTCGTAAAACGACTGGTACCAAGGTACGTCCTCTGAAAAGGACGTCGTGCTTTGCTCCAAGGGAGAAATCATCAGGTGCATGTCCCGAGGATATCTGTGCACGCCGCGTCTCACAGTCGGCGTCCCCACGTTGTGCCTCATTGACCCGCTGTAGTAGTGGAGAAGTGACTGTGAGAGACTGAATGAAGGCTGCTCCATCCCTATCCACGAAGGATATCTGCAAGGCGGCTAGCTTCTCTGTCGCCTCCTCAAGTAGCTGGATGCCCGTCCTCCTGCTGAGGGCATCAGCTACCACGTTCCCCTTCCTAGGATTATAGACTATCTCAAAGTCATAGTCCTGGAGGAACTCGAGCCATCACCGTTGTCTCAGGTTCAGGTCCTTCTGAGAGAAGATGAACCTGAGACTCTGGTGGTCAGAAAAGACTGTAAAGCGCTCGCCCATCAGATAGTGTCGCCAAGTCATCAGAGCGAAGACCACTGCTGCTAACTCCAAGTCATGGGTAGCGTAGTTCTGCTCATGCGGCGTCAACTCATGTGATCCATAGGAAATCATGGACCACTCCTGCATCAAGACACACCCGAGTCCGGACCCTGATGCATCGTAGTAGACTATGTATCCAACTCCCTCCTTAGGCAACCTCAAGATAGGTGCGCTGGTCAATCTTTGTCTCAGCTCCAGGAAGCACTGCTGACATCTGTCTGAACACACGAAGGGTTTACCCTTCTTCGTCAACGCTGAGAGTGGCGCCGCAACTCTGGAGAAGTGCGACACAAATCTCCGATAGTATCCGGCTAGACCCAAGAAACTATGCACCTCCGTCAATCTCCTGGGTGGCTCCCAAGCTAGCACTTCTTCGATCTTCGCGGGATCCACAAAAAATCCCGCCTCAGAAATGACGTGCCCCAAGAAGTGGACCTCACGTAACCAGAACTGGCACTTCGAGAGCTTTCCATTAAGCTGGTGCTCTCGGGCTGTGTCTATTACCACCCGCAAGTGGTAGGCGTGCTCCTCCTCCGTGGTCGAGTACACCAAATTGTCGTCGATGAAGACCACGACAAATCGATCAAGGTATGATTGGAAGATCATGTTCATGAGGCTCATGAACACTACTGGAGCATTGGTTACGCCGAAAGGCATAACAAAGAACTCATAGTGGCCATACTGACACCTGAAATCCGTCTTCTGCACGTCCTTGTCTCGAACTCTAATGTGATGATAGCCTGACCTGAGGTCTATCTTTGAGAACCACCGTGCTCCCTTGAGCTGATCGAAGAGGTCATCAATCCTCGGTAGCAGATACTTGTTCCTCACTATCACCCGGTTCAGGCGACGATAGTCGACACATAGTCGCAAGCTCCCGTCCGCCTTCTTGGCGAACAAAATCGGGGAAGCCCAGGGTGAAACACTGGGTCGGATGAACCCCTTGCCCTGCAAGTCCTCCAACTGTACCCGTAGCTCTCGAAGCTCTTAGGGGGACATCCGATATGCTGGAGTGGATATCGGGACTGTCCCGGGGTACAGGTCAATATAAAATTCTACCTCTCTACGAGGAGGTAACCCTGGAACGTCGTCGGGGAAGACGTCCACATACTGATCCACCACTGCAGGAAAACTAGGACTCCACACGTCCACGGCTCCAAGGATGAGGCTATCCAACTGATGAGTGAAGGGCTTTCCCCTCCTCTGCGAGAGTCCATCCTATTCTGCGAAGGCCCTCTTCTCACTGGTGAAGGTGAACCTGCTCCCGTCAGTGTGCACACATCGCCCCTTGCGCCTAAAACAGTAAATCTTAGCATGGACTGTAGATAACCAATCCATGCCCAAGATGATGTCGTAAGGCCTCGACGCCACTACAAAAAGATCCCAGTCGAATCTCTCGCCTCCTAGAGTAAGCTCACACTGCCGACACTAGTGCGTAATCGTCGAGTCTGCTCCCGTAGGGGTCTCTAGCCGTAAGGATCGAGCCAACGGCTCTGTCGGAATCTCTGAGCTCCGAACAAGGGCAGAAGCTATGAAAGAGTGACTCGCTCCTGTATCTATAATAACTGCAGCAAGGTTGTAATAGACACAGATTGTACCTCGAATCATCTCTAGCGCGCCGTGGTCATAGGCCTCCACTGCCTGGAGCAGTGCCTATCTCTGCCCGCCAGCTCCCTGTGGTCGGGGCGGGCCTCCTGGTGGTGGGGGTGGGAAAGCGTCGCCCACCACCTGCTGCTCGTCCAGCTCCTCTGCCTCGTCCGCCTCCTCCCTACGGACCGCCACGGCCAACCCTCTACCTCTTCCTGGGTGGCCCCTCCACCATCTGCTGCTCCTCGGTACGGCGGGTCGGGCAGTCACGAGCCATGTGGCCCTGCCCGCCTAGGCGTAGCACTGCCTGCCTCTCGGAAGACTGGATCCGTGCAGTGTGCCTCGCACTGCTGAGCCAGTGTCCTGAGGTCGTCTACGAGAGGGTCTGGTCTACCTGGAACCCTGAGTCATCCGTCGGCTACCTGCTGCCGAAGACTCCGCTACCTGCCGCCCTGCGGTAGGTCTCGCTGTGGACTCTGCCTAAAACCTCTCGATCAGAAGGGCTCGCTCCAGTACTCCTGCCTGGGCTGGGATGCTGAGGGAGATCAGCGATGCACTGATCTCGTGTCTCAATCCCTACTCGAAGACCCGGTCCCGGATGAATGGGTCTCGTACCATATCGGTCGAGTAGCGAGAAAGATCAGTAAACCTCGCCGCGTACTGGGCGACCGTCAAGCTGCCCTGCCGCAGCTGAAGAAGCTCCTGAATGCGCACCGCACGAAGGCTGGCCGGGATGAACTCTAAGCGGAAGAGGCTCTCTTAGTCCTTCCAGAGAAGAGAGGCCTCATCGTTCTCCTGGACCATCAAGCTCCACCATCTTCCTGCTGCTGCATTCAGTAGGCTCGCTGCGAGGATCACCATGAGGTCTGCTGGTGTCCTCACTAGCCTGAAAACTCGTACGACTGCATCCAGCCAGTCCTCGGCTGCCTGGGGGTCTGTCTCCCCACGAAACCTGGGTGGTCTCTGGTGCTGGAACTCATGCAGAGCTCCGAGGTGACGTGCATCGTCAGCGGCCAATGCTGGAAGTATCGCGGGCTCGACGGGTAAAGGTACTGCCAGTGCCTCTGCTATCAACGGGCCCTGTACCGAGGCCTCGTCGCTCGGCGGGCTGTCGTCGCCCTCTACTCTCATAACCCTAGCTGGCTGCCGTCGTGGGGCCATCCTGAAAAGGAAACAAGTGCACCACGGTCAGAACAGTATACATGGTGAGCTGACACAAGTAATCCCAAAGAAAACATGAAACACACATGCAATCAATGTTTTCTTGCATTAAGTCGGAAATCAAAAGTTAGGGTCCTGGTGTACGGATACGTCGGCTGCCGCACCAACACTGGACTCCCTGGACTGATAACCACACCCAATACGCTAAACACTATTGCTTCACATAGAAGGAAGATCAGAGTCTGCGGTAGAACTGAAAACCTCTGATACCAATTTGTCACAACCCGTCCTCGGGGCCCGTGTCGTGACTACCCCAAGCCCGCCTTCCATAGGCCAGGGGCTGGCGACAAGCACCAAGGCATAAATCCCAACAAAAGGGAAGGAATTGCCTTTGAAAAGTAATCAAGCACCACATAGTAAGAAAGCAGAAAAGTAAACACTAAGTAAGAACTGTAACAAACTTTGTTGAAAGTAAAATGGGCCGGAAATACAAGCCCAACTATAAAGTACAACTGAAAGGGAAAAATAGCAACTGAAAAGAAAAGCCGCAGCGTCGAGCCGTCCTCTGAAGGTCCCACCTGAAGGGTGAGTACAGATAGCCTCCACTGCTTCTCGGGTCCACCTGACTGCTCCGAGTACGTCCCGCCCAGTGGTCCACCTCTAGGTACCGTCCTGGTCTGCAAGCCTTCACTACGATCAGCGCTATCCGTCGTCTGCAACCAACACAACGAAGTACAGCCATAGCCCGTGCAGGGGTGAGTATAAGCTACTCAGTAGGGACCACGAGACCCCCGAAGGTCTCCTAGAATCCACAAAGGATAACCACAAAGGAAAGATACAATCACGAAGTAATAACCGACACAGCTTAGGTATATGCCCATACATATAACTAAGTCATCAATTCCCGCTCGGCTCCAACGTCCGAGCTCAAGCACAACCCAGTCCACATAGGAAAGCAAAACGTATACCCACACAGGATAGCACAACACAATCCACAAAGGAGAGTAAAAGTAATCCACATAGGATAGCTCAACACAATCCACAAAGGAGAGTAAATAGTAAATCCACACAGGATAGTTCAACACAATCCACAAAGTAGAGTAACACAAGATTCAGCTCACACAGGTATACTTCTTCGGATGACGATAAAAATGATCACTGATCCATCTAAGTCGTCGGACCCACAAAGGATCGATAGGTACTAACCCCCGCAAAGACCCACACAGGATCGGGCCCACATAGGACCTGTAGGTGCTGGCTCACATAGAACCGCTGAGCGCTGACCCACACAGGATCGGACCCACACAAGATCGGGCCCACACAGGACCTGTAGCACTGATCCACGTAGGATCGCTGAGTGCAGTAGTCGTCGTTGCAGTCCACTGAGGATCCCGGCACAGTCGTCACCGTATTCCACTGAGGATCTCTGCAGAGTCGTCACTGCAGTCGACTGAGGATCTCTGCACAGTCGTCACTGCAGTCGACTGAGGATCTCTGCACAGCCGCCGCTGCAGTCGACTGAGGATCTCTGCACAGTCGTCCCTGTCGAAGTAGCAGTCGCAGCCATCTCTAGGGTTCCCGCACATAGTAAGCTCGTTCGGAGGGTCCGCTCCACGAGCCGAGAGGCAGATACATCAAATGACACAAAGTCCGAGGTTGATGTATCCAAAAGTTATGTATCTTCAACATGAACTCGACGTCGCAGACGGCGTGTCAATCGGACGCCCGGTCTGAGAGATATTGGGTTTTTTGTCCCAGGGGCCCGGATGGGTTTTAAGGAAAAACCAACCCGACCATAATCCACCTGCATCCAAACCTCGGGCGGAGTGAGCCAAAAGATCCGTCTCACTTAGAGGAATCCACCAAACTTGACGGCACGTCAATCGGACGTCCGTAGCTCAAGATATGAGCGTTTCCGCTCCGAGGGCCCGGTTGGTTTCATGTACGAACCAACCCGGCCGAACTCATGTAATATGAAAACTTGAGTGCGATATACCGAAACAACCATATCGATCCAAGGATCGTGTTGCCGCTGACGGCACATAGTTCGGAGGCGCGTAGCTCCTGTTACGGGCAAAAGACCGAAAAAAGTCCGAAGACGGGGGGTCCGGGCCCGGGCCGACCCCGCCCGACCCCCCCCCCCCCCCCCCCCCCCCCCGGGTCGGCCGAACCGGGTCGACACGTCCCGGTCCGGCCCGGCCTAGGCGCGGCCCGGCCGGTCGGACCGGCCTGGCTCGGCTCGGCCGAGCGGCCGCGCCGCTGGACGCCGCGGGGCGCCGCCTCCGCGACTTGGAGGTGTCGCGGCCCCGCGTGGGGCCGCGTTGGTTCAATCGGACGCGGCATGTCGCTGCGTCCCGTGCAGGCAAGCTGGACCCGCGCGGCCAGGGGTCCGCTGGCCGGCGCCGCCGTGCCAGCGACCCGTGCCGCCGGCCGCTTCCGCGGGCCACTGGAGTTGCTCCGGTGGTCCGTTTTCCTTCCCGTCTGCGCCATTGTTCCTCCCGGGTTCCGTTTTTCACTGCGGGATCATCAAAACGCCCTTGAGTCACGTTTTTTCATCGCCCGCAAAATCCGAAGAACCATGAAGAACGGCAGAGGGTTGTCGGGCCGTGTTCGTTTGGCCCGCACCCTCCGCGTTACATAAAAACAACGGGAGAAATTATTCAACACATGAACCAACAATTTTAATAAAATAAAATTGTTCATATGAATCTGGTTCTTTAATTTTAAAGAAATGTTCACCGAAATATAAAATATTCACAACAACCCCTACCTCGTCAAGTCGTCGTCCATGGGTTCTTCACGGAATTGGGGATCGTCGCGTCGTCGCGGTATCCAGCGTCGCGTCGTCGCGGAAGGGTGTCGTGTCAATGAAATCAACGGATGATCGAAGGTTTTTGTTGCAGATTAAGGAACGTCGCCGAAGAACGTCGCGGAAGAGAAAACGTCGGCGTCGCGGCACACGGCGTCGTGTCGTCGATTTCCGTGGGTTCGGCGTTCTTCATCGGTGGCCGGCGTTCTTCGCGTTCGTCGCGTTTTTCGCGAAGAAGGGTGAAGGCACAAGAACCTCTGTCAAAAACCTCTCAACGTGTAATCCTCCAAATGTCGTGTTGGTCTTATTTTATTATTACGCCAACAAACGAATAAGAGGTAAGTAACGACCCATTAATTCGTAGAATTAATTCAACGATAGAAACTGCCCATTTAATTAATGAATAAAACCACCCAATTAAATGGTGCGTTAAAAATTTAAGAAAACGCGTCAGTTGACTTTCATAATGACGGGTTTTCGCGGGTGCGTTACATAGCGGAAAAGAAACGGTGGGGCCCGTGCAGTCCCCACCTCACAAATATCCTACCAAGAGGGTAGGATATTTTTTGATATTACCCTATCTGTTTCAACTCAGTTGAAGTGGCTTTCAAGTGGCTTCAAGTGGCTTAAGTGAAATAAAATAAAGTTTGTCGAACAATTTATTTTATTTCTTAACTTTAAGCCCAAAAATTAAAAACCACAACCGAGCAAACGCAACTCTGGAAGAGGCGTTTCTAAACAAATACTGGCGCTGCGATTTCATCGGTGCCCTCAGAATTCGATTCCGGGCACCAGTTCAAAAGTTAGAAAAATCCGCTCGTCCGTTCACTGAACGTACCCGAGCCAAACTTCGAAAAATGATTCCGGGCACACCGGGCCTCGGAATCAGGTGCCGTCAGAAACTGCACTCTTGTAAAATTTCAAAGAAAATTAAGAAAAAAAATTTCCTTGAAATTTACGGGTCTTTACAGGTCCAAACAAATCCATGTAAAGCAGTTCAAGAGGTTGAGAATTTGGCAGTTATTTCTTTTTTTTGAAGGATGTTTTGTGTTACTTTCCCTTTTCACATGGATTTCACTCGTTATCATTTGGAAACTCAATATTGGGTTGGTCATTGAATATGCTTTTTATAGTTAACATTATAAGAGAGTGAATATTACAGTTTCCTAGTATCCTATGTCAATGCCAGGAATCTTTGTGAAATACACTTAAACCTGAATCATTTTGAGAAACCAGAGAATCTATGTTAACAGAATATACATTTTCATTTTTTAATGTATAAAATACTAATTCATTATTAAAATTAAAAACATTGAAATCATCATTTTCAAATTTAACATAAAATCCATCATCACATAGTTGTGAAATACTAAGTAGATTATATTCAAATTCCTAAAAAATTACTTTGGAAAATAAAACTGAGTTCGAGTTACTGATTTGGCCAAGTCCAATGATATTTCCTTTGGCATTGTCATCAAAGGTGAATTGTCCACCATCAGTTTTTATTTATTTTTTGAAGCATGAATAGTCCTCCATCTTGTTTCATAAACACCCATTGTCCAAGTACCATAAGGTTTTACAGGATCTCTTTAATCAGAATTTCTACAAAATTGTCAAATAAATATAGATTTTGGTACCCATATTTGTTTGTGTCCAGTAATATTAGTGACTAGTTCTTTAGGAACCCATATTTTCTTCATAGGTTTCCTATAAGCATTATGTAAAGTGCTTAAAAAGAATATCTTTTTGGTCTTGAAAAGCATGAATCAATAGAGAGTATATCCTAACTTGAACTTACAGAATTTTTATATAGAACTAAGAGTAATGTTGTATATCCTAGATTTAGAGACAAAATTAGTTCTTCCAAAATTTCATTTACCAGGTTGATAGACAATACCAGTAGAATACATAAGAGAAATCTGATTAGCTATATTTTTTACCAAAGTATCATTACCATTAGTAAAGCATTCTTGATCCTTTTTCAATTTCTCATTTTATAGCCTTAGTTCCTTATTTTATTTCAGTAATTGAGAATTTTTTTATCCTTTTCAGTTGTATGTTAATATTTAATAGATGAGGTAAGGGCATGTTGTTTCTTCATAGATTTGTATTTATCTTTTAGTTCATTACATGTCTCTTCAAGCATATTACTGTTGTTGATTCTCCTTTCCATCATAGAGTCTAAAAAAATGAAAAGGGAAATAACTTGAACCAAAAGTAATTCATTCTTTGAAGAAACATAAAAAATTGAAAAAGGCATGAACAAAGATTCATTTGCACTTGGTTCGTGCAAATTTGATCAAGGATGTGCATGTATAATTGTGTGCCACCTAGTGGTCGGGCAGGTGACTTGTGCGCCCACTTTGAATTTTTCTCAGGGTCTTCACCAGCCTATAAATACCCCCTGTGGGCCCCCATTTGTGGAGGAAAAATTCCAAAAACTCAGATTTTAGCTCATGGCGCCCTAGTCTCTTATCAAAGATTCCGAACACTTATATGGTAATTGATTTCCAATAACAAAAGATCTAAATACGGTTAGTAAGGCCTATGTTTTGAAACTCATCATCACTTGCGTGCCTATGTGGCCAGTCCTTAAGAGAAATGGCCACACTTGCGAGCCACCTTACTCCTTCAACAGAACTTGCACGCCCCTCTTCTAGAAGCCTCTTGGGATAGTACTAGGGGATTGAGCCAAGTATTTCCCAGGTATTACCCTAAGGGTTGACCATTGTGCAAGTACCAATGTGTCGTGCAAGTATAATTGCACAACCCGGACATGCGCGCCCACACAGGACTTCCACGCCACCTTTTTATTGGGTGCCCCACCTACCAATTTCAACTCTCTTATGCCTATACACCTATCCTCTTCAAAATTAAGCCTTCATATCTATCTCCAAAGCCATCCATTGCATGATTTCCTTATTGTCTTCCTTATCTGAAAGGAATTCTGTAGAAAATATCTTAAAACCAAGTGATTTACATATCTTCATGTCACTAAGTTCAGAGATTTCATTCATTCAACCTCATCCTTTAAGATGAGAGAATCCTTAACCTCAGCCTCCTTTTCAAGAGTAAGCCCCAGTCCAAGTTCTCTTAATTTGGGAATCCTCCATTGGAGTAAGCCCCAAGTTCCCTAACCTGGGCATCCTCCTTAGGAGTAACCCCCAATCATAATTTCCAAATCAGAGCATCTTACTTAGGTGTAAGCCCCAAGATCCAAAATATTGGCATCCTCCTCAGGAGTAAGCCCCAAGTTCGCAAATATGGCCATCATCCTTAGGATTAAACCCCAACTATAGTTCTCTTTACATGGGCTTCCTTTTCAAGAGTAATCCCCAGCCTGAAAGTCTACAAATATAGGCATCCTCTTTATGAGTAATCCCTAAATACATTAACCTGGGCCTCCTCCATAGGAGTAACCCCAGTTCTCAAATCCATTTACCTGTACATCTTCCTTAAGAGTAAGCCCCAGTCATAATTTCTCTTAACCAGTCTTAATATACTTTTTGATTTGGGATTCCTTCTCAGGAGTAAAACCAAATCATAATTCCCCTCCTAATTTGGGCATCTTCCTTAAGAGTTGGCCCCAAGATAGAGTAACCAAATTTCAATTAAGTACATATACCATTATGGACCTTGTGTCCAGGATTATTCCCTAAACTAAATCCTAATAATCATCTATTTGGGAAGTCATACATACATAATCCCCAGCCCCACAACATTTCTTATGATGTCATAATTATCTGGTTTTACCAGTACCTCTTTTTTCTCAAACCGAGCATGACTCACATGAGCTTAGAGTGTAAGAGTAATTATGAAATCTTTCTTTGATCCATGAATAATGCATAAATATCATACTCCCTTACTCGAACTACGTGGGTTATGATTCCTTTTCGAAAACAAAGGATAAGTAGGTAGCCCATCTGCGGGTACGCTCCCAACTCTGAAGTAATCCATGTCCTTCTGAATGACAATAAACTTAAAGTACCCCACTGAGTTGCTTTAAAACCAGTATGGTCATCATAATGACCAATAGAATTTTTTGTATTGAAAGATACCATTGACTAAGAATCTCAATAAAATACAGATGATTATCTATCAATGAAGAACCTCGAATACATATAAAATATTCTCTAAATTTTCTATAAATAAATCATTGATTATCAGATCTAAAGGAAAGATCATTTTATACTTGGTAATGTAATAAGGATTCACGAACATACCTTATATCTATAAAGAGAGTCTCGAAGTAGAAAATAATTCCCCTAAAAAGGTGTGATGAGTCCGAACTCCCATCCTCTCGACCAATGAAAATTCATAAGCCTCATCAGTTCTCAACTAATGAGAACGTACCTTTGGAAAGTAGGTCCAAATGGATATGGAATCATTGGATGTTTCCGGTTCTACGGAAACACCCGTTAGAAACCGCTTGGAATTTTTGATCCTTAAATCAATGATGTCATCCCCAATTACAAAGGAAACAAAAAATGGTAAACCCTACATGAATCCTTAACCAAGTTAAAATGATGTTTTAATTATTTGTTAGGCCCCTATTTAAAAATCAATGAGAGGTCCAACATAACAAGAAATAACATATGTGCTCATCCAAACGATGTAGTGGCCGAAATTATCTTGATTATGTGCGTTATATCTAACAAGAACTCTTTTCCAAGATCTTCAGCATTAAAAGAATGGATTTTCTTATATTTAGGTCTGTGAATGCCTCTACTGTGAAAACCTTTACAGTGAATGCATCTGCTGCTACTCATGTTGGATCGTCGTCCGCTCTGAGGAAGACATCACCTTCTCAGTGTCTTCAACGATGGGTATCGAATGCACTGGTTACGGAGTACCTTCAACACGGTACCATTCCAAATCAAGAGGCTGCTCGACAATCCCTCTAAGTGAAAAACTAACCCCGGTCATCTGGAAAGTGATGAAAAGTGATAAAGAAGAAGGTGGTGCCAACCACCATCTCCAACAGTTTTGGGTCGTTATCCCTAGAACACAATCACTATTCACTCCCGTATTCTGGGGAAGTGAATGAGAAGGTCCCTCAATGCCTTAATTCAAGGTGACATGAGTCCTTCCCGAGGGCTCCCACCAAAAATCACTATCGGACAGGTGTGGCAGTGCACCCTCAAGATGATGAGGGTGTCGTCTCCATGAGTTCAGCTCAGGTTCCTCAAACCCGAGCAGGCAAGACGAACCACCAGAGGTGAAAAACGGTTAACAGTGAGCAGGTTATTATCTCTGCCGTTTCCAGAGAAGTCCACCAACCTAACTTGGTGGAAAGCAATGAGTGGGCACACACACCAGTCCTTTTTAATTCCGTTTTCCAGCAGAATCGTCTGGTAGCAGCACACCAATCCCACCAAGCAATTCCGGCAGAGTACTATAGACAAGAACATACACCTGTTTATAAATAATCGGCTAGTCAGTAGGCTTGTCTGACTAGATATGATGGATCTCGCCAACCCAATTCATTTACAACTGGTAAACAGGCACATACAACTTCTTACACTCATCAATCTTGCCAGCTTCCTCATCTGTCAGTATTAAAGGAAGCTCGTCAACCATGATCGGCGGAGTGCAATCAGCACACACATACACCTGCTAGTATTGATCAAGCCTACTAACGGTCTCGTTTGGTAGCATTCATTGAATTCAGTCGAAAAGCTCCGACAACAAATAGAAGGCAGACATAACTCTCTACCCCCACACATGAGTACTGTCAGAATTCACTGATAGGAAAATGAGGACAAGAGCAGGCACATGCACCTACTCCAAGCACAGAATGGACGTATATCCTCATTCTGGCCACTGAATTCACCATGCACTTTCTTTCAATAGTGAAAGAGGATAAGAAAATCCCTAATCATATTCTGGATACCTGCTAGGTTATTATAACATCTTCAGAAGTATCTCAGGGAATGACAGATAAATCTATCCCTACCAGTGGAGTGACACATCAAAAGTTCACTCTGAAACAGACACACACATATGTTCCTGTCCAAGCGGGTTGTGGGGCGTACACCACCATATCATACGGACAGCCAAGTCAGGCACAAAAACCTGATTTTAGTGGAGATAATCAGCCTAACATGATCATTTCTTCTGACTAGGCACATACACCTACCCATAATGACCCCTTTCATCCACAAGTGGTTCCCAAATTGAGTAAAAAGGTGTCTAAGAAGAAGACCTTCCTAGCACAATCAAGAAATGAAGGGCCAATCTGTAACAAGGCCTTGCTCGATGTTGGAGTTATTGAAGCCCTCAAATAATTATTTGATGAAATTCAAAATTCTACTCCCTCAGTTCCCAATAGTGGGATCATTAATTCTGAAGTTCTGCATCAGATACTTCCTCATGAAGGCTTGCTTCATGAAAATTTGGTCGAACATGATGTTTCATCTTTAGATGAGAGCCACAAGAACCCTCTGTGTGGCCAGAAGATCAAGGAGAAAAAGGCTCCATCATTTTCTATAACCCACCATGGTGGTCCTACCCATGATGATGAATTGAACTCCGAAATTTATCTCTACAGTAGTAATGCACATTGCCTGGAAAATTCTATAATGGAAAATGTAGTGATGAGAAAGACCTATTATCTTGAGTCACTTGAAAATGTAAATCCAGTCATGTATGATGATTTACCATGAGTAGGTGAAATACTTTCTCAATCAGAAGATAGCATGGGGTGTAAGTAATTCTCCGAACCACCCTTGGGCCTTTCATCTTCTAGTTTGATCTATGAATTCTCTACCAATCTTGTTGAATCCGATGAAGCAACAAGGAAGCACCAGCTCTGGTCCAATCAGGTAGAAGAATTTTCATTGAATGATAAAGAGGAAATACTGAATATGAGAAAATAGCTGGCAAAAGGTGAAGTGCCAGTCATGTTTGACCTCTGGCTGAATCCTAGCATGACATTCCTGAGATGTTGTCGGATGATGGTATTCATTATATTTGTCTCAACATATGAAAAACTCTTTGTCAGTTGAAAAAGAAAATATTATCTTATGATGAATATGAAAATCATATCAATATAATAGAAGGGATACAATGAAATATTTACATGGCATCTCTCTTAGTTTCTCGATAACTGAAGGATGAAAAGAAGCTGAGATCCCTTCAGTGTTAATGCCTTTAAGAACTAAGAATATTGCGCCAGTTAATTGACAATTCCCAATCTAGTATTCGTATCAGGTGATGGGGTATTCATGGAGAACTACATTTCAGGGTACTTTCTAGTCAGCAAATCCCGCAGAAAATGATCTCATGCAATGTTATTTACCATGACCGGCCATAGCCAATAAGATTGTTTTGTAATCAAAGGCTTGCTCAAGAATATACTTCAACTAGTTCTTCAAAAAATCAAGTATATAGAGAAAAAGTTGTTGAATTACTCCTGCATCATGAAAACGAGAATATTGAACATGCCTCTCATTTGGAGAAAGCACATCATCAAGTGACAGAAGTGTCAGAAATCATCCAATGGTCTTTTGAGCCGGGTGATAAGAGTGGGTGTAGGTTGATGCATCCATCCAATTTCTAGACTAATGTCAGCAAGATCAGGAGAGATTTCAAGAAAGTATTAGATATAGAGGATCAAGAAACACCCCATCTTTCGAGACTGGGGACTCTTTTAACAAAACCCTCAGAATCAACAAATAGGAAAAAGGAGTTAAGCAAATACAGTAGGAACAACCCTAGTCCACAAGACTGGGGACTTTTTCAAATCACCAATCTCTTCCTCAGAGAAAGTCAGTCTTCTCTCGATTAGGGAAGAAGCCTCAGGAGGAAAAAAGGGACAAATTATCAAGAGATTCCCTCTAAATTATGGTTCTTTAAGATGTTCTTGAGGGATCGACTAAACAAAAGGCAATGTCTCATCAAGGACATGGATGAAGACAATATTTCTGAAATTCCAATAGATGGGATGAAATGAATTATGAATCAATTAATGTCATCAATTTCGTTGTTGCTAATCCCCCAGATGAGGCTCACTCAGAGGGATCAGATGAAGAGGTTCCTGCTCAAGAAGTTGTACGCACATACACAAATGAAGAAGGTGTGCGTACACAAAATCAAATGATTACCCATAATCTAGGTATTCATTCAAGTATCCCACTTCCCCCTCTCCAAAAGGGATCCGACAAGGGGGATGGAATGAATAAGGATACATACCCTTCCTCTGGAGAAGGCCAATCGCTCTCACTAGAGAAAATATTTGCACAATCGGAGGATGAAATGAAGGAATTGAGGAGGTTGAATGCTGAATTACTTCAGGGTAGTCTTCCTCCTAAGTGGGATGAAGTATGTCTGCCAAGGTAATTTGGTGTGGCTACTGAGATGGATCAAGAATATCCTCTTCTATCAGTACACCCTCTAAGGTCTAATCCTATGGGTCAAATGCAATAATAATCGGCAGTGCTACCATCAGTTGCAGTACCAGCCACCACATCTGTCCAAGCTCCAGTCATTACACCTATTCAGGTCCTTGTTCAACAGGATTTTTCTCAAAAGTTAATAACTACTATTGAGTCATTAAAAACTCGGTTAGAAGCTATGGAGGGAAAGTTTGCTCAAATTCAACCAGAAAGAGAGCTTACCCTGAATGGGTTGATGAAATTCCTCCCCCATCCAAATTTTCAAGTACCACATTCCCAATATTTAGTGGTTCGGGAGACACAGATAAACACTTAACACATTTTGTTTCTCGTTTTGATCCTATGATGGGAACCCCTCAGCAAAAAGAAGCACTTAATCTCAGGTTTTTTGTACAATCATTAAAAGTACCTTCCTTTTTCTGGTACACAAGTTTTCAATCCCTGTAAATTAATGTATGGGAGGATCTCCGCCAACAATTCCTTCTTCTATTCAGTACAACGTTGCCAAAGACAACAATTTTTGATCTTACAAACTATAATCAAAGGGAGAATAAAAAGGTTTCTGATTTCATTGCTCACTGGATGGGATTAACATATGCCCTGAGTGTAGCACTCCCTAAAGAAGAATTGTTTCCAATCTATGTGACGAATTACACACGCCATTGATCCCTACGAAATACATAGGAGGGTTTTGAGACCATACCTCGATCGCTCAATAGATTGAAGATTATCTTATAAAGACTAAAGATAAAGCTCGTGTAATTCCATCAACTCAAGGAAGGAGAATGGGTAGAGCAGAGACTACTACAGTTTTTCTTAAACAAGCACCTATACCTGCTTCTACTTTAAAACCTTCATCTTCTCAAAGGGATCCACCTCCTGAGCATCAACAATATAGGCCTTTTCGTCAAGATGGTAAAAGATATCAAAGACAGAAACAATTTGAGGATCTAAATAGAAGGGATTACTCTTTCCGAAATGAACTTGTTTTTGGATACTTCATTTCGGCTCTGGAAAATAATTTGGTTCAATTGCCAAGGCCCAAAATGCCAAACAAGGAAGGAGATGAAGACTGTCCCAACTATTTCCTATTTCATTAGATGTTTGGGAATCCCATTCAGGAGTGTTTTCTCTTCAAATACCTCCTGCAAAAAATGGTAAACTTAGGACAAGTCAAATTGAAAGGTTCTTCAGCTCAGGTAGCATGTGTTACTGCTACAGATCCGTAGGAGGAAGGCGAGTGGCGATAATTAAAGAAAAAAATGCACAAAAATATGATGATTGTATGCTCAGAAAAATGATCAACCAAACTCATGATATTTTCCAAACACAATTGAAGAAACCAATTGTGTCTTCTGCCATGAATTCCGTAGAAAAACCCTCTTCATCAGAGGGAAAATCCTCAATGAAACGACATAATTCAATGAAAGAGGAAGAATCAGAAAAATATGAGTATGTGTAAAATCCCATGTTGTCTTTGACTTTGGCAGATTTTATGCCATCTACATCGAAGAAAAGGGAACCGTCCCACCAAATGGAACAGCCTAAATAGGCTAATCAGGCAGAGTCTTCATCGGATGAAGATTTGATCTTCAGTTCTGTTAATATGATTCAATTAACATATCAATATGCTAGTCACAGTTTCAATTTTGATGAGCCAGAGTTCCCTGTATCAAACTGAGGAATCAGAGGAAGTTTCAGAGGCTCAGGATACATTGGAAGATTTGGATCTTTCAGAGGACACTATTCCAATTCTACCCCTACTAGAACTGCATATGCAGCAGAAACTCGTTGCAGAGCCCTTCAATGATCTCAACAAGAACAAGCAATTTTTCTACAGGAGGAAGATTCAGTCCTGGAAAAGTTATTATGGAAGATCGGTTGAAGGTTCCATCTTCTTCCTCTCAGTAAGTAAATAGACCTAATCGGTCTAATATTCTAAAGTTATGAGTATTACCAACTCTTATCCCGGTACAAGAAGCATCAACTTCAAAAGCATAAACTTCTAAGGCACCTGTGAAACCACATGTTCCTATTGGAAAACACATACATTTGGATCAAAAGTATGATGTATTGAAATACTTGGCCCAAATACCTACCAAGTTATCAATTCTGGATGCTTTGAATTTATCAAAGGATCTTCGAGAGGCACTCATCGTGGCTTTGTAGAGTCTTTAGGAGTTTGAATCTGAAATTGTTGCAGCTGAAGTCTACCATGTATAGAATAATCCTTCAGATTGACATGTAGTGATATCTTTCATAGATGAAGATGAGGATAATGTTTTTCATGAACATATTAGACCTTTGTACTTATCTGGAAAGGTCAATGGTGTAGTCTTACGAAGAGTTTTCATTGATAATGGTTCAGGATCAACCTCATCCTCATTCGTACACTTCGTCGATTCGGCCTCACAGAATCTGATTTATCTCCTTATACATTAATGTCACAAGGATATTATAAAAATGAACAAGAACCAATGCCCGAGATTACACTCATAACATAGCTTGGAGATCTTGTATCCAATTCAGATTTTATGGTTGTCGATCAAGACTCGGCCTTCAACATCATGCATGGAAGACCCTAGCTACATCAACATGCGACTATCCCTTCATCATACCATCAATGTCTCATATATTGTTACGATGGACAAATTGGGACATTGTATAGGGATAAGTACCCTTTCAAGACATGTTAATATCAATACATTGAGGTGGAATTCTATCACATGAAGGGAAAGGAGAAATCCACAAAAAGGGAGGTTACCAAAGTTAATGATCCATATGGTTTGGAAATGATTGCAATAAACAAATTTACACATGTGAGTATAGATTATGTGTTGCCTATCGGTCAAATTGATAGGATTAACCCAAATCAAAATACACTTATGGAAACTTACATAATGTCAATTACTGTAATCAAGCCAGACAACATGGGATAAATTGGTGATTCACCAAGCAATGATGAAAGCTAAAATGGGGATGTTTTTATTTCATCTGCTGAAATCCAGCAAGTCTATAATTCTCCAACCAGGATAGAAGATGTTATAGAAACGTTCGAGGTGAATGATTATGTCGATTCTCAATCCATCATCTCCTCTTTTTTACCGAAGGAAGACCCTTCATCATTAATCGGGTCGGAAACGGAAGCTTCTTATTCAAGATGTCAAAATTTTAACATCTCTTTTGATCATGGAAATTTTGTTTCATCATCTACTATAAAATTTGAAACAAAAGAAATAACACATGTTGAAGAAGAAGGGGAAGATCTCAGGGATGCTCCTCTAGAATTCGAATAGTGTATCTCCACCACCGTGGATGAACTCAGAGAAATAAATCAGGGTACAAGAGAAGATCCACACCTAACATTAATTAGTGAGATCATGACCATTTAAGAGAAAGATATGTATGTTTATTTTTTAATGAAAAATTGAGATATATTTTCTTGGAACAATACAGAGATTCCAGGGCTTGATCAGGGTGTTGCCACTCATCGCATGGGTTTTCCCGAAGAACATTGAGGATTCAAACAAGCTGCTAGAAGAACACACCAAACATATGCTTCCAAAAATGAAGCTCAAGTGGATAAACTTATCAAATCTATCTTCATCAGAGAAGTTCAATATCCCAAATGGTTGGATAATACTGTCCACGTGATGAAGAATAATAGGAAAATTAGAGTTTTCATTGATTTCAGAGATCTTATTCAGAATTGTTCTGAGGATGATTTTCCAATTCCTATTACAGAACTCTTAATTGATGCAACAACTAGATATGAAGCACTTTTCTTAATGGATGGATATTCTGGATATAATCAAATCCGAATGGCTCCAGAAGATAAATAATATACAGTCTTCAGAGCCCCTCAGGGTGTGTTTTGCTATCGGGTAATGCCCTTTGGCCTAAAGAATGAAGGCACAACATATCAGCGTTCCATACATCGTATCTTCAAACCCTTTTTAGCGAAATTTGTTGAATGTTATGTGGAATATTTGGTGGTTAAATCCAAGAAACATTCTAATCACTTGTCCAATTTAGAAGTCATATTCCACAAACTTCAGCAACATAATTTGATGATGAATCCCATAAAATGTGCTTTTGGTGTAACCTCGGGAAAATTTCTCGTCTTCTTCGTACGCCATCTTGGTATTCAGTTCGATCCTGAGAAGAAAAAGTCAATCCTTGGTATGTCACCTCCTATAAATTTAAAGGAATTAAGATGAATTCATGGAAACTTGGCCTATATTCGGCGTATCATCACCAGTTTGGCTGGAAAAATTTTACCCTTCACCAAATTGATGAAGAACGGAGTCACTTACCAGTGGACTGGAGAATTTCAAGAATCATTAGATATTCTCAAGAAGTATCTCTTGAGTCCACTAGTGTTAATGCCACCTATTGAAGGAAGACCACTTATCGTATATGTGACAGCTCTAGAGTGATCATTGGGTGCTTTTCTAGCTCAGAAGAATGATGTGGGGCATGAACACACCCTTTACTATCTCAGTCAGACTATTCTTAAAGCAAAAACCCGATACTAAAATATTGAGAAGTGTTGCCTAGCATTAATCTTTACAGTTCCTAAGTTGAGACACTACCTGCAATATCACGAGGTCCAATTAGTATCTCGCAATAACCCGCTCAAATTCATCCTTATTCTTCAAATGGTTAGAGGACGTCTAGCAAGGTTGACATTTATTTTGTAGCAATTTGATATTAAATATGTGTCTCAAAAGGAAATAAAGGGCCAAGCTCTGGCTGATTTCCATGGTGAACATCCTTCAGTAGATTATACATCTTCATATATTGAACTTCCTGACGAGGAAATCTTCTTTATTCAATATAGTCTTTAAACATGGGGAATGTACTTTGATGGTGCTTCTAAAAGTCCAATAGGGAGGAAAATGGAAAATCCTAAATTCAATAATGTTGGGTTAGGAATTGTGCACATTTTTCCAGAAAAGGCAGTGTTACCCTATTCCTTCTCATTATTTGGGAGGCGGTACAAATAATGAAGTAGAATACAAAGCTCTTATTGTAGGATTGGAGTTGGAGCTTCATGCATGGTTGAATCAATTAAAGGTGAAAGGTGATTTAGACATGGTAATCAAACAAATAAAGGGGGATTATTCCATCAGAAAAGAAGAAATAGTCCATTTGTATGATTACATCAGAGAATTAATGGAGGAATTTCTTACAGAAATGACATTTTCTTATGTCTCGAGATCACAAAATGCCCAAGATGATGCATTGGCTAATATAGCCACAGCTCTGGCAGATCCATGTCTGGACGAGAAAACCATCAGTATTGCCCACCGTCATACAATTTCACCTTACGTTCAGATCAGAACAGAAAAAATAAATGAAATTAGTCCCATCTCTGAACCATATGGTCATACTACAGGATGAATGAAAACTATCAGGGAATACCTTAAAAACGGAACCCTTCCGCCTGATAGATCCATGAAATAACAAGTCCGGAGAGGTGTGGTTAATTTCACTCTTTATGATATCCCAGATCACCTAGAGAAAATTCTCTACAAATGTGGTTTTGATGGAGTTCTCTTTAGATGCATTGATGGTGAAGAGACAATGGCTATCATGAAAGATGTGCATGAAGGATTCTGTGTTGCTCATCAGTCAGGACATAGATTATCTGATCATGATCAAAGGCTTGGGTACTTTTGGACTTTATTTATACAAGAATGTTTTGATTTCACGAAGAAGTGACATTCATGCCAAGTACATGGAATCTTCATTCATCATCCCCCAGAATAGCTTCATACAGCTAAATACGTGTGGCCATTTTCCACATGTAGTATGGATATAGTGGGACCTTATCCTTAGGCAACAGCCAAGCAGTTGAAGTATATTCTTACTCCTACTGACTTCGTTTTCAAATGGGAAGAGGAAATAGCCCTCAAATAATTCAGTTCTAAATACATTTTTAGCTTCATCAAGTCTAACATCATTACCAGATTTGGTGTACCTCATACCATATTGACGGACAATGGAACCAACTTTTGTTAATCTGAGGAGAATATGTTCTATCATGAAGACAACATCAAATACAACCATTCATCTCGGGATCATGCAGCGGCCAATGGCCAGATAGAAGCCTTCATCAAGACCCTTTCAAACATGCTGAAAATGATGGTGAATAAAGATAAGATGTCATGGACTAGAAAAATCTTTCATGCTTTATGGGATTATCGGACCACCACCTGCACTGCAACACGATCAACTCCATATTTATTGGTATATGGATTGGAAACAGTCTTTCCCATTGAGGTTCAGTTACCTTCGCTTAGAGTAGCAATTTGTGATCATCCATCTACAGATGAACAATCTCAAAATCGATTGGATGAATTGGAATGGTTATATGAGAAAAGATTTTGCACCTTGCACCACTTGGAAGTCTATAAGAATTTAATATCATGAGTTTCAACAAAAATGTTCATCTCTGTTCATTCATTCTGGAGAATTGGTACTGGTTATCAGAACTCCAATGATACCAGGAAAGAATCCTCCCAAGTAAGAGTCAAAATGGGAAGGACCTTATTCAATACACAATATCTACTCCAATGGAGCATATTCATTAATCTCAATGTATGGAGAAATCATCACTACTCTAACCAATGCCACATTTCTGAAGAATTATTTTATATAAACACAAAATACATCATCCACGGTCCATGCATACGACTTTAAACTATTGGAATTTCATATTGTCCAACAATACATTAAATTTCATCATCCATGTTCCATTCATACAACCTTAAAAAATTGGAATGTTATATTGTCCAGCATGATGTTAAACTGAATCATCCACGGTCCATGCATACGACCTTAAACTATGGGCATTTCATACTGTCCAGCAAGACGTTAAACTGCATCATCCACGATCCATGCATATGACCTTAAACTATTGGCATTTTATATAGTCCAACAAGACGTTAAACCGCATCATCCACGGTCCATGCATACAACCTTAAACTATTGGAATTTCATATTGTACAACCAGACGTTAAACTGCATCATCCACTGTCCATTAATATGACCTTAAACTATTTGCATCCTTATCATCCAACATGACGCTAAAATGTATCGTCCCTTATTGTCCAACATGACGTTAAATTGTGTCAACATCCAGTAAGACGTTAAACTCCACCATCTACGGTCTATGCATATGACCGTAAACTATTCGCACCATCATCCACCATGACGTTAAACTGTGACATCCTAGCTACATGACGCTAAACTGTACAAAAGTCCCTTACGTCTAGAAAGGAGTTAAACTACACCATTAGTTACGGTCCATGCATATGAACTTAAACTATTTGCATTCTTTTCATCCAACATGACGTTAAACAGTTAAAAAATTCCCTAATGCGTCCAACATGACGTTAAACAGTGTCCTCTTTGTCCTTACTGCATGACGTTAAACAGCAAAGTCCCCCTTTCATCCAACATGACGTTAAACTATATTGTCCCCATCATCTTAGCTATTGGACACTAAACTATATAACAACCTTATTGTCCAACATGACGCAAAACTGTGTTTACGTCCAACATGAAATTAAAATGTGTCCCTATATTGGTCCTACATGATGTTAAACTATACCTCTCATTCGTCCTACATGACATAAAACTAAAAAAAGTCCCTTAATCCATCCTACATGACGTTAAACTATATTTTGTCCCTGGTACATGAAACTAAACTGTGCAGCACCAATAGTCGTCACAACAAGAATTTAAATTGCATGGTCCATTCATACGTCCTACATGACATTAAAATGTGAATCGTAATGGTTGTTTCTACCTCTTGTTTCTCACACTGAGTATGACTCATGTGATCTTATAGTAAACTTCAACTATAACACCCTCTATGGGCTGTTAACCTTGTGTATGTCCAAACACCATTTTTAGGCCATTGTCCCCAAGATCAACTTGATCACTAATTCATTCTTTAATTGAACTACGTGGACTTTGATCCATTTCTTCTAGGCTGGGTACCTAGTAAACATCCTAAGGATCAATCCCAAAACCAATATCTTCACATCGGTTCCTCTCCATCTCATATGATGTTGATTCGTGAAGCCACCCCTAAAATAAATCCCTTCACAATGGTTCACCTTTGTCCTAGCTACATGACGTTAAACTGTACATCAATTTTGTCTTGTACGAAAATAAACTACAACATTCTTTGATACCTTCACCTGATATGGAATCATTATTTACATTGATTTACAATCATGTTATATTATACGGACTACTTGCATAAATTTCAATGCCCGAACCTTTTATCTTGGGTCAAACCATCATTGCACTAAAGTCCCCTTCACCATTCACTTGTACGAACAGAATTTTTACATAGGGTATTTCTAGAACTACGTGGGCTTGATTACCATCCTAATGGGATACTTAGGAAGGTTCGATCATCCCTTGAATCTAGCCCCATGTCTTTGGGCCTAACCCCAAATTCCACTTTCAGTCCCCTTGCTGAAAAGTCACCAGGAAAACACACACTGTGTATTCATTATTATGGTCTGAACTCTATGATTCTAAACTAAGATCTCCCATACGTTCGTCTCACACAATGTTAAACTGTATTTCAAGAACTATGTATGGCTTGATTCCCATCCTTATGGGATACGTAGTGAATTCCAACATTTCATTTCATGACCCATCCACAACATGATTATGTTTTTCATTGATCTGTGTATCTCTACATACATTGGAAAATACCCATTTATATGTGTCATTGTCCTAAACTTAAATATTTTCAGATCTTCATAACCCTTTTTTCGACATCTATTCACAAAATGTCCAATTTTTGAGAGTTCTTTTTCCTAACTATGCAGCATGTGCCCATAGGTGGCCTTGCATAAGTAGTATACATAACGGACTTGTTAGCCAAAAGATACTATTATTTTACTAGGCATCCAATGCCCTTAGGTGGCCCTAAATAATTCAACCCCCTAACAGGTTTGTTAAATAATGGTAACTTCATTCTTGGGAAGAAAGAAACTTTTGTCCTTAGTTGCCTAAACAACAATATGAAGGGATCCACAAAAAATAGCCATCCTTAATATATTTGTCTCATACTCTTTATCATGATCCGAAAGTATTCAAGTATATGGTTTATATTTTCCTTCCCTAGGTTTGGGTCAGACCTTCATAAGAGTGGCATTCATCATGTTCTTAGATAATCTTGATTAGAAATAACTTATCCATATTCAAGTACCTCTCTCCATATAGCAGAATCTCTGCATTGGAAAATTTGAATCTCCATAAACTTCCACTGGCTTTTTAGCAGTAGAAAAGTAAATTTCGGAGAGTTCTTTTTCATAACTATGCAGCATGTGCCCATAGGCGGCCTTGATTAAGTAGTATATTTAACGGATCTGTCAGCCAAAAGATACCATTATTTTACTATGCAGCCAATGAACAAATATAACAACCCATACTTTACACACATTGTTAATAATTCAAAATTGAAGCACATTTATTACAATATATGACAAAACCACAAAGTACCGTATAGGTATAGTGTCTTTATAAATTGGGAAACATAAACAACTGGTTCATAAATCTTCTACACTTTCTCCCATTTATTTCATCATATCTAGGGTCCCTTTAGCATATTCTACTTAATATCCATCTTCCTAACCTGGGGAAAAGAAAACATACAAAAAAGGGTGAGCTCAAATGCTCAACAAGGGAAAATAAAGGAAATAATAATCATATAATATATTTTTGAAAATCATAACCTACAAAAGAGATCATAATATCTTAACATGGAATAAATCATAGAAGTGAAAATGAGATTGTAACGCCCCGACCCCAGTTACCCAGAGTCGGTGCATTATTACATAACATTGGCATGATCACAAGAAAGATCAAATCTCGAAAGACCGATTGGTTTAGTAGCCTTGGAAACACTAGATATATTCATAAGTTTTACATTACATCATAAAATGAAAAACTACTACAACAACATAATGTTTCCACAATCCACACTATTAACCCCTCATAAAATCCTTGCAGGTCATTCATAACCTACTTCTTCACATCCTGGGAAAAATAAAACATAGAAAAGGGGTGAGCTCAAATGCCCAGTAAGGATAACAATATAGCGGAAAGAATAAACATTTAAGGTAATGTATAACTAAAACAAAAGCCTTTTAAATATGAACTTTCAACATGGTATGGCATAAATAAAATGAAATAATGCCATTTAATTATTCACATGGATATTATACTAATCGAATAATCACATGCAAAAATCAATAACCACTTTCATAATGTTGGAATGCATAATGTCAAACGTTAATTTCATTGTCTAGGCCTCATCCCAAGACCTAGGGGTTACTTCTAACCGGAACCCAACCTGGAGTGCCTCTAATAACCGGACACCAACCCGGAGTGCCTCTAATAACCGGACACCAACCCGGAGTGCCTCTAATAACCGGACACCAACCCGGAGGGCATACTTTTACCAGTCCCTAACCTGGAGGGCTTAGTTTAACCAGTCCCCAACCTGGAGGGCTTACTTTTACCAGTCCCCAACCTGGAGGGCTTACTTTTACCGGTCCCCAACCCGGAACATACTTGTTCAGCACATTCATCTGAAGAAAAGTTTGAAATATAACATAAACATTCGGATTAAAAATAACTTCTGAAATGTCAACACTTTAAACATAAACCATGAGTGATATAAAAATAGCACATCCACAGTCAAACATAACTCATTCGATACAGTATGGAAGATTGTATTGTATCACATTGACCTCAATCAAGAATAATGAAGGATGTTGACATAGATGAAATCAAAATTCTTTTTAAAGAAATATCTCCTTTTACTTTTGAAATCATTTAAGAGCCATATAAAATAAAACATTTTCTTGAAAATATTCTTATAAGCTTGTAAGGAAAGCTTTGAATATTTTATAACGGCGAAAAATAGCCGCACCCGCCCTATAAGTTAAAAAAAACATTCTTACCTTAATTCTGTCGAAAAGGTTAAAAAGGACCTCGTTTGAAAACGACCGAAAGATTTCTTTATAAACCACTTATAAAAGTCATAAAGGGTATAAATGACTTTAACTTATAATAAAAATGTTTTGAAATACATTTTTAAGAAACATGGATGTGGATGATAAAGAGATCCCAGTAGATTATTACATATAAACAACCTCGGATAATGAAGAGATTGTGAAATAACCCTTACCAATTTGGTAACTTATGAAACATAAAACCCATGAAAGAGGTATCATACAATGAATATGTAAATACACATAAAGTAGAGTGTATTACACAAAGAATATAATTATGGGCAGTACATACACCACACAAAAGGTAATGGTGGCAATATGGCATGAATCTCATGGGAATAAGGAGTGAGATGAAAACCCCTTACCACGTTAATCAACTGAGTCGTATGGCCAAAAGTTAATAACCACTAAATGATTTACATAATAACATGAATATAAATAGAATCATGATAATATATATCAAATGGTAGTACACAATACACCACTTTCAATAATTTAGTGGCGAACAATGGAAATCTCACGGAATTGAAAGTGAGATAAGAAAATCCCTTACCTTGTAATTTTCCTTGGTTGGGGTAGGTTAACCTCCTGTATAATGGTGAAATAGTTGTTATTAAATTATACAAGAATCATATATATTAATATGATATCATATATGATCTTTTAACATTGATTTGTTAATAATATAAGAGAATTATCGTTGTTTCGGGAGTTAACTTACTCATTTTCTTTTATATGTTTTGTTACATAAGCGATGGTTGTTGTATCTTATTCATATCCAGAATGATATCCAGTCCTTAAAAATCATTTTTAAATCATCAAATGATAATTATACTTGAATGGATACGATGGAGAATGAATCTCATCGCGTTCGTGGAGACGGTAGTCCGTACGTACGCACGAGCGACAATATCATTCTTTTGATATTAAAATAATATATAAATGGATGGTATATCATATATACAGAATCATTAACATGTTATATTTATTATTTACATGAGTTACACATCATTATTATACCCATCCAAATAATATTATATTGAATAACAATTACACCACGACGTGGAGACGGTAAGCCGTACGTACGCACGTATGGTGACATGTTATTCAAAGGGTGGATAGAATACTGAATATGATTGTACCATATTTATAATAACATCACAGTATATGTGAGATACTGGAGTTATTATTTTATAATGGTAAGAACAAAGGAATAAGAAGTGGAAGAAGAAATGAACTTGGAGAAGGGTGGTGAAATCATTACCTCTTCTTCGGGTTCTTCCTTTTGATTTGATCAAAAGGGCTCCTTAGGTTGGCTTTCTGATCAAACTAAGGCCTCTAGGTTGTAGTGAGGGATGTTGGGAGAGTATTTGGGCAGAGTGTGGCCGAACCAAAAGGCTTTTAAGGTGTGAAGAAATGAGAAGGAGGAGTGCCCTTTTATAAGAGGGGTGAGGGGCACCTTTGGAAAAGCTAGAAATATTAATTTATAATAAATTCATATTCGGTTTCTAATGGCTCCAAAGTTGATTATTCAAAGGTTAAGGTGGGGATAGGTCAAAAACCACTCAACCAATAGAATTTAGACAGGTTTGGGTACTTATATTAACCTTATCTTTAAGTATTAACTCTAAGTTAATTAGTTTCACTTTTACAATGTCTCTTTGTATTTTTATATAATATGGTTAATAAACTTACTATATACATCAAAGAGACCCCAAAGTGGTACATTAATGATGAAACTATCATGATATAAGTCTCTTGGCCTAACCTTAGATTTTTAGGAATTTAATATCAATTAATAATATAATATTTCTTTTAAGAACTCTTTTATGTCAATTTTGACACTATTCAATAGTTGATTTTTGTGAAACTCATAACAGATTGATTACTTCGAAAAAAGTCAATTAAATAAATCCTAATATATCATATTATCCTAGAAAATTAGTTTAATTCATTAAAAGTTTCATATTATATTTATTTGGGTATTTATAATATCAATTATTTTAATTTTTCACTATTATAGTAATTACTGCATCATCATTGTGTCATAAATAAAATAAATTATTTAATGTCTAAAAATTATAAATAAAATACCATTATGTAGGAAATCGTTTTAGCTTTCTAATTAATATTTATAATCTAAAATCCAACTTATATAACCCTATGTAACAATTGTTTTGCTAAAAGATATATGCTTGTGTCATTTTTGTATTCATTTTGACTTAATTAAAATAAAGTGTCATTATCACTTACAAGTGGATCCATGGGGTCCCAAAATCGACCCAAAAATGCCCATGGTAGACCATGTAACAACCAATAGGGTTAAGACACGTTTTCGGGTAATTAATATTATTATAATATTATTTGTTTAACCCTTATTTACCGGATTTACCTTTAACCATGGTAAATAAAATATTTACCGCAGTAATTATTCAAAATGTCTAAAAATAAAAGTTACCTATTTACACAATTTGAACATCCTGATTCCAAATATGGAATCCATTTTCCTAAATTCTAAACACAGAAGTGGCAGAAATTAATTTAAAATTAATTCCCGCTGTCAAAACAAAAAGCGTGTTTTTAAGAGATAATAACTATCAAAAGATTGACACTTGTTTATGTTCGGTTTAATTGTAAAATTATGTCCAATGACCAACATTATATTAAATGGTAAAAATATATTCTAAATATACTTTAAAACCACTAAAATTCATAATTTATCACTATTAATTATTTTGATTAAAAAAGTTGTTTTTAATTAAAATTTAGTAATTTTCACTATTCATCAAAATATGAAAGTTATCCGAAATGTACCAAAATTTCACCTTAGGCTAAATTCGATATTCCGAATCCAAAGATGAAGTCCATTTTAAAATATAAAATATATATAATTTTAAAAAGTAGGTATTACTATTCATAACGGCTAGTTTGATTGGTTGTGGTGTGTGTTAAAACTCAAGGTTGCGTACAACACACGCTACTGTATTATTCAAAGAAAGTGTACCGTGGAAGCTTGAGATGTTTCATTTTAAATTTTTGATGTCCCCATTTAGTCAAAAAGTTTAAAATATTGTATTTAAAAAGGGTTCACTATTAAAAGTTGATAAAAGTGCAATACTGAAAATGAATTTGTTCTTGCATTATATCTAAGAAACTCATAATATGGATTCTAAAATTATAAGGATTATATAAAGTTTAAAATTTAGATAATACTATTCATAACCTCTTTTGAATGGCTTTTTTTTTGTAAGTCATGGTGTGATTGAACTCAGTGATGCGTGTAGTGCAAGTTATTGAATTATTTTGAAGAAATAACACACTATGAAATCTTGGGGTGTTACATTCTCCCCTCCTTCAATAAATTGCGTCCTCACAATTTGAAATTGTTCTTCGAAAATAAAAGGTTGAAAATAGAAAATATATTTGTGGGAAAACCCACATCGAAAATTGGGTTACTAAAATTTGGTCTTAATATGAGGAAAAGAGAAATGAAAGGGTCACCACCAAATTATGATCTCGATTAGGAGAACATTTGTGGCAATTAGAGACATATAATTGGAGGAAAAACGTAAATATTTATAGGTATTGATTGAGGTCATCAATCACAAACAAGTGTAAAATTGAGGTCCTTAAATTCATCAATCTATGATGATTTGAAATACCATCGGTTCAACAAAACATAGGGTATTAGGATAACACATTTTTGACGTTTCAAAATATCTTAGTTGAAATCCCACATCAAAAAATGAATTAATGAGGCCTCTATTTAAAATATAGAGTGGAAAGTATGAAGATTACCGAAAATAACACATACTAGGGTTCCATGTAGGAAAATATGGATATGAAGGAGAAATCTAACCATCAATTATCTGATGGAGAGTGGTAGAGAACATGGCTATGAAAAGGCCAACACTCCCAAAGCCATAAATTAGTGATGATTTAAGGTACCATCTAGGGAAACATTTTTGTTCTAAGTTCCTTTTATTAATGTTGAGGAATTTATTTATGAGATTGGCTAAGATCATAAGGAGATATACTTACTTTATAATCAGAGTTTTATCCATTAATAAGTTTCTACCACAAACTCATCTTTCACTCTAAAAGATAATAGAATGTAATTTTTTATTTATTTATACTATTCGTACAGGGTTCCAAAATAAATGAATTTATAATTCATCTACCAGATCTTTAAAAAAACAACATTATTTAATCTAGGACATCTCATGGGCCAGTGGTAGGTGATACACTCTTGTCGCCCTTCAGTTGCGGGTTCAAGTCTCGCAGCCTTGCCGGACGCGACGGGTTGCCGCCCGACCTCCGGGTTGTCCTTTTATGGCAATCCAAAATAATCCAAACTAGAACTATCCAAAATACTTATGTCTAAACTCACAGTCCAACATTTATAAGGAAGGTAAACATAATATAGATCCTTTTTACCCCGTAATAGAATATGAATACCTTCATCATGTATTACCATATTCCTTATTGATTACATTCATGCTCCCTTATTCCATATAGAATGCTGGATATACTTCATTAATCCAAAAATGTTTTAAACCCCAACAATGATGGAATATACAAATCATTAATCAGTTCCAAGGTAGTCAAGAATATCCAATATAATTTATCCAAAACAATCGCATATTATTCCAAAATCACTACCTCAGTATCAGAACTATATTATGATTTATCATTCTCTCAACCATATATTTTCCAAAAATTTATCCTACTATTGAGTCACTTTTCTTTGTTCCACACAATCTCAAGTCCTTAATGAAATAGTACTGCAGTACAATCCTTATATACTCCATAATTATTATAACAAGTACATTGTTGATACAATACTCAATTGACATAATCAACATAAGAACTCTAATCATTCCTCTTCATCTGTGGTAGTATTATCCAATAACATCATTTGCGGCATAGTCTGATGACTGGGACATAGGTTCGCGTAGTGTCCAAACTCCTTGAAAATGAAGCATTGTACATTTGAAACCATTTTCTTACCCTTGTAGTCACGTACTTTGTGCCCTTTTCCTTCACACTTATAACAAACTCCCATTCCTTTCAGGCAAGTTCCAGGGTGTTTCTTTCCACAGTTACCACATATGGGAAAATTCTTCTTTTCCCTCTTCCCTTTATCCATCTTTTTCTCTTCTATCCTTTTCTTCTCTTGCTTCCCTTCAAATCCATAGGACTCAGTAAACTCTTTACTTGTCTTATCAATACATGATATTATTTCATCATATGACGATAATACATGGGAGACTATTTCTCTTATAAATTCTAGCTTAAGACCATGAAAGATATGATCCTTCCTTCTCTTTGGATCATGTGCATTTCCGGAGTTCTCATTCCTTCTACTGGGCGCCATTTCTAAACAATGGCATAAACTAGATCAGTTTATGAATCAAAATACATAATCCCATACTTATAAAACACTTAACATAAATTGAACTATTTATAGATATAATCCATAATCATAAGAATGTTTTCTTTGAGGAAGTATATACTCATAATCCCTTCAAAATGATTTGTAATGAAAATGAGAGTTATCCTAAGCATATCCCCCGGGAGTGTCGTAACCAAGAGTGCAGCAAGGCCCGTTGTCGTGCACCAGTTCCCGTTCGAGTCTAGCTCAAGCGGTGTTTTCGGGTTTTACCCCTAGGTACATCTGTGCCAGAGCCGCCTCTACCTGCTCGTATCCAGACGGGGATGTATTTCTCAGAAAACTCACAAAATCTCTACAATACCAAAATTCTAGGAAGTTATTCTATACTAATCCTCAAAGTTCATCTTAGGTCTACGTTCTCTAATCAGAGTTTACCTAAATCTAGCTTCCAAGGTTTTTACTAAACTTCCTCTGATACCAACTGTAACGCCCCGACCCCAGTTACCCAGAGTCGGTGCATTATTACATAACATTGGCATGATCACAAGAAAGATCAAATCTCGAAAGACCGATTGGTTTAGTAGCCTTGGAAACACTAGATATATTCATAAGTTTTACATTACATCATAAAATGAAAAACTACTACAACAACATAATGTTTCCACAATCCACACTATTAACCCCTCATAAAATCCCTGCAGGTCATTCATAACCTACTTCTTCACATCCTGGGAAAAATAAAACATAGAAAAGGGGTGAGCTCAAATGCCCAGTAAGGATAACAATATAGCGGAAAGAATAAACATTTAAGGCAATGTATAACTAAAACAAAAGCCTTTTAAATATGAACTTTCAACATGGTATGGCATAAATAAAATGAAATAATGCCATTTAATTATTCAAATGGATATTCTACTAATCGAATAATCACATGCAAAAATCAATAACCACTTTCATAATGTTGGAATGCATAATGTCAAACGTTAATTTCATTGTCTAGGCCTCATCCCAAGACCTAGGGGTTACTTCTAACCGGAACCCAACCCGGAGTGCCTCTAATAACCGGACACCAACCCGGAGTGCCTCTAATAACCGGACACCAACCCGGAGTGCCTCTAATAACCGGACACCAACCCGGAGGGCATACATTTACCAGTCCCTAACCTGGAGGGCTTACTTTAACCAGTCCCCAACCTGGAGGGCTTATTTTTACCAGTCCCCAACCTGGAGGGCTTACTTTTACCGGTCCCCAACCCGGAACATACTTGTTCAGCACATTCATCTGAAGAAAAGTTTGAAATATAACATAAACATTCGGATTAAAAATAACTTCTGAAATGTCAACACTTTAAACATAAACCATGAGTGATATAAAAATAGCACATCCACAGTCAAACATAACTCATTCGATACAGTATGGAAGATTGTATTGTATCACATTGACCTCAATCAAGAATAATGAAGGATGTTGACATAGATGAAATCAAAATTCTTTTTAAAGAAATATCTCCTTTTACTTTTGAAATCATTTAAGAGCCATATAAAATAAAACATTTTCTTGAAAATATTCTTATAAGCTTGTAAGGAAAGCTTTGAATATTTTATAACGGCGAAAAATAGCCGCACCCGCCCTATAAGTTAAAAAAAACATTCTTACCTTAATTCTGTCGAAAAGGTTAAAAAGGACCTCGTTTGAAAACGACCGAAATATTTATTTATAAACCACTTATAAAAGTCATAAAGGGTATAAATGACTTTAACTTATAATAAAAATGTTTTGAAATACATTTTTAAGAAACATGGATGTGGATGATAAAGAGATTCCGGTAGATTATTACATATAAACAACCTCGGATAATGAAGAGATTGTGAAATAACCCTTACCAATTTGGTAACTTATGAAACATAAAACCCATGAAAGAGGTATCATACAATGAATATGTAAATACACATAAATTAGAGTGTATTACACAAAGAATATAATTATGGGCAGTACATACACCACACAAAAGGTAATGGTGGCAATATGGCATGAATCTCACGGGAATAAGGAGTGAGATGAAAACCCCTTATCACGTTAATCAACTGAATCGTATGGCCAAAAGTTAATAACCACTAAATGATTTACACAATAACATGAATATAAATAGAATCATGATAATATATATCAAATGGTAGTACACAATACACCACTTTCAATAATTTAGTAGCGAACAATGGAAATCTCACGGAATTGAAAGTGAGATAAGAAAATCCCTTACCTTGTACTTTTCCTTGGTTGGGGTAGGTTAAGCTCCTGTATAATGGTGAAATAGTTGTTATTAAATTATACAAGAATCATATATATTAATATGATATCATATATGATCTTTTAACATTGATTTGTTAATAATATCAGAGAATTATCGTTGTTTCGGGAGTTAACTTACTCATTTTCTTTTATATGTTTTGTTACATAAGACATGGTTGTTGTATCTTATTCATATCCAGAATGATATCCAGTCCTTAAACATCATTTTTAAATCATCAAATGATAATTATACTTGAATGGATACGATGGAGAATGAATCTCATCGCGTTCGTGGAGACGGTAGTCCGTACGTACGCACGAGCGACAATATCATTCTTTTGATATTAAAATAATATATAAATGGATGGTATATCATATATACAGAATCATTAACATGTTATATTTATTATTTACATGAGTTACACATCATTATTATACCAATCCAAATAATATTATATTGAATAACAATTACACCACGACGTGGAGACGGTAAGCTGTACGTACGCACGTATGGTGACATGTTATTCAAAGGGTGGATAGAATACTGAATATGATTGTACCATATTTATAATAACATCACAGTATATGTGAGATACTGGAGTTATTATTTTAGAATGGTAAGAACAATGGAAGAAGAAGTGGAAGAAGAAATGAACTTGGAGAAGGGTGGTGAAATCATTACCTCTTCTTCGGGTTCTTCCTTTTGATTTGATCAAAAGGGATCCTTAGGATGGCTTTCTGATCAAACTAAGGCCTCTAGGTTGTAGTGAGGGATGTTGGGAGAGTATTTGGGCAGAGTTTTGACGAACCAAAAGGCTTTTAAGGTGTGAAGAAATGAGAAGGAGGAGTGCCCTTTTATAAGAGGGGTGAGGGGCACCTTTGGAAAAGCTAGAAATATTAATTTATAATAAATTCATATTCGGTTTCTAATGGCTCCAAAGTTGATTATTCAAAGGTTAAGGTGGGGATAGGTCTAAAACCACTCAACCAATAGAATTTAGACAGGTTTGGGTACTTATATTAACCTTATCTTTAAGTATTAACTCTAAGTTAATTAGTTTCACTTTTACAATGTCTCTTTGTATTTTTATATAATATGGTTAATAAACTTACTATATACATCAAAGAGACCCCCAAGTGGTACATTAATGATTAAACTATCATGATATAAGTCTTTTGGCCTATCCTTAGATTTTTAGGAATTTAATATCAATTAATAATATAATATTTGTTTTAAGAACTCTTTTATGTCAATTTTGACACTATTCAATAGTTGATTTTTGTGAAACTCATAACAGATTGATTACTTCGAAAAAAGTCAATTAAATCAATCCTAATATATCATATTATCCTAGAAAATTAGTTTAATTCATTAAAAGTTTCATATTATATTTATTTGGGTATTTATAATAGCAATTATTTTAATTTTTCACTATTATAGTAATTACTGCATCATCATTGTGTCATAAATAAAATAAATTATTTAATGTCTAAAAATTATAAATAAAATATCATTATGTAGGAAATAGTTTTAGCTTTCTAATGAATATTTATAATCTAAAATCCAACTTATATAACCCTATGTAAAAATTGTTTTGCTAAAAGATATATGCTTGTGTCATTTTTGTATTCATTTTGACTTAATTAAAATAAAGTGTCATTATCACTTACAAGTGGATCCATGGGGTCCCAAAATCGACCCAAAGATTCCCATGGTCGACCATGTAACAACCAATAGGGTTAAGACACGTTTTAGGGTAATTTAGTATTATTATAATATTATTTGTTTAACCCTTATTTACCGGATTTACCTTTAACCATGGTAAATAAAATATTTACCGCAGTAATTATTCAAAATGTCTAAAAATAAAAGTTACCTATTTACACAATTTGAACATCCTGATTCCAAATATGGAATTCATTTTCCTAAATTATAAACACAGAAGTGGCAGAAATTAATTTAAAATTAATTCCCGCTGTCAAAACAAAAAGCGTGTTTTTAAGAGATAATAACTATCAAAAGATTGACACTTGTTTATGTTCGGTTTAATTGTAAAATTATGTCCAATGACCAACATTATATTAAATGGTAAAAATATATTCTAAATATACTTTAAAACCACTAAAATTCATAATTTATCACTATTAATTATTTTGATTAAAAAAGTTGTTTTTAATTAAAATTTATTAATTTTCACTATTCATCAAAATATGAAAGTTATCCGAAATGTACCAAAATTTCACCTTAGGCTAAATTCGATATTCCGAATCCAAAGATGAAGTCCATTTTAAAATATAAAATATATATAATTTTAAAAAGTAGGTATTACTATTCATAACGGCTAGTTTGATTGGTTGTGGTGTGTGTTAAAACTCAAGGTTGCGTACAACACACGCTACTGTATTATTCAAAGAAAGTGTACCGTGGAAGCTTGAGATGTTTCATTTTAAATTTTTGATGTCCCCATTTAGTCAAAAAGTGTAAAATATTGTATTTAAAAAGGGTTCACTATTAAAAGTTGATAAAAGTGCAATACTGAAAATGAATTTGTTCTTGCATTATATCTAAGAAACTCATAATATGGATTCTAAAATTATAAGGATTATATAAAGTTTAAAATTTAGATAATACTATTCATAACCTCTTTTGAATGGCTTTTTTTTGTAAGTCATGGTGTGATTGAACTCAGTGATGCGTGTAGTGCAAGTTATTGAATTATTTTGAAGAAATAACACACTATGAAATCTTGGGGTGTTACAGAGATCCCCATAATCATAACATAAAACTTTAATCTTTGTGGAATGCACACATAATCATGGAAAATCATTTCTTGTTAGTCATGACTCATTTCCAAGACTATCTTAGCGGACAATATCCATTTATGAACCGAGTTCACTCCTCGTTTTAGTACTGTATCACTGAACCGAAATAACCTTCCGTTCCAGCCATGTCTATCTCAGGAGATATAAATCTTTACCCAATGCATTGGAGGGAGATATAGGTCCCACTCATCTTATAATGAATCCTTTCTTATGTGTGCCACATAATCATAAATCATACATCATCGCATAACACATGTAACAAAAATGGGATTCTTGAAACATCATGACATCAAAAAACAATTCATATAAGATAAAGGAATTCATAAAAATAATTCCATCACAACATAATCAAATCAATGTAATAATAGGGATAAAAACAGAACCCTTTATTATCTTATATGGAAAATAATTTTGATAAAACACTTGAACTCCATTCTTGAGGAAAATATCCTTTCTTCTTCAAAAAAATTTTCCTTTCTTAACATGTCTTACAATTGTAAACTAAAAGAAGTTGATTAAAAATAAACTTGAAAACTTGTAAAGGAAGCTTCTTGGAAATAATGTATTAAAAATCCATTCATGCCGTAAAAGTTAAAAAAAACATTCTTCTCGTACTTTTGTCGGAAAAGTCAAAAAAGTACCTCGTACAAAAAACGACAAAAGATTCCTTTCATATCTTTTACTAAAAACTCACCGAAGGGTAAAATTTGATTTAAACAATTGTACGTGGATGGAAATAATATTACATATTGATGAAACATGGATGTGGATGATAAAATACACCCCAGTAAATACTTACGAATAAACAATCTCGGATAAAAAATGAGATTGTGATATTTCCCTTACCTTAGGTCCAATTTGCTTTGTACGTGTCTGAAGCTCCTGTATAATGGTTTAAATAATTTTATTGACTTATTCCAGAATCATAAATATTTATATGATATCATATATGGTCATATTCTCAGCTTCTTATTAGTAATATTTCATTATTACTTGTTACTCCGGTCTTTATTGCCTTTTGTTCTTATGCGTGTTTTGACGAATAAATTCTTATTCTTCATTTAAGGTTATAGATACCTTATATCCAGAATGGTATTAGTGTAACATATATCATATTTATTCATTCAATTCATTTATATAATTACTATGTAATGATGATCATGTAGAACGAGTCGCATCACATCGTGGAGACGGTATTCCGTACGTACGCACGATTGATGATATCGTTCCTATGATCGTGGAATTGTATTGGAGTATATGAATACTATTTCAGTATCAATATCACTTTAAAATAATCATATATAGTTACTCATTACACCATTATACCCATCCTTGTAAGGTGATGGTGTAAAATAGATTACACCACGACGTGGAGACGATATTCCGTACGTACGCACGCGCGGTGATTTCATTTTTCCGTAGGATGGATAGAAGGTGAATTAGGGTTGTTTCATATTTATAATAACATATCAGTATGTAATTAATACTTATGTTAGTACTTTATCATGAAACTACTAAAGAAGAAGAAGTTGAAGAAGAAAGAAATTGAAAAGATCGGTAATGGATATTACCTCATCTTTGAAACGCCTCTTTGAATCCTCCACTTAGGGAACTAAGATTGGTCTTTGAAGAAGACCAGGACCTCTAGGATTATTCTAGGGAAGTGGAGAAGGGATTTTTTCAGGGTTTGGCCGAGATTGAGTGCTCAAATTTGTGTGAGGAGGAGGGGGAGGAGGTGCCCTTTTATAAGGGAGGAGAGGGGCACCTTAGGAATATCTCAAAATATTATTTTATATTAAAGTCAAAATCGGTTTATAATGGTTCCAAAGGGTCTTATTTCGAAGGTAAAGTGGGGATGGGTCGAAATCCTATCAACCAATAGGATTTAGACATGTTTAGATTCTTATTTTAACCTTATCAATTAGATTTAACTCTAAGTTAAATAATTTAACTTTTAACGTGACTTTTTGTTTTCTTACACTATATGGTTAATACACTTACTATAACATGCCAAACGAACCCCAAGTTGTTTATTATTAATATATATATCCTTATCTAAGTCATTTGGCTGAACCATAGATTTTTAGGAATAAAATAACAATTAATAATATAATATTTGATTTAAAAACTATTTTGTGTCAATTTTGACACTATTTGATATATGATTTTAGTGAAAGTCATAACAGAATTATATGTTCGAGCCAAGTTGATTAAATCAACAATAATATATCATAGTAACCTAGAAAATTAGTGGAATTCATAAAAAGTCTCAAATTACATTTATTTGAGCATTTATAATATCAATTATGTTAACATTTCCTTAAAAGGGTAATTACTGCATCATCGTTGTGTCATAAATAATTTAATTTATTTAAAGTCTAAAAATTATAAATAAAATATCATTATGTAGGAAATATTTTTATCATTATAATTAATATTTATAGTCGAATTTATCTTATGTATAACCCCATATTAAAAATGTTTTAGTTATTAAACTTTGATTTTAACTATTTTAACTATTCATTAAATAAAATAATATTAAATGTCATAATCTAATCCAAGTGGACCTAAATGGTCATATTATATTCATAAGGTTGTTTTTGGTCGAATTAAACTTATCCAATAGAATTAGGACATGTGTTAGGGTAATAGTAATATCATATTTACCCTTAGTTGCCCTATTTACTATTAACCGCGGTAAAAAAAGTAAAAAGTTACTATTCACCAAAAAAAAATTATATTTATCTCATTGAACCACATTTTACTTACTGATATCAACCGTGTCTGTCAGATTTTTGAAATTCCATTCATAGAAGCGGTAAAATTAAGTTTTATGAAAAATTCAGTTTTTTAACCTACCACTTAGTGGTTTCACTATTCATCAAAAATTGAACGTTTTCAGAAAAATACCAAAATTTCACCCTAGGCTAATTTCGATATTCCGAATCCAAAAATGAAGTCCATTTTGAAAAATAAAATTTATAAAATTTCATAAAGTGGTTATTACTATTCACAACAGCTAGTTTTAATAATATTTTAATAGCATATCGTTGTTTAGTGAAACTCGGTATTGCGTACGATGCAAGCTATCGAGGAAGGTCGTGATTTCGTGTAAAACAAGCCAAGAAAGTGTTGTGTAGAAAAAGATTCCTTTGATGATTTATATAACATAAAAGTCTCGGGTGTTACATTCTACCCCCCTTAAAATGAATTTCTCCCTCGAAATTCGTCACTTTGTAACAAACAGATGAGGATACCTCTCCCTCATCATATCCTCAAGCTCCCAAGTAGCTTCTTCTAATTGGTGGTTCTTCCATAAAACTTTCACCAAGCGAGTGGTCTTGTTTCGTAGGACTATTTCTCTACGATCCAGAATCTCTATCGGCTGTTCATCATAAGAAAGATCTTTCCCCAGCAGTACAACTTTTGAGCTGAGTACATGTGAAGGATCAGGTATGTACTTTCTCAGGAGAGATACATGGAACACATCGTGAACTTGAGAGAGATTCGGTGGAAGCGCCAATCAGTAAGATACCTTTCCAACACGATCCAGTATTTCGAAAGGACCGATATATCTACAGCTCAACTTCCCCTTCTTTCCAAATATCATAACCCTCTTCCATGGAGATATTCGTAAGAACAATTTATCACCCACTTCAAACTCTAGGTCTTTTCTTCGGTTGTCGGCATAACTTTTCTATTGACTCTGAGCTGCTCTTATGTGTTGTTGAATAGATCTGACCTTTTCTGCCATTTCATCATCGAGATCAGGTCCTAATAGCTTTCTTTCCCCAACTTCATCCCAGCAAGTTGGAGTCCTACATTACTTTCCATAGAGAGCTTCATAAGGAGCCATATGAATACTGTATTGAAAGCTATTATTATAAGAAAATTCCACCAAAGGTAGGTGTTGATCCCAACCTCCTTTGAAATCCATAGAGCAAGCTCTCAACATATCTTCTAGGGTTTGAATTGTTCTCTCAGACTGACCGTCTGTCTGAGGATGATAAGCAGTGCTGAAACTCAACTCTGTATCCAGAGTATGCTGAAGACTTCGCCAGAACTTCGAGGTAAATCTCGGATCCCGATCAGATATAATAGAAAGTGGTACTCTATGCAATCTTACCACTTCCTTTACATATATCCTGGCAAGTTGATCCAGAGAGAAATCCTCTCTAATAGCAATGAAGTGTGCAGACTTTATAAGACGATCAACTATGACCCAGATAGCATTATTGCCTTTGGATGTTTTAGGAAGTCTTGTGACAAATTCCATAGTGATGTTTTCCCATTTCCATTCGGGTATGGGTAATGGTTGTAACATCCCCTTAGACTTATGTCTCTCAGCTTTAACTTGTTGACAAACCTAGCATCGAGAGACATATTCAGCAACATCTCTTTTTATGCCATCCCACCAGATGTACTCTTTCAGGTCCCTATACATATTCGTGCTTCCAGGATGAATAGAGAATGAAGAACTATGAGCCTCATCCAGCAGCTCCTTATTTAATTCGGGGATGGGAGGAACACAAACCCGATTCTTGAACTTTATTATCCCATCACAATCAAGGTTGAATTCAGGAACATTTCTCACCTTCTTTTGTAACTCGACAACTTCTTTCTGTGCCTCTTTAATCCTTATATGTATAGATGGTTGAACATTCATTTGAGAAAGATAAGATTTTTCCCCTTCCATTATAATTCCAAGATCCATCCTTTTTAAATCCATAAATATTGGATCTTTTGTGATCCTCATCATGGATAAACCAGCATGGTCTTGTCGACTTAATGCATCTACCACCTTGTTTGCTTTCCCAGGGTGGTAATGGATTGAGATGTCGTAATCCTTAATCAGCTCCAACCATCTTCTTTGACGCATATTCATCTCCTTTTGTGTGAAAATATACTTTAAACTTTTATGATCAGTATAAATATCACACCTTTCACCATAAAGGTAATGCCTCCAAATCTTTAATGCAAAGATTACCGCAGCTAACTCCAAATCATGTGTTGGGTAATTTTGCTCATGGATTTTTAACTGTCGTGAGGCATAAGCTATTACCATATCATTTTGCATAAGAACACACCCCAATCCCTTCTTGGATGCATCACTGTAGATCACAAACCTTTCTCCACTCCAAGGCAGTGTGAGCACAAGTGCACTGGATAACCGTCTTTTCAACTCCTTGAAATTCTCTTCAGATTCCTCTGTCCAGACAAACATAACTCCATTCCAAGTCAACTTGGTGAGTGGGTTAGATAATCGTGAAAAATATTTTACAAAACGTCTATAATATCCAGCCAAACCAAGAAAACTTCGGACCACAGTTACTGTTGTTGGTCTCGACCATCTTTCGATAACCTCCGTTTTTGCTGGATCCACAGATATCCCCTCTTTTGAGATTATGTGACCTAAAAATGAAACTTTTTGAAGCCAAAATTCACACTTGGTAAATTTGGCATAAAGCTTCTCCTTTCTCAGGGTCTTCAATATAATTCTCAAGTGATCTTCATGCTCTTCCTTGCCCTTTGAATAGACAAGAATATCGTCTATAAAGACTACCACAAATTGATCAAGATAGTCTCTAAAGACTCTATTCATTAGATCCATGAAGATAGCAGGGGAATTAGTAAGGCCAAATGGCATCACTATAAATTCATAGTGTCCATACCTTGTATGGAAAGCCGTCTTTATTATATCCTCCCTTTTGACCCTTAATTTATGATACCCTGAACGAAGATCAATCTTGGAAAAGTATTGAGCTCCGCATAGTTGGTCAAATAAGTCATCAATGCGTGGGAGAGGATATTTGTTCTTGATAGTGATCTTGTTAAGTTCTCGATAATCAATGGAGAGTCTCATTGATCCATCTTTCTTCTTAACAAATAGAACAGGTGCTCCCCAAGGTGACGCACTAGGGCGTATGAATCCCTTATCAAGATTCTCTTGGAGTTGCTTCTTCAATTCCTGCAACTCAATTGGGGCCATTCTATAAGGTGTCTTTGAAATAGGCAAAGCACCCGGTACAAGTTCTATTGAAAACTCAACTTCACGATTTGGTGGAAGACCCGGTAATTCCTCCGGAAATACATCACCAAACTCCCGTACGATGGGCATATTCTTAATCGCGAGTTTCTCTCCAACCATTTGAGATAATTAACCTTCATTTAGTGGAATCAATACCCATTAAATGGAAGAAATTTCCACTGGAAGGTTATGTTCATCCTTGCATTGATAGACGATCATAGATTGATCTGGAATATGAAATGTAACTTCCCTTCTTTGGCAATTGATATGAGCTCCGTATAAAGAAAGACAATCCATGCCAAGAATCACATCGAATTCCACTAAAGGAAGGATCACCAGATTTGCAGGAAGCACTTTCCCACAAACTTCAATCGGAGAAGAATTATAAACTTTTGATGCGATTGATGTGCCATTAGTTGTTGTCACAGCTAACTCAGAATCTAATTGTTGAGGTAATATAGTGATACCCTTAGAAAATTCTTCAGAAATAAAAGAGTGGGTGGATCCAGAATCAAATAAAACATTTGCTACATTAGAGTGGATGGTAAGTGTACCTTACACCACTTCGTTATCGTACTCCACATCGCTGATAGAAATTGCATGTGACTTTCCTTTTTCTTTAGCCTTAAGAGTTTGTTGACGTCGACCATCATCATCAAACCTTGGATTTGGGCATTGATTGGCATAATGCCCCATCTCCTTGCACTTGAAACATTGAAGTGTAGTAGGTTCATTCTGTGTATCCCTTCCTTTGTTTGCATCATTAGACATCTTCTTCCCATTATCGTGGCATTCAAATGACCGATGACCTTCCTTTCCACATTTGAAACATTTACTTGTCCCTTTAAGACAACTCCCTCCATGTTTCTTTCCACACTTTGAGCATAAGGGAAAGCTCATCTTCTTTTCAGTTTGCTCTTTAGATTTTCCTTTGAATTCCATTTTCCTCTTCTTATCAAACCCATATGACTGATGGGTTACTCCAATCTCCATCTCGACTTTGAGAGCACATCGAACGATTTACTCATAGCTATTGAAGTCCCATATGGCTAACGCCCTTCGAAGACTTGGTTTTAAGCCACTAAAGAATCGATCGATCTTACTCTCAGGTTGGAAAATAATACCAGAAGTGTACCTTGCAAGTCTTGTAAAATTTGCTTCATAGGTACCAACAGATTCATCATCCTTTTGCTTTAGTTCAAGAAACTCTTTCTCCATATTTGTTCGGAGAATACGAGGGAAGTAATTTTTGAAAAATAAGTTCTTGAACTCGTCCCATTCCATGGACTCAATTTCATCCCTTTGCCTTGTATTCTTAATAAGATTCCACCATTGATCAGCATCTCCTTCCAAACGATACACTGCTAGGATGACTTTATCATGTTCAGAACATTGAAGAACTGAAAATATCTTTTCAGTAGCACTAATCCATTGTTCAACAACTAATGGATCAGTAGACCTGCTGAAAGAAGGTGGATGCTGCCTCATGAAGGATTCAACAGAATGATGCTCCTTACTTTGCTCGTTTAGAAGTCCTGCATGATTCATAGCTTGAGAAAGTTGTGTGAGCATGGCTACAAGATTTTTCATTCCAGCTCCCATATCGTTTGGTTGCTCAGGGGGACAATCATTTCATTGCCCATCGCATTCCGCATTAACACGATTCCTTCGGGTTCCAGCCATTGACTAAAACCAAGAAGAATAGTGTGAGCAACACTAATTATAATAGGAAAACCACATAATCAAGAATAAAATTTTCACGCTTAAGGTCTTATCCTAGGTTATTCATGGCTATTTCTAAAACACTAAGATTGTGTTCTATGCTTAGACTTATCCTTAGGGTTTTTACTAAGGCTTTCACATCCTAGTTTCCAAAGGTTGACTATACCTTTCCTCTGATACCAACTATAACGACCCATACTTTACATACATTGTTAATACTTCAAAATTGAAGCACACTTATTACAACATATGACAAAACCACAAAGGACCGTATAGGTATAGTGTCTTTAGAAACTGGGAAACATAAACAACGGGTTCATAAATCTTCTACAGTGTCTCCCATTTATTTCATCATATCTAGGGTCCCTTTTAGCATATTCTACTTAATATCCATCTTCCTGACCTGTGGAAAAGAAAACATACAAAAAAGGGTTAGCTCAAATGCTCATCAAGGGAAAATAAAGGAAATAAAAATCATATCATATCTTTTTGAAAATCATAACCTGCAAAAGAGATCATAATATCTTAACATGGAATAAATCATAAAAGTGAAAATGAGATCCCCATAATCATAACATAAAACTTGAAACTTTGTGGCATGCACACATAATCATGGAAAATCATTTCTTGTTAGTCATGACTCATTTCCAAGACTATCTTAGCTGACAAAGTCCATTTCTAAACCAAGTTCACTCCTCGTTTCTGTCCTGTATCACTGAACCGAAATAACCTTCCGTTCTAGCCATGTCTATCTCATGAGATATAAATATTTACCCAATGCATTGGAAGGAGATATATGTCCCACCCATCTTATAATGAATCCTTTCTTATGTGTGCCACATAATCATAAATCATATATCATCGCATAACACATGTAAAAAAAATGGGATTCTTGAAACATCATGACATCATAAAACAATTCATATAAGATAAAGGAATTCATAAAAATAATTCCATCACAACATAATCAAATAAATGTAATAATAGGTATAAAAACAGAACCCTTTATTATCTTAGATGGAAAATAATTTTGATAAAACACTTGAACTCCATTTTTGAGGAAAATAACCTTTCTTCTTCAAAAACATTTTCCTTTCTTAACATGTCTTAGAATTTTAAACTAAAAGAAGTTGATTAAAAATGAACTTGAAAACTTCTAAAGGAATCTTCTTGGAAATAATATATTAAAAATCCATTCATGCTGTAAAAGTTAAAAAAAACATTCTTCTCGTACTTTTGTCGGAAAATTCAAAAAAGTACCTCGTACAAAAAACGACAAAAGATTCCTTTCATATCTTTTACTAAAAACTCACCGAAGGGTAAAATTGGATTTAAACAATTGTACGTGGATGGAAATAATATTACATATTGATGAAACATGGATGTGGATGATAAAATACACCCCAGTAAATACTTACGAATAAACAATCTCGGATAAAAAATGAGATTGTGATATTTCCCTTACCTTAGGTCCGATTTGCTTTGTACGTGTCCGAATCTCCTGTATAATGGTTTAAATAATTTTATTGACTTATTCCCGAATCATAAATACTTATATGATATCATATATGTTCATATTCTCAACTTCTTATTAGTAATATTTCATTGTTACTTGTTACTCGGGTCTTTATTGCCTTTTGTTCTTATGCGTGTTTTGCCGAATAAACTCTTATTCTTCTTTTAAGGTTATAGATAACTTATATCCAGAATGGTATTAGTGTAAAATATATCATATTTATTCATTCAATTCATTTATATAATTACTATGTAATGACGATCATGTAGAACGAGTCGCATCACATCGTGGAGACGGTATTCCGTACGTACGCACGAGTGATGATATCGTTCCTATGATCGTGGAATTGTATTGGAGTATATGAATACTATTTCAGTACAAATATAACTTTATAATAATCATATATAGTTACTCATTACACCATTATACCCATCCTTGTAAGTTGATGGTGGAAAATAGATTACACCACGGTGTGGAGACGGTATTCCGTACGTACGCACGCGCGGTGATTTCATTTTTCCGTAGGATGGATAGAAGGTGAATTAGGGTTGTTTCATACGTATAATAACATATCAGTATGTATGTAATACTGATGTTATTACTTTATCAGGAAACAACTAAAGAAGAAGAAGTTGAAGAACAAAGAAATTGAAAAGATCGGTAATGGATATTACATCTTCTTTGAAACGCCTCTTTGAATCCTCCACTTAGGAAACTAAGATTGGTCTTTGAAGAAGACCAGGACCTCTATGATTATTCTAGGGAAGTAGAGAAGGGATTTTGGCAGGGGGTGGCTGAGCTTGAGTGCTCAAATTGGTGTGAGGAGGAGGGGGAGGAGGTGCCCTTTTATAAGGGAGGAGAGGGGCACCTTAGGAATATCTCAAAATATTATTTTATATTAAAGTCAAAATCGGTTTATAATGATTCCAAAGGGTCTTATTTCGAAGGTAAAGTGGGGATGGGTCGAAATCCTATCAACCAATAGGATTTAGACAAGTTTAGGTTATTATTTTAACCTTATCAATTAGATTTAACTCTAAGTTAAATAATTTAAATTTTACCGTGACTTTTTGTTTTCTTACACTATATGGTTAATACACTTACTATAACATGCCAAACGAAACCCAATTTGTTTATTATTAATATATATATCCTTATCTATGTCATTTTGCCTAACCATAGATTTTTAGGAATATAATAACAATTAATAATATAATATTTGATTTAAAAACTATTTTGTGTCAATTTTGACACTATTTGATATATGATTTTTGTGAAAGTCATAACAGAATTATATTTTCGAACAAAGTTGATTAAATAAACACTAATATATCATAGTAACCTAGAAAATTAGTGGAATTCATAAAAAGTCTCAAATTACATTTATTTGAGCATTTATAACATAAATTATGTTAACATTTCCTTAAAAGGGTAATTACTGCATCATCGTTGTGTCATAAATAAATTAAATTACTTAAAGTCTAAAAATTATAAATAAAATATCATTATGTAGGAAATATTTTTATCTTTCTAATAAATATTTATAGTCTAATTTATCTTATGTATAACCCCATATTAAAAATGTTTTAGTTATTAAACTTTGATTTTAACTATTTTAACTATTCATTAAATAAAATAATATTAAATGTCATAATCTTATCCAAGTGGACCTAAATGGTCATATTATATTCATAAGGTTGTTTTTGGTCGAATTACACTTATCCAATAGAATTAGGACTTGTGTTATGGTAATAGTAATATCATATTTACCCTTAGTTACCCTATTTACTATTAACCGCGGTAAAAAAAGTAAAAAGTTACTATTCACCAAAAAATTATTTTTATCTCATTGAACCACATTTTACTTACTGATATCAACCGTGTCTGTCAGATTTTCAAAATTACATTCACGGAAGCGGTAAAATTAATTTTTATGCAAAATTCAGTTTTTTAACCTACCACTTAGTGGTTTCACTATTCATCAAAAATTGAAATTTTTCAGAAAAATACCAAAATTTCACCCTAGGATAATTTCGATATTCCGAATCCAAAAATGAATTCCATTTCGTAAAATAAAATTTATAAAATTTCATAAAGTGGTTATTACTATTCATTACGGCTAGTTTTAATAATATTTTAATAGCATATCGTTGTTTAGTGAAACTCGGTATTGCGTACGACGCAAGCTATTGAGGAAGGTCATGATTTCGTGTAAAACAAGCCAAGCAAGTGTTGTGTAGAAAAAGATTCCTTTGATGATTTATATAACATAAAAGTCTCGGGTGTCACAACATAGGTGGCCCAACATAATTTAACCCCCTGACGGTTTTGTTAAATAGTGGTAACTTCATTCTTGGAAACTATTTCTTATAATTCCTTTTAGCCCTTTTTCATATAATTCCTCAGATTCAAAATTTCTTAATTCATCTTTTACATATTTCCCCCCATACTTGAACATAGAAATATGTTTTCAGATAAATTATCAAGGAATTGAGTCAATTATAATCCACTCGGTCAATGATATTTCGACCTTAAACATTACCCATTTTATGTCCGACGTGCATGACCTTAAGTTTGCCACAAAATACAAGGGAAATCTGAATAAAAGTCAAGTCCCATCTCACTAAACATACATTTTGTAGGATTTTAGGTAATATTGAGAAATTAAATGATTCATGGTTTGTAGGGTTATTCATAATAATCCTAGAAAAAAACAAAATATGCTTACTAGGCCCATTGGCCTAGGTAAAATTTAAAGTAGGTATCAATTAATACAATCACAACTGATGGAAGATGAAGGTATTCTTCATTGTTGCACAATCGTTAGAAGGACTTACAAAGATTGGAATCTCTTCTCTTTTCCAAGAATTAAAAAATTTTGTCAACATAAGTCTTCATTTGAATTATGGTATCCCGAGATTCATCAGCAGCCACCTGGAATTCATTCATTCAACTAGATACAATAAGAGATGTAGTTATACCAGCTCTTCTTGGAACAACTATAAAAGAATTTTCTTTGGTGTGGTTTGAGAAAATTTTCTACGGATCAAACAGTGACTCTGTTTCAGTCAAAGAGACTTAGAAGATGGATACATGGATCTGAGAATGGATCATTGGAAGTAAAGAGCCATTTGGAGAGGGTACCTTTTTTAGACATTGTTTCTAATGTCATGATATTCTTATCTCCATCAACCGGAAGTGGAAAACAAATCAGCCCATGGTTTTCCATTTTCATATCTACAAGGAAATGGCATGGAAGAAAAATTTTAAGGTTCACACCATTGTGGTTACTCTTAATGCACACCATAACCGAAATAGAGGAGTAACAGTGCAGCTGCATCTCAGATAGATAGTTCTTTGCATCTAAAACGTTGAATCATTGAAGATGACCATGCCCTTACAGATTAAGATAAATGCTATGTGGGAAGTCAAGATGATACTTCTTCAGGTTCTTGGGAAAATTCAGGAGAGTGATGTTGCATACAGTATAATAATCATGGTCAATGATGCTTATCATATCATCAACTCTCTTGCTAGCTAGTTCATCACCCGTTCTGATTATCTTGGGAGCCATTTAATCTGCACAAAAGTTGAATAAATTAACTCTTAATTGGGTTGATTTTTTATAAAATTTGAGAAGAAATTCAGAAAAAAGGCTAAGGAATTAAGGTGCGCAAGTATAATTTTGGCGCCCAAGTATGGGTGTTCCGCGCAAGTCTTGGCACGCAGCTATCACCGCGCATGTCCAAATACCTTTACCGCAGCGCGACAACAATGAAACAGTGGAAAACAAGTAACTTGCGCAATGGAAGAAACATGCGCGGTGAGAGCTCAAAATTTTGAAATTCGGTGCTTTGCGCAAGGAATGGATGTATATATATATAGGCCATGCCTCAACCCTGCACACTTAAAGCTAGCGCATGCAACCATCTGCGTCAAGGCCTGTGCGACTTGCACTTGTGTGACGCTATCTGCGCGCTCAGAACCTGTGCGCCACCTTTTCTTTGGTTTTCTTCTTTTCATCAGAGTCACATCCTTTTTTCTTTCGGATCAAACTCTGAGGGGGGACTTTTTTTGACGCTCCTTTCAGTCACAGAGTCTGAAAGAATGAAAAGGGAAATACCTTGAACCCAAAGTAATTCATCCTTTGAATAAACATAAAAATTTGACAAAGACATGAACAAAGATTCATTTTCCCTTGGGTCACGCAAGTTCCATCAAGGTCGTGCAAGTATACTTGAGTGCCGTCTAGTGGTCACGCAGGTGACATGCGTTCCCTCTTTGAATTTTTCCCACGGTCTTCACCAGCCTATAAATACCCCATGTGGGCCCCCCATCTGAGGAGCAAAAATTCCAGAAACTCAGATTTGAGCTCACGGAACCCTAGTCTCTTCTCATTGCTTCCGAACACTTCTACGGTAATTCCTTACTTAGAACGGAGGATCTAAATAGGGGGAGTGAGGCCTAAGTGTTGAAACTCATCAACACTTTGCGCGCCTACGTGGCCAGCCCTTAAGGGAAATGGCCACACTTGCGTTCCGCCTTACTCCTTGAACAGAACCTGCACTCCCCTCTTCTGGAAGCCACTAGGGATAGTACTAAGGACTTTAGCCAAGTCTTCCCAAGTATTACCCTAAGGGTTGACCGTCACACAAGTACACATGTGTCACGCAAGTATACTTGCGTGACCAGGACTTGCGCGCCCATGCAGGACTTGCTCACTACCTTCTTTTTTGCTGCCCCTCCTGCCTATTTCACTTCTCTTATGCCTATCCACCTATCCTATTCAAGATTAATCCTTCATAACTCTATCCAAATCCATTCATGGAATGATTTCCTTGTGGGATTCCTTATCTGAACGGAATTATGTGGAAAATCTCTTAATACCTAGTGATTTACATATCTTTATTCCACTAAGTTCAAGGATTTAATTCATTCATCCTCATCCTTTAAGATGAGAGAATCCTTAACCTAGGCCTCCTTTTCAAGAAGTAATCCCAAGTACAAGTTCTCTTAATTTGGGCATCCTCCTTTGGAGTAAGCCCCAAGTTCCCTAACATGGGCATCCTCCTTAGGAGTAATCCCCAATCATAATTTCCAAATCTGGGAATCTTCCTTAGGAGTAAGCCCCAAGTTCTCAAATATGGGCATCCTCCTCAGGAAGATGCCCCAAGTTCCCAAATATGGGCATCCTCCTCATGAGTAAGCCCCAACCATAGTTCACTTAACCTAGTCTTCATTTTCAGGAGTATGCCCCAGTCTCAAAGTCTACAAATATGGGCATCCTCATTAGGAGTAAGCCCCAAATCCCTTAACATGGGCCTCCTCCTAAGGAGTAATCCACAGTTCTCAAATCCATTTACCTAGGCCTCTTCCTTAGGATTAATCCCCAGTCATAATTTCTCTTAACCATTCTTAATTTACTTTTTGATTTGGGATTCCTTCTCAAGAGTAAAACCCAATAATAAGTCTACTCCTAATTTGGGCATCTTCCTCAGGAGTAAGCCCCAAGTTATAGTATCCAAATTTTCATGAAGTACATATAGGTTTATGGACCTTATTCCCAGGTTTCTTCCTTGAATTAAATCCTAAGCTTCATCTATTTGGGCAGTTATACATACATAAGCCCCAGCCCCACATTATTTCTTATGATGGAACAATTGTCTGGTTTTACCAATACCTCTTGTTTTTTTCAAACCAATCATGACTCACTTGAGCGTAGAGTGTAAAAGTAATTATGAAATATTTCTTTGAGCCATCAATCATGCATAAATATCATCCTCCCTTACTCAAACTATGTGGGTTCTGATTCATTTTCCAAAACATAGGATACATAGGTAGCCCATCTTCGGGTACAATTCCAACTCTGAAATAATATATGTCATTCTGAATGGCAATAAACATCAAATGCCCCACTGAGTTGCTTTGTGTCACAACCCGTCCTCAGGGCCCGTGCTGTGACTACCCCAAGATCACCTTCCATAGGCCAGGGGCTGGCGAGTAGCACCAAGGCGTAAATCCCGGTAAAAAGGGAAGGCATTGCCTTTGTAAAGTAACTAACACCAAAGAGTAAACAAGAAGTAGAAGTAAACACTAAGTAAAAGCTGGTACAAGAGTAAATGTGGAAAAGTAAGTGGGCCAGTATACAAACCCAAACTGAAAGTAAAGTACAACTCGAAAGGGAAAACAACAACTGAAAGGTAAAGCCGCAACGACGAGCTATCCACTATGAATTCCACCTGAAGGGTGGGTACAGAAAGCCTCCACTCCTCCTCGGGTTCAGCCTACTGCTCCGAGTACGTCCCGCCCATTTTCCACCTCCAGGTACCGTCCTGCTCCGCAAGCCTCCACCATGATCAGCGATGTCCGTCGTCTGCAACCAAAACAACGTAGTGCGGGCATAGCCTATGTAGGGGTGAGTATAAGCTACTCAGTAGGGACCTCGAGACCCCCGATGGTCTCCCAAAATCCAAAAAGGATAAACCAAAAAGGAAAGATACATTCACGATGTAACAACTGACACAACTAAGGTATATGCCCATACGTATACCTAAGTCATAAATTCCAATACGCTCCATCCTCCGAGCCCAAGTACAACCCAGTCCACATAGGAAAGCATATGTATTCCACACAGGAAAGCAAAATGTAATCCATACAGGATAACACAACACAATCCACATATGAATGAAAAAAAGATTCAGCTCACATGGGTATACTTCTTCGAATGATGATAGATATGATCACTGATCCAGGTCGTCAGACCCACAAAGGATCCATACGTGCTAACCCCCGCAATGACCCACACAGGATTGGACCCACACAGGATCTGTAGGCGCTGGCTCACACAGAACCGCTGAGCACTGAACCACATAGGATCAGACCCACACAGGATCGGTAGCACTGATCCACACATGATCGATTAGTGTTGTAGTCGTCGTCGTTGAATCCACTGAGGATCTCTGCACAGTCGTCGTTGCAGTCACAGTAGCAGTCGTAGCCCGCTCTAGGGTTCCCACACATAGCAAGCTTGTTTGGGAGGGTCCACTCCACGAGCCGAGAGGCTGATACATTAACTGACACATAGTCCAGAGTTGATGTATCCAAAAGTTCTGTATCGTCAACAGGAACTCAACGTCGCAGACGGCGCGTCAATCAGACCCGATCTGAGAGTTATTGGCCTTTTCATCCCAGGGGCCCAGTTGATTTTTATGGAAAAACCAACCCGACCGTACTCCACCTGCATCCAAACCTCGGGCGGAGTAAGCCAAAAGATCCGTCTCATTAAGAGGAAACCAAAAAAGTCTACGGCACGTCACTAGGACGTTCGAAGCTTAAGTTATGAGTGTTTCCGCTCCGAGGGTCCGTTTTCTTTCGTGTACAAATCAACCCGGCCGAACTCAAAGTATTCCGAAACCTTGAGTGTGATATAACAAAACTACTGTCTCGATTCAACGACCACATCGCAACTGAAGGTGCGTCGATAGGAGGTCTGTTGCCCATGTTATGGGAAAAAGACGGAAGACAGTCCGAAAATGGGGGTTTTGGGCCTGGATCGACCTGGCACGAGATCCCCCGGTCGGCCCGAACCAGGTCGACCCGCCCCGGGTCCGGGTCAGCCTGGCCTGGGCACAGCGCACCCAGTGCGCTGGCCAGCTCAGCCAACGACCGAGCCGTTGGAAGGGGGGATGCCCCCTGGTGTAATCGCGGCCCCCCAATTATGGGGTCCGTTTTGTAGGCCGGCCAGGGGTTTGAACCACCGGCTGCAAACTTGTCCGGACGGCCCACCCCGGCCGGCCGGTTTCTGCCTCCATGGGACCGGCGATGGTCGGTCCCCTTCTTCACCGACACTGGCATCCCGGAACCAGCCGCCGGTAACCCTGCTCCACCGCAGCCTGGAACCGGCCGCGGCTTGGTTCTTCCGGTGCGGTGCGACCACACCGCACCCTTCCGCCGCGACCCCACTCCAGCCGCGGTGTCTTCGGTTTTCTTCGACACGGCGTGATGACGTCGTGTCCTTGTTCAACTTCACGGTGCGGTGCGATGGCACCGCGCATTACTTGCAGTTCGATCCCACGTGGTGCGACGACACCACACCATTCTGTCCCAACCACAAAGAATCAAACAAGGATAAAGGAGGAGGGTCGGACATGTTTGTTCGGTCCGGCCCCCTCTCGTTAATCGTTATCATTTGGTCGTATAACTATGAAGAACGAAAAACTAGAAATCACGAATGAAAATAATTAAATAATCCCCTACCTTGACAAAAGAGATGACGAACGAGGTGTCGCAAAGCGAGGATTCGAAGACGTTGACAAAGATTTCGTCACAGAAAACCGTCACAAAAAGAGACGTTGTGGAAGAAAAACTTCGTGGAAGAAGACTTCACGTCGCGGGTCGGTGTCGCGGAAGACGGTCTCTGAGGGCTCGGCGCTCCACATCAGAGATGGTTCGTTCTTCGCGTTCTTCGTCAAAGAGAATGAAGAACTCAAGACTTCCTTGGCTTTTTCTCCATAGGTTCTCAAACAACTAAACACCAACCTAATAAAATAAGTTCTCAACTTATTTTATTAACACAACAAGGCTTTTGAAATTCAAGTGTTTGAATTCCAAAAGCTCACATTAAACTCACTATAGTAATGTGATAAGTATTTAACCTAAGTTAATAATATTAATGGTGAGTTGAGGGGGTTAGAGGATATGAAGGGGTGGGGTTCGTGTGGGACCCACCACCCTCATAACAACCCAAGGGAGGTTGGGTAGTTACCCAACTTCTATCCAAAGGATTATACACTTAGAGTAAAAATAAAAATTGTTGTTAATTTTTTATTTTTAACTTCCACAATTTTTATCAACTTCTATCATGTAAATGCACCTTCGGATTAAGCGTTACTAAGAAATTACTGGTGCTGCGGTTCCATTGGTGCCCTCAAAATTCGATTTCGAGCACCGGTTCATAAGATAGGAATTCCCGCTCGTTCTTTCACTGAACGTACCCGAGCTAAACTTTGGATAGAAATTCCAGGCATACAGGGCCTTGGAATCAAGTGCCGTCTGAAACAGAGTTCTTGTAAAATCCTAAAGAAAATTAAGAAAATAATTTCCTTTATTTTTACGGGTCTTTACATTACTCCCACCTCACGACTTTACATCCCCATAAAGATAAATCGAAATCTAGGGAAACAAATGTGGGTACTGAGCACGAATCTGAGCCTCCTGCTCCCAAGTGCTCTCCTGGAGGTTCTCGTGTTGCCATCTGATGCGCACTAGAGGAATCAACCGTCCACGTAGGACCCGATCCAGTCGATCCTCGATCTCCATTGGGACCTCCGCAAATGTCGCCCCATCATCGACGTCAATGCTCTCATGGTCAATGATATGCGTCGGGTCGTGCACGTATCTCCTCAGCTGAGACACGTGGAAAACGTCGTGCACCTGGTGCAACTGTGGTGGTAGAGCCAGACGATAACCCACCTCGCCAATCCTTCCGAGGACCTGGAATGGTCCAATGAAGCGTGGAGACAAATTTCCGCCTCGGCCAAATCTCTGTAATCTATGTCGAGGTGAGACACGCAAGAAGACGTGGTCGCCATCCTCGAACACTAGTGGCCTCCGCCTCCTATCAGAATATGACTTCTTCCGGCACTGAGCTGTCCTCATCTGCTCCTGGATGACCTGGACCTTCTCTGTCGTGGCCTTGACCATCTCTAGTCCCACAAGTGCTGACTCCCCAGGGTCTGTCCAGCACAAAGGAGATCTACAATGTCGGTCGTACAACGCCTCGTATAGTGCTATCCTGATGGTGGAGTGGTAGTTGTTGTTGTACGCGAACTCCACCAAGGGTAGGTGCTCCTCCCAGCTGCGACCAAAGTCAAGGACACATGCGCGGAGCATGTCCTCGAGAGTCTGAATGGTCTTCTCCGTCTGACCATCCATCTGAGGGTGAAAGGCTGTGCTCATACGTAGCTGCGTCCCGAACACCTCCTGCAGCCCCTTCCAAAGCCGGGAAGTAAAGCGAGAATCTCGATTGGAGACGATAGATAATGGCACACCGTGAAGCCGTACAATCTCCCGAATGTAATGTCGTCCCAATCTCTCCATTTAGCCTTGCTCTCTGATGGGTAGAAAGTGCGCTGACTTGGTGAGTCGGTCGAAAATCACTCAGATGGAGTCGTGACCTCTGGAAGTGAGTGGAAGTCCAGTCATGAAGTCCATAGATATCTCATCCAACTTCTACTCCGGGACCTCTAAGAGATTTACCAAGCCTGCTGGTACCTGGTGCTCAGCCATCACCTGTTGGCAGGTGAGGCATCGAGAAATGTACTCTGCCACAACCTTCTTCATGCTCGTCCACCAGTGTTGTCGTCTGAGATCCTGGTACATCTTCTACACTCCAGGATGCACCTCCAAAGGAGAAGTGTGAAACTCTCTCATCACCTCCTCCTGTAAATCAAATGGTACCAAGGTACGCCCTCTGAAAAGGACGTCATGCTCTGCTCCAATGGAGAAACCATCAGGTGCCTGTCTTGAGGATATCTGTGCATGCCGCGTCTCACAGTCAGCGTCCCCACGCTCTGCCTCTCTGACCCACTGCATTAGTGGAGGAGTGACTGTGAGAGACTAGAGAAAGGTTGCTCCATCTCTATCCACGAAGTATATCTGCAAAGAGGCAAGCTGCTCTGTCGCCTCCTCATGTAGCGGATTGCCCGTCCTCCTACTGAGTGCATCGGCTACCACGTTCCCCTTCCCAGGAGTATAGACTATCTCAAAGTCATAGTCCTGGAGGAACTCAAGCCATCGCCGCTATCTCAGATTCAGGTCCTTCTGAGAGAAGATTTATTTGAGACACTGATGGTCAGAAAAGACTGTAAAGTGCCCGCCCATCAGGTAGTGTCTCCATGTCTTCAGGGAGAAGACCACTGTTGCTAACTCCATGTCATGGGTAGCGTAGTTTTTCTCATGCGGCCTCAATTGATGTGATCTATAGGTGATCACGGCCCGCTCCTACATCAGGACACATCCGAGTCCGGTACCTGATGCATCGCAGTAGACTACTTACCCTACTCCCTCCTCAGGCAACCTCAAGATAGGTGCGCTGGTCAATCTCTGTCTCAGATCCTTGAAGCTCTGCTGACATCTGTCTGACCACACAAAGGGTTTCCCCTTCTTCTTCAAAGATGAGAGTGGTGCTGTAACTCTGGAGAAGTCTAGCATGAATCTCCGGTAGTATCCAGCTTGTCCCAAGATACTCCGCACCTCTGTCACGCTCCTAGGTGGCTCCCAAGCTAGCACTGCCTCGATCTTCGCAGGATCCACTGTAACTCCCGCCTCAGAGATGACGTGTCTTAAGAAGTGGAACTCACGTATCCAGAACTGGATCTTCGAGAGCTTACCATAAAGTTGGTGCTCTCGGAGTGTGTCTAGTACAACCCGTAAGTGGTAGGCGTTCTCCTCCTCAGTCGTCGAGTAAATCAAAATGTCATCGATGAAGACCACGCCAAATAGATCGAGGTATGGCTGAAAGATTTTATTCATGAGGGCCATGAACACTGCTGTAGCATTGGTTATGCCGAAAGGAATAACCAAGAACTCATACTGGCCATACCGACATCTGAAGGTCGTCTTCTGCACGTCCTTGTCTCAAACTCTGAGCTGATGATAGCCTGACCTGAGGTCTATCTTTGAGAACCACCGTGCTCTATTGAGCTGATCGAAGAGGTCAATAATCCTTGGTAGTGGATACTTGTTCCTCACTGTCACTTGGTTGAGGCGACGATAGTCGACACAAAGTCGCAAGCTCCCGTCCGCCTTCTTGGCGAACAATATCGGGGAATCCCAGGTTGAAACACTGGGTTGGATGAACCCCTTTCCCTGCAAGTCCTCCAACTGTACCCGTAGATCTCGAAGCTCAGCAGGGGCCATCCGATATGCTGGAGTCAATATCAGGGCTGTCTCGGGGTACATGTCAATATAAAAGTCTACCTCTCTGCGAGGAGGTAACCATGGAACTTCGTTGGGGAAAACGTCTGCATACTCATCCAGCACTGCAGGAAAACTAGGACTCCGCACGTCAACAGCTCCTAGGATGAGGCTATCCAACTGGTGAGTAATGGGTTGTCCTCTCCTCCGCGGAATTACATCCTGTGCTGCAAAGGCTCCCTGATCACCGGTGAAGGTGAACCTGCTCCCGTCGGTGCGTACACATCGCACCTTGCGCCTAATACAGTCAATCTGTGCATGGACCGTAGACAACCAATCCATGCCCAAGATGACGTCGTAAGGCCTGGACGCTGCTACAAGAAGATCCCAGCCGAAGCTCTTGCCTCCTAGAGTAAGCTCACACAGCCGGCACTAGTGCGTAATCATCTAGTCTGCTCCCGTAGGGGTCTCTAGCCGTAAGGATCGAGCCAACAGCTCTGTCGGAATCTCCGAGCTCTGAACAAGGGCAGCGATTGTGAAAGAATGACTCGCTCCTGTGTCTATAAGAACTGCATCAAGGTGTAATAGACACAGAAAGTACCTCGAATCATCTCGGGCACGCCGTGGTCGTAGGCCTCTACTGCCAGGAGCTGTGCCTGTCTCTGCCCGCCAGCTCCCTATAGTCGGGGTGGACCTCCTGGTGGTGGTGGTGGTAGATCCTCAAAGCGTCTCCCACCACCTGCTGCTTAGCCAGCTCCTCTGCCTCATCTGCCTCCTCCCTACAGACCGCCATGGTCGAACCTCTGCCTCTGCCTCGGTGGTCCCTCAACCGTCTGCTACTCCTCGGCACGGCGGGTCAGGCAGTCACGAGCCACGTGGCCATGCCCGCCGCATGAGTAGCACTACCTGCCTCTCGAAAGACTGGCTCCGCGATGTGTGTCCCGCACTGCTGAGCCAGTCTCTTGAGGTCGTCTTCCTGAGGGTCTGGTCTGCCTGGAACCAAGAGTCATCCATCGACTGCCAGCTGCAGAAGACTCTGCTACGTGCTTCCCTGCGGTGGGTCTCGGTGCTGGTGTAGACTTAGCAAGAAAGCTCTCGATCAAAAGGGCTCGCTCCAGTACTCCTGTCTAAGTCGGAATGCTGAGGGAGATCAGCGATGCCCTGATCTCGTGTCTCAATCCCTGCTCAAAGGTCCGGTCCCGGAAGAATGGGTCCCGTACCATGTCTGTCGAGTAGTGCGAGAGATCGGTAAATCTTGCCGAGTAGTGGGAGACCATCATGCTTCCCTGCTGCAGCTGAAGAAGCTCCTGGATGCGCACCGCACGGAGGGTGGCTGGGACGAACTCCGAGTGGAAGAGGCTCTCAATGTCCGTCCAGAGAAGAGATGCCTCATCGTGCACCTGGAGCTTCAAGCTCCACTATCTGCCTGCTGCTGCGTGCAGCAGGCTCACAGCGAGGATCACCATGAGGTCTGATGGTGTCCTCACTAAACTGAAAACTCTCACCACATCCTCCAGCCAGTCCTCGGCTGCCCGGGGGTCCGTCTCCCCGCGGAACCTGGGCGGTCGCTGGTGCTGAAACACATGCAGTGCACTGAGGCGACATGCATCATCAGTGGCTGGTGCTGAAAGCATCAGTAGCTCGGCGGGTAGAGCTACCGCCGGTGCCACTGCTGACAAAGGGCGCAACACCGATGCCTCATCGCTCGGTGGGATGTCGTCACACTCAACTCTCGGAACCCTAGCTGGCTACCGTCATGGGGCTATCCTGAAAAGGAAACAGGTGCGCCATGCTCAGAATAGTATACCTGGTGATCTGATACAATGTATTCACAAAGAAAACTTGAAACACACATGCAATCAATGTTTTCGTGCATTATGTCGGAAATCAGAAGCTAGGGTCCTGGTGTACGGATACGTCGGCGGCCGCACCAACACTGGACTCCCTGGATGGATAACCACACCCAATAAGCTTAACAATATTGCTTCACATAGAAAAAGATCAGAGTCCCAAGTTCTGCGATAGAACCAAGCTTCTCTGATACCAATTTGTCACGACCCGTCCTCGGGGCCCATGTCGTGACTACCCCAAGCCCGCCTTCCATAGGCCAGGGGCTGGCGACTAGCACCAAGGCGTAAATCCCGGTAAAAAGGGAAGGCATTGCCTTTTTAATGTAACTAACACCACAGAGTAAACAAGGAGTAGAAGTAAACACTATTTAAAAGCTGGTACAATAGTAAGTGCGGAAAAGTAAGTGGGCTAGTATACAAACCCAAACTGAAAGTAAAGTACAACTCGAAAGGGAAAATAGAAACTGAATGGTAAAGCTGCGATGACGAGCTGTCCACTAGGAATACCACCTGAAGGGTGGGTACAGAAAGACTCCAATAGTCCTCGGGTCCAGCCTACCGCTCCGAGTACGTCCCGCCCAGTGGTCCACCTCCAGGTACGGTCCTGGTCTGCAAGCCTCCACCACGATCAGCGCTGTCCGTCGTCTGCAACCAACACAACGTAGTGCAGGAAAAGCCCGTGGATGGGTGAGTATAAGCTACTCAGTAGGGACCCCAAGACCCCAGAAGGTCTCCCAAAATACACAAAGGGTAAACCACAAAGGAAAGATACAATCAAGAAGTAACAACCGAAACTGCTTAGGTATATGCCCATACATATACCTATGTCATCAATTCCAATATGCTCCAACCTCCAAGCCCATGTACAACTCAGTCCACACAGGAAAGCATACGTATTCCACACATGAAAGCAAAACGTAATCCACACAGGATAGCACAACACAATCCACATAGGAAAGAAAACAGGATTCAGCTCACACAAGTATACTTCTTCGAAAGACGATAGAGATGATCACTGCTCCATCTAAGTCTTCGGACCCACAAAGGATCGATATGTACTAGCCCCCGCAATGACCCCCACATGATCGGACCCACAGAGGATCTGTAGGTGCTCGCTCACACAGAACCACTGAGCGCTGACCCACATAGTATCGGACCCACACAGGATCGGTAGCACTGATCCACATAGGATCGCTGAGTGCTATAGTCATCATCGTCGATTCCACTGAGGATCTCTGCACAGTCGTCATCATAGTCACAGTAGCAGTCACAGCCAGCTCTAGGGTTCCCGCACACAACAAGCTCGTTCGGGAGGGTCTGCCCCACGAGCCGAGAGGCTGATACATCTACTAACACATAGTCCAGAGTTGATGTATCCAAAAGGTTTGTATCGTCAATAGGAACTCAACGTCACAGACGGCGCGTCAATCGAACGCCCGATCTGAGAGTTATCGGCTATTTCGTTCCAAGGGCCCGATTGGTTTTTAAGGAAAAACCAACCCAACCATACTCCAACTGCGTCCAAACCTCGGGCGGAGTAATCAAAAAGATCCGTCTCACAAATAAGAAACCAACAAAGTTGACGACACGTCAATCCGACGTCCGAAGCTTAAGTTATGAGCGTTTCCGCTCCGAGGGCCTGGTTGCTTTCGTGTACAAATCAACCCGGCCGAACTCAAAGTATTCCGAAACCTTGAGTGCGAAATACCGAAACGACCACCTCGATTCAAGGATGGAATATCAACTGACGGTGCATCGATCAGAGGTCCATATCCCAAGTTATGGGTAAAATACAGAAGACGGTCCGAAAACGGGGGTTTCGAGCCCAGACTGACCTGGCCCGAGACCCCCCGGTCGGCCCGAACCGGGGCGACCTGCCCCAGGTCCGGGTCAGCCTAGCTCGGCGCGGCCTGTCCTAGGCACAGCGCGCACAGCGCGCTGTCCAGCTCAGCCAACGGCCGCGCCGTTGGCAGGGGGGCGCCTGCCCCCCTGGTGTAACCGCGACCCCCCAATTATGGGGGCCGTTTTGTAGGCCGGCCGGGGGTTTGAACCCCCGGCTTCACACCTGTCCGAACGGCTCGCCCCGGCCGGCCGGGTTCTACCTCCATGGGACCGGAGACGGCCGGTCCCCTTCTTCGCCGACACCGGTGGCCCGGAACCGGCCGTCGGTCACCCTGCTCCGCCGTGGCCCAGAACCAGTCGCGGCTTGGTTCGTCCGGCGCGGTGCGACGGCACCGCGCCATTCCGCCGCAGCCCCTCTCCGGCCGCGGTGTCTTCGGTTTTCTTCTATGCAGCGTGACGACGTCGCGTCCTTGTTCAACTTCACGGCGCGGCGCGACGGCGCCGCGCATTACTTGCCGTTCGATCCCGTGTGGTGCGACGACACCACGCCATTCCGTCCCAACCACAAATAATCAAACAAGGATAAAGGAGGAGGGTCGGCCGTGTTTTTTCGTTCTGGCCCCCTCTCGTTAATCATTATCATTTTTTCATATAACTACGAAGAATGACAAACTAGAAATCACGAACGAAAATAATTAAATAATCCCCTATCTTGATAAATGAGATAACGAACATCGGCGTCAAAAAATGAGGATTTGAAGACATTGACGGAGATTTCATTGCAGAAATCTTTCGCGAAAAGAGACGTCGAGGAAGAAAAACATCGTGGAAGAAGACGTCGCGTTGCGGGTCGGTGTCGTGGAAGACGGTCTCCGAGGGCTCGGTGCTCCACGTCGGAGATCGTTCGTTCTTCACGTTCTTCGTCAAAGAGAATGAAGAACTCAAGACTTCCACAACTTTTTCTCCAAAGGTTCTCAAACAACTAAACACCAACGCAATAAAATAAGCTCTCAACCTATTTTATTAACACAACAAGGCTTTTGAAATTCAAGTCTTTGAATTTCAAAAGCTCACATTAAACTCACTACATTAATGTGATAAGTTATTAACTTACGTTAACAATATTAATGGTGATTTGAGGGGGTTAGAGGATATGAAGGGGTGGGGTTTGTGTGGGCCCCATCACCCTCATAACCTCCCAAGGGAGGTTGGGTAGTTACCCAACTTCCATCCAAATGATTAAACACTTAGAGTAAAAATAAAAATTGTTGTTAAATTTTAATTTTTAACTTCCACAATTTTTATCAACTTCTCTTGTGTAAACGTAACTTCGGATTAAGCGTTCCTAAGAAATTACTGGCGCTGCGGTTCTATTGGTGCCCTAGGAATTCGATTCCGATCACCGGTTCATAAGATAGGAATTCCCGCTCGTTCGTTCACTGAACGTACCCAAGCTAAACTTCGGATAGAAATTTCGGGCACACCGGGCCTCGGAATCAAGTTCCGTCTGAAATTGTGTTCTTGTAAAATCCCAAAGAAAATTAAGAAAAAATTTTCCTTGAATTTTACGGTTCTTTACACTTTGAAACTAGTATGGTCATCATAATGACCAAGAGACATTTATGTATTGTAGGATACCATTGACTAAGAATCTATTACAAATATAGATGACTATCTATCAGTGAAGAACCTCAAATACATATAAAAGATTCTCTAAATTTCCTACATATCAATCATTGATTATCAGATCTAAAGGAAAGCTCTTTTTATACTTGGTAATTTAATAAGGATTCACGAACACAACTTAAATCTATAAATAGAGTCATAGAGTAGACAATAATTCTCCTCAAAAAGGTTTGATGAGTCTCACCTCCCATTCTATCGACCAATGAAAATTCTTAAGCCTCATCAGTTCACAGCTAATGAGCACCGACCTTTGGAAATTAGTTCCAAATGAATATGGAATCATTGGAAGTTTCCGGTTCTACGAACAAACCCGTTAGAACCTGCTTGGAATGTTTGAACATTAAATCAACGAGGTCATCCCCAATTCTAGAGGAATCTACTGTACTCAAAAATTTGTTTATTAGACATATTTTTAGAGTCACTCTCATCTCTAGAAAAATAGGAATTTTATAAAAGAGATTCCATTGTTACCTTAGATGTGTTTTTCATAAAACACATATTGGATTTGTTAGCTTTTTCTTCATGCGATGATTCATAGTCACTTGAACTATCCTCAGAAGCACTCCATGTTGCTTTCATTTACTTTTTATACTTTCTATCGTTGTCCTCATATTTCTTTTTGTACTTGATCTTGGGTAAGTCATAAATTATATGTCCCTTTCACTTACATTCATAGAAAACAATATCACCAGACTTGTCACTTCATTTCCAATCATTTTTCCAGCTTCCTTTTTTATTATATCTTCCCTTGAGGATAATATTTTTGAAAATTTTCTTATTCTTCTAAAATATAATAAAATTTCTGGATTACTGAGCCATCTCCTCATCACTATTAGGTGATGAATGTTTACTACAGGAACTTTCTATAGTGGCTTTCAATTTCCCTTTCTCTGTGTGTTTAAGAGTGTTGGTTTTGAATGCAACAGATTATCTTTTTTGGTTCATCCTCATCATCCTTGTTGACTTTCATATCCTCTTCATATATCAATAGTTTCCCAAAGATTTATTTTATAGGTAACATTCTAATGTCACCTAACTCTCAAATAGAGATAGAAGTTCATCTGTGTCTATCAGGTAAGCATATGAGAATCCTTAAGATCTGTTCTCTGGCAGTGACATCTCTTCCAAGAGAAATAATTGTGTTAATAATTTCGAGGAACCTAAGATATTTGTCTGAAATAGGGTCATTAGGATTCATATTAATGTTATCATATTTAATAGTATAAGTATTGAGTCTAATCTCTTTCACACTAGAAGTTCCTTCATGTGAAACAGACAAATTATCCCAAATTTCATGTGTAGTTTTACATGCATAAATTTAGTTAAATTAATAATCTCCTAAATAAAAATATAAAGAATTCATGAATTTTCAATTGTTATTGTAGGAAGTCTTGGTAGGGTCATCTCAAGTGATTCTATCAGTAGCAGGAATCTTATACTCATCTATAATTGAAGACTAAATTTAAAAACCCATAATTTCTAAATGCATTTTCATTTTATTTTTCCATTCTGAATAATTGGTTCCATTAAATAATGCTGGTCTATTTGTTACAGCACCTGCCAATCTATTATCCACAATAAAGAACTACTTTGAAAGATATATAAATATATAACTAATAGAAATTTACTGATCTTTAAAGTAAAACTAAAATCAATTTTGAACAATTTCAAAAATAGGGACTTAAAATAACCTTTGATACCAAATGTTGGTCGTAGTAGAGCACTAAAGAGGGGGTGATTTGAGTGTCTATAAATTTTTCTGTTCAAAAATATTTTTAAAATTTTCTCCAATAAATATATCCTAGTTATTCAAAGTAATACGATTATGAATGTTTTACTGTTTAAATAACCTCTCAAAAGATGGATTAATTCTCAGTAATCATAATATCAGTTATTAACATTAATTTTGAAACTATTCTAATAAGGAAAAACAATTATAACATATTTCCAAGATTAACTATCAAAATAAATTTAGTGAGTTATGAATTATATAGTAAATGAAAGAAAACTAAATTAAACAACACAACAGAAATAAAACAAGTGGTTCTGTCTCAAGACAAGCCCTAATCCACTCCACTTGGTAATCACCTGCCACTGAGTTATTTATATTAATAAACATGATCCACACCCTGGATTGGGGTAAACAATAGTGCACAGGACTGTCCAGGTCACATGACCTCTTCCGCAGTACATTGTGGGTATAAACTACTAGGTAACACAAGGACATCTTCTACTCTTATCCATGGGAATAAAAAAGTTTAAAAATATATGAATGGAAGGATATATTATATCCTTCAGTAGAATGTAGGAGATAGTGGGTTTTTTTATACAGAACCACACACACACGCAGTAATCAAATGTAAAAAATGATACACAACAGAGAATAATGATGAGATATGGTTAAAAGTGGTCTGCGTGTTATTCTATGTCGCTCTGGACTTGTATGATGAAGAAGATATAGGAATCGAGTCCTCTTGTGGGAAAAAAAGTATTGTAAGTCAGTTAGATCTGGCTCGTGTTATTCATAGAATTGGAATTTTGAAGATGTACTCGAATATGATCAATGGAATCCTAGATTTCTTTTGGATTCGAGAATGCTTCGTGTGTTATTCAAATCTTTCAAGTTTCTTGTGTCAGATATTTTCTCAAGAATCCTTATGCTTCTTCATTATTGCGCAGACACTTGTTTATGGGGCACACTTCTCTTTTATTCTTGAAGTGCATGTGTTAGAGCTAACATGATGCATGTATCCTATACCCCATACCATGTAATTTCAGGCGACATGCCTATAATGAAACATTAATTATATCAGTGCGTTTAAAAGAATCAAACAGGACCTTTATAAATTAAATTGAAAAAAAAACAAAACAGATTAACAAATGGTGTCACAGTCTGTCTGAAAACGGTGTCTCCATGAAACAGTGTCTCCTTGAAAGGGTGTCTCATTATTTTCCATTGAGCAGTGAGACAATTGTGATGGCATAGTTGTATAGAGATTAGGAACCGGTAGCATAGATGCACTCTCTGATCACGATGTATGGTCATGATATTGAGATGGTCACGGTGTGTGGTCACGGTGTCTGGACGGTCAAGGTGTCTTGTCATGGTGTCATGTCCTGTGTCTGGATGGTCATAATGTTTCATACATAACCAATTATCAATATGCATACATAAATCGTGATATTCAATGAATGGATTAGACTTAATCATTTATCAAGGAAATCCAATATAACCCAAACTAAAAATAGTATACAATAATTATTTAATACATGAAGAAACTAATCATTTGTAAACATGATTTGAGAAAGATTAAACAAGATTAACAAGTTTTACAGAGTGTATAAGAGTTTTGATCATTGAAACATGATTAACACATGAAGAGTCCAACAAAAGTGATACATATGTAATGAAAATACTTCATATATATAATCCACCATTTCAAGTGTTTATAATATCCAAATTTATCTCCACCCACACATGTTTGGTTTGAGAATAACCCCATGTTGTAGTAAAAATTCTAGATCCTCATGGGTTTAGAGTATCCCAATCATAGGTTATGCTACCTCCCCTAGGTATACCCCTTGGGTTAGACATTATGAATTCCAATTATTGGTTTTCTTCCTGCCATCAAGGGTCATTAACAACAATCATCCCCATGAGTTGAGGCCATGATGACTGATGGAAAGGGAAACCGTGGTCGGAAGGCTCATTCTAAGGGTGATAAAAGAAAAGCTCTCAAGTCATCAAAGAGAACATGGAAATGGGACACAAAGTAGGATATAGTTGAAGATTCCACGTCCTTTGAGCCATGACAGTCTCGTCATTATCACTTAGATGATACTTTACCTCCAATTTCCCATGCTCCTAGTAGAGTAGTGTGTCCTAAAAGGACCTTAAATTCAAATGATGTCGAGTCTTCCACAAATTTTTCCGCATCAAAAAATATTTATGTGTGTCCTATGGTTGTAAAACCCTATAAGTGTGTAAACCATGACATCAATGATTTATGTTCATGATCCCAAGATTTCATACATATCATGATATTATGGATATTTTGGTTCCCTTCGATCTTCACCCTAACACCAATTTTGTTATGCTGGGGAAATATATTCAGGAGATGGAGATGTTGGAATATGTAATCCATGATTGGATACCGAAAATGATATGGGTGATTGATGTCATAGCTTGTGGTGCTGCTATGGAAATATCTGACTAATCGAAGGATGAATGGGACAAAATAATCGATGTTGTTAATGTAAGATTCTTTCCAATCACATTAAATACACAATCATTTCTTATGGAAGGTAACTACTAATAAAGAGACAATTTGATTCATAGAACATAGTGTCCCCCTAAACAGCCTCCCAAAAATAAATTTCAATGGGAACCCTGATTAGGGTTGAAGGATATACCCATGATCCTATGGAGTTATCTCTAGGTTATAAATTAATGGGAATGAAGATGGATGGGGTAGAATTTCCACCTTTACCTCCCATATTTGAGAATAATAAGAAGGGATATTTTCCATCATAGGTGATGATATAGAAAATGGAAAATATGTTGGTTAAGAGAATTCACTATAGTAAGTGTCCATAGTCTTATTAATCACCTTTAAATATCCTAATGAACCTATCTGATCATTCATTCCATTTTTAGGATGAGTTTCACTTTCCTTCCTAAATAGGTCCAACATTGATCCTTCAAGGACTAAGTGGGAAATTACATCCGAGGAAAAAAAATTTATGGAATTTTAGTTCCTTTGATATGAGAAGATCTAAGTGATAAATTAGGGTTTATCACAATTATTATTGATTGGTAGTAGGATTATAGTAATGTTAGATTTTAATCATCAGGCTTCATGTACCAATCACTCACTTTGGTTCCTTATGATATTTTAAATCATCTGTATACACTAGAGGACCCTTGGAATGTACCCACTAGTCATGATACCATATTAAAATGGGATAATAGTGACCCCAAACCATCTATCAAAGGTTTTGGCACTAATTATGGTTTGTAGGGGACTGAAAGGGTTATCTTTGATAAATATACAGTGGGTTATATTGATGGTGTAGCCAATTTAGGTCATGTTCCAAACCTCTTGAATACTTCTAATGGTGTAGTTTTTGAGAGGAATGTAGTATTATATAAATTAATAGTGGTATAAATTTATAAATGTATTAATATTCCTAACTCCTTGAAGGATTTAGGGGACTTTATCAAGGAATTATACAGACTTAATTTTTACATTTCTTATGTTTTTAAATACAACTGACCTCCTTATGTTTGATTCCATACATCAATGAATGACTTATGCAACTTTTCCATAGAAAAAAATATTATGGTTGATCCATGATAAGGGTGTCAAGGTAAATCCTAATAATTTTTTGGAACGTTTAACAACCAAGGGTCTTGAAGTGGGGGATCCTAATGAACCATCTATCACAAGAATTAAGAAAACTCAATAGGATGTTACTCATCAAGAATTCTAGGCTCAAACCACTAGGCCCATGATTCTCAGGAGGAACCCAAACAAGAAATTAATCCATCAATGGGTTAGTTCCATAAAAAAATTTAATCTACATTCCATTTATCTCATTACTATCTCCCAATGATGAATAATAATTCATTTATCATTCAACACCATCAGTTTCAATGGATACACCTGAAGGGGAGGCCTCTAAACCAGATAAACCAACTGTGAATAGTGAGGGTAAATTTACATCAAGAATTGAAATGAATGTTTCATTCATAAGAGAAAAAATTATTAAGGAATCCTATCCTCCTAAGACTACATCCTAGAAAATAAAAGAGGGTTTTGATTCTTTAAAAGCATTCCCCTGGTTCACATTGTAGGAAATCTAAGTGTTCTTGTCACTGAAACCTATATTGGATCAACCACGAAAACTCCATCAGCTACATGGAATGTTTATCTTGTTGGGGTATGGTGGATTCAATTGATGCATGTTCAACCTTACTCTAATGGTGATCAGTCACCGACGAATGAATGATCATGAGTCACAACAACTCCTTGTCAAGAAAATGATCTCACCAAAACTAATGATCTTTGAGCTACATTATCATGGTTAGAGAAAAATCACACTAGGAAATTGTAGGGGTTCAAGAAATGATTTATTATAAATACCTTTAGATATTTCTCCTCTAATAAAAAATGGATTATACTATAAGAGAGAACACACTACTTCATCATTCATTGGATGAGGTTCATACTGAAGGAAAGACTATAATTATGGTGGCAGTATAGGAGCATCACGATGCTGATTAGGCTAACTATACCCAACTATCCGAGAATCTACATAGTATTTATAAGGATCAAGATACCCTTAAGTAACTCATGAGTTATTTTAATGATTTTTTATAAAATATTATAGAGATTCTCTAACATGGGGATGATCCTATTACTTTTAATCTATAAATTTTTTTCCCAATCATCTATGTATTCATCCCTATTATACGATGTAATTAAAACATAATAATGATTATAGTTTTTCAGTTAAAATACTTATGTCAATGTGCCATAATCACAATGATAGGAACATAATGGTGCCCTAATGATTTCGAAAGTCTTTGGACCTAGCATGTGTAATTTTATTAATTATAAAATTACATAATGGATCCTATTACATATTGGGTCTTTTTAATCACTACCCTAATTGTTTCCCAAGTTGTATATCAGGATGTCATAGTGAGTGAGAATTTTATTTTTTATTAGCCTGTCATTTGTTTTTTTCAAACCTAATAATATTTATGCCTTTTTCTTTTCATATCTAAATTTTCTATCTAAACCATGTGGAGTGCATGTACAGTGAGTTGAAACTAAAATCATATACTTTTTCCCCCTTTGTGGGTTTTCAACATGGAATATACTACGTCTCCTTTTTTGGCCTAATTAAATTATTTCAAGATATACCAATGCATCTTGTTTTGTTGGTCAAAAATCATTGAAAACGGGTTATGGGAGTAATGAATCAAGTGTAGTTTTCTATACAAGAATTTTATATCACTATTCAATTACATAAAGAGAGTTTTGAAGTCATCATTTTTTCATTTCCATATCCGAAGAAACTATGTGGGAAAAATATGTGAGTAGTGACGATATAAAATGTTTGACAATAAATTTATAACCCAATATTTTTGGTTATTACCAAGATAGAAGTGATATCTCCTAATGAAAAAGGTTCCAGTGATCAAGTAGCCTTCAGGTGGTGAGTTATTAAAATTAAGACTGGGGTTTATCATGGAGAGTCAAAAAAAGGTTTCCTCTATAAACATGAATTTTTTACCAATGAATAGATAGTTTATGAGGATATATATTTCCCACAACCATGGAGCATGGTGTTTTGTAGAATGTGTTAAAGAATCAACTGAAAATATGAGTTTGTATTATCAATGAATGGGAAACCTCTCCTATAAAAAATATCTTTCTATATAAACATGTGGGCAATATATTTCGATGAAAATATTAAAAAGGAGGGGTCCTATGAGAAATCTAGAGCTTCCCAACCAGATTATGTTTGTTTCCATGAATAAAGGAAAAAATGTTTTTGATTCTATAGAATATGGGCCTATAATGCAAGATCTAGTCATTACTAAATGTATTGATAAAATGAGTATCAAATCATATGGGATTCTCCAGGATGATGCAGTAGATGACCAAACCCATGAGGAAATGCTCTTCCACAATGAGTGTTGAAGCATCATGTTGTTAAATGTCATGGGAACAATAAATGGGATATTTAGTTTAATATAATATGGAAATGAAAATAAGGTTAGCAATTTAAGGTCATTTGGGTTTGACTAAAAGATTATTTATTTTTTATTTCATAGTGATTTTTCCAAGAATGTAACTTCATTTTTCAAGCATGCATTGTTAAAGTTGAAAGATGTAATATGAGGTATTCTTTATCTAAAAGGTTATTTGAGATAATTATACAAGAAATGACTATATAGAATATTTGAAATTTTATTTCAAGAATAGTGTTGTCAGAGATTTTGGAGATAAAGAGATTTTTATTATGGGTAATGGTGCCTCTGGTTGACATGCCTTTTGGGTGACAATTATGGAAAGCTATAATGAGGCATATAAATACATCGTCATAAAAATGGCGCCCTTAAGAATCATAAATTATATCACCAATTGCTACAGAAATTTATGGAGATCCAAATTTCTGCTGACACAATTATTGATTTGCATAAGGAAGGTTCTTGATTATAGAAGGAGCATTTTATATTTAAATCACCCATGAATGAGGATTAATGTTTCCTACCCAAGTATGACCCATACATTGGGAGGGTGTATTTTTTTTATTACAAGTAGGACAAAGACTTGGGATCTAGGTGTCACTATGTATCTCATCAAGGAAATAATCCTGACACATATAGTTTTAGGGTTGATTCCCCACACATATTGAATTCTTGTTGGGAGAGGGGGATTTTTTTTCAATGACTATGGTCTCACGCGTGGGGTGAGAACCCATACTAGACCCTCTTATGAAGATCAAGATCATACATTGGAGAGCGGTGGAATTTTCATATTATGATTAAAGTAGGAGGCAGGATCCTAGTGTCCCTATTTATCTTTTCAGAACTATAATCAAGACAACCATAGTTTATATATAGAGGGGTGGTGGGTGAAAAAACCCATGAATAATAGTCCTCATGAGTGAGCACCATAACAAGGCCCAACATTATCTCATTCAAGAGACACTAACCATATAGTTTAGAATCCTATGTTAATGTTCTTTCATGTTATTTTTAAGGTCTTACATCCTAGAACACAATAACCATGACGTGAACGAATTCCCCTTGATCATGTAGGAAATCCTTTACAAAAACTCCCAAGACTATGAGAGATATGCTCATTGTGAGAAAAAGGAGTGGAAAATCATTCTTTCACCACACTAAGGAGATTAAAATAAAGGATAAAAAAAATTTAATATTTTTTGGATAGACCATGATATTGTTTTTGGGTGCCAAAACATATCTCATTGGATAGAATAAATAAGTAAATAGCACTAAAATCCTATTAATATTAAATAAGTGTGGAGTTAGCCATGGAGTTTAAAAAGATATAGTATGGATGAATATTGTCTTGTAGTTTTATGTTATACGAGAAGTACCATAAGTGTATAAATGAAGAGTGGAGTAGGGATTACCAGGCCAAGTATTTCCAGACACACTTCATACATTAAGAATGAAATTGTGAATTGTGATCTCATGGGTTATTGGATTATAAAAAATGATATGGGGCAAGTATGCAATGAGTAACCATAGATCATGATTGAAAAGTTGTTTCTAGTAGGATATTTTCATGACTTACATAGATAGAAGAGGTTTTTTATGAGGATGAATGTTCCTCTTGTTAAGAGGCCTTTTTAGGGATACTTATGAAAATCCTTTTGGGGAGTATAATGAATAGTAAAAACATGGGTGTCTTATGGTATCCTAAATTATATTATTTTTGGATGCAGAAAGATTATGGATATCCCAAATTTCGTTGGATATTTAGTATGATGTGTGTAAGGAATGTGTCAATGCACAAAAGAATCATTTGGACCCACATTTTCCATGGAGGGTATAGTTCCCTACATACATTTTTGTCTTTTTTTTCATGCAGGAGGGAATGAATTTCCAAAACATTGTTTCTGGGACTAGTACATAAGTTTTTGGTTTCACTACATATCCCATTGAGATGATAATTAACACACAAGTAGTTTTTTAATGGAGGTGTGGTGGGATACCAACAATAAGGATTATGATCCTCTATATAGTAAAACTAATTGTTATTCAGTTTTGAGTCACAATAAATGTATTTGAACCATGCAGTTTTTTGTTATTCATCAAGGATATGAACCCCATAGTATTACATCATGTGTAATGAGAGTTTTCAATTTGACATATTATTACTAGGATTTTAGGCTATGTAGATTAAATTATTTCAACTCAGAATATGGTGTCATAATTATTGAGGTTGTATGACTAGGACACCATGTATTGATTTTTAAGGTCATTTAATAAAGATAATTTGTGATTACACATAGTATTTTGTGAGAAATATTTCATTTTTAGGGGCCATGAAAATATCTATATCCATTGATATGAATGAATAATCTACATTGTATTGATGTTTTTTTGAGGAATAAGGTCCCTCTATATATCCCAAATTATTTGAAGGTATCTTCCCGGATATCACTAGGTTACTAAGGAACAATACCAGTTCCCATTGAAGGAATTGGTGGAGGAGAATATTCTTCATAAAATATTAATATATATAATTTATCTGGAATTTATAATCATACAAGGTATGCAATATTTTCCCATTAAGCCTCTATAATTCTTTAATTTATTGTTGGGATTTTTTTCCTAGCGATAATTAATTTCATATAACAAAACGAATTGAGGAAAATTTGATGTCAAAGTATAGGACATATTTTGTCTTGTATTCGAGTGAAAATGGTGTCTCCTATGTTTTAGTGTGGGTTATAGTTCGGTAATCTCATATGGAATGAAAAATATTTTTAGGATATACCTTTTTATCTCTATTCACCAACATATAGAGTATGTCTGATACGGTCTTATTGAAATAATGGACCTATCCATTTTACACTGTGTGATAACAAGATTAATGGTAGGATTTGACATTATACTCATTATACAAATTATCCAAATTAATATAATATAAAAATTTCCATTATCTATCAGTATCATATGTGGGAAAACAAATATAGTAATGATATTGGATTTCAAAAAGATGACAATGCTTTGGGTCCAGACTTCATTGAGGGATATTTCTTTAACACATTTGTATAATAATTTTGTATTAGTGTTTATATATATTAACTGATTGTCCATTTATAGAGGATACGACCCTAGAAAATCTATTCCCTATCCATTGAATGGAAATGTGATTTTCCAATGTGTAGAAACCCTAGGGGTTAATGGATGAAGTTGTCCAACACTTGGTTGGGATGAAACTTTTTGGTGAATTCTATGCAATTCGGAACGTTTGAATGAAAAAAGTATCCATGCCTCTATATTTAATGGGAAAGAAAGAACACTGACTAGTGGGAGACGAAAGCTCTTGTAAGTACTTATCTGATGGAGAAAACTATCATTTACCCATCAATGACCATGGAATGGACTCCATAGAATCCAAATTTATAGAGGACTTTCTAATGATTTGGGATTTCATAAAGAGTGATGTAAATATCTCATCATTAGGATTCTCTTTTCTAGATATTTCTGATGGGAGTACTCAATTTTAATGGAATCCCACAATTTGAATCATCCATGTGATTACATATCATTCCGATTCAATAATTTAATTAACCTCATTGAATCATTCCATTTCATCTTGAATAAAGAGCAACACCATTAACCAGTTCACATTACTAATGACTATTCCATCCTGTTCTGGATCTGCCAATGCCACAGGTTCATGTTTCAATGCATCTTCTTGGGAATTTTATTATCATGGGAAATGATTTAATATTGTCTCTAAAGAGATTTATTCCATTAGTCATTAGATATATCCAATAAAGAGAATAAATCTTCATTTTTGATGGCATAATCATCATTAATCTTCTTGATTACAAACTCTAAATCACCTTTTACCTCCATGTAGTCCACTTGTTTTTGAATTACCTATTATAATCATATAATGAGGGCCTAATATTATACTTTCTTATTTATAAAACCTTATGATAAAAGTAAATAGTAATATAAGACTATATTTTATAGGGTGATAAGGATGATTCCAAACCCAAATGTATGGGTCTTAGGGCCCTCCACTCTTTTCACTTTTGGTATTTTGGATCCACCATCAAAATACATATCCGATGTATGGGGGTAATATTGAATAGAGAATGTATCTTCATCATAAAATTTAGTATTTTATTATGTTTTTCTGTTGATGGATGTTATGAATGGATGTATGATAAAACCTATAATTTTAACTCTTTCGAATGTACTAACTGAATGTCAAACTAAATTAAGATGACCATCCATCATTCCAATCATCTGGTCAATATAGGATGACTGAGGATATATTAGAGCGGTTTTTGATTAGAGGCCAAATGGACATTGTGGTACTGCAAGTAGTGCCTAAGGTTCTAAACAAAGAATATTAATTCGAAATATGTCTTATTAATATCTGAATAATAAGTCTTGATATCAAGAATGGTTTAACTGAGATAATAGATTCTATTTTCATTCTAGATATCATTATTTGATAATGGAAATCACCTAGGGATCATTCTAAAGACCCCATGTATAGAATGACTATCTTTCTCTCAATAGGAGTCATCAACATTGGTGGACTCGAAATATATTTTTTGAAATTGAAAAATTATTCTTTATAATCATCCATCTATTGATTTGTGACACCATGTTTCATTAACCTGGTAAAGGGAAAACACATACCTATATGTTCTTTATAAATGATGGAATATAATAAAGGTTTATTTTCAATTCCTTTAGTTATTTAAGGTTTTGAGGATGTTATATATCAAGGATATAATTTGTATTCTTGGGATCAACTATGATTCCATAATGGCGTACCTCAAAGATGAGAAATTTTCATGAGTTATATTCAAAATCACATTTCAAGGGTTCATTTTTAGGTTATTTTGTCGTAGTTTATTTAATATGGTCTCAAGATCCGCTAGGTGGTCAAAAAAATCCTAATACATATCTACCAAATTATCAATAATTCCAAAGATAGACTTTCCCAAAAAGGGTTTGATGATGCGATGCTTATAATGTTGGTATATATAACCATTATTCATCAAAACAAATAGAATATATCGAAATTAATACAATTTTTTGGGACAAATTAAACAACTGGATTACTCATCGTCAGGGTCCATCTTTATTTGGTTGTTCCATAAATAGGTGTCAATAAAGGAATGGGTCGTATATCTAGCCATATCATCAATCAGTAGTTCTATTATTTAATCCTGGAAATCATCCTATAGATAATGATGATTAAGATCTATGAATTCAATGTAGGCCCAAATTTTTATATTCTTATTCTTTAATAGGACTATATTGGCAAGACATTTTGGACACTAGACATCCTAAATTAAATTGTTCTAGATAATCTTGTAATATTTAGCCTCAATTTTGGTTGGGTGAGTTAGGTGCATCCTTATATCTTCTTGTTTATAACCTTAGTGGTTTTATGGAAAGCCCAGATGGATAGTGGCTATGTCAGGATCTAGGATCAATATTTCCATATAAATCATGGAAAATATTCACTAATGTTTCTTCATAAATGAGGTTTATACCTCATGTTATTTAGAATACATGGCCATGCTAATCAATATTGTTTGTGTTTCCTCTTGTGAGTAAAGGTTTATTTGTATAAGTTCATCAATAATGGTATACATGCCTTCCTAAAATGCCAGAGGGGAATTGATGAGGTCCTCCTTCTCATCCTCTTCCTTTTCCACTTCCTCATCATTTGATTCTTCCTCTTCCACTTCTTTTTCTGCTTCTTCCTTAATCTTAGTGGAAGTAGGTGATGTATTAAATTTCTCAAAGTTAGGAAAGGTGTCAACATTTCAATATCTGGAAGAGGAAGATGATTCCTCTAATCCAACTGATGACTTGGGGTATCTTTAAATATTAGGGGATGGAGTGAGGGAATTTTTCCTTGGTCTTTTAACAATATTTAGAGGATTGAGTTTTCACCACTACTAGGATCATTCAACATGACTGTTATAATTAAATTCATTGATCATATTGCTAATCTAAGACTTATATCATCAGTCTGATTGATGTTAATCATGTATTTCTCACTGAGCTATTTGAAGGGGTTGGATGGGGTCATTTCTAGACCATTCATGGTATTGACGGGGGTGACACTGTTAGTCAGGGGTTTTTTTATTCCCTTTGGTTGAATCATGCATTAATGTATTGTGATTTTCATGATTTGAATGGGGATTTATCACCATGAACATACCAATTTGACCATTAATTTAATATTTGAGGCATTGGATGTATGGTGAGGGGACTTCCACATGTTGATGAAACCATATCCTTTATAGAATAATGTTGAAATTACTATCCTACTAGACAACCAGACATTCTAGGTCAGATACAATATCCCCAAATAGATCCATGTGCTTTATTTCACTGAGAGTATTTTTCACAAATCATTAATAACCCTATATCATTGGTGGAGAAGGTTAAAAGTGGGACTCACTAAAACATAGTTTATGATCTGTTAATCATAGAATGAAGTTTAATTCAAATCCATTTCCAATTATATGCAATGAGATATAAAATTCAATTATCCTTCCAAACACAAACAAGGGTCTAATGTGTCCATATTTAATGAAATCATTGTATTATTAAATTAAAGATATAATAATATAGATTTTTAAAGGATTTATATAAATATGATACTCTTCAGTAGTGGAAACATCCACATCAAAATACTGAGTGATCAGCAAATCCTCTATGAGTGCTTCCTAGAGTCCTTTTGAAAAGCTAAGAGCATTTAAGATTGAGTGTTTAGACGACACATTGACCAACTGATTTATAAATTATGTACATGTGGTATAAAGGACTATAATTCCTAGCATGAATCTAATCATTCAATGGATATTTATGATATGAATTCCTAGACATAGAAAGATCATCCCTTATAATAGGAGTCCAATGCACTCTTTCCCATAGCGGGTTTGGCTGAACATGTCTTCCTTATTATCAAGGTTGATCATATAATTTCATCTCGTCTAATTGATAATCATTGATAATTGGGTATAGAATACCACTAGAATATTTTATGGAATTTTTTTACTTCTTATGCAATTGTTAGAAGGCTCTCCCACAAGTTTCAGTGGCGTATACTATTCGATCAGGTACATGTCTAGAGTATCTTGTTCTTTCATGACCACATCTCGCACTATACTCTAAACTTTTAGGACCACATCCTATAGTTCCCTAGTAAGATTAATGAAACTTGATTTCAATACCATATTCATTATTGGATAAGGGATCTATTATTCAAATGAAAATAATGGAACCATAAATTACTTTTTCATCTGATGAATATTATATCTAGTAGGTCAACACTTATGGTATCATTTTGTGGGGTAGTGACTATATATATTAGACTAAAGGCATAAATCCTAGGAGACTCAATGATAAAATTGTAATTGGAAAAAGTTCATCTTCTTAGAAAATTACCCTTTAGATCTTTTTTTTCGAAAACAAGACTTTGGAAGGATATGGTCTTGAATGAGTTGAATATAATATAGGGAAAAAAAATTGGGCCATAGTTGGTTGTCTAAACTCTACTAGGAGGATATCATGAGTCCATTTGGCTGAACAATAATTCTTATTAAACAAAAGTTGAAAAAAAACAATCATACCGCAAGTCCCTGACGGGGGGTAAAAGTGGTGGAGACTAAGGGCATCTCCATGAATGATAGCCTTACATTCATCGGGGAGGGATCCTAGATTATCATGAGTCAATTTTATTTTTTTTCTTTTCAACTAATCACCGAGATCCAATGAATTCATGCTGGTATCTTCCTTCTATTCAACATACTACTCCGGTTTGTGGAAGAAACACACACTACATGAGTGAGTGGATTATTGAGCATCAATTTCTTGGAATAAACCATCTTTTATAATAAATATTTTAAAAAAATAGTCGTGGATGGTGTGCCATGATATTTATTAAATGTTAAAATAATTTAGTTGATCATCAATTCCAACTTTTAAGGAATATTAGTTTTTTAGGGTCAACAAGTTGGTTTCCAATACTACTAAGAAGAAACCAAGAACCATCTCATCTCAAAGGGAGTATACTTTATACTTAGAGTCTCCCAATTGGAAGAATTATGGAAAAATCCTTCCATCTTGAAGAGGATACTACTACAGATTCTGCTATCCAGGAAGATGTAATGTATAAGGAGGTGTGGTATTTGGATTTGGATCTAGCATAAAGGCCAATTTCAACATAAACATTATAGTTCAACTCTACCCATGGTCATCCTTGGAGTTATTGGCATGAGATTGGAGTAAGCATTGGTTTACCAGATAGAATATTATAAACATTATAATACCATGGAATGGTTTTGAAATCCTCTTTGATTATTTATTAGGATAATAAATTTTTTCACTTCATCATGAAGATTATCAATGTAAAGACCCAATGAAATATTCTTGAGGGAGTTGTAAGATCAGGTAATAAGTCAAAATAGTCAACCTAAAAATGAAATCTAAACCCCTATAATTTATTCATTGTCTATATTTTTAGTTATCAAGGAATAATTATTATATTTAAAAAGTTCATATTGATATAGTAATTGTTGTAGAATATAATTCTACCCTTTGATTTATCATACTGGTTGATTGGTATACCAGCCGAAGGCTGGTCCCTCTAATGTTTTCACGAATCGTCTAAGCATAGATACCACATTCTACTGAAGTTTCTCATCATGGGGCCACAAGTGGACAAAAATTTCATCAAATACAATTATAGATACCATGGAAAATTTAATGTTCATAACATTGAATTCCCAATTTTTAGTGGGGTAAGATATTCATCCACCAATTTAGGGAAAGGATTCCTCTATTTTTGTACTAGGAAATTTTTTCCTCATGTAGATTCTAATCGACCTACTGGAGTTTTAATAATTTATATGAGTTGGGGATGAATGAAAAAATGATAAGGAGAATAAGAATGGTGAACTGCTGGTTGGTCTAGTTATGGATGTTCTATTATTACTTACGGTGGTTAACTTAGATGGGTTGGCCTATGGGGATGTGTCTGACATTGCTTTGGTAGTGTACCTAATGGATGGAAATACTAAAATCATTCCATTGTTGGGTCCAAATATATTAGTTGTTGATACCCCATGTTTTGAAGATGTTCAAGATCAATTTCAATAATTTTTTATCTTATTTATTGAGGTGAATTGTCTTGGAGCATAAGGTGAGGCTCATATTATAGAGTCTATCTAATAGTGATTTTTCTATAGAGTAGTTCCTCATTGAGTTTTTTCATGTCCTTCATCTCTTTCTCATTTTGAGAAAATAATTCCCCAATTTTTAGGATTTCAAGCACTTCATATAGTTGGTGATATATGGACACACACTTACCCTTTTCTTTAGAAGATACTCACCAAGGAGAAAATGGTGGACCAATAGAGGGAATCCCCAAATTTTTAGAATGCCTTTTGATTCAGGTACACACACCTTATTCAATCATTAAATAGTATAATATATTACTAATAGAAACCACCTCTTCCTATTCCACTACATCATACTTGGGTTTTATAAAATCAGTATGGGTGATTCTAAGGATGTTCATTGTATTGTAACACATTGAATGAATTTCATGAGCCACATTAAGAGATGAATTTATATTATTCTCTTATTGGGACCTCATTATCCTATTAAATTTTCCTCTTGGAATGTTATGAAAAATGGTGATATGAAGGGAATCTCTAGAAAAAATTCTTGTCCGTGTTCCAATTGATGAAACAGTTCATGGGGATAGGAATATTTGGAAAGATATGTTTTTTGGTGCTCCAATCAAACAAGAAAATAATGACTTCCATTTACGAGTAGGTTTATATTAAAAATTCACCAACACTATGAGTTTTGGTTTCCCTCATTCCATTTTCACAACCTTTTGAGATTGTATTTTTGGCTTCACATGTTGTGTTAAAGAAGCCCCCATCATTGTATGATGTGGTTACTCTTGGTTTTCTATGTATTCCAATTCAATGGCTTCTCTTTTGATTTTATGGAGCTTTTTTCAAACATGGGTTGAGTGCATTGTATTATTTCCACATGATCCACAGGGATCCAAATATTTTGGAACATAATGACAATTTTCATCCTTTAAGTGGGAGTATTTTTCAATATTTTAAGAGTCCTAATTCACGAGTCATTTGATGGATCACTCTCTTCTAGACTTACATCTTCGAGAGTTATTTAGGGACCATTCTTGTTGAGGATACCATATGTTGTGATTCGAGCATGTTTCTATAATCTGAACTAAGGATATAATATTACATCATTTATCTTTTGAAAGGATTTACTTATTACGGTTCATGGTGAAATGAAAAACCATGCATTCACCCATCCTATGATATGAAAATTGGATGTGGAAACAACAATTATCTAATGAAACACTTTTAATGCATCAAGACATGCATACTGAAAGTACATTTTCTATTCTCCCTATTTTTTATTCCATGTAGTTTATAAGGATACCAATTATATTTAAAAATTTATCCTATATAGTAACTTGATGTTACTAGGATACTAATCATTATTATACACTTATGTTTTTAGGTGATGAAGAGTAGTATATAAATTTAGGCAGATGTTGGGCACACATTTTTCCAAAACACCTACATATTATGGTATTGGGGAGTGGCTAAAGTCCATAACATGACTATTATATTTTCTTTATCTAACTTTACCCTCATTTAGATATGTCTTCTTCATGTATTGTAATAGGTTTCTCAACCAGATATGACAAAAGTGGGAGTTTCCCCATTTATTATTGTAAAAAAATGATTGGGAAGTAGTTCCTCTATTATATTGGATGAAAAGAAACTAATTGTGGTTTTGATCATGGATATTTCCTTATACAATCTTATACATTATAAAAAAATATTACATAACTATGACGAGGTATCATACATGAGAGATCGTATTTTCCAATGTACCTTGTGAGAGGAGGGATTTCTTAATGTTGATTTAAAAAGTGTAGGATTTGATTTATGAAATGAAGTTTTAGGGTGGGTAGGACCTTTATAGTGAATTCCATTACGGGTAGTACAACCTTCCTCCTTCATTTCTAACTGTAAGGGGAATTACTATAGCGTATACCCTTGGGAGGACACTCATGGAAGACTATATCAAGGGGAGACCCTTCTTGCTATTTGATCTTCTTCCCCATAGGAGGGTTGTTGTGGTTGTCATCGGGAGGTGGGATCTCATGACCAAATTGATTGTGGGAATTATGTATGACTTTGTGGTAATATGTCCTTGGAGGACCTTCATAATTGCTGGAAAAAATTATATGTTTGGACCTTCACAATTACAACTAAAATTTTTATAATGTTGTAATTGATGAGTAGGATCTTGAGATGTCATTGATTAATGTATGAGGGATTAAATAACCCCAACATTGATAAGAGTAAGGTTATAGACTACTTATTCAATTTCCAGTCAACATTGGTGTGTATTCTTTCCATATGCTCTCTGGTGGGAGACTGGGGCCACTTGCTGTGTATATCAACATTAATATATGGGGGCCTATTTTTGTAGCAACTGTGTTGCTACTAGAATTCCCTGGAAGATTTCTATAATGTCGTAAGGGTGATATTATTGAACTAGAGTGGGAACTGTGATTGAAATATGACCTCCAGTTGGAATGGTGTCATAATCTTGATATAGTTTTCCATTTATTGTGGTATTTTTCCCATGACCCTCCTGGAAGGGAGAAAAGATTTCATTCAGCTTCAGAGTGACCCTTGTGCCACGTTGATGAGTCACCAAAATTATAGGTATGGGGTTGCGTGTCTTCCCTCCGACCACATCCTCTTCTATCAATATATCTAAAAAAACCTATAGGATATGGGAAAAAAATTTCTTTTTTCCTCTCATCATTGATAGGATATGTAGAGTGACTTCAGTGGTTGGGAAGGGGATATATTCCCATTATATGGTTGGAAAGGGGTATGGAACTAATCATGCCCTCTATTTATTATTGGTATATAATTCTAGTCTTCATGCGATGGGTTAAAGATATGGGTCTACCACCTTTTTTAGGGTTCATTGGTTGGATTCTCTAAATGATGCTAAACTATGTTGGAAGGCTTGGTATAGGTTGCAAGGAGGGTGTTCTTGCCCAAAATTTTACTATGTATTTTAATTAAGGGATTATCTGGTAGGAATAAAAGAATTTATATGTTTTCTATTTCCTATTCAATGCCTTTTATAGGTTTTCTTGAGTGCCCATACCAAACTGACCTGGGCTGGACTCTAGAGAGTATCACCCTCATCATGTTTAGGGTTTGATTTTTATGGCATTGGTGGTCTGGTATACTAGAATTATCCATTTTTTAGGACACTTTTGTATTTGGGAATAGTTCATTGGTGATCAATTTATCATCATACATATGATTAGGTCAGAAATTTTTGTTGCATTCATGGGATAGTCTATAAAAATAGATTGAAATTGAAATAATCATCATCGACTTCTGGGCCACCACCATCCCTAAGTGGATGGTGGTTGCGTAATTGGGAGCTAAAGTGATTTTCATTTGACCTCTAGATTTATGAAAGTTCAATTGAGGTGTTACTCTCGAATCAGTGTGTTTTATTCCTAGTATTGAAGGTATTGGGTTGGAAACAACATCCTTTGGTTAGATGAGGATCCCACATGTGAAATAGTTGAAGCATAGGTATACCTAAACTGGTATGATTCCTTTTAGACTTAATAAAGTTATGGTGAATTGTTCTTAAATATATATTTCAAGTAAACAATAAAACCTCATCAAAGATGCATCTTAATAAATAAAGTCATGTGTAATTTATTGATTTCGATCCATGTTTTTCCCACATTCATTTTGTGTTAATTCAATAGGGGACTGACATGTGAGTGAAAAAGTTATTTGGTATCATGATTTACATCAGGTTTACTATTTTTGTATCATTCACAAAACCATGTGTGATGTGAATTGAATTTTTTTGTGTTTTAGGAATAAAACTTCACAATCGACACATATTTACATTCCATTTTCAGGCGGCTTACAATGGGTTTTATTCATTGGATTGGAAACATATAATAGTTCCCTTATTCATTATGATTAAAGTACCTGATTTCAATTTGTCTTAGGTCATTTAGAAATGGATCAAAAATATATTAAGAACTATAATTGGTTGAGAGGATGGGAGTCTAGGATCATCACACCATTGGGGGGGGGGGGTTACCTAATCCATTACTCTCTTATAGGATTAAGATATATACATGAATCATTTGTTAAATAGAAAAATATTAAATGGGTTACCCTTGTATTAACAATTGAAAATTTCAATGTATTGGATTTAGAGTCATGTATATGTTTATGAGGTTCTTCATTTGTAGAGATATCAATATCTTTCCCAGGTTCTGATCTTATGTTACACTTTTTTAAAACATTTAGAGTTTCTTATGTAGTTTATTATCACAATGATGGTTTTGAGACACATAGTGTGGAGATTTGGAAATAATCATCATCCATGGATATGGGAGTTTTTTCGGATTCACAATTCGGCTCATGAGAAGTGCTTCCTACATTTTCTTTTGAATGAAATCAGAAACAACATAGTTTGGTTCCACTTAATGGGACACACCATACATATTAAGGATGTGTAGAGATGACCAAACCACATAGTTTAACTTCATACAACAAGGACTATAAAATAAAGGTTCATAGTTAAGGATGGTGTGGAAATTAAGAAATAGTAGACTAAGGAATCTGGAAAGGATATAACCTCCTTGTATAGATATGGCCCTATTGGGAAATATGACCGAGATAATATTGATTTGAGTATTGGGTGATGGTTTTAGACCACATTGAGGCTTCATACATATTCTATTAGCATATGAACCAAATCCCATGTATTTTCAGAAGCTGTGGATGAAATCTATGGAGCATGCCCCTGTCAAGGTGAGAGGATGATACAAAAAAAACTATCTACCAAGACATGGTAGTTGTTCCCATGGGTGAGTCCACATTTAGGGAATACATGTTGAGTACTTATATTTCTATGGCCAAGGAAAGGTGTAAAAAATACCATGGAAGAGTTGAAATATGGTTTCCTCAGGGGTTTCTTCATTAGAAATATGGCCCTTTTAGTTGGTAACATGGTTTTGGGGATTACACCGAATTGGAGGACCATATTAATGTAAGAGAATGATCTAGAAAATGAATCAATACTAAGATAAGTATTTGACCATCTAAACCTTTTGATTGTCATTAACCTCTAATCTTGTGTGAGTCATGCTCGATGTGAGAAACAAGAGGAAGTGAATGATATGGTAGTATACACAATGTACCTTTTACCAATAATAGATGAGGGTAGAAATATGGAATGTTGGTAATTTCCCCAAGGAAATACCATGGTATTACTCCATGATGGATGACCTAAGGTACTTGATATGGTAGTAGGTTTAAGAAAGGGTGTGTTTTGGGGCTTACACCAAGGGGGATACCTAGGTTTCAAAAACCAATAGGAGCATCTTGACTCATGATGAGTTGGAGGTTTGGTTGGGTAATACACCTAAGAGGGTGAACCTATTTTTGGAACTATGAGAAGGATATAAACTCATGGTAATTTGGAATGGGTGGTGGATTTGTATGTGTCACAACCTAAGACATCCTACAACTATCTAAATTTTTTTTGATTCGCCACTCTATTTTTCTTGGGGGTTAGTGATAGTAGTGAAGTTACCAAGGAGAAGGTCCAAGAGTGATGCCTGGCTATAATATCGATCGGGGTTGTGGGGTTCATCACTTGGGGTATTGATTAGTGGGTACGAAGGGTTTCCCAGGTATCATGACTTGGATAATTGGTTTCTCAAGTGGGGGATCGCCAAATTGGTTTTCCTAGGTGGGGATCACCTTGGTAGTTTTACAAGGTGGGGCCTCACCCTAGTGATTCACCCAAGTGGGGGATCTTCCAAGTGGTACATTAATAGTGGGGTATCACCCAGTTGGTTCCTTGAGTTGTGGGATTCCCAAAGTGGTTTTACCAAATTGGGGCTCATTAAGGTGGTTTACCTAGTTTTGGGACTACCCATGTAGTTTCCCTATGTGGGGGTATGGCCTAGGTGGGGGTTGACCAAATTGGTTCAGCCAAGTGTGGAATAACTCATGTGGTTTTCCTGGGTGTGTGATTGTTTAATTGAAGAGGGTATCATGCAGGGTGGACCTAGGATAGGTAGTGGTGACTCATGTATGATGGATCTAGTTGAGTTTAATGTTTCTTTTGTAGGTGTGTCCTAGTAGAGCTAGTGTTATATCACATAGGGTAGACGTGGGTGAGATGAATGAGTTTTGGGGTAATGTAAAAACAAAGAAATAACAAATTAAAGAGTCCTTGATCTATCCTATAAGAGTCACCTTAGGTTTTTTTGGATGACTGAAACTTATGGTTTGAGTAGTGGAAGGGTCCTTCATAATTTTATTTTTATAGGGGTATCACCTCTCAAGGATAACATTATTCAAGACCTTGAGGGACCTCAATCCCTTGACCACTACTAACTTCCCATTCATTTGTAGGCTTAATTCACTACCTGAGGTTTTGGAGGACTTGGGGGAATGGTTTGGGAAAATAAAACTCCATGCAGTCTCTTTGTTTTTCTGTTTTGTTGAATGAGGACCCCAATGGTCCTATTTATTTTACGAACTCGAGACCCTATTCAAGTAAGGTCATCCACATAGGACCATCACACAGGACCCTCACACAATATTTTGTTTCTCATACCAGGTAACACATGTGGGGCCAGTACAAGCCTCTTGTCACACAGCTGGGCTGTGCGTATGTTGTATTGGGTGATTTTTATGATTCCAAATTCTCCTATATTACTTGATGTGTTTTTTAATAAATCTTATTTTCCTTATATAAAAAAAGGGTGTGTCAATTTTTTTTATTCCTAATATTATTCCTTTTAAAATGATAACTTACATGTTTTATAATAAAATAAAAATAATATAAATAAAAATAATTAAATTTTTATAAGATGGATTTAATTTCTGACATGAATATTGTCTTATTATCAAAAAAATTATAAAATATTAATAATGTTGATTTTATAAATGTAAAATATTCATTGATATTCCATTATAATCCTAGTTTATTATTATTGTTACACCAAAACCATTTTATCAATTATGTATTTAATAGATAAACAATAATTTATTGCAATAAGAATTTCATAAAAAGTGAATTTTCATAATGTATACATAATTAATTTTCAATCATAAAATAATTAAGATATAATAAATAATATAAATTTAATCAATCATAATAAATTAAATTGCCTCTTTTCTAAATAAATGGTATTGTTTGATTTTAATTAAAAGTTACATTTCTAATTTATTGGATTTTAATTACATTAAATTGATTTTTTTATAATTATATAATCTAAATTGTCTTACGATGAGATTTTTTTATTCTTATGATAATGTTGGATTTTTATAGTACATTAAAAAAATATTATTTCTTAAAAAATCATTAACTTTATTTCATCATCATGTAATATATAAGACATAAAAAATTATGAATCCTTTTAATCAACAGAGAAAATATTTATAGTGTAAAATAATATATTTTGGAAAAAATATGTTCACTATATAATCCTAGGTTATTTTTGAAGCTTATGTTCTATTTCTATAAAAAACATATTTTTGATTCATTACATTTATATTAGTGTATCAGAAACAACATTTGGTTTTTGATTGATTATAATATCATATAAACTTCATTTATTCAGTCATAAGAAATTAATTTCTTCTTATTATGTATCATTCATAGACATTTGACCTAATAATAAATTAATAATTACATTATTATAAAATACCCCTCCCACTTTTCTGTATTAGCAACCCTCCTCTACCCATTTGTCATCACATCCAACATTCCATATAATCATAATATTTTTTAAAAGGATATGTCCAAAAATCCCTTTACATATCATAAATCTTTTGACACTACCAAACCCACCTCATCCAATATCTATAAGAAAAATCCAAAGAGGATACACAAATATCATGCTAGGGGTTTACAAGACTGTTTCTCCTTTCTTATTTGTTATCAGTTTCCATGAAAATCCTTTAATTCTAAAATTATTTTTCATACATGATTAAATAATCTTTTTATTTAAAAACATTATATCCAGAAATTAAAAGATATCAATATTTACCTCCGGCTAAAATATTTTTTCATATGGCGTCCCAATTTTAAAATAACACATTCTTAATTGTTTCTTTTCATTTCATTATTGAGATTCCATTTCAATAAAAACATTTAAAAAAATAATTAAAAATAATTTTTTATATTAATTTTGTTATTATTAATTTTATATCTTATTGATGATTTACTATCAAATTTGTTTCATTAACCATTTATTATAAACCATTTCTTTTTAGAAATATGCATTTCAAAAAGATATTGTGTCTTTTCAGTTCAATTAATCTTCTAGTATAGTATATTATTTATATAATCATAAAAATAAACAATAAATATGTTTTTATATAATAATATAATGTTTTTATAAAACTCCAATTTTTTTGGGATTTTTCTTATTTTAAATTATTTTGAAAAACATCACTCCCAGTGGTGGGTTTACGAAACCTATATAAATGATGATGATTTCATATACATGTGGCGCTCATGAATATTACTAACAATTTATATAGTCAATTAATATAACACTAAAATTAAAATAATTTTTAATAATTTTTAATGGTAGTGTAGACATAATAATAAGTAAATTAAAAGTAATCATCCAATTCATTTTTAATCATTAACATTATATTTATTTTGGAATATTTTATGATTGGTAATTGTTTAATAAAAAATTGAACTCCTTTGAATATATAATTATATTGATACAATAACTATACATTTATAAATATTATGGTAACTTTTTATAATGACATTTTACCCTTGCAATTACACCATAGTATTTTTGTAGATTATGAACCAAACGACCTCAAAATCATTGACATGGATAATAAAAATTAATTAAATTTATAAAACATGAAAATTGTATCACAAAGAACATCATATAATGTATTATTTTATATATTGAATGTTTTTCAACCTTTTTTAAGAGTTTCAAGATAAATTTTATTTAATTTTTAAGGAAGTTAGAAATATTGTAATGTCCCATAATTTGAGCATGTTAACTAGAAATGTGAGTCCTTTCTTTGAGAAGTCTACAATATATTTCAGAGTTGTGTGCATAGTACACACATGGTATGAGAAAACTTTTTTCCAAACCAAGAAGCTTCAGAGATCCATGTCTACTATGTGTATCATGATTGGTAAAGGTTTTGATAAACCATGCAACCAAACCTTGTGACCCGACCAATATTTTATAAATGTTAAATTATTACTTTTCAATATAATTTAAATCATATTATTTTTTTCTCGTCCTTATTTTTTAACAAAATCAACATATGGGGTAATTTAACCATTACCCCCTCTCCTTTTAAATGGATACCTTGCCTTATTATTTGATTTCATGTTTGATATTCAGTGCCAAGGGATCTTTTTCATAATTTACACTTCCTATTTTATTTCATTTTACCCTATTGGTATTGGGCCTTATTTCATAGACCATTAAGTGATGTTTTGGTCAAATTGAAACAATTCATTTATAATTAGGTGTCAGATCATGGCGTAGTTACTCTAATCTCTTTATTCAAGGGTTTTGTGTTGTCCACAAGAATTTGTAGTAGTTTATTCCATGACTATCCTTTTCTTAACATACAATTTAAGGCATAAAGTTATCCAAATAAGTTTTCCTAAGATTTATATTATTTACATTATATATAAAATGATTCATAATGTTTTATAGAATAAATTATTGACTTATAAATGCATTTTCCTAGAATTTCATTTTCATGTGTTTGAAACTAGGGTATTTTGTAAACTATGTGTTTTAAAAAATGTCAAAAAAGGTTTAACATAATGAAATAACATAATTATATGTTGTCATATATTGAGAAATGAATTTATAATTTTGGATTTTATGTTTCAGGTATTATTGAATGGATATTTGTAACATTATGTTTTATGTGTCTGGTTTATAAATTTTTAGGTTTTTTGAAGTAAGCTTATCATTTCACCTTATATTGTTCAAAGATAATTTGTAAACTATTATATTATATGAGTGGTATTTTTAACTTAATATTTTACCACACATAGTTTACATGAGAATTTTGATTCATAATTTGTTTTGAAAGACGTTTTTAAAATTAAATTTTGATGTTTTTTTCTAAGCTGTAATTGAATGGATAATTTGGTACCATGTTAAGGACCTTATAAATACCATTAGTTATAAATAGTATTTTAAAAAAAGGATTTATAGATGATATTATTAGTTTAAAATTCATTGACCAGTTCGCACTATCTATATATGGTCTTCATTAACAATCTTTACCCTCAATGGAATTCCCTTATTATCATGAATTATATGAGCTTGATATTGATGTTACTTATGAGGTTTTTATATGAATTAAATAAAGAATACACATTATGGTGTGTATGGAGGTGGGATGAGGGGATGTTGATTTATGATTCAGATTTTATAAATTCTTCCACACTTATGGTAACTATCTTCCTAAGGATCGTAGGTGTCATCATAAGATATTAAGAGATGTTGGAAGCATTATTTATGAATATTTATTTTCTAGTGTACCCTAGTTGTATTATAGGCCCAGATTATGGGGATTCTGATCGATGATTATTATTTAGATTAATATACTAGGTTATTTTACAAGAATTCATAAAAGGTCCTATAGATATTTCCACACAAGTATGGATATCATCATCTCACCTAATGATCAAGATCTTATAATGGCTGTCTATTTTATACAGATATTATTTTCCTCTATATTTATATACCATTTGTATTTCATCTTGATTAATTTTTTCCCACCATTTTGTGTTATTATTTATTCACCTTTTTGTTTTGATTCTATTGTATAATTATGATTATTAAATTATTTATTTATTTAACTAATTATTGTTATGTTATCTGACATTTTCTTCCATTTAAATTCTACAATGTATGTTGATTTTTTACATTTTTAGCTGATGATTCCATTAATTATACATGGGTTTTTTTATTTATAGCATGAAAGATAATTTTTAAAATGAATTTCAAAGATATTTTTGAAAGGATTTTCCAAACCATATATTTAATTAGTGGGTTTTAAACCTCTGTTTAATGTATCAAAAATAAATCAAAAATCATGGACCATTTTGTAATAATCCTACCAGGATGTTTACTCTCACACACTAATAACATCAATCAATTTCTATACAATGAATGTATTTTACATGTTTAGATTTTAGAATCATGGATTTCCCATATGTGGACTACTTCATTCATGTTCCTCATTGAGCAGTGAAATTTGGATATTATATTGTGATATTAGAGGAATAAAGAGATTTATTTAAATATTTATTTTACATTTTTTGTTTCATTTCTTATATGTTTTAACCATGTCTACCTTTTTTGTACTTCAAGTTTGGTCATCTCTATAAGTACTTCTAGTTTGATGGTAGATTTTTGTACTAATGACTCTCTTGTTTATCTTTAATTCTAAACTGTTTATTTCAATTTTTATTAGAGTATATTGTAAGGATGAAACTTCCTTAAAATATTTGTATAATTCCACTACTTGTAATATTATATTATTTGGTTAAATTATTCCAATCCGGTATATTTTGATGTCCTTTAAATTTTTTTCAACACATTGGGATTGGGAAGACACTTTTAGCCTTGGTACATACAGAAATTAGTTCTTGGATGGGTGTTAACCTTAGTTGGTTCATGAAAAATGATTTTAGAACACCCTTTTTTATTTTAGGTGTAATGATGTACTAGATATAAGACTATAAGTACTTGGAATACAAGTGTGAGAAATGTCTAGTTGGATCTTTTCTAACAGATGACTCAATTTACCATGAAATGATGTGTGGTAGGTATTTAATTTTTATTTTTCATTATTAATTTCTAAAATACATTGAAAAATATTTATGTATTGAAATATGTAATTATTCTTTTAATGAACAGGTGTATTTAAAACATGTAATTAGGTATATTATATTTATCTTAAAAAAACAAAAATTATTTTTATAATTTTTTATATCATTTAAATTTAATTATTTGAAGGGATTATTTTATTTTGTGGAAGTGGTTTTTTCTTGATGTTAATTTGGATTATGATGAGTTTAATATGTGGGTGTTTCAGTTTTTTATGGTGTTCTTGATTTTTTCATTCATTCTTTTTATTATATAAAGTATACCTCTTAGGATATTCTTAATGGATTTTAAGAAGTTGGTAAACTATTTTTATCTCTTTTTTGGTATCTCTAAGAGTTCGAGAATATCATTTCTTGATATTTAACATACCCGTACTCCAGTCAGAGTGGTATAGTCAGACACTTCACAATTTTACACCTACCATCCATGTGAATCGGGATACTTGGTCAGATCCTATTATTTTATTTCTACTTCATCTTGGTTAAATATTATTTTGAGAATTTTTACTTTGAATATATTATTTAATCTAAATATTATCAATTAAAGAGTTTTTAGGACCTATCTTCTTTGAGAACTATAATTTCCTCTCCAGAAGTGTGTATAATTGATTTTTATATTGTGTTTTTAGGTAAAAATACAATGAAGACTACTCATGGTATTCTTTTCATTTTTATTTTTCATTACATTGTATTATTTTCCCCTCTTTTACTATTATATTAGGGTTATTATACTATTTAATACCTTGTTAATCAATGTCCTTATATTTTGGGATGCTTAATTTATTGTTTCTATTTAGAGATATAACTGATAGTTTCTATAACATTATAAATGTTCCATTATTTGTGTCTCATTAGGATGTTTTTAGTTGTATAGTTTAATTATGTTCCATAGAGATATTCTTGGGATAAATTTATTCTACTAATCCATAACATTAGGGAATGTATTATATTTTGGGAGGGCTGACCAATTATCATATCACTTTTAATAACTCCCATGCACCCCTTTTAAACATTCTTGTTAATTTTTTTTAGGTAAGAATTATTGTTTCATAATTATTGTGGACTCAAAGACCTATTTGGATGTGTTACCTTAATTTTGGATTTAGTTTTTATTTTTTCCTTATAGTTTATTGAGTGGTCTTGAATTTTATCAATTTCATTGTATTTATTGGGGTATTACCTATTACAGTTGGATGAATGGTCATACCCTAACAATAGTTTTCTATGTTATTATTATTTTTTTGATATTATTTCTTATAATAGATTTTTTGTCCATATTTCATTGAATTTTGAAGGATGCGGGGATTCATAGAATTCTACATCATATAAAAATATTAGTGAGAACAATACATCCAACATGGGTAATACCTATAACATATTTTAAACATGTGTTAATTATTAGTGAATTGTTTGAAAATTCATGCAGAAAATCCATGTTACTTCACCTAGGATTGAAAAGTGGGTTACACATAGTTTGGTAAACTAAACGTCCAAACAGTATGATCTAACTAGTATTTTAACAAAAATAAATTATTACATTTCTATCCAAAATTTTAAAACCCCCTTTTGGGTTCTCTACCTTTCATTTGCTATAAGATGATATGTATGACCCCTAATAATTACCTTCTCCCCTCATACATGTAAATCACAACTCCATCATTGCTCAGAGATGGATTTTTAGGTATAGAGCTTTATTTCCTCCATTTAATCTATATATTTTTATTTTATTTTTCTCATTATTTCCATGGGTCAATGTTAACTGAACCCTTGGGGGAGATATTGTATAGATTCATAATATTTCGTGATGATAGTATTTGTGAATATTTTTTAATGTATTTTTCCTTAATTATTAGATGGTTTTCTCTATTTATTCTTATTTAAGATGGGTATTTTCCTGATTTTACTTTTCCATGAAAATTTTTTTGATGGAAGAAGTTTTCAATATATGTTTTCCTAAAATTTATATATTTTAAAGAATATAGGGAATTATTTTGACTGTTTTATAAACCAAATTCTGCATTTGGTATTTATTTTCATGAAATTTAATTATAATTGGTTCAAAACTAGGTGATTTTGAATTATATGGATTTTAAAAAAAATTAAAAAAAATTGGTTTTTCATAAATAAATTATACAAACACATAAAATTTTAGAATCTCAAATGATTCAATAACATTATGTTGTGAGTTTGAGGTATTTTTTATGATTGACTACATTTGTTTATTTTATTTGTTTACTTGAAAAACTCCTAAATTATTATTTTTTGAATTGTACATATGATTTTAAATTGTGTAATTCCAATTTATTGTATAAATTTTTCTATTATATATGTGATATTTTAAAAGTAATGTTTCACTTATCATGTTTTAAGAAGATATAAATAGAAACCTCATTTTCAATAATTATTTTAAAAAATAAATTTTGAATTGTTTTTTACAATATTATTTTAATTAAAATTTTGGAACGTTATAATGGATATGACGAATAAAAGTAGTTATAAATATTTTTTAAAATGTGATTTAAAAATTTTACTAATATATTAAAATTAATGGACAGGTTGGAGCCTTGAATAGATTTTACTAAAAAATATGCTACACTCTAAATGTAATTGATATATTATCATGGATTATGTTAGGAAGATATTGATATTATTTATGATATTGTAAATTTTTTTGAAGATATGATTTTCATTAGGTGGTGTGTGGATGTGGGATGAGGAGATATTATTTTTTATTATTTGATATATATTCCTTCACTTTTTTTCATTATATTCATGATGATCTTAATCATCATTGTGAGATATTAAGATGTGTTTTAAAACAATAGTTATGATTATGATGTAGCTAGTGTCCCATCGTAAAATTTTATTCCCTTACAATGGGGAGTTCCACTAATGATACTTTGTTATAGAATACTGGGTGGTTATTTTCTAGGAACTTCATCGATATGAAAACAAATGGTTTTACGCTTGTACATTTAGGAGTATCTATATATATATGTTTAGGATATTCTCAAGACTATCAATTTTATTAATGTATCTCTTTTCTAATTAAATTTTATTTCAGTTTTTTAAATAATGAATACTTATGTTCCTTCTTATTATAGCCAACTTTAATTATATTTATGTTATAATTATTTTTTGAGTTTATACTTGTGCCATTATTTATTTATTTCATTTAATTATCATTTATTTCAATTTTTATGCTGATTAAAATCTACAAATTATTGGGGATTTATATTTATTAAGTTGACACTTCATTTAGTTATTAGTGGGTTTTCTCGTATACTATTTTAAATTTGATTATAATAGTGTAATTTCAATGATTGTTTTGAAATAATTTTCAAATAAGATTTTTTAATAATTGAAAATTTGGGGTTTAAAATATTTTTTTAGAAATGTAATTATAGATTTTATTAATGAAAATGATTAAAAAAATATTTTCATATAGTTTATTTTAAACATTCCATTATGGTCACTTTTGTGAATGAAAAATCATGTAATCTTTGGTGAAATCCAACTGGGATGTTCAAGATCCCACACTACGTACACAAATATGTCTCTATAGACTATTATTAATCTATAGACTCTGATTCCTATAATAAATAGTACCTATATATGGGCTCTATTGAAACTCATATGATGCGGGTGGATTTGGATTTTTTTTATGGTGACTTTAGGTCCACATAGAGATTACTTCAAGAAATTATTTTATATTTTTTCATATATCATTTTCAAAATTAACCCTTCCTTGTAATAATACCTTCAATTCAAAATTAAATTTTTTTCTTATTTAATATTTTATTACTTTAGTTTTTCATTTTTTATTTTTGTATAATTTCAGATTGTTTATTTAATTTTATAAGAATTCCCAGTGTGTGGGAAAACCATTCTGTAGTTCTAGAAGAATTATATTTTATGAATTATGATTTTATTGTACTAAATCCTTCTAATTGAATATTTGTTGATTCCACGAAATAGTTTTCTACATATAAGGACCAATAAAGCTGATATGTCCTTTCCATGGTCCAAATCGGGTGCTCAAATGATGAATGATCCATTTCAGTTCATGAAAAAAAATATTAATAATAATTAACTGAACATTAATAAGGTTTTGAATAAATTAAATAGTTAATACAAATCAATTATTAAAACGTTATAGTACGTTTGAGGTGATAAAAGACCCAAGGAAAAGGTTTACATTCCATGTATCCATTCATTTAATGTACTATCCATTTATTTCATATCTTCTCCTACATGTATCAAATAAAATATCCTCAAAATAAAAAATGGTTCTTTTATATTCATTTCTAATTAATTTATGGTTTCTTCACCACCCTTATTGATTTTTTATTAACCGAATTTGTTTTTCACAAGGGTTCATTTTCTATACATTTCCATTTTGGAATATATGTTATATTCCCCTTTCTAATTATCTATCTTCCTCTTTCTAATTTTCTTATATTCTTACTTTATTATCTTAATAAATTCACATTATTTATCTTTAGGTTATATTTATTCCATTATGTTTCCCATATTTATTTTATCCTTAATTAAACACTAAATATGGATTAGAATCATTTCCATTTTAATTCACTTTTATCAAGATCATCCTATGACACTCTACATCTAACCATTCCTTAATGGAATAAAACCATTTATTATATATTGAATCTGACATTTATATATTTTATATGACTTATTACCAATTCTTATTTAGAATAAATAGTATATATCATTTTATTTATCCATTTAAACCATTTCATATCTCATTTAATTATCATGGATTTGTTCCATGTTTATGATTAATGTATAAACTTTTTCATTGTAAAATAATTTTTCATGATATACTATAATTACATAGGTGATCCTAGGGTTATATATCTCCCAAATAGATTGGTTAATTCGTAATATCCAATGATATTTCACTTTGTGGGATATGTGAAGTTATACTTATCCTTAATTTTATTTGGGGACTGGGTGATGTCAGCCTCATTGATAATGTTATGAAAGGGTTATGATTAGTTAGTATCACCCATAATGTTGTGCATGTGCTATGAGTAGTTAGGATCATTCGATATGTTTTGATGTCATAATTGAAATCCTTGACCTTTGTTTATGATTATATTTCTTATGATTGTTTTATATTTTATGTCTTCTGATTCTTACAATTATCTTATTACACTTGATACTTATGTCATGTTTTTCGTAATGGTTTATGATCATTCACTTATTGTTTCTAATTTATGATTATTGAAACATAGTACTATTATAATTGTTTTTTATTTTAAAAAAGTTTATTATTCTATCATGAATTGTGATTCAATGATCTTACTCAATTTATCATTACATTGCAATCATGGTTATGTATTTTAATGTATTATGATCTATTGATAACTCATTTGTGTCTTATTGATTATGTTATACACATTATTGAGAATTTGATATCACCCATTTATTATGTTTCCATATTTCCATATGAATTTCTCTGAAGGGATATTTACATAATATATTCATGTATGGGGAATTTTTAGGGATCAAATTTACATTGCATTGATAACTATGATGGATATGAACCTATATCCCAAGAATTCTTTTTTTCTTGGGTATTGGTTTTAATTATTTTTATGTACGAACATCAATTATGTTCAACACTATATCAAGATGAATTTCTCTGAAGGGATATTTACATAATATATTCATGTATGGGGAATTTTTAGGGATCAAATTTACATTGCATTGATAACTATGATGGATATGAACCTATATCCCAAGAATTTTTTTTTATCTTGGGTATTGGTTTTAATTATTTTTATGTACAAACATCAATTATGTTCAACACTATATCAAGATGCACAGATTTTGAAAATATCACATGGTGTCAATGTAGATTTTTTTTGGGATTGAAGATTGACACAAATTTGGGTATGGATCCTCATATTAATATCTTTCAGACCTAGGATTAAAGGATACGTATGAAAAACTTGAAAATATAAGATTAATATTTCTTATACATTTATATTGCATCATATTGTGACATTACCAATGTTTATTCTTAATATAACATTAGGGAATAGTTTTATCATTCACCAAAATATAAGAAAACATCAATAAGAGTCTAAAAATTGGTAAAATTTCATGGTTGAAATTTATTTAATGTGGTGTAATGTTACAACCCTAATATCAAATGAATATTTTTTATGAATTTTCATTCATCAATTAGGTATATCAATATTAAATTTATTTTTGTAATGGTTTCAATGATATATATATATATATAGAACCTCAAAAGTTTCCATTAGTTTCTTTTCCACAAAATTTAAATTTAATTATAGTGGAATAATATGATTAATAAAAATGTTTTATAAAATATTTTTATTGTATTTGTGATTCATTTTTCACATAAAATTATATTTGATAAATAAATTACATTTTTTATTAAGTTTTTTATATGATCATTGAAATTCATATGAAATGTTATGTGAAACGTATAAAAAAATAAATTATAAAATATAATCTGTATAAAAATAATAATAATTTATAATTCATTTCTAATTTATATTAAATTTATTTTAATTTATAAATTCTTACAATCATACTATGTGTAGATGATATATTACTATGTAATTATCCATTTAAAATATTGTTAGTTTTTATACAATAATCGATTAAAAAATACCCCTCCCATCTGGATATATATGCACCCCACCTCCAATAAATGTTCAGATAATCAATACTATACATTATATTGGACTTAAATAATAACATAATCAATAATAGATTCAAAAATACCCCTCCCATCTGGATATATATGCACCCCACCTCCAAAAATTTATCATTGAATCCAAAATTGCATTAATTTGAAATTAATTTACCAAATCCACCTTGTAAATTTAAACAACCATGACTCAAAAACTCTTTCTCCCTTTTAATTTGTAATTATTTTCCAAGAAAAAATTTAAAAAATACACTTATTTTTCAACTATGATGACATTATCATTAAATATAAATACTTTTCATCGATTAATGTTGATATATCAACCATTACATCTCACCAAAAACTTTTTCATAACCAACTACTATGTAAATATAATGGTTTTTATATTTTCATTTAATTTTCTACATGAGATAATTTTTATTCGAACACAATAAAATATAATTTTAAAATAATTATATTATATTATTTTCATATTTTTATCATTATATATATATATATTCTTTATGATATATTATCAATTTCCTTTCACTAAACCTTTTATCATAACTCATTACATTAATAAAATAATAGTTTAAAAAGAATTGTCTTTTTTATTACAATTAATATCTTAAAATTTTTAATAGAGAAAGTAATTTTAAGGGTAATAATAAACTTGTAGTTTTATTATAATATAATTTTTATATAATACTAAATTATTTATTGAATATTATTTTCTTTTGTATTATGTTGAAAAACCTCACTCACCATGATGGTTTTGTATTACCTAACTAATCGATACTGTTTTATTTAGCTTATGTCTTCCATGGATATTCTTAAAAAAATTATTTCATGATATAATAAAAAACTAATTTTAACTTATTTCATGTTTATGATTATATTATGATAATATATAGATCATAAAAATGAAATTGAATGTAAAAAACATAATAAATTTTAACCATAAAGTAGTAGTGTATTGAGGAAGATTCTATATATAGTAACTATTTCATGACAAATTATACTACATTGATTTTATAATAATATTTATATATATATATATAATACCATGAAAACAATATATCTCACTAATCCATCTCATTATGACATTTGACCACAACAATTACAATACATCAGTTTTCGTGATTGTGAACTTAATAACCTCAAAAGCCCCGGCGTGTATAACATTAATTTAATAAATGAATGAAATGGGATAATAAATGAATTAAAAGGAATAATAATTCATAATTTAACGTGAAAATGTTTATTATGAAATTAGATAATTAATAAAATTTAATTATTTAAAAGGTTATAAAAAATGAGGTCATTCGGGACTCAATGTAAGAGTTTTCTTTATAAGCCTCTATTATTTTTAGTTATTATCCTTCTATTTAATATCTACTCTAATATGACCTAAATAACTAATGAAGAAATGAATAAAAAAATATATAGTCATTTTGGAAGAATTTATGGTCTCCTTACCACCCAAAATTTTTTGTATTTCACACACACTGTTTTTCAGATGTGTTTCTATTCCACATATTTTATTTTTTAAAAATATGTTCTCTTTCACCAAATATTTCTATAAATTATTATTCATACCTTTCTTATATTATTACATTATTACCTTTGATTGTATACTTTATTTTTTTTGATATGCATTCTATTATGTTTCCCAAATTCATTTTTTTTTGTCAACAATAAGAATATTATAAATAATGCATTTTTGGTTTCTTAAACTATTAAATGTCTGCTTATTATGTTTATCCTATATATTTATTGTATACTTAATTGACTAAAACCATTTAGTATATATTTATTCTGATTGTTGATTATCACATTTTATATATTACACTTTTCCTTAGGGTATCAACATGATTTACCATTTGACTAAACCTTTAGACACAATCAATTTCTTTATCATCGATTTTTTCATGTTTATTCTCAATCTATGTTTTTTTCTATGTCAAAAACATATTCCAATTATATTATAATGAGTCATGTGGTACCATAATTATATATCACCACAATTGAGGGTTTAATTCTTAATATCCCATGAGATCGCTGTATGTGTTCTAGAAAAAGTAGGCCTTATATAGAAAAAAATTCTTGGGATATGTGATTTTAGAACCATCCTTAATTTTATGAATTTTATAGGTTCAATTAGACTATTCCATAACTCTATGAATAGATCATGTGTAGTTATCATGATACACAATATTCCAATACTACAATAGTAATCCTTGTACTTTATTTATCCTGAAATAGCTTATATTTATTCCATGTTTTAAAAATAATCATGTTTACCATGATCATTTGATATTTGACACTTATTACATATATTTATGTAATCGTTTATGATCATTAATTTATTTATTCTGTGTTATTTTTATTGAGTCATAAGATTAATCTCTTATGGACCTTGTGAATGGATATATACTTATGATATCAAAACTCATGATTCTATTGTATTGTTCCTTTAATCATTAAATTTCAATAAATATCATGAATATACCTTGATTATGATCTATTGAGGAATAATACTTGTATTAATGATTATGTTTTACCCCTTACTGAGCATTTTAGCTAGTAGTGTTCTTATGTTCCCATTTTTCCAAATGATTTTTTATGAAATTATAGAGGTTTCTTATAATCATGTGTCTATAATTATTGTGGATGAAATTTAAATTAAATTTATAGTTAAGATAGATATGTACCTAGTTCCTAAGGACATAAAACTTTTTATCTTGAATGTTGGTATCAATTATTTGAATGTATGGAAATTATATATTTTCATCCCTATATCTAGAAGTGTGGGACCAAGACATCCTTGTTGAGTCAATAAGGATTCCTTATGACATTTCCATTCCTTCATGTTTTGAAAATCAGAAACACTCATTCTTAAGGAACATCTCTTTTTCCTTATGTTTTATCTTCATAAGGAAGACTTTCCTTCCCTATGGAAATTTATCCTTATCATGTATTCATTGTTCAAATTCTAAGTGTAAAATTAGGTTTTGTATCCAGAACCTTAAAATCATATATATACATAGATATAAAGAATTCTATTTTTAGGATCCGAATTCAGGTTCCGAATTCATTAAATTCATACTATGATCTTTCTGAGTTCTGGTTCCAAATTCTCTGAATTCAGACTATGAACATTCCGAGTTCACATTCCAAATTCTTCTGAATTCAGACTCTGAACTTTCTGAGTTCAGGTTCGGAATTCTTATAAATTCAGACTTCGAGTTCTCTGAATTCAAACACCGAATTTCCTTCAAATTCAGACTCCGAATTCTTATGAATTCAGATTCCTAATTCTAATGAATTCAGAGTCCGAGTTCTTTGAATTCAAACTCCAAATTCTTATTTCTTCAGACTCCACATTCTTATGAATTCGGACTCTGAATTCTACTAAATTAATACTCTGAATTCTACTCAATTAAAACTCCGAACTCTACTGAATTCAACCCTTGAATTTCCATGAAATTCGGACAACAAATTCCATAAAATTCAGGTACTGAATTCATTGGAAAATAGAATCTAAATATCCATATACTATAGACCCTGAATTGTTTTTGGGTTAGACTCTGAACATTTTTTTCCTTACACTCTGAAAAAATGGATTTATATATGATTTTTTTGCTTACTCTTTTTAGGGTTATAAAGGGATGTCATGCTTTCTGTTTCTATCCAACCATAGTTAGAGTGACACATGTATAGGTCCCTCTGAAATTCAAGGAAAAATATGACCATTGGATAAGGGGGGTGACCATTGGAGATGTACATATAAATAAGAGCTCATTTTAAAGAGCTCAGAACTGTTAACTTGACATTAGTTGATCAATCAAGAGATTACATGCTGTTGAAGTAATTTCTAGAGAGATAATATCATTACTTATGCATACTGAACATCTTTTTTAGACTTTCTTCATGTGATTAAAAAAATTTCTGAGTACATTAGAGGGATTTTAAGGATAGGAAGACATAGGTGCCAACTACCTTAAAGTATTGTGGACATCCTTACTAAGGAAGACAGAGTTGCCTACTAACTTGAAGTTCAAGGGCTTGCGGGGATAGCAAGATAGACTCCGATCTTCAGATCGAGGTCTTACCCTGGTGTGGGTAAAAAGGGCTTTCTTGAAAGTATAAATAAATGGACCTTTATCCAAGGTTGTTGGATACCCTACTCTTAGGGTTAAAAGATTTACTACTTGTTACTTGTATTTTTTCAAGTATTCCACTACATTTTGATTGTTGAAAAAAGTATAACTATCTTATAATTTCTTATACTTGTACTCTGATTAGTAAGATTCTATATACACTAAGGTATAATCTTTATATTTTTGTAAACTTTTCTTAATTTTCATTTCCGAAACCACATTTCTAATATCAAGAATGTCTTTGAACTAAGAGGTCTTGTGAATTTACCATGTTTAACACTGTTAAACATTACCATCTTTGAAAGCTCTAAAAGAATTTTTAAAGTATACAATTCACCCCCCCGCTTTTATATTGAGCATATATATCATTATTATGATACTATAATTAATATCATTTCGATTCGACAATTGGTTTCAAAGCAGATCTCTGAAATACATATATTCACATATATGTTTACTTGCCCATGCTTTTCTTTGTTCTATATTTTCCTTGCTTAGGATAATTTTATCTTTGTTTACAAACTATTATTACTAACATGTTTGTGTGGAAAGATATTTTCTCTTAAGATGAAAGGAATGAATGTTGGTTTCATAGACAACCTGAATCCTTCTCGACCACCTATTTTTTATGGAAATGAATATGAATATTGGAGAGATCTCATGAAGACATTTGTTACCATTACTAGAGTAGACAATTTTGTTATGCTTACTGGAGGATATAAAATCCCTGATAAAGAAGTCAGTACTTTCACCAACCAAGAAAAACATGAATATCAATTAAATTATAAGGTACACAATACTTTTATTTGTTCTATGACAAGAAATATATATAGCCATATTTTATATTTTGATATGCAAATTTTATTTAGAATTAACTTGAAGTTACACATTTTGGTACTTCAAAATTTATTAAAACTAGAAGATCCATGCTCAGGGCTAAATATCATGGTTTATTATTTCCTTATAGAGAAACCATATGTAAGGTACAACAAAGATTCATGACTATTGTTATCAATTTTAAATCTATAAGTGAGAAAGGATTAGATGATGAAGCTCTTGTGGAAAAAATCATCGACATCATGCCCAATGAATGGGAATCCAAGAGGACAGCTATAGATGAGAATAGAAAAGTTACACAGATTTCCCTTGATGATCATTTTGGAACTCTTATTTTTCATCTTTTTTTCTCTTTTTCTCTTAATACAAGGGATCAGAAGGAAAAATTGGAACTCATTATCAACATGAAACCAGAATGAAGAGAGATGCTGATAATATTAATAAGAAGAATGGAAATGGCAGTGTTTCTTTTACAAAAATGTCAAATCATATAAAATCCAAGACACCAAAGAGAGTTACTAGATCTAAATATATGAAGGTTTTTATTCAATTTGAATCTAGTGGGAGTGAATATTAAAAAATTTAATTAGCCAATCTTGCTCAAAGAATGATCAAGATTGTTGGATAGAAGAACTTACAATCCAAATACAAGAAGAGGAATGGAAATATAAGAAAGACTCAGAAGTCACTTTTTATGAATGCAATAGAGCTGGACATATATGTCTAGATCATCCTATTCTTAAGAAAAAAGTATAGAAAATAAAATCATTATGACAAAAATATAAAGAAGTACTACAATGATAACGATAAGAATGTTTTGAAAGATAATGACACATGGAGTGCCAGTGGTGGATACTCTTCTGAAGAATCATCAGATTATGAATCTTCTGGACGGACGAATCTTGGTTTACTAGCCACACTACATATTGAAAATCATTGCATAATGGCTAAGGTAAAAAATGATGAATCCATCAAAAATATATTGTTGATTTAAATTTATAGTTATAGTAAATTATACTAATCCTATAATAAACAACCTTCTTCTGATGAAGATAATACTTTAATTACCTATGAATAATTTTCTAGGTTTGATAAACTCCTTGAGAATGAGAATTAAAAACTCAAGAAAAATATTGATAAAGAAAATTCTAGAAATACTATTCTTACAAAGGAAATATCATATCATTCTAAATATCTTGATAAGAAAATTTTTGATTTTGAGAATATTATAAAAAACCTTGATGAAGTTAATTCTAAGAAGGATAAAGTTTCTAAGGATCTTGAAAACTTAATTTCTAATAAAAATAATTTTGAGACAAGATATAGTTCTAAAACTAATGTTTTGGAAAATAAGATCTTACTTATTAGACTGAAGTGAGAAATATTTTCCTTGAGTAAGTGTTGGTCAAAATTTACCTTAGTTAATGAAAATTTTGATAATATTTATTCTGAAATCTGAAATCTACGAAATAATTGTGGTTTTGGTTATATTAGTTCAAAACTGATTTTTAGGAATAATTATTTTGTTCCCAAAAGTCTTCCATTATGCACTAATTTTCAGTTTTTTGGGCATTGGGAAAAAAATAGTTCCTTCAAAAAAACTAAATCTTTAGGATTTCATAAATCTTACTTTTCAAAGAAAATATGGATTCCTAAAATATTTCATTCTATTTTTTTTAGATCCAAGAAATTTTGGATTCTGAAAGTCAAACACACTTATTTTCAAGAAAATAAAGATAGTACCAACAACAATACGTGGTACATGGATAGTGGATGTTACCAACATATGATAGGTAACAAAAACTTCTTTGAAAATATTATCAAGACAAAAGGAGGAAATTAACATTCTAATATAATGGTTAGGGATAATTTATTGGTATAGGTAACATCGTTCTTATTGGAAAAACATTGAAATGTTTTATTTGTTATGGTTCTTAAGGAAAATCTCTTTAGCATAAGTCAATTATGTGATGAAGGTTAGCATGAGAATTTTAGGAATAATAAGTGATTAGTACACAATTCAAAGGAAGAGTTTGTTCTTTCTTCCCATAGGCAAGAGAATGTATACACACTAGAAATAAAAGACCTTAGGAGCCAATACTTACCTTGCCTTAGTGAAATGGAAGATCATTCTTCGTTGTGGCATAGAAGGTTTGGACATTGTAATCTTAGAAACCTATGAAAACTATCTAAGAAAAGACTAGTTAAGGATCTATCAAATCATATATTTGATTATTAAAAAGTTGTTGATACTTATCAATATTGAAAACAACATAAATCATGTTTTAATTCAGTTGGTGAAGTCTCAACCACTAATGCATTACAGTTCTTTCATATGGATATTTTTGATCCAAAAAAAAAACTGGAAGCATTGGAGGCAAATATTTTGTATTTGTATTAGTTTATGTTGACACTAGATTTATGTGGGTCTATTTTCTAGCATTGAAATCTGAAGCTTTTTATTATTTCAAATGTTTAATATCCCATGTTAAAATTGAGAAAAAACTTTCTTTAAAAACTATTCATAGTGATCATGGAGGAAAATTTCAAAATTCTGACTTTGAATCTTTATTTAGTAGAAAAGGAATTACTCATAACTTCTCAGTACCCAGAACACCTCAACAAAATGGTGTTGATGAATGAAGAAATATAATTATTCAAGAGATAATAATAACCAAGTTGAGTGAGTATTTGGTAGCTAAGCATTTTTGGGCTGAAGCTATAAGTACTGCTTGTTATACTATAAATCGTGTTTTGATTAGACATTTTCTTAATTAAACTGATTATGAGTTAATGAATGGTAGAAAACATAGAATTTCCTACTTATTGGTTTTTGGTTTCAAGGTATTACTTCTGAATACTAATGATAATCTACACAAATTTTCACCAAAATCCGATGACGGAATTTTCTTAGGCTACTCCACAACTTCAAAGGCTTATAGATTCATCAATAAAAATACTTGTACTGTTGAAGAAACAATACATGTCAAATTTGATGAAACTGATCCTTTTTTAGACAACCTCAACCTATATCATCGGATTTGTTTTCAAAAAATTATTATTAACTTTTTTTAGAAGATCCTCCTGATATTTAAAATGTCCAAGAAGATATTTCAAAAACATTTACCCTAGAATATTTCCTACCCTACATTGATGAACGGGTTTTAAAAAACCCAAATCAGTTGTTTCTTAAGAATCATCCCTGTGATGGTATCATTGGTGATGTAAATCAAACTATACGGACTAGAAGTTCCTTAAGAAATGAAGTAAAACATCTAGAATTCCATTCCCAATTAGAACCAAAAAGCACTGATGAAGCATTATGTAATGATGATTGGATAAAACCTATGCAAGATGAGCTAAATGAATTCGAAAGGAATAAAGTATGGAACATGGTTGAAATACCTAAGGAAATTTCTGTTATTAGAGTAAAATGGGTCATTGGAAATAAGAGTGATGAAAATGGGGTCATTATAAGAAATAAATCTTGATAGGTTGATAAAGTCTATAAACAACAAGATGGAATAGACTATGAAGAAATGTATGCTCCAGTAGCCAGACATTATTCTCTTCGTATTCTACTTTCCTTTGCATCATTTTTCAATTTCCAACTTTTTAAAATGGATGTTAAATGTGCTTTCCATAATGGTTTTGTTCAATAGGACGTTTTTGTTGAACAACCTCCTGGTTATGAAGATACAAAGCATCCTGAACATGTTTTCAAACATACCAAAGGATTGTACGGAATTAAACAAGCCCCTCGAGCTTGGTATGATAGAATTATATGATTTTTGTTTCAAAATAATAATGTTAAGTGAAATGCTGATCCGACCCTTTTTATAAAGAAAGATAAGAAAAATATTTTTATTGTTAAAATGTATGTTGATGAAATTTTATTTGGTTCAACTCAGTAATCATTAACTGATTCCTTTGCGGATCTAATGAAATATGAGATTGAAAAGGGTTTGATGGGTGAGTTAGAATTTTTCCTTGGTTTTCAAATTTCTCACAAACCAGAAGGAATATATATATACAAACATAAGTATATTAAGTATCTTCTTAAAAATTATGTATATGACAACACTAAGAGTATAAGTACTCCCATTGGTACCTCAAATTCAATTGATCTTGATGAATCTGGGAAACCAGTTGGTCATATATCTTTTAGAGGTATGATAGGAAGAATACTATTCTTGACATCTAGTCATCCAAAATTAATGTTTTCAGTATGCTTATGTGCATGATATCAATCGAATCCTATGGAATCTCATTTAAAGTCAGAGAACATAATTTTTTCTACTTAAAGGAAACCATGGATTTAGGGCTCTTTAAAACATTTAGAAATTATTTTGTTTTAATATGTTTTTCAGATGCTGAAATTGGTGGACATTGAATGTATAGGAAAAGTACATCTGAAACGTTTCATTTCATAGAAGATTAATTTGTTTCTTAGTCATGAAAAAATAAACACTCATTAGAACTCCCCATTGCTGAAGCTGAATATGTAGCAGTTGGAAGTTGTTGTGCTCAAGTGTTGTGGATGAAACACACACTCAAAGATTATGGCATGAGTTTTAACAAAACAAAAATTTTGTGTGATGATACTAGTTCCATTTCCCTATTTAAAATCCCTGCACATCACTCTCATGTAAAACACATATATATTAGGAATCACTTTCTCAGGGATCACACAGAAAAGAGATATAATTATTCAATTTATCGGAATGCAAGATCGACTAGGTGATATTTTCAAAAAATAATTACCATCCAATAGATTTGAATACATTAAATAATAGTTAGGAATGATAACCTTAAGGTAATCATCCTTATTTACTTCTTGTTGAAACCTATCTCCTTAAAGTAAGAAACTCTTTTTTATAGGGGGAGTTCATTTGTTATGTAGGTTCTAAAATTTCTTCGTAATCTAAATGTTTTTTTCGTAATCTAAATGTTTTTTTCATAATCTAAAATTATTAGTAATGTATTTTTTTTTCATAATCAATTTTTTTTGTAATCTCAAATTTTTTCATAATCTAATTTTGTTTCATAATCTAAATTTTTTTCGTGGTCCAAAATTTTTTGTAATCTAAAATATTTCGTAATCTAAAATTTTTCGTAATCTAATTTTTTTTCATAATCTATATTTATTTGTAGTCTAAAATTGTTCGTAATCTAAATTTTTTATTCGTAGTCTAAAATATTTGTCAATCTAAATTTTTTTTCATAGTGTAACTTTTTTTCATAATCTTAAAATTTTTCGTAATCTAATTTTTTTTCCTAATCTGAGAATTTTTCATAATCCAAATTTTTTTCGTAATCTGAAATTTTTTCATAATATTTTCTTCATTATCAAAATTTTTGGAATCTAAAGTTCTTCAAGAAGAATTTTCCTCATTATGAATAATCATCCTAGAAATCTGAAAGGTATGTTTCCTTTCGTGAATTTTCGTAATCATATTTTACTTTTTGTTATTTTCATCTGTTTTTAAATTTTTGTAATCACAATTTCTTAAATATAAATGTTTTTCTTAAAAAACCTCAAAATATCAAATTCCACAAAAATTTCATTATGGACGTCTTCTAAACCGTCAGATCTGATCAAAAAGTTTTCCAGCCATTGGATTGAGTATGGAAGATGAACAATCACCCCAAACACCTATATAAAGGACCCCCGATGGTTGTCCCACAACGAAACTCAAGCCTTTGTGTGCTGAAGCTCTGCCATCCAACATAAGCTCATTCCAAACTTCACATATCTTTCTTAATTCTAAATGTCTACTGAAGTCTCCTCTCAGAATGATATGTCAACTGTCAAACCAATCTCGGAATGGTAGATATACAATGAAAGTTTAGTTGATCCGAATATTTTCTCACGGTATGATTATATCATCTCCAAGTATATTAAGCTGAATGGGTGGGAGAGTGTTTCCCTCTCAAATCCAAAAGCTCAGAATTTGGTATATTCAGAATAGTTAATAGAATTCTATGAGTCAGTAAAATTATTCATGGAAGAAGGCAGAGAAAAGTTGTCTATTATGTGATATGGGAAGACATATTCACTTTCATATTCCAAGGTGGATAGTTTTATTTGTATCCTATATAAAGAAGAATATTAGTTTTCTTCTCATATACTTCCTGATGTTCAAGGTGGTTTTGTTAAGGTGAAGGCCATGGATTTCCATGTTCTCGTAGAAGTAAAGACTCTGCAAATTCTTCACATATCTACAAATTTTCAGAGTCATGAATTGTGGGTTCAATGATTCATCATACCGAGAAAAGGAGGCGAGGATTCATCGAAGAAAATTGATTTGTACATTCTGGATTTCTTGGTAAACCTAAGGAAGATAAATTTGGTTAAATATATATTATTTATGATTGAGAACGCATAGAATGAAAATTTGAAAGCTCAGATTATCATGTATCCATCCATTCTTTCAAAGATGTTTTCCAGGGTTTCGAATCCATAAAAATCCCTTGCAAATCTATGTCGAGGAATTGAAAAGTTTTGTTGTTGAGTGATGATACTCTGAGAAGGATGAAAGTTGGATATTCTAAAGAATCCTATGAATATTATGATTTTATTATGGAGGATACATAATCCTTAATAATAAAATATGAGGTGGATGAGACCTCTGAAAAGGGTGGAAGAATGTGGAAGGTGAATGAAGTAGAAGAGAGGAAAAAAAACCCCAATGGATAAGGAAACCCAATCTGCACCACCAAAGCCGAAGAAGAAAAAATCCTATCCTGATGAGGTTCTAGCTAAATGGAGAAAAGAAATGAAAAATCATAATGAAGTGGAGCCTAAGTTTGGCTTAGATCCTGCAGTCACAAAATCATTGATGGGGAAGGCATCTGAAGAGCATAACCAGCAAGAGAAAGAGAAGAATCAGATGAAGAAATTGTTTGAGGCAGAGATAGTACAGTAAATTCTAAAGGCTACAGAGAAATCATACAAGAATATTCTAGTACCGGAATCATTCCGGATATAACCTCTACTAGAGGCTCCAAGAAATTTTTTTGTAATTCCGGAAAAACATCAAGAAGAATTAGTAGAAGAAAAATTAGTAGTAGAAGAAGAAGAAGAAGAAAGAAAAAAGAAGTGGTGATACTGACTATTTGATAAAGAAAGTAGAGGAGTTTCATGAGAAGGAACTCCCTTCTGAGAAATTATCATTTCGAAGCTATGAAGCTGAATAATCAATGCTTTCTACTCCTAGGAAGGATTAAGAAAAGGCTGAAGACGATGTAGAAAAACCATCTGAAGAAGAAATATTCCATAAATATTTCATTCACCCAAAGGATGTTGAGGCAGGAGTGGATATGGAAGAGGAAGATGATGACCAAATCGTTCATATATCTAATAGTGAACATGAATCCCCTGATGGAGAAGCTATTCAAACGATTGATAAGGGAAAACAGGTAATAGTTGATACACATACCAAGGCTTTTGTAAAGAAGAATGATGTTGGTGTTTCTTCAAAGAGGAAAGATAATGAGTTAGAAAACGAAACCTCAAAAACAAAAATCTCAGATTCAGAATCATCATCCCTTGGACATGATTTTGTAGTAAAGTCTTTAAAGAAGCTTTTTGGGACTATCCCTATATTTCCCAGTATAGATTTGAGATGCCAGATGCTTCAACACACCCTAAATCAAAAATTAGATTCAGTATCCATGGTGATGGGTCAATGTGTCAAGCTTGTGGATGATATCAGAACCTTTTTCAAAAACTATGAAACCCACAAAATATCATGAAAAAATATGACAAGATAGTCAATAAAGACAGTTTAAGAGATGAGAAATCTTGATGAATTCCAAGAAAGCATCATGGATGCATTTGACACCGAAGATGTGAAGATACATGATCTCGCAAATAGTTTTGAGGAAAAGATTTCCCTGGAACAGAATAATCTGATTCAATAAGTGAAATATCTATATGGGAAGTTGTATTCAGTTGCACAGAGTTAGAAGATAGAAAGGGATATCAGGATTGAGATAGAAGAGAATATTGCTAGACAGGAAGAAGTTCTAAGGTGTCAAGAATAATCTCTCAATGCTTAGGAAGAAAAAAAATTAAAGCCTTAGAGAAGAAAACAGAAGCCCAAGATCTGTTACTCAAACATGCAGAGGAGGACCATAAATAGCTCAAGAAGTTGAAAACAATAGTGAAGAAGATGATGCCCAAGGAAAAGGAAGGATAACCTTGTTCAATTCCAATATTTTGTTGTATTTTCCTTGTGTAATTTTTTTCCAATCGTAATGAAATTTTGTGTTTCTCTTTATACTTTTGGTTGTTTAGTTCTAATATTTTAGGTAGAATATTTCCTTTTCCATTCCCTATATTCCTTTTTGAAAATCAAAAAGGGGGAGAAAGGAATTTCAAAATGATTTCAAAGTAAATAAATAATTTCCCTATGCAATGGGGATTTCATCTATGGTGGAGTTCTCATCCAAGATGAATTTCACATGCAAAAAAATGCTAATTTTCAAAATGGAAATCAAGAATATGATCCATAGTGTTTCCGAAGCCTAACAAGGAGGTAGTCATATTCATTATTTCCAATGTGTTAAGGGAGAGATGTTTTATTTCAAAAGTCCAGAAAAATATTTTCTAAGTCCTTAAATTCTTTTTCGTAACGATGTTTGTGCTTTCCAAAAAGGAAGAGATTGTTGAGTCAATAATGTTTCCTTATGAATTTTCAATTCCTTTATGTTTTTAAAATCACATACACTCATTTTTAAGGAAAATATCTTTTTTCCTATGTTTTATCTTCATAAGGAAAAATTTACATCCATAAAGAAATTTATCCTTACGATGTTTTCATTGTTCATATTCTACGTGTAAAATTTGGTTCCGTATCCAAAACCTCAAAATCTTATATATATATATATATATACATAGATATAAAGCATTACGTTTTCATGATCTGAATTCAGGTTCGAAAATCTCCGAATTCAGACTCCGAACATTCTGTGTTTAGGTTCTTAATTCTCTGAATTCAGACTCCAAAATTTCTGAGTTCAGGTTCTGAATTCATCTGAATTTAGACTCTAAACATTCTACATTCAGGTTCTAAATTCTTATGAATTCAGTCTGTGAGTTCTCTGAATTCAGACTCTGAATTTCCTTGAAATCCAGTCTCTGAATTCTTATGAATTCAGACTCTAAATTATAATTAATTCTGAATCCCAGTTCTCTGAATTCAGACTCCGAATGCTTATGAATTCAGAAACTGAAATCTACTGAATTCAGAATCCGAATTCTACTGCATTTAGACACCGAACTCTCCTGAATTCAGACTCTGAATTTCCTTTAAATTTAGAATCCGAATTCTATAAAATTCAGGTTCCGAATTCATTGGAAAACAGAATCCGAATATCCATGTATTATATACAGTGAATACTTTTTTGGTTATACTTAACACTTTTATTTCTCCTTACAATCCGAATAAATGTTTTGGTTAAGCAACCATATTTTTTCTTACTCTTGTTATGGTTATAAAATGATGTCATGCTTTCTGTTTCTAACCAACCATTATTTGCGTGACACGTGTACAAGTCCCTCCAAAATTCAAGTTAAAAATATGACCATTGGGGGAGGGAGCCGACCGTTGGGGATGTGCATATAAATAGGAGCTCATTTTGTAACACTCCAATCTTCTACGGTACGTTTCCCTTTGAATAATGTGATAGCGTGTGTTGTACGCAACATCGAGTTCTATCAAAGACCACAACCGATCAAACTAGCCACTATGAATAGTAATACCAACTTTTTGAAATTATATATACTTTATATTTCAAAATGGACTTCATTTTTGGATTCGGAATATCGAATTTAGCCTAAGGTGAAATTTTGGTACTTTTCGAATAACTTTAATATTTTGATGAATAGTGAAAATTTACTAAATTTTAATTAAAAACAACATTTTTAATAGAAATAATTTATATTGATAAATTATGAATTTGAGTGGTTTTTTTAGAATATATTTTTACCATTTTATCCAATGGTGTTCATTAGAATTAATTTCACTTTGAAATTGGTCCTAAACAATTGTCAATCTTTTGGTATATATTGTTTCTTAAAAACACGCTATTTATTGTAACAGCGGTAATTAATTATAAAATTAATTAATGAAACTTATATGTTTGGAATTTTTTAAAATAGACATCATTTTTTAATTCGGAATATCAATTATAGCTTAGGGTGATATATTGGCATTGTTCTGAAAAACTTCAATTTTTGATGAATAGTGAAACTACTAAGTGGTAGTTAAAAAACTGAATTTTTCATAAAACATAATTTTACCGCTTCTGTGAATGAAATTTCCAAAATCTGAGAGACACAGTTAATATCAAGAAGTAAAATGTTGTTCAATGAAATGAAAATAATTTTTGGTGAATAGTAACTTTTTACTTTTATTTACCACAGTTAAAAGTAAATAGGGTGATTAAGGGTAAAAATGATATTAACATTACCCTAACACATGTCCTAATTCTTTTGGACAAGTTTATCTCGACCAAAAACAACCTTAGGAATAAAATATTATCATTTAGGTCCACTTGGATTAGATTAAGACATTTATTATTATTTAATTCAAAGAAGAGTTAAAAGAGTTAAAATCAATGTTTATTTACTTAAACATTTTTAATATAGGGTTATACATAAGATAAATTCGACGGTAAATATTCATTAGAAAGCTAATAATATTTCCTACATTATGATATTTTATTTATAATTTTTAGACTTTAAATAGTTTAATTTATTTATGACACAATGATGATGTAGTAATTACCATAATAGTGACAAATTAAAATAATTGATATTATAAATACCCAAATAAATATAATTTGAGACTTTTTATGAATTACACTAATTTTATAAGTTAATATGACATGTTAGGAATGATTTAATTAAATTTTTTCTAAGTAATCATTCTTTTATGAGTTTCACAAAAACCAGCAATTGAATAGTGTCAAAATTGACCTAAAAGAGTTTATAAAACAAATATTATATTATTAATTGATATTAAATTCCTAAAAAGCAAAGGTTCATCCAGGAGAATTATATCAAGATAGGTGTATCATTAATGGGCCACTTGGGGGTCGTTTGGATGTATATAGTAAGTTCATTAACCATATAATATAAAAATACAAAGAGACATTGTAAAAGTGAAACTAATTAACTAAGAGTTAATACTTAAAGATAAGGTTAGTATAATGACCCAAACCTGTCTAAATTCTATTGGTTGAATGGTTTTCGACCTATACCCACCTTAACCTTTGAATAATAAACTTTGGAGCTATTAGAAACTGAATATGAATTTATTATAAATTAATATTTCAAGCTTTTCCAAAGGTGCCCCTCACCCCTCTTATAAAAGGGAACTCCCCCTTCTCATTAGTTAACACTTTGAAAGCCTTTTGGTTCCGAAAAAACCTTCCCGAAATACTCTCCCAACTTCCCTAAATACAACATAGAGGCCTTATTTTTATCATAAAGCCAACCTAAGGAGCCCTTTTGATCAAATCAAAAGGAAGAACCCGAAGAAGAGGTAATGATTTCACCACCGTTTTCCAAGTTCCTTTCTTCTTCCACTTCTTCTTCATTTATTGTTACCATTCTAAAATAATAACTCCAGTATCATATATATATACTGTGATGATATTATAAATATGGTACAACCATATTCAGTATTCTATCCACCCTTTGAATAACATGTCACCATACGTGCGTACGTACGGCTTACCGTCTCCACGTCGTGGTGTAATTGTTATTCAATATATTATTATTTGGATGGGTATAATAATGATGTGTAACTCATGTAAATAATAAATATAACATGTTAATGATTCTGTATATATGATATACCATCCATTTATATATTATTTTAATATCAAATTAATGATATTGTCGCTCGTGCGTACGTATGGACTACCGTCTCCACGAACGCGATGAGATTCATTCTCCATCGTATCCATTGAAGTATAATTATCATTTTATTATTTAAAAATAATGTTTAAGGACTTGATATCATTCTGGATATAAATAATATACAACCTATCCATGATAAACATGGCTTACGTAACAAAACATATTAAAATAAAATGAGTAAGTTAACACCCGAAACGACGATAATACTAAGATATTATTAACAAAGAAATGTTAAAAGATCATATATGATATCATATTAATATATATGATTATTGTATAATTTAATAACAATTATTTCACCATTATACAGGAGGTTAACCTACCTTCAACCAAGGAAATGTACAAGGTAAGGGTTATTTCACAATCTCTTCATTATCCGAGGTTGTTTATACGTAATAATCTACCGGGATCTCATTATCATCCACATCCATGTTTCTTAAAAATGTATTTCAAAACATTTTTACTATTTAATAGAGTATGGGTTAAAGTCATTTATACCCTTGTTTGACTTTTTATAAGAGTTTTATAAAGTAATCTTTCCGTCGTTTTCCAAACAAGGTGCTTTTTAACCTTTTCGACAGCATTGAGGTAAGAATGTTTTTTTAACTTATACGGCGGGTGTGGTTATTTTCCGCTGTTATAAAATCGTCGAAAATCCCTTATAAGATTATAAGAATATTTTCAAAGAAAATGTTTTATTTTATAAATATATGACTCTTAAATGATTTCAAAATAGAAACAGATATTTCTCTAAAAAGAGTTTTGATTTCATCTATGTCAACATCCTTTGATGGATTTTATGCTTATTTGAAGTTGATTTATTATGATACAAAACTTCTATATTGTATTGAAGGTTTTGTGATATGTTTTACTGTGGATGTGTTATTTTTATACCATTCATGGTTTATGGATGAAGTATTTACATTTTGTATGCTAGTTTTAATACGAATGTTTATGTTATGTTTAAACCTTTTCATATGGGAATGCATTGGACACAATATGTGACGAGTGGAGCCCGCTATAGCTCCTCGATGCATCGGTAGGTCTCATGAGACAAACTAGTGTCTTGGCACAAGGCCTTGGCAAAATCTTATTTGTAGTCTTGGCACGAGGCCTTGGCTATGTGGTTATGATAGTCTGGCATTATGAATTCCATCATTAAGAAAGTGGTTATTGATATTGCATGTGATTATTCGATTAGTAGAATATCCATGTGAATAAGTAAATGTCATTATTTTATTTTACTTTTTCCATACTATTTTTATGTTCAAGTTTAAAAGGATTTTGTTTTAGTTATACATTTCCTTAAATGTTTATGATTATTTTTGAAAGTTTCCGCTATATTGTTATCCTTACTGGGCATTTGAGCTCACCCCTTTTCTATGTTTTATTTTTCCCAGGATGTGAAGAAGTAAGTTATGAATGACCTGCAGGGATAGTATGTGGGGATATGAGTGTGGAATATGGAGACAATATATTGTTTTAACCTTTCACTTATTGATGTAATGTCAAACTTTATGAATATATCTAGTGTTTCCAAGGCTACTAAACCAATCGGTCTTTTGAGATTTTATCTTTCTTGTGATCATGACAATGTTATATAATAATGAACCGACTCTCGGTAACTGGGGTCGGGGCGCAACAGTTGGTATCAGAGGAAGTTTAGTACAAACCATGGAAGCTAGATTTAGATAAACTCTGATTAGAGGATGTAGACCTAAGATGGACTTTGAGGATTAGTATAGAAGAACTTCCTAGAATTTTGGTATTGTAGATAATTTGTGAGTTTTCTGAGAAATATATCCCTATCTGGATACGAGCAGGCAGAGGAGGCTCTGGCACAGATGTACCTAGGGGTAAAACCCGAAAACACCACTTTGAGCTAGACTCGAATGGGAACTGGTGCACGACAACAGGCCTTGCTGCACTCTTGGTTACGACACTCCCGGGGGATATGCTTAGGATAACTTTCATTTTCTTTACAAATCATTTTGAAGGGTTTATGAGTATATACTTACTCAAAGAAAACATTTTTATGATTATGGATTTTATCCATAAATAGTTCATTTTATGTTAAGTGTTTTATAAGTATGGGATTATGTATTTTGATTCATAAACTGATCAACTTCGTTCCATTGATTAGAAATGGCTCCTAGTGGAAGAAATGGAAACCGTATCAATGCACACACTCCATGTAGGGATTTACCTCTTGCTCAAGATAATTATAGTGGAGATGGTGATGCAACTGGTGCCGATCAGCTAATCACCATACTGGGACAACATACTCAGGTTATGAATAATAACCTTACTCGTATGGAGCACCCTGATCCACAGCGTGGAGGATCAATGTTAGATCACATCATGAGGCAACAACCACCAACGTTCAATGGGAGTACAAATCCCTTAGTAGTTGGGAAATGGATATTTTCCCTAGAGAAAATATTTCAGGCTTTGGGGAGTAGTGAAATGGAAGAAGTTATCATGGCAGTTTACCGACTCACTGGAGATGCTGATCAATGGTGGTCATTGATTCAAAATACTAAGGAAGATGATGAAGTATCAAATATGGAATGGAGGGAGTTCAAAGATCTATTTTAAGAAAAATAGTTTCCTCCCGACCATTGAGTAGATATGGAAAGGCAGTTTTGGAGTCTGAGACAAAAGGAGGATGAGAATGTCGCAAAGTATGAGGCTTACTTTACAAGGTTAGCAAGGTATGCTAGAGATTATATATGTAACCCAATAAGTAATATTGATCTTTTCATTGATGGGTTAAAAACATATCTCTGTCGAGCATTAGTATCACAATCCTTCTCGTCGTAAGAAGACATTGTCTCATGTGCTACCAAAACAGAAAATTAATTCTCTAAGTCTTATGACTTTAAAGCAAAGAAAGTGAAGAAGAGACCTGCTGATCAATCTAGGAATGGAAATAATGGGAAGAAGGGAAAGTTTGAATATCTATCTTGTGGTAAATGCGGGAAGAAACACCCCGGTACTTGCTTGAAGGGAACGAGAGTCTGTTACAAGTGTGGTGAAAAAGGCCACCAAGCTCGTGATTGAAAAGGGAAGAAGGAAGCTACCAATGTTCATTACTACAATTGCAGGGAGATGGGACATTATGCAAATGAATTTCCTAAGTGTCAGGAGAACTTACCTCAGAAAAGGCCCAGGGATCAAGGCCAAGCTTATGCTATCACTACTGCTGAGGTAGAAGCTCCGAAAGACGTGGTGGCAGGTAATTTAATGGTTTCCTCAAGTTTATAAAATGCATTATTTGATTCTGGATCATCGCATTGTTTCATATCTTCCCAGTTTTCTAAGCAAATTAGATATTTCCAATTTGATTTAACAAGGTAGTTGTCAATTAAAACTGCTATGGGAAGTATCATTGCAACAATGTTTTGTGAGTCAGTCCCCATTAGAGCACAAAAATGTTCTTTATCTGCTGATCTCATCGTCATACCTATGATTGAGTTTGATATAATCCTCGGTATGGACTGGATTTCGGACTATGATTTGAAGATTTATTGTAAGAAGAAAGAGGTTACGATTCTTGATGATGATGATAAGGAACACCTTATCTTTAGAGCAGAATCATCACCGCCTAATTCTTATCTAGATCCACCCCCAGTAGCTCAACTAAATTCAATTATTGGGGAGGAAGAGAATAAAATGAATATGGGTGAGGAAAGGAATGTTCAAATAGGGGATGTACCTGTTGTGAAAGAGTATGTAGATGTATTTCCCGAATATTTACCAGGACATCCTCCAGAATGAGAAGTTGAGTTTTTGATTGAATTAATTCCTGGATCAAGACCTATATCGAAGACCCCATATATAATGGCCACTGTAGATTTAGTTGAACTAAAGAAACAACTAGAGGAATTGAGTAAGAATGGATTTATTCTCCCTAGTGTTTCTCCATGGGGAGCCCCTGTTCTTTTTGTTAAAAAAAAGATGGATCTATGAGGTTATGTATCGACTACAGAGAGATCAATGCCATAACAATAAAGAACAAGTATCCCCTACCTCACATTGATGATTTATATGACCAAATACATGGAGCTCAATACTTTTAAAAGATTGACCTTCGATCTGGAAACCATCAGTTGTGTGTGAAGAAGGAAGACATTCCGAAGATAGCATTTCGAACCAGGTATGGACATTACGAGTTTACTGTAATGCCTTTGGGATTGACTAATGCACCCTCTATATTCATGGATCTGATGAATAGAGTTTTCCAGGAGTATCTAGATGAATTTGTGGTGGTATTTATTGATGATATATTGGTATACTCCAAAAGCTATTAAGATCATGAAAAGCACTTGCGCATTATCTTGAAGACTCTGAGAAGGCATGAATTATATGGGAAGTTTAGAAAGTGTGAATTCTGGCATCAGGAGATTTCATTTCTTGGCCATATTGTCTCTAAAGATGAAATCTATGTTGATCCTTCTAAGAACAAGGAAATCCAAGAATGGCTAGCACCTACGAGTATAACTGAGGTACGTAGTTTTATTGGTTTGGAAGGTTATTATCGACATTTTGTCCAGAATTTTGCCCGATTGGCTAACCCATTAACGAAGCTCACACGTAAAGGGGTTAAATTTGTTTGGAAAAGAGAGTGTGAAGAATGTTTTGAAGAACTAAAGTGAAGATTAGTCAATGCTCCTTTATTGACTCTGTCATCGGGGAATGATGGGTTCGTTATTTATAGTGATGCATCAAAAAAAGGACATGGTTGTGTCCTTATGCAGAATGATAGGGTTATCACCTATGCATCACGACAGTTGAAAATTCATGAACAAAACTATCCTACTCATAATCTCGAGTTAGCAGTTGTGATCTTTGCTTTGAAGATATAGAGGCACTACCTCTATGGTGAGAAATGTGAGATTTATACTGATCACAAGAGTTTGAAATATATTTTCTCACAAAAAGAACACAACATGAGGCAAAGAAGATGGCTTGAATTACTCAAGGATTGTGATTGAATGATACACTACCACCAGGGGAAGGCAAACAAGGTGGAAGATTCTTTGAGCAGAAAAGATCATGGATTTTTGAACAATATGAGAATTGAAAGGGATCCAATTTTCATGGATCTAGTGAAGATGGACATGGGAATAACCAGGGAAGGTGGAACATCAATGCCTTTTCAAATGGTTTACAAACCATATTTACTAGAAATGATTAAGAGTTCTCAGACCGATGATGATAAATTTCAAAAGAAGATTAAATCTGTGAATGATGAGAGACTGAGAGACTTTGTGTATGAAGATGGAATTTTGAAATTCGGGAAGAGACTTTGTGTTCCCGATATACCTGATCTAAAAAGGGAATTGCTGGATGATGCTCATAGTTCCAATTTCTCTATACACCCTAGGAGCACCAAAATGTATAGAGATTTGAAGGAAAATTTTTTGTGGGAAAATATGAAGAGGGAGAGTGCTGATTTTGTGTCAAGATGTATGGTTTGTCAACAAGTGAAAGCTGGAAGGAAACAACCTGGAGGAGTCATGCAACCTCTTCCCATACCGGAGTGGAAATGGGACAATATTACGATGGGATTTGTCATGGGACTACCAAAGACTCCTAGAATGAATGATGCAATATGAGTTATTATTGATCTTCTTACCAAGTCAGCACATTTTCTTGCTATAAGAGAAGATCTACCACTGGAACGTCTAGGAAGACTATATATAAATGAAGTTGTGAGACTTCATGGAGTACCCCTATCAATTGTTTCTGATCGTGATCCCCGTTTTACTTCAAGATTCTAGAAGAGTCTTCAAAAATCCCTGGATACTAAACTTCATTTGAGGACTGCCAACCACCCTCAGACAGACGGACAATCAGAATGAACTATTCAAACCTTATAAGACATGTTGAGATCTTTCTGGCTTGACTTTCAGGGTATGTGGGATCAATATTTACCTCTGGTTGAATTTTCCTATAAAAATAGCTTCCATTAGAGTATTCAGATGGCACCATATGAACCATTATACGGAAAGAGATGTCGTACACCAACCTGTTGGGATGACGTTGGTGAAAGAAAACTTGTAGGCCCATAACTTGTAGAGGAAACGATGGAAAAAGTGAAGGTAATCCAAAGTCACATCAAAGCAGCTCAAAGTAGGCAGAAGAGCTATGCCGATAATCGAAGGAAGGATTTGGAATTTCAAGTCGGTGATCATGTTTTCCTGAAGGTATCTCCATGGAAGGGAGTCATACGTTTTGGTAAGAAAGGTAAATTGATTCCCAGGTACATCGGACCTTTCGAATTTCTAGAACGAATTGGGGTTTTAGCTTACCGATTGGCAATGCCGCCAAGTCTATCCAAAGTTCAGGATGTGTTCCACGTATCTCTATTGAGGAAATACATGCCTGACCCAACGCATGTACTCACCTATGAGGAATTGGAACTGGAACCTGATCTGTCTTATTGCGAAGAGACCGTCAAAAATCTTGATAAGAGAGAACAAGTACTGAGAAACCGAACGACGCGTCTAGTAAAAGTTTTGTGAAGAAACCATAAGATGGAAGAGGCAATGTGGGAACCCGAGAAATTTATGATGAAGATCCACCCGAGTCTTTTCATATGGTAGTATTCTGGAAATTTCGAGGAAGAAATTATTTGAAGGAGGGGATAATGTAACACCCCAAGCTTCTACGGTACGTTTCCCTTTGAATAATGTGATAGCGTGTGTTGTACGAAACATCGAGTTCTAACACAGACCACAACCGATCAAACTAGCCGTTATGAATAGTAATACCTACTTTTTGAAATTATATAAATTTTATATTTCAAAATGGACTTCATTTTTGGATTCGGAATATCGAATTAATCCTAAGGTGAAATTTTGGTACTTTTCGGATAACTATAATATTTTGATGAATAGTGAAAATTACTAAATTTTAATTAAAAAAAACTTTTTTAATCGAGATAATTTATATTGATAAATTATTAATTTGAGTGGTTTTTTTAGAATATATTTTTACCATTTTATCCAATGGTGTTCATTATAATTAATTTCACTTTGAAATTGGACCTAAACAATTGTCAATCTTTTGGTATATATTGTTTCTTAAAAACACGCTATTTGTTGTAACAACGGGAATTAATTATAAAATTAATTAATGAAACTTATATGTTTGAAATTTTTTAAAATAGACATCATTTTTGAATTCGGAATATCAATTATAGCTTAGGGTGAAATTTTGGCATTGTTCTGAAAAACTTCAATTTTTGATGAATAGTGAAACTACTAAGTGGTTGTTGAAAAACTGATTTTTTCATAAAACATAATTTTACCACTTCTGTGAATGGAATTTCGAAAATCTGAGAGACACAGTTAATATCATGAAGTAAAATGTGGTTCAATGAGATGAAAATAATTTTTGGTGAATAGTAACTTTTTACTTTTATTTACCACGGTTAAAAGTAAATAGGGTAATTAAGGGTAAAAATGAAAATAATATTACCCTAACACATGTCCTAATTCTATTGGACAAGTGTATATCGACCAATAAACAACCTTAGGAATAAAATATTATCATTTAGGTCCACTTGGATTAGACTAAGACATTTATTATTATTTAATTCAAAGAAGAGTTAAAAGAGTTAAAATCAAAGTTTATTTACTTAAACATTTTTAATATACGGTTATACATAAGATAAATTCGATTGTAAATTGTCATTAGAAATATAATAAGATTTCCAACATAATTATGTTTTATTCATAATTTTTAGACTTTAAATAATTTAATTTATTTATGACACAATGATGATGCAGTAATTACCATAATGGTGAAAAATGAAAATAATTGATATTATAAATACTCAAATAAATATAATTTGAGACTTTTTATGCATTACACTAATTTTCTAAGTTAATATGAAATGTTATTAATGATTTAATAAAAATTTTTCGATGTAATCATTCTGTTATGAGTTTCACAAAAAATCAACTATTGAATAGTGTCAAAATTGACAAAAAAGAGTTTTTAAAACAAATATTATATTATTAATTGATATAAAATTCCTAAAAATCTAAGGTTCGGCCAAAAGACTTATATCATGACTGGTGTATCATTAATGTACCACTTGGGGGTCGGTTGGATGTATATACTATGTTTATTAACCATATAATTTAAAAATACAAAGAGACATTGTAAAAGTGAAACTAATTAACTAAGAGTTAATACATAAAGATAAGGTTAGTATAATGACCCAAACCTCTCTAAATTATATTGCTTGAATGGTTTTAGACCTATCCCCACCTTAAATATTTAATAATCAACTTTGGAGCCATTAGAAACTGAATACGAATTTATTATAAATTAATATTTCTAGCTTTTCCAAAGGTGCCCCTCACCCCTCATATAAAAGGGCACTCCCCCTTCTCATTACTTCACTCCTTCAAAGCCATTTGGTTCGGCCAAACTCTGCCCAAATAATCTCCCAACTTCCCTCACTACAACCTAGAGGCCGTAGTTTGATCATAAAGCCAACCTATGGAGCCATTTTGATCAAATTAAAAGGAATAACCCGAAGAAGAGGTAATGATTTCACCACCCTTTTCCAAGTTCCTTTCTTCTTCCACTTCTTCTTCCATTGTTGTTACCATTCTAAAATAATAACTCCAGTATCATATATATATACTGTGATGTTATTATAAATATGGTACAACCATATTCAGTATTCTATCTACCCTTTGAATAACATGTCACCATACGTGCGTACGTACGGCTTACCGTCTCCACGTCGTGGTGTAATTTGTTATTGAATATATTATTATTTGGATGGGTATAATAATGATGTGTAAATCATGTAAATAATAAATATAACATGTTAATGATTCTATATATATGATATACCATCCATTTATATATTATTTTAATATCAAGTGAATGATATTGTCACTCGTGCATACGTACGGACTACCGTCTCCACGAACGCGATGAGATTCATTCTCCATCGTATCCATTCAAGTATAATTATCATTTTATGATTTAAAAATAATTTTTAAAGACATGATTTAATTTTGGATATGAATAAGATACAACCTATCCATGACAAACATGGCTTACGTAACAAAACATATTAAAAGAAAACGAGTAAGTTAACACCCGAAACGACGATAATACTAAGATATTATTAACAAAGCAATGTCAAAAGATCATATATGATATCATATTAATATATATGATTCTCGTATAATTTAATAACAATTATTTCACCATTATACAGGAGGTTAACCAACCCTCAACCAATAAAAAGTACATGTTAAGGGTTATTTCACAATCTCTTCATTATCCGAGGTTGTTTATACGTAATAATCTACTAGGATCTCTTTATCATCCACATCCATGTTTCTTAAAAATGTATTTCAATACATTTTTACTATTCAAAATAATCTGGGTTAAAGTCAATTATACCTTTTTTGACTTTTTATATTAGTTTTATAAAGGAATCTTTCCATCGTTTTCCCAACAAGGTTCTTTTTAACCTTTTCGACAGAATTAAGGTAAGAATGTTTTTTTAACTTATACGGCAGGTGCGGTTAGTTTCTGCCATTATAAAATCGTCGAAGCTTCCCTTACAAGATTATAAGAATATTTTCAAAGAATATGTTTTATTTTATAAATATATGACTCTTAAATGATTTCAAAATAAAAAGAGATATTTCTCTAAAAAGAGTTTTGATTTCATCTATGTCAACATCCTTTGATGGATTTTACGCTTATTTGAAGTTGATTTATTATGATACAAAACATCTATATTTTATTGAAGGTTTTGTGATATGTTTGACTATGTATGTGTTATTTTTATACCATTTGTGGTTTATGGATGCATTATTTACATTTCGTATGCTAGTTTTAATATGAATGTTTATGTTATGTTTAAACCTTTTCATATGGGAATGCATTGGACTTAATATGTGACGGGTGGAGCCCGCTATAGCTTGTCGATGCATCGGTAGGTCTCATGAGACAAACTAGTGTCTTGGCACAAGGCCTTGTCAAAATCTTATATGTATTCTGGGCACGAGGCCTTGGCTATGTGGTTATGATAGTCTGGCATTATGCATTCCATCATTATGAAAGTGGTTATTGATATTTCATGTGATTATTCAATTAGTAGAATATCCATGTGAATAAGTCAATGGAATTATTTCATTTTACTTTTGCCATACAATGTTGTAGTTCCAGTTTAAAAGGCTTTTTTAGTTATAAATTGCCTTAAATGTTTATGATTATTTTTGAATGTTACCGCTATATTGTTATCCTTACTGGGCATTTGATCTCACCTCATTTCTATGTTTTATTTTTCCCAGGATGTGAAGAAGTAAGTTATGAATGAACTGCAGTGATAGTATGTGGGGATATGAGTGTGGAATATAGAGAAAATATATTGTTTTAGCCTTTCACTTATTGATGTAATGTAAAACTTTATGAATATATCTAGTGTTTCCAAGGCTACTAAACCAATCTGTCTTTCGATATTTGATCTTTCTTGTGATCATGCAAATGCTATATAATAATGTATAAGGCCCCATCCTTAAACCTTACTTAATATTGAGTTATTACAAGATTACGCATTGAGGATCTTTTCATGTTTAGAGTTTTAGAGAATTAGATCATGAAACTTGCATTACATTTCACATTTAAACAAATTGGTTACATAAAAGACAATATTCATTCTTCCCATCAACGAAAACATATTGAAAATAAAACATGGATTCTTTCTTGACACATCCTTGACATTATCATCACATCATGTACCATTCCCTTGACCTGTGAAAAACATTTCAAAAACTTGGGATGAGCATAAAAAGCTCAGTAAGGGTTATAAAAATATGGAAAGTAAATATGAGTTCATATATAAATACGAATGAAATCATAATTTACCCATAAAACATAGGCACTTTAACATACCTCATCATACCATGAATAAATCATAGAAAACATAAGACATAAAGGTAACTTGAGGCATTCATAACTTTCTTTCGTAGGGAGTAACCCTCTTGGTTATGTTTGGAATACCCATCACAGTATATTCCCTAAATCTCTTCAAAGAAACCTTAACGTTTCACTCCATCGCGTTACACAATGCATTGGAGAGCTATATCGGGCTCACCCGCCCTAAGTTTATCACAGAACAACCCGTTTTCATAATAATGCCCAAGAACCTCAACATAATCATATCACATAAAACATTCATAAAGGAAACATAACATTCACACCTTTCAATCATAAGATATCAATATTGATGTATTAAACATTATGAAAACCATTTTTGATACCAAAATAAAAGAAAAGTAAAACATGGTATTTATTTTTCTTTTAAAAAGAAGGTATGGCTTGTAGAGGAAGCCGAAACTCAAATAACGGTCACGACGGTGGAGAAGTCGTTGTCGCTGCATACGTACGACAAAAACATTCCCTTTTGTCGTTTAGTAAACGCTTCATATAAAAAATATTCCTTCTGAATAAATGTAAAAGTCAAAGGGGTTTATACACCGTATAAAAGAAGGTTGCTTATAAAACAAAATATGCCACAATGAAAGGAGATTGAGATGAAGTCCCATACAAAGACGGTATCCTTGGTTTAAGGATAAATCAATTACATAATTATGTGTGACAAATGAATACACCAACTATAAGTGGATATTAAGTGTAAAATATTCAAAGGTCATTCACACATATTCAAAGGATGACATATTCAATAACTACATGTTGAACCCAAAGAAATCGAAATTGGGTTAAGAAGTTCCCTTGACAGCCTAACGACGTCACATCAAAATGAGTTGATGAGAGATAAAAAGTGTATCTCATCACTTGGAAATAAAATTTAAATCAATAAGGATATATGAGAACATATCCCAACATAACAATATGCAAATTAAAAGACCCAACAAAAGAAGTCTTTTAAAAAAGAGGAGGGTGAAAGGTTCCCTTACCGACTTGGGTATCTTTCAAAACATACACCCCATGAAAGAAGGACAATAAATCATTGATGTAAATACTCATAAATGAAAGTATATTACACAAAGAGTAGAATAATGGGCATTACATACACCACTCGATGTAAATTGTGGCAAATGTAGCATAAATCTCACAGGAATAAAAGTGAGATGAAAAATCCCTTACGAAAACTCGGCAGCCTAACGGCACCACATAAAACTTAAAAAATTTGATTGATGAGATCAAATATGGTATCTCATCATATTAACTTAAAGTTTATAGAAATAGAAATATAAAAGAACATCCCCCAACATAACAAAGAGGATCTTAAGAGAAGTGACATAAAGGAGAGTACTTAAAAAAGAAAGAGAGTGGTTAGATCTCTTACGAAAATTCGGCAGCCTAACGGCACCACTCAAAACTTCCAAAATGTATTGACGAGAGAGAATGTGGTCTCTCATCACATGAACATAAAAATTACAGTAAGTGTAATATAAAATAACATCCCAATAACAAGAAAGATGACCTTTAGAGGGAATGACATAAAAGAGTGTACTTAAAAAGAAAGAGAGGAGTAAGATCCCTTACCTCGGGTCCGACTTGACTCGATCATTCTTTAACGTCCTGAATAATAAACATGAGTTAATTTCTAATTGATTAAGAACTTTTTTCAAGTTAAGTATTCCTTTTATATCAATTATTGACATGTTATAATCATTATGTAATCATTTAAGTTAATAATGTTTGTTTTGTCGATATTTGGTTCATAAGTCAAAAGTGGACTTCTTACAATTACATGTTGTTCGTGTGGTCAATGGTTCATTATATCCAGAATGATATTCATGATTTGGATATCATATATATCATATATATACAGAATATACATGTATTTATAATATTACATAATTATTTAGAGGTAAGAAATTAAATGCACCGTTCATGGAGACAGTAAACCGTACGTACGCATGAACGCTACTTTCATTTCTTTGTCATATTAATGGAATTAAAACTAAATGAGAGGTATGTATATTTTAATTCCAGAATTATATTCATCATTTACATGTAACATACCTTATATATATCCATTATAAATATGTACTTATTATAGTACATTACATTTGGGGATAAGAAATGAAATGCACCGTTCATGGAGACGGTAAGCCGTACGTACGCATAAACACTACTTTCATTTCTATCTCAAACATTAATGGAAATAAATAATAATGATATAGAGATATATTATAATTCCAGTATAACATCATATATAATAACTTTAAATCCATCCTTTATACATCCCACATATGGCATTAACGAATCACATCACTTTAAGGAGGCAGTAGTCTGCACTTCCTTAAATGAAGATATCACGTTTACCCACAATGGAAACCATAAAGGTATTCCATAAAGTAAAAATACATAAGTTTAAGTAAAACATAAACATATTAAATATCATATATAAATATAGTGACATCTTAATGGCCACCTTTGAAGGTGTTAAAAGAATGGTGAATAATCATCGTTTCGGGAGGCCGAAATTCGCCATCCACGGAAACAATATGTTCTTTAACGATTATATGTAGGTGTGTGAAAGTGTAGCTCAAATAATTATTATAACAACATCCTAGTATATTGATGATACTGGATTTTTTCCAAAATAAATGAATAAAAAGAGTTTAGGGGGTTGGAGAAGCAAAATAAAACAAAAGGACTCAAGTGAAGACATTACCTTAAAATCGGGTAACTCTCTTTGGTTTGAGCTCAAAGGCTTCCTTGGGAAGACTTCTGCCCAAATTGAGGCTTCCAGAAGTAATAGAGGGAAGTGGAGAGACGAAATGGGCAGAGGTTGGCCCAGCCAAAGGCTTTGGGAGTGTGGGTAAGGAGATAGAGGTGGGGGCCTTTTATAAGAGGAGAGGAGGGGCACTTTTGGAAAGTAAAGATAAGTTACTTTATTTTAAAAAAGATTTTCGGATTCAAAAGGTCCCACATTGATATAATTCTAGGATAAGGTGATAAGGGTTCTAAATCCACTCATCCAATAGGTTTTGTACATGTGTAGGTTTTATTATCTTTCAATTTTATTTAAATCGTTAAATAATGAAGTCATCGCTGCATCATCATGATGTCATAAATAATTTAATTTATTTAATGTCTAAAAATTATAAAAAAAATACTATTATGTAGGAAATCTATTTATCTTTACAATTAATATTTATAGTAAAAAATATGATTTGTATAACCCCATGTAAAAATTGTTTTAGTAAAACATTTCATGTTTGTCTCATTTTTGCTTTAACTTTATATAAAAAGATATTAATGTCATTTTCCAACCAAAGTGGCTTCATGGGGTCCCCAAGTTGACCCATGGGTTTTTTTGGTCGACCATGACACATACAATGAGGTTAGGACATTTGTCAAGTTCATTTAATATTATTAAAACATTATTTTTACCTTAAACTACACGAATTACCTTTAATAGCGATTAAAAACTTAATAAGTTACTATTCACTCAAAAAATTATTTTTATCCCATCGAACCACATTTTTCTTCTTAATGACAACCATGTATGTTGGATTTTTGAAATTCAAAACACAAAGATGGAAAAATTTCATTTAAACAGAAAAATCCGTTTTTATAAGTACTACTTAGTGGTTTCACTATTCATCAAAAATTGAAGTTTTCAGAAAAATCCCAAAAATTCACCCTAAGCTATATTTGATATTCCGAAGTCAAAAATGAATTCTATTTTACAAAATTCAAAACATATAAGTCACATTAATTAATTTAATAATTAATTCCCGTTGTCAGAGCAAATAGCGTGTTTTTATGAAACAATAAGTATCAAAAGATTGACACTAGTTTAAGTCTGATTTCAAAGTGAAATTAATTACAACGACCACTATTGGATTTAATGGTAAAAATATATTATAATTTCACTTTAAAACCAATTAAAAAGATAATCTAATCATATAAATAAATTATATTAAAAAGATGTTTTGAATTAAAATACAACATTTTACACTATTCATTAAAAAATGAACTTTATCGGAAAGATACCAAAAATTTACCCAAAGTAAATTTTGATGTCCCAATTCTAAAGAAGAGTTTTATTTGGTACAATAGAATGTATAAGAGTGAACAAAACCATATTTAATGACGGTTCGCCATCAAAAGGCGATAAGTGAACCTTTAGTGAAAACTAGGGCATATACGCCTAAAATTGAATTCTTTCTGTATTTTAAGCCTTTATCTTTTATTGGATAAATGTAAAAACATTTAAAAAACATATATAATCATATTTTAGTTATTTCTATCCATTCCCGCCAATACAATGGCTACATGTTAACTTCCATTTAAAATAATATTATTTTATTATTAGAGTGGAACGTAAGATTCCCAAGAAACTCGTTGTTGCGTGTTGGGTACGCCATCGAGCATAGCGTCCCCTTTAAAGTCATATTAAAAATTTATTCACAAATATGGAAAAATATGAAAATTTCATATTCTTTATTTACCTGGGGTGTTATATCCTTCCCCCTTTTGGGAATTGCGTCCTCGCAATTTTTAAAATTGCACTTGGAAACATCCTTGAAAGTCCCACATCGGAAGAAGAGTCGGTAAAGCAATCACTTTAAAACAAAGAAAGATAAGTACAAAGGTCACCCGAGTTAAACCATTCTAGGATTCCAAGTATGAAAACATGGCCATGCAGGAAAAAACAAAGGGTCATATTCTGATGGAGAGTGATAGAAAACATGTTTAGGAGAAAGTTAACCACGAGAAAATCACAAACTGGTGATGGGTTAAACGGTATTCGATTCCCCAGTAGGAAAAGTTAATAGAAAATAATTTTGTTTTAAGATACTTTTTATTGAGGAATTTATTCATAAGGAAATATAATCACTTATCAGGTTGACTTTCAACTTTTACTAGATTCCTTAATCAAACTCATATTTTTTTTCAAAAGGCGAGTATTTAGGGAGACTTGTTCACATTAAGAGTACTATAATCAACTTCGAGAGAATCACCTAATCCACCAAAGAGAACTATATACATCCCATGTCATTAGGCTTTAACCAAAACTAAAACCACAAAGGTTAGTACAAGGTCAGATAATCCAGAAAAGGATAACCCATTAAAAAGAAAATCTATGCTTAATCTCCAAAATTTGTCCAACAAAACCCAAAGTTCAACAAGGACCATCCGATAAACAATTTTTCCATAAAATTATTCAAAGTAAACCAATCTATGATTGAAACCAAAATATTTGAAGGATTTAGTCACATATTCTTCCAAGTTAAATCGTAACATTTATCTCCAAACAACATCAGTTTCTCCTAAAGTCTCGTATTGAAAAGTAATTGACCTAATCACATATCCTCCATGACAGGTTAATAATTTTCATAAATAACCCAAAATCAACTTACTCTTAATTCATAAAATGATCTAACTAAAAAGAATCATTCATACTAACCAGGGACTTCACGTATTCTAGTGGTAGGCGATAAATACCAGTCGCACTTTGGTTGTGGGTTCGATTCCCACAGCTTTGTCCGACGCGACGGGTTGTCACACAGTCTGCGTGTTATCCTTTTTCCAAAACTATATAATTCTTAAAACATCCCCCAAAACGAGATAAAATCTTCAAAAATGATCATAAGATATTTTAACCTCAAGTTTATCTCATTCCTTTCATTTTCCATCATATCATAGAGTAACCCATAATTACCTAAAAAGTAAGGATCATATAAACCATAATGTTTACCTTAATAATTATTACCTGAATTTCCACATAGAGTTGGCCATCTCGTACATGATGCATTAGATAAATCAATAAGGTTGAAGTGGTTGATCAAGACTCCTTGATAGTTGGTTTAGAGCAACCATGAGATTCCTCATTGAATCCCCCATCTCATCCAGTCTCTTTATCAGAGAACCACCATAGTTTCCTTCAAACCCATTGTCACTTTGGTGCCTGCTAGATCCAGCCATTTACTAAAACCAAAAAGGTCAGTGTGAGTATATCAACATAACCATCATGTACTAATGAGGACGATAAACACTAATATATACTTACTCATTCACTTTATCTAAAACTAGGACTCTTTCTGAAATCCTAACCATTATGGTAATTTCACTTGTGCTTAGAGAATACCCTAACCTATAAAGTTATCTAAACCGACCTTTGATACCAACTATAAGGCCCCAGCCTTAAACCTTACTTAATCTTGAGTTATTACAAGATTACACATTGAGGATCTTTTCATGTTTAGAGTTTTATTGAATTAGATCATGAAACTTGCATTACATTTCACATTTAAACAAAGTGGTTACATAAAAGACAGTTTTCATTCTTCCCATCAATGAAAACATATTGAAAATAAAACATGGATTCTTTCTTGAGACATCCTTGACACTATCATCACATCATTTACCTTTCCCTTGACCTGTGAAAAATATTTCAAAAACTTGGGATGAGCATAAAAAGCTCAGTTAGGGTTATAAAAATATGGAAAGGAAACATGAGTTCATATATACATAATAATGAAATCATACTTTACCCATAAAACATAGGCACTTTAACATACCTCATAAAACCATGAATAAATCATAGAAATCATAAGACATAAAGGTAACTTGAGGCATTAATAACTTTCTTACGTAGGGAGTAACCCTCTTAGTTACTTTTGGAATACCCATCACAGTATAATCCCTAAATCTCTTCGGAGAAACCTTAACTTTTCACTCCTTCGTGTTACCCAATGCATTGGAGAGCTATATCGGGCTCACCCGCCCTTAGTTTATCACGGAACCACCCATTTTCATAATATTGCCCAAGAACCTCAACATAATCATATCACATAAAAAATGCATAAAAGAAACATAACATTCCCACCTTTCAATCACAAGATTTCAATATTGATATATAAAACATTATGAAAACCATTTTCGATACCAAAATAAAAGAAAATTAAAACATGGTATTTATTTTTCATTTTAAAAGAAGGTATGGCTTGTAGAGGAAGCCGAAACTCAAATAACGGTCACGATGGCGGAGAAGTCGTTGTCGCCGCATACGTACGACAAAAAATTTCCCTTTGGTCGTTTAGTAAACGCTTCGTATAAAAAAAATTCCTTTTGAATAAACGTAAAAGTCAAAGGGGTTTATACACCGTATAAGAGAAGGTTGTGTATAAAACAAAATATGCCTCAATGAAAGGAGATTGAGACGAAGTCCCATACAAAGACGGTATCCTTTGTTTAAGGATAAATCAATTACATAATTATGTGTGACAAACGAAGACACCAAATATAAGTGGATATTAAGTGTAAAATATTTAAAGGTCATTCACACATATTCAAAGGATGACATATTCAATAACTACATGTTGAACCCAAAGAAATCGAAATTGGGTTAAGAAGTTCCCTTGATAGCCTAACGACGTCACATCAAAATGAGTTGATGAGAGATAAAAAGTGTATCTCATCACTGGGACATAAAATTTATAGCAATAAGGATATATGAGAACATATCCCAACATAACAATATGTAAATTAAAAGACCTAACAAAATAAGTCTTTTAAAAAAGAGGATGGTGAAAGGTTCCCTTACCGACTTGGGTATCTTTCAAAACATACACCCCATGAAAGAAGGACAATAAATCATTGATGTAAATACTAATAAATGAAATTATATTACACAAAGAGTAGAACAATGGGTAGTACATACACCACTCAAAGTAAATTGTGGAAAATGTAGCATAAATCTCACAGGAATAAAAGTGAGATGAAAAATTCCTTACGAAAACTCGGCAGCCTAACGGCGCCACATAAAACTTACAAAACTGGATTGATGAGATCAAATAGGGTATATCATCATATTAACATAAATTTTATAGAAAGAGGAATATAAAAGAACATCCCCCCAACATAACAAAGATGAGATTAAGAGAAGTGAAATAAAGGAGAGTACTTAAAAAGAAAGAGAGAGGTTAGATCTCTTACGAAAATTCGGCAGCCTAACGACGCCACTCAAAACTTCCAAAATGGATTGATGAGAGAGAATAGGGTCTCTCATCACATGAACATAAAAATTAAAGTAAATTTAATATAAAATAACATACCAATAACAAGAAATATGAGCTTTATAGGGAATGACATAAAAGAGTGTACTTAAAAAGAAAGAGAGGAGTAAGATCCCTTACCTCGGGTCCGACTTGACTCGATCATTATTTAACGTCCTGAATAATAAACTTGAGTTAATTTCTACTTTCTTAAGAACCTTTTTCAATTTCAGTATTCCTTTTATATCAATTATTTACATGTTATAAACATTATGTAATCATTTAAGTTAATAATGTTTGTTTTGTCGATATTTGGTTCTTAAGTCAAAAGTGGACTTCTTACAATTACTTGTGGTTCGTGTGGTCAATGGTTCATTATATCTAGAATGATATTCATGATTTGGACATAATATATATCATATATATCCAGCATATACATGTATTTATAATATTACATAATCATTTAGAGGTAATAAATGAAATGCACCGTTCATGGAGACGGTAAGCCGTACGTACGCATGAACGCTACTTTCATTTCTTTGTCATATTAATGGAATTAAAACTAATTGAGAGGTATGTATATTTTAATTACATAATTATATTCATCATTTATATGTAACATACCTTATATATATCCATTATAAATATGTATTTATAATAGTACATTACATTTTGGGATAAGAAATGAAATGCACCGTTCATGGAGACGCTAAGCCGTACGTACGCATGAACGCTACTTTCATTTCTATCTCATTCATTAATGTAAAGAAATAATAATGATATAGAGGTATATTTTAATTCCAGTATAACATCATATATAATAACTTTAAATCCATCCTTTATACATCCCACATATGGCATTAACGAATCACATCACTTTAAGGGGGCGGTAGTCCGCACTTCCTTAAATGAAGATAACGCGTTTACCCATAATGGAAACCATAAAGTTACGCCATAAATTAAAAATACATAAGCTTAAGTAAAACATAAAAATATTAAATATCATATATAAATATAGTGACATCTTAATGTCCACCTTTGAAGGTGTTAAAAGAATGTTGAATAATCATCGTTTCGGGAGGCTGAAATTCGCCATCCGCGGAAACCGTATGTTCTTTAACCATTAGATGTAGGTATGTGAAAGTGTAGCTAGAATCCTTATTATACCAACATCCTAGTATATTTATTATACTGTATTTGTTACAAAAGAAATGAATAAAAAGAGTTTAGGGGGTTGGAGAAGCAAAATAAAACAAAAGGACTCAAGTGAAGAAATTACCTTAAAATTGGGTAACTCCCTTTGGTTTGAGCTCAAAGGCTTCCTTGGGAAGACTTCTGCACAAATTGAGGCTTCAAGGAGTAAAAGAGGGAAGTTGAGAGACAAAATGGGTAGAGGTTGGCCGAGCCAAAGGCTTTGGCAGTGTGGGTAAGGAGGTAGAGGTGGGGGCCTTTTATAATAGGAGAGTAGGGGCACTCTTGGAAAGTAAAGATAAGTTACTTTATTTTAAAAAAGAGTTTCGGATTCAAAAGATCCCACATTGATATAATTCAAGTATAAGGTGATAAGGGTTCGAAATCCACTCATAAAAAAGGTTTTGTACATGTGTAGGTCTTATTATCTTTCCATTTTATTTAAAGCATTAAATAATGAGGTCCTCGCTGCATCATCATGATGTCATAAATATTTTAATTTAATTAATGTCTAAAAATTATAAAAAAATACTATTATGTAGGAAATATTTTTATCTTTCCAATGAATATTTATAGTAAAAAATATTATGTGTATAACCCCATGTAAAAATTGTTTTAATAAATCATTTCATGTTTGTCTCATTTTTACTTTATCTTTAAATAAAAAGATATTAATGTCATTTTCCAACCAAAGTGGCTTCATGGGGTCCCCAAGTTGACCCATGGGTTTTCTTGGTCGGCCAAGACACATCCAATGAGGTTAGGGCATGTTTCAAGTTCATTTAATATTATTAAAACATTATTTTTACCTTAAACTACACTAATTACCTCTAATCGCGATTAAAAACTTAATAAGTTACTATTCACCAAAAAATTATTTTTTCCCATTAAACCACATTTTACTTATTAATGACAACCATTTATGTCGGATTTTTGAAATTAAAAACAAAAATATGGAAACATTTAATTTAAACGGAAAAATCTGTTTTTATAAGTACCACTTAGTGGTTTCACTATTCATAAAAAATTGACTTTTTTCAGAAAAATCCCAAAAAATCACCCTAATCTATATTTAATATTCAGAATTCAAAAATGAATTCTATTTTAAAAAATTCAAAACATATAAGTCACATTAATTAATTTAATAATTAATTCCCACTGTCAGAGCAAATAGCGTGTTTTTATGAAGCAATAAGTATCAAAAGATTGACACTAGTTTAAGTCTGATTTTAAAGTGAAATTAATTCCAACGACCACTATTGGATTTAATGGTAAAAATATATTCTAATTTAACTTTAAAACCAATTCAAAATATAATCTAATCATATAAATGAATTAGATTAAAAAGAGGTTTTGAATTAAAATACAACATTTTACACTATTCTTTAAAAAAATGAACTTTATCGGAAAGATACAAAAAATTTACACAAAGTAAATTTTGATGTCCCGATTCTAAAGAAGTTTTTTATTTGGTAAAATTGAATTTATAAGAGTGAACAAAACTATATTTAATGATGGTTCTCCATCAAAAGGCGATAAGTGAACCTTTAGTGAAAACTAGGGCATATACGCCTAAAATTGAATTCTTTCCGTATTTTAAGACTTTATATTTTATTGGATAAATGTAAAAACATTTAAAAAAACATATATAATCATATTTTAGTTATTTATATCCATTCTCGCCAATACAACGACTACATGTTAACTACCATTTAAAATAATATTATTTTATTATTAGAGTGCAACGTAAGATTCCCAAGAAACTCGTTGTTGCGTGTTGGGTACGCAATCGAGCATAGCGTCCCCTTTAAAGTCATATTAATATTTTCATCAAAAATATGGATAAATATTAAAATGTCATATTCTTTATTTACCTGGGGTGTTACATAATGCACCGACTCTGGGTAACTAGGGTCGGGGAGTTACACATTTGAATGAGCTCAGCACATTTAACTTAACACTGGTTGATCAATATAGATATTACAACCTGTTGAAGTAATTTATAGAGAACACTCTCATGAATTGTGCGTACTAAACATCTTGTTTAGACATGCTTCATGCAACTCCGAATGTTGCTGAGTACATTTGAGGGCTTCCAAGGATAAGAAGACAGAGGTGTCGACTACCATAAAGTTCGAGGTCTTCCTTGCTAAGGAAGATAGAGTTGCCGACTACCTTGATATTTGAGGGTTACTGGGGATATCAAGATAGACTCTGATCTTCATATCGAGGGATTATGCTAGTGTGGTTAAGATATAATTTCTTGAACGTATAAATCAAGGGACATTTATCCAAGTTTGTGGGATACCCTACTCTTTGGGTTAAAATATTTACTATTTTTTACTTGAATTGTTTCATTTTTTCCACTGCATTTTGATTGTTGAGGAATGTATAACAATGTTATAATTTCATATAATTATACTCTGATTACTAAGATTCTATACTCTCTAAGGAATAATCTTCATATTTGTAAACATTTCTTAAGATTCATTTTTGGAACCACTTTTCTGAAATCAATAATGTTTGTAGAACCGTGAGGTCTTAAGAATTTACATTGTTTAACATTTCTAATCATTACCATCTTTAAAAGTTCCAATGGAATTTTCTAAAGTATACAATTCACCCCACCCTCTCTTGTATATTGAGAATCCACATCATGATTACGATACTACAATCAGTATCATTTCTATCCAACAATCATTAATAGATCTCAAAATATCTATATACCACATCTAAAAATAAAGAAATATTCATATCTATGTAATAACATTTTTTATCATTACCATCCCATGTCACCCGAACTAATCTCGAGAGAAAGGGAAATAAAACTCAAGCACCCCTCCCCACAATCTAAAGGGGTTTCACTAGAATTGAAGGCCTAGAAAGAGATAGTGCAGTGAAAATACACTATGTTAATAAAAACAAAAATAATGGAAACAAAATAAATTATCATACAACCATAATATCCTGAATATATAAAGAAATACAATATATTGTATGAGAAATTAATATCTATAATGCCAATCCAGTTATATAGAAGTAAACTGGTTCAACATAAATCTGATCATATATGAACTAGTACAAATGAGTAAAATGACACTAGTATGGGACATATGTTCCCCATGATCCAGCCATAAATCCAAAAATTTAAACCTCATGTGTCCACTCCACCTCTACCCAACTATACACCAGTAGCAAGGACATTACCATTTCCTGTGTCATAAGTCATAAATTTTTCACACACACAAAAGTTCCTTTGTAGTGTGTCTATATGATATCAATAGGGAACCACCATATATGTACCTAGATAGTATCCATATGTATATTCAATTATACGAAGTGAATAATATATAAACCATTATAAACATCTCAAACTGATCAACATTGTTCTCAATGATTCATGGGTTGGAACCCTAACTGATTCACCCAGTAAAGGAGTTGGATTATACACCAATAGTATGTACGTTTATTTAGGGAGAATAATGAATCATCCCTTTTTTCATAATTGTGAAATATTCCATCCTTATTCCGATGGAAACTTGGTGAATGAGGCATCACATTTCCAAACCTCTATGAAGATCGTCCCGGAAAAATGGCACAGATGATGAGTATCTCACTCCAATCCGGGGATATCATTCACTAATATATTCATGATGCTACCTACAAAATATCTCTCATTTGGCTTGATGGTTACACCATCTCCCCATATTTCTCATTTATAAACCATATTTATAATCATATAATATTAAACACGGCCTAATGGGGCCTTTATTATATTCATATGACATTAACAGTGTTGGACCCAAGGTGAGTGGAAATCCCAAAATTCCTATATTCATAACCCGTTGAACTAACATTGCCCCAAAATCAATACTGTTAACACCACCCTACATAATTATATTGAATTTGGACACACTATAGCCTCCCAATTAACACCAATCATGTTATCGAGGAACCATCATTAAAAAACACATCATAACTACCATTAATTTACAAAGAGAGACAACTTCTCTAGGAGAACTTAAAGCTTACATCCATCCATGACACATATATATCCAAGAAAATCATTACTTAGATGATATAATTTCACAAAGTGTGGAATCTATATGTGTTTTTATTCCCTATAATAAACATAAAATTTCTAATTCCCACAAAATACATGACCCATAAACCCTTATATTTCAACATAAGTATCATTAAAAAATTAATCCAATATCAGAAGGATCCTTAAAATTTAATGTTATCATCTAATTTGAATCTATTAAAAATAAATTAATTAACTAGATAAAACCCACTAAACCTGATATTTTTATTTAAAATCACATCAATATCTATAAAATTAGAAACATAAAAATATTTGTAATTATTCATACTTATGCACACTACCTATGATATATTACTTGTAAAATAGATAAAAAAATATATGGGATTACATTAAGGGAAGGGAACATTAATATAGTGGGTAAAGGGTGAGCTCTATAAGTAGATACCATCAAATTTAGGCTCCCCCAAATTTAAAATAATGAAAAATAAATAAATAAATTATTTTTAAATATTTGATGTAATAAAGGGCCCAAGTTCCCACCTGTTACATGGTTACCTTCCATTTTCTATCTAGTACCCATCGAGTACCTACTCCAAATCCACTAGGGGGTTAGTGTACCTAATAGATCCACCCACCACAATTTTGATATCCCAATTATTCCAGGGTGACCTATATGAGGTAGATTTGATAGAAATGTAAGGGAGTTGGTACAAGAGTTCACTTAGTTGATTTAAATATAGTGGACTTCACTATTGATTTGAATATATAAAACAATATAACTTTATAAGATTATGGGATCCTATATGATATAGAAGGAATGATTAAAATGATCTATAGTGTTTCTAATATTTTAATTCCATATAGGTTTTATGGGTATGGGTAGATGATTTTATATTATTGGGACCTATAAGGAAATGATGGGGTGTTTTGGTTTGTACTATGATACAGAAGGTATTGGACTAGTTGGTCTTCTAAATCAATTTCTTAAGGAATTCATTCAAAATAAACTAAATCTTAAATGAGGAAAAAATTTCATATAAATCCATAATGGTGGGAATGTAGAGATCGAAAATTCATGTTGTTTCTATTAATTTTTTTTTCAATATAGACCTTCAAGGGAATGTAATGATTCACAAAATAGCATATCAATTATATATTAGTTCAAAACTAGATCTTAAATTTTATAAATGTATGTATAGATTACTTTGATATTTAGATATGATTTTCAAGGCTCTCAATTCTATGTTGGTCCTTGTGGGGAGTGTTGTACAAGGCATACATCCAACATTCAGAGTTTAAGAATGTAACCAATATCACGTAAAGAAGATGATATTAGAGGATATGTATCAAGGAAGTTAAATGTATAGAATCTAGGGAAGTGATTCTTCACTTTTACTTATTGGGGCCTATAAGAAAATGAGGATGTGTTATGGTTTGAACCAAGATACATATTGGATTGGGAAAGTTGGTCTTCCAAATCTATTTTTCAAGTAATTCATTCAAAAGTCTCTACATCGTAATTAAGGAAAATAATTCATAGAAATCCACAATTGTGGGAATGCAGATATGGAGAATTCAAATCTTTTCTATTAATTTATTAAACTTCTAACATTAAAGACTAGTGATGAGGCCCAAAAATCGTATCAATTTTAGATCAGTTCAAAAATTTGTCTTAAATATTATACATGGATGTATATATTTCTATGATACTTTGATATGATTTGAAAGGATCTCAAATTTGGGTGTAAACTTGTGGGGATTGGTTTAATGGGAATACATCATCCCTTTAGAGGTGAAGAAAGTAACTAATATCATGCCAGGAAGAGGATATTATAGGAGATGTTTCAAGTAAGTGAAATGTATACAATATAGGGTTGTGATTATTCACTTCCTCCTTAAGGGAGAGGATCAGTCAAGAGATTCTTGTGATTAAGGCCTGGTAGTGTTTGATAATCATGTATGAATCCTTTGATAGAGTTCCATGCCTATGGGATGATTGGGAAGTTATAAAGATACTTCAATAAGGTACATTATTCTGATATAGAGTGCAGTTTTATTCTCAATTGGGCCACTATATATTTTTTAAAACAATTACCCACGGATGATAAAAGGAATCTATTATATAGGTCAAGGAATGGAGGTTTGTGAGGATCGTAGTTTTAGTTTGTATAATTCTCTTATGATACTTGGTCATAGGGAAGTCAATTATTCCATCGGTAGTGTACTTTGGTGGATGTAGGATAATTTTTATTGGTGTATTAGGTTTCATTTAATGGGAATTCATCTCCATGAACAGTAAGAGTTATAGTATTTGTTATGTATTTTTTTTTCAAATTTCTAATTTTATAATGGGAATATCCCATTATTTTTTTGAAGTCATTTATCTATTGATTTAAGGCTAGATCTGAAATACTCAACTAAGTTATTTACTTTTAATAAACCTTTGTTGATGTTTTTTTATCATATTATGTTTTTCCCAAGGATTTCTGTGACAGTAGTTGATCATGGTAACATATGGGATTTAATTATATTAAATATGGACTATATTGATGTGAACTTTTGTATAGATTAGATGACATGATTTAGGGACTTCATTAATAGATAGTAATGATGAGGGGTATTTTTACTCAATCTATGGATGGAAATACCTTTAAGACATAGTTGGTATTAATGCATGGTCACACTGGACATGGCCTTTAATTGATTGGAGTGATTAAAAATTTCATAGCCAATATGGCCTATGAAGATTACCAAGAAATGGGTTGCTATTTTTTATGATTATAGTAATATTATCAGGATGTTTTTCAAGATGAATTTTCATTATTTACACCTAATAGTTGGATTAATTTTATTATTCTTCTTATCCCTTCAATTGGGACAATATTAATAACCTCATATTATTTGGAACATGATTATTTTGCGTAGTTAAATATTAATATTTGTGACCTAAAATAGAATTATTTATATTTCTAAGTATATATATAGGTTTCACCAATTTTATTCCATAAAAATGATTTAGTATCTTGGGGTTATGTGTAGATTCTAGGATGAAATACCTTTTTATCATGAATACTATGTATCCACTTAAAAGGAATGTTTTTTTGTTGGATTAGTTTATTTGAAAATGATTTCCTGCAAACATAGAACCTTGACTGGTTTATCATTAACATTTTTCAAAGTATAAGGATATACAACTGATGGATATTTGGTGTAGGTATAGGTTATATATTATATTTGGTGATATTTGTTTGGGATAATGAACCTATGGATTTCACGACCCTTATTAAAATGATTTTATACCCTTAAGTGAACTCCATTGCTATGATTTTTGTATATATAATTATATTATACCTAAATACATATTATCTTTATTTGAGTCATTTTTATGAGATTATAATATTTAGAGTCATTCTCTTTTATAAAATGCTCTTAAAGTGCCACCTTTTTATTTTGGATTTTTTTTTTCATGTAATCTCAACAGCTTGGATATACATTTTTCTGAAGAATGTAGAGATAATGAACTTTGATAAAATACCTAAGAAATTTTTAGGGATTAAGAGTCTTTTTTTGTAGAATATTATTATCGATAGTTCATTCATGATTTCCTCCACATAGAATTTCCTTTGAAATTTATAAAAATAATTGGTTAAAATTTAAATAGACTAGAAATTGTTAGGTAACGTTACGAGAGTTGAAATAGATATATACATCTGTTTGGATCCTAGTTTTACCTATCCATTTTGATGGATATACCTTTTTGATTATATATTGTAGAGTTCATTTTTGAGTGATGTTTTTATAGGGATCAACCACCCCATAAACCCACTGTAGAATGTTACATACATTGGATGGAATGAGATCATTGATATAAATCTTATATTTGTAAGGGGACTCTGAAAAAATTCCTTTTTATCAATCAAATTGATAGGATATTTCCCATATCTCATAGACCAAATCTATCATTCACTCTTTTTATCCATTTATTATGGTTTCTAGGGTTCTTCTTTGGCAGTAATGGTTATCTTTACACTAGGTTTCCCACTATATTCACAATATCAGTTGTATTATTTATTCCTTGATTTTTTGTTTCGATGATGCTCATGTCTATATATTATTTCTCTATCTCTCCACTCTATTCTTAATTTTGAAATATATTATTCTTGAGGATATATAATCATTTTTTTCTATAGCTATAATTTCATTCATTCTCATCATGATAGAATAAATTTTTCAACTTTCTCTACAATGTTCTTAGTGAATTTGGATGTATTTGTTTTCACAAATATTGTAATTTCGCCTTAGAGTATTGGTAGTTTGTTTTAGTGTTAGTCACCATTCTATGTATAGATATTATTGATATTTATTTATTATATTATTTTTTAATCCATCATATAAGACCCCATACTATTCAAGAATAAGAGGGTTTTAGTTAATTTTTGGCCATTGATACTGAAAGTGCTGGCAGTGAATTCATTCTGTGTTTCTGGTCTCATATCTTCTTTAGTGTTTTTTTCTCAGTTAGTGAGGTTTCATTTTAGTCCAAAGGGTTTTATTTAGTCTATATTAATAGTATTATGTTAGGTTAGAGGTAATGACTTTAATTTTAGGGATAATATAATCAGTAACATATCAAGTGATGAAAAATATAGGGATGGATCTAGATCATCGAATGTGAGATGTAGGTTTGAGGCTAGAATTTTGGTCATGGTTACATTTCTTCTACACATTTAATGTTTATAAATAACATGTTTTTATTGTATATTTTATCATGTAAAAGTGTGATAAGAGGTGATGGATTAATTTATTTCAACTTTTTTATTACATTATTGTTCAATCAGTGTAATTTCATGATTTTCTGTAAATATTTGTATTGATTTCTCATTTCTCTTTGTTGTTTTTATTGAATTCATCAGATCAAGTTTCTGGTGTTTTATCATTACCTACATTGGTGTAGGTTTTGTTTTGATGGATTTATTACTATCGAAGATGAATGATTCTTAGAAAATATGGGTTGTGTTGGTTCTTAGATCGAGGTGTCACCTCTATTGGATTAGTTGTAAACTGAAACTTTTTTTTTAATTTTTAATTTGAATTGTGGTTCTACTTTAATTATATAATGTATGTGTGTTTATTATGTTGTATGGTAATATAGTTTGGATTGGGTTTAATAAGGGTTTATATTGATCCCTAAAATAGTGTTTTTATATAAAAATAAAAAAATACATTGGGGAGGGATCTATGTTGATATAGAAGGATAGATATCTATTTAAGGGTCTTACCAGCCGATACCCCAAGCATGTAACTAAACCACAAATAATTTGGATCTATCTTATATGGTTCAATATCTCATCAATTAGTTTCAATATCTATTTGGATGTATATTTGTACTTTTTAAAGAGTATAGGTGTTTCTTTTTTGAGAAGGATTTGAATATTTTATGGATATTCTATGTCACTAAACATAAGAATTTTATTTTCAAGATAGACTTTACACTAGGGAAGGAGAATATCATATATGTTCCTTCTAATAATATAACCAAGGTGGTTGTGGTGGTGGAATCATATATAAGGGTGTATTAATGATCCACTTTGTTATTTTTATATTTGTTTGGACTAATGAGAAGAGTGTGGTATCTTTATGTCATCATGTTATCATCTCCTAATTTATATATTGATTAAATCCATTCTAAAATTCTAATTCACATTTATTTTTTAGAATATAAGGGATCTAAAATGGGAATTTAGTATTAGGATACAATAAAGATGATGACATAGTGACTTATATTCATGGAAGGGATGTTTTCCCTATATGTTTGAGAGAGTAGTTAATGACAGAATTAAAAAACATTTGATCAGTCCTATGATATATTATAATTATTTAATACTATGATAACAATGTCAATTATTGTGTCCTAATATAAATAAGGACATTTAAAACTATGTATCTTATGAAATTATTACACAGTTGGTGATGGGTGACCACTATATATCAACTCAATTGGTATAGGTACTTGTATTTTTATCGTTTAATAATTATGGGGTTATATAGAATTCATCAAGAGGTTTCGAGTGTTTCCCCATGTTCATGATGTTATATAGGATATTGTTTACTGAATGATTATGTTTTAACCCTTACCACCCCTTTGATATACCGAAAAATGAAGTAACTTGGTATGATATATGTAGAGGAGGTCATTTAAATACATGGGATTCTTATGTGAATTTTATTTGATAGCGATGTAAAATTTCTATATAAATTTAATTAGGGGGTTCAGAAAGATATGATAAATTAGAGTAAATTTTTTATATATTTCCACCGCATGAATGAATGGTATTCAAAGTGAAAAATATAAATACTTGAGTATATGTTATAGTCTTCTGTGTTGAATTTTGGTGGGGCTTTATAACACAATGTAACTATAACAAAGTTTGAATTCGATGACTATTATCAGGATTCCGTATAGATTAATACTTTTGAGGATTTATATACTCATATTTTTTAATCTCCTATAATATTGCCACATATTTCAACATCAACAATCATTTGGTTGATCCTATTATGGAGGACCATAGAGAGGGTTCATCTGAATAAAAAATGTTCTGTATCATCTTTGAGTAGGTAGATGTCATATGTTAACTAAATTTAGTGATATCAAATTTTTATATGGGTGATTAAATATTTTAATGGGAATAAATGTGATTGGATCATCTTCAATTGAGAAATATGAGAGATATTTCACCTTTTAAGTGATAATTTATATTTATAATGGAATTTTATTTATTTTATAAAAATATTAACTTTTTGTATGGAATCATGTTATAATTAACGAATTTCACATGACTCAGCTTCAAAAGTACAACCCAAAACCCAAATATATGATTGAAAATCTCGGAGTAGAGATAGAAGAATACACATTTATTAAGGAGTAATGAATGTAATTTTTGAAATAATCAAGAGGATATGTGTATAAAACATTTAGATATGATTTCCCAAGGGATGAGGTTTTTATATACGGAGCCTTAGCGTGCCTAGTAAATTGTGGGAGGTTGTCACAACCCAAATTATTTAATATTAGGGAATAGATAGCAAGATAACAAGGACTTACTTCCTCAACATAAATAAGAGAAAATGAAAACCCTGAGTCCCACCTCCAATAGGCCCAGAGGTGGCAAAAAACAGCAAGGGTATTGAAATCTCACAAAAATGGGAGGCATTACCCTTCTCATAGTAACCAATATTGAGAGATAAGATGTACCAACATCAAAAAAATCCAAGAACGATATATATAATGAAACCATAAATATATCCTATATGCATTCTTAATGAAAAACTGGTGAATATAAAATGATAACTCCAAGGTAAGTACCAAAATAAAACAAAGCAAAGACACAAAAACCTTCACCAACATTCGATCTAGTAAGGTCCAACACAATATACATAATCTATCTAGAAAAATGAAAATAGATTTATGTACGTAGGGGGATCATACAAGTATACTGAGTAGGGAAAAACTTATTTGACCCATGCAAAAGTGGGAGAAGCATACTAATTCCCCTATGAGAAAATCGTTGAAACTCAAAATAACCTAACAAAGTATACCTTCCACCCCAACTTCATCAAGTTATGTTCACCAAATAACACAAGTTATGTGAAGTAAAATAATAATCACATTGATATTTGGGTACCCCACACAACTTTACACTAGTTAACTATTCATCCGTAACGCTGAATGTCCTAACGCTACCACGCTCTTCCACGATCCCCAGTTTTAAAACCTTCCCGCAAACACATGGGCCACAACCACATCACATAATTCCTACAGACACCAGGGCCACAACCACCACATGCCATTCCCAACCAAACATGGGCCTCCTCACGAAGACACATGGGGAATGAACAACCTATCACATAACCAATACCATATATTTGGTATTAAACCTCAATCCATTATATCCCACATGATGAATCATGGGAGATAATTTCCTAAAAGAGGGAGGATGGTAATGTCAATAACCAGCCATCCATCCGCCCATCTAGATGTTGGGAAAGACACCCTCCCCCAAAATAATGTGTATGTTCAGCACATAGTTCTCAACATGGGTCGGGTGAATATAGACAAAATATCGAACAACAAATATGTATATATAGGTAAAAATTACCAAACCCATCATATGGTATTCCAAACATTCAACTAGTCACCACAAACAACCATTGTTTCTACCCCTACATGCATATAACACAACGAACGATGGTCACTTGAGCGTTTCTTCACTACAAGCCCTAATTCGAAACAAACAACCAAGTAATTAATTTAACCAATAATCATTATGTGTTAAAATATCATTAATTCAATTAATTATTCCTTATATAACCTAGAAAATAACAATCACAACATTTTTAATCATTCTCAGAAGCTTAAAAGCCTCTAAACTCTCCCTATAACAATAAAAACCCACTTTGTTCTTCAACACCATTTAACAACCATTCATATTTCGAAATTACCAACATCATTGTTCAATGTTATTTGGCCTAATTCATCATCTCACAACCAAACACGATATCCCCATTAAAAAAGAAAATTACACATAGCACACCCTTAAACACAAAATCACAACACAACCCAAACCAGCAGCCCAACTGCCTGGACACTACCCAGAACCAGTCCCACTATAAAACAATCCAACCATTCAATAACAAATCAATCTCTAAAACTGGGATACCATCACACCACTAGTACCACCCCATGCACATAGTCACACTTAACAAATATGGTGAATTCATATTTGGCAAACTGTTCTTTAAATTCCACATTGATAAGAAGAGGTGATCAAACATGGGTTTTTGTCTTAGGGAATCCTTTCAATTTAACCAGGTATATGTGATTAATCAGATTGAAATTTATATTAATTATTTATATGGAAACAACAATAGTTATAATCAATCACCCATGCATAGGAAAATACCATCAACAACCATGATTTTCAGAAACCAGAGAGCCACAACAGATCACATCATAAACCAAAGATAGAAAATAACACAAGTGATCAACATCAACATCTCTACCATCCCCCATTTATTTCTTCTCATTATCCTTTTCAAATTTGGTTTCATCCATTTCCCCAAGGAGGAATCATTATACCCACAACACCTAATAAAAAAAATTAAAAGATAGACGAAGGAAAATCAATACATGAAACAAAAAGAGACCATTAGTTCATCCTTGTTCCAAAATAGAGGGCGTGCGTTGAAGGAAAACTAGACTGGGGGCCCACAACATAGGAAAATAGCTCATTTGGGAATTAAAGTTCTCCGGACACTGAGAGAAAATAGAATAGAGGACCTCAGCCTTAGAAAAAGCCAGATCATATATCAACAGAATGAAAAACATTTTCAAGGCCATTAATTTTGGATCATGGCCAAGACCATGCAGTTGGATTATTTTAAATCCCCCATAGCATTAGGATAATATGATATAATTAATATTAATTTAAATTAAATTAGAAACACCAAAACAAGTCATTAAAATCAATTGAAGTCAACGAAAAATTAAAAGGAGCAAAACTAGAAAAATAGGGAGAAACTGGGGAAAACTAGAAGTTTAGAAAACAGTCAGAAGTGACTCACTGGTGGGTGAGTCACCAGTGCCACCATTTAGTGAGATGCAACTCAGTGATACACTATTCTATGAGCCACTGTTTGGTTTCACCATTCGGTGAGCCACAATTCGATGCCACCATTTAGCGAGCCACCATTCGATGTCACCATTCATTGAGGCACCATTAGGTGAGACACCATTTGGTGAGATACCATTTGGTGAGCCACAATTCAGTATCACCTTCGAATGAATCACCGCTTGTTGACTCACCGGTGTGAGGCACCGTTAGTGAGTCACTGGTCTTGACTCACCTTTGTGAGTCACCATTTGAAAAATTAGATTTTTGGAACTCTTCTAAATTAAGCCACTATTACCTCCCAGAACACCCCAAACACTAGATTTTCACAATGTAATGGCATGGAGGGGTCTGGTTTATTACATTAGATACCTCTCAAACTATTCTCTTCCACAAGAATCTAAAACTAAACCCAAATGGATGAGGGGTCCGAACAACCACCCCGTAAGATACCTGTTAAGGATAAGCCATCTTGCGTTGTTCGAAACATAGAGGAAAAAACTCAACATCCACGAAAACCTTCCCAATATCTACTACCCCAAACAACCACACAACACAAAAATTCACTCTATCCAGGCACATAGACTAGAGAATCCCTTTCGCCAATACCAAGATACTATCCATTGTGGGTGGCACTGACTCACCCACACGGGTTTAATTGAATCTGCATTAATGTTTCTTGATTAGGGATAAGGTCCTCACCTTACCACGTTTCAGGATGCTTTGCACATTATATAAGAAATAAAATACTCATCTCATAGGAAACAAGGTCAAGTATCACATCAAAACACGTCACACAATCACAAACTCAAAAAAAACTCTAGGTACTATGTACACATCATTGTCTCTTGCTCCCAAGTACTCTCCTCCAGGCCACTACACCTCTACAACACAAGAACTAAGGGAATGATCCTCCAATTCAGCCCCATCTCTCGACAATCCTGGATCTCCAATAGCTTCTCCCTGAATGTTTTTTCATCCTTGATATCCAAATATCCCCAATCAATGACATGGGAGTCATCATGAAGATACAAATTAAGCTCATAGACATGAAAGACGTCGTGGATCGTCCCAAAAAAAATCGAAAATGATAGTTGAAATACCACCTCTCTCACTCATTCTAACACCTAGAAAGGTCCTATGGACCTAGGAGAAAGCTTACTCCTTCTTCCAAACCTCTTCCGTGCACATAAAGGGGAAACCTTCACGAATACATGGTCCCCAACCTTGAACATCTAGGGCCTTCTCTTGTAATCGACATACAACTTCTTTCAATATAGTGATTCCTTCATCCTCTCATGGACAAGATTCACCTTCTCTATCACACTCTACACCATATCTGGATCAAGAACATTCGTCTCCCCAATTTTCATCCAGCACAAGGGGGAATGAAACAATCTTCTATATAATGCTTCGAACAGAGCCTTGCCAATGGAAGAGTGAAAACTATTATTGTAAGAGAACTATACCAACGGAAAATGTAGCACCTAAGTACCACTATGGTCCAAAACACATTCCCACAACATGTCCATAAATTTCTATATTGTCCTCTCTATTTTTCCATCCGTCTGGGGGTAGAAAAAAGTGCTGAGGTGTAACAGAGTGACAAAGGATTATTGCAATCCCCTCCAGAATCATGATGTAAAACATTTATCCTAATTCGATACAATATATCTCAGAACTCCATGCAGCTACACCACCTCATCCACATACCTCAACACTAAGGGATTCCCCGCACTCGACTCCTTGATCATTAATAAGTGAGACAACTTCATCAACCAATACACTACTACCTAGATTACATCGCATCCTCCCTAAGACATGTGTCATCCTGTGAATAAATCCACCGAGATTTCACCCCACTTCCACTCAGGGACATCTAAGAGATTCAACAGACCACCAAGAACATGATGATCAGCCTTCACTTCCTAGAACACCATGAAATTTTCCACAAACCCTGTCACTACCCACTTCATCACAGGCCACAATAACAATTACCTCATGCCTCGGTACTTCTTGGGAACTCATGGGTGTACTGTAGGGGTGAGATATGGAACTCATAGATAAAACTCTCACACATCGCCACTGGGATGAACAACTTTCCATGGAATAACATTTGATTCTTAGCATCCTCTGACCATCCCTCTAAAGCATTTCCCTGATCAATGCGATTTGTATCACATATGCCTATGAGTATCCCCACTGAGACTCCTCCACCTTCCGCCTCAACGATGATTGTACTATCGTTTGAAACAGATAGCCTCTTCCGCCATCCATTAATACATCTATGTTCAAGGCATCTAACTCCTCCATTGCACTCCAAGAATTAAGATATTCCCAATCCACTTCCTTCTGTGACAGCCTACTCAAAGCATCAGCCAATACATACCCCATTCCAGAGGTGTAGGAGACCTCAAAATCACAATCCTAGAGAACATCCATCCACCACCGATGTTTCATGTTCCGATATCATTAAGAAATAACATACCTAAATCTCTTGTGATTTTTGAAGACCAAAAAGTGCTCCCCGATGAGGTAATTCTACCACAACTTCAGCGCAAACATGATTGCTGCAAGTTCTAGATCGTGGGTGGAATAGTTATGATCATTGGGGAATAACTTCCTATACCCATAGGAGATCAATACCCATTGCTACATTAGCACAAAACCCATGCCCAAACAGGAAGGATCATTAAACACCTCGAACATTACACCTTCCTCTAGAAACCTGAGAACTGGGGAACTGAACCACATTTCCTTCATATAAGTGAAAAATTCTCCACACTACTCACTCCACACAAAGGCTTGGCATTTTCTGGTCAGAGTCATCAATAAGGGATATACCCAAGAGAAATCAGGTAATAATATCTGATAGAGGCCTGCTAGATCGAGAAGCTGGCGAACCTATGCAACATTCATGGGTACCTCCCAAGAAACAAGTACCTCGACCTTTGATGGGTCTATTTCTACGCTCTACAAAGACATTGTATTCCCAATCAATTGGATCTATGGTGTCCAAAACGTTCACTTGTATAGGTTTTTGTAGAGATGGTGGTTCCCAAGGATATCTAGGATAGTCCTTAGATGCTTGGTATGCACCTCCTCTAACATTCAATAAATTAGAATTTCATCGATTAATACAATGAGAAACCTGTCCCAAAACTCATGAAAGATGGAGTTCATGAGCCCCATGAACATGATTGGTGCATTTGTACACTAAATTGTATGACTAAGAACTTGAAGGACACATAACTGCACCTGAAAGCAGTCATCAAGAAGTCACCCTCCTTCACCATCAACTGGTGATATCTAGACTATAGATTGATCTTGAAAAAAAAACTTGCTCCACTCAGTTGGTAAGAAATATCATATATCATGGGGAGAGGGTATCAGTTCTTGATCATTATCTAGTTCATCATCCGATAGTCTATACATAGCCTCAGACCGCCATCCTCCTTCTTCACAAACAATACTGGAGTACCACATGGTGACACACTTGGCCGGATAAATCCCTTCCTCATCACTTCATCAATTTGGATCCTCAACTATTGCAGTCCGAAGGTGCCATCTGAAAGGATCCATCTAAATTGGAGAAGCACCAGACTGAAAGTCTATCAAAAAATCAATGTGATGTTGAGGGGGTAGTGTCACAACCTCCTTGAGAAAAAATATTCATGAACTATCCTAAGATCCTGAGAATCCCCAATATCTCTATGTCCATCAATCAAACTAATAGATTGGAATATAAAAAAGGAAGAGGCTTTATACGCTGTCTGCGCACCCAATAGCTCCTCTCACCAATGTAAGCTACACAATGGAATTACTCATATAAAAACATGACTATTATTTAAAAAAGGTGATAATATAATTCACCATAAATGACTAATCAATTCTAAGGATGTCATCATACAACTTTATCTATAATAGAAAGAGATCACCACTAGAATAATGTGGACCCAACATCAGTCCACATCCCCAGCAAACATCAAACAAGTTAGTCTGACCTTTAATTGGTGTACTAAACACTAGTCGAATAGAAAGTCACTTTATGTCCAGTCCGAAGTCATGTTATAGAGCGGGTACAACCAAGGAGTGAGAAGCTCCAAAATCAAACAAATCGCAAGAATGAGTGTTGATCAAACTGATCGTACCTCAAACGATCTATCACCCTTCTAGAATTAATGCCTCTACAACATGAAATTGACCACACCCAGCTTATTATCCTCTTTGATGTTGACCTCCTCCATAAACACTCACTAATTGAGGTCCCTGAAGAGCACACTGAGGTCAGTCTCCGCATGCACCCTCCAACCTCAGAAGAGCAAAGGCCTGCTGTCCCAACTACTAGAATAGCCTGGTTGAAAACTACATCTGAGGAGGGTGATGAACATGTCCACCTATACCATACTGAGCTCAAGTTGGGAAATGTCCATGGTGGTTCCCATGTCCTCTACAAGAAATACACTTCAGCCCCATGCTCATGGGAAAAGGGCAAGGACCAGAGGGTCGGAGCTAAAACTGCTAGGGTTGGCTCTCTGCTGGCCGAAACATGGATGACCATGATTTAGGAGATTTATTACTGACCACCTTCCCCTTTAATGAACTAATCTAACTTCCCTCTTATGGATGACCTCCTAATGAGTGAATCTTTCCACTACCTCAACCTTATTCTAATACTCAAATTATGCCGATAGGTTGGAAGGAGTAACCGTATACTAAAGAGAAGGGTGGAGTTCCTCCTATAAGCACCTCGCTCGACACTCTTCATCCTTGAAGAGATATGAAAAAAATGTAGAATATTCTTGAACATGATCCCCAACTCTCTCAACTTTATACTCCTCTTCTGAAGGGAGATTAGATCCTTCCTATTCTTGGCCTCCATCTTAGAAGAAATTAATTTTTTCCTGGAATCCCTTCTCAAAGTCATCCCATGAAACACCAATCTTCTTCCTATCCCTGAGATAAAGCCTCCACCACTTGCACACTTTTACCCTCATTTAGCTCATCCCTAGAAGAACCCAGTACTCTATTAGAGCCTGAATCAAGCTGAAAGCGATCAGCATCTCCTTGAGGAAACTCTTTATCTCCATGTCCGAGATGCAGCACTCATACATTCCCAAAATCTACCAATAGAAGGCATGAAACATTTTCTTCCACTGTTCATCCATCTCTACTGGATCAACCCTCTTCTGATAGGATAGATTGTCCTATTGGGCCTTGACTATCTAATCAACTCCTGGATGATGACTGGGTTGCATAGCTGAAATGTCAAAAAGGTACTCCTAAGCCCAAGTAGTATAGAATTTATTTACGGTTCATTTTAACTCATTTCTTATTTTAATTTCCCAAAAATTAAAAGAAAAAACAAGAAAAAAAGTAATAATGATGTGTGTACCTCTCTCAGGGTCTCTACCCCACAATCATTTTATCCTCACTTGGTCATGTGGTAAGCTTGGAGTCCCCGCATCAGATCACAGGGTCTATAAAATCCCATGTCTATGCTGGTCTTCCCTAGTCTATATCTTTCACCAAGATCACGTAAAACTATTTCCAAAACCAATCTATGAAATCCTCAGTATGCCTAACTCCAAGATTCATCATATCTCTAAACCAGCAGCCTCTGGTACCATTATGTCACAAAATTATTTTTTTAAGATGAGTAAAATTATAGAAAGATGTCGAGGCCTTCCTTTCCCAAAATGAGGGAGTGATAATGACCCTAGAGTCCCACCTCCAATAGTCCCCCGGGTAGCGACCACCACCAAGGGTATATAAATCTCACAAAAATGAGAGGAATTACCCTTTTCATAGTAACCAAGATCATATGATAAGATGTACTAACCTCATAAAACTCTATGATATATATATATATATATATAGAAATCAAAAATCCATCCTAAACGCATGGCTAAAGTAAAACTACTGAAAATACAAAGAAAACTCCAAGGTAAGTACAAAAATAAAACTAATAAGTGACAAAAAAACCATTCCCATATTACAAGATAACAAGGTCTTGCAAGATATGATTAATATCTCTGGAAAACAGAAATAAATTTTATGTAGTTAGGGTGATCATAAAAGTATATTTAGTAGGGAAAAATGAAAGTCACTTGTGCACAAGTGGGAGAAACATACTAATGCCCCTGTGAGAAAATAGTAGAAACTCAAAAGCACATAACAATGTATATTATCCACCCTAACCTAACCAAGGAACCCCCGCAAAATAATGCATGTTATGTAATATAATATAATAAGCACATCGATATCTGGGCACACCACACCACTTCCCAATGGTTAAATACTCATCCCTATGGGAGAACATCATGACACTACCACGCTCTTCCACAAGCCCCACTGTTACAACTAACCTGTACACACCCTGGACACAACTACATCACATCCTACCCGAAGACACCTAGGCCATAACCACCACATGTCTTGACTGAAAACAACTTATCCTCCTCCTGATAAATCCGGAGATATAATCCACCCCTCGCACAACCAATTAATTAAATGTGGTATTAAACCTTAAGCCATAACAACGTGATTGAATAATATTGGGTGATAAATTCCTATAATAGGGAGCAGGGTAAAGTTAGTAACCAGCCATCCATCCTCACACCATGATGTTGGGAAAGACACCCTCCCCTATAACAATGGTGTTGTTCGATACAGAGTTCTAAAAATCGGTGGGGTGCATATAATAAACATAAGGATCTAAATGTTTATAAATATATTGGTAATAAATAGTCGACTCATCATATGGAATTCCAAAAATACAACCAGTCCCCTCAAACCACCCATCTTGCTTCCCCGACATGCATGTAAAACCACAAATGATTGTCACTTGAGTGCCGCTTCACTACAAGACCCAATTCGAGAAATACCCACAACCGATTATTTTATGCAATTACCATTTTTCATTATTAAATTCTTCATTTTTTAATTTATTCCATCATTACCTGGGAAACTAACATTTATAACATCTACAACCATTATTAGAAGGCTAAAAGCAACTAAACACTCCATGTAACAAAACATTGAACAAACAACCTACTTCTTTATTCCTCCCCATTTAACTCCCATTCGTATTTTGACATTACCAACATAATTATTCAAAGTTATTATGCCTAATTAAACATGTCACAACCAATCATGGTATCCTCTCTAAAAAACAACACCACACTCAGCACACCCATAAACATGAAATCATGACCCAACCCAATCCTAAAGACCCACTTCCAAACCACTACCTAGAAGTATTTCCACTAACCAATTAGTCCATCCATTCCACAATCAATCAATAAATCAAAATGACATACCATCACACCTCTATAACCACTACATACACACAATCACACCTATTAAACATGGTGAATTTAGATTTGGACAACTGTTCTTTAAATTACACATTGATAAGTAGGGGTGACCATAGAAGGGTTTCCATCTTGGGAAATCCATTTAAATTAACCAAATATAATTGATTAATCAGATTGATATTTATAGAAATTATTCACAAGGAAATAATAAATGTTATAAATAATCCCCCATATGTAGGAAAAGACCACAAACAATCAATATTTTTAGAAACTACATGGCCACAATAGATCACATCATCAAGCAATGGAAAAAAATAAAATAGGCGATCAATATCAACATCTCTCTCATCCATCATTTATTAATTCTCGTTGTAATTTTAAAATTTTGATTCAATCATTCCTAAATGGATGCATCATTATACCCACCCCACTTGATACACAATTAAAAGAGAGTTGATAGAAAAACCCTACTTAGAACAATAGTCGACCAATGATTCTTCCTTTTGCTAAAAAGGGGGCGTGAGTAGCAGGAGAACTCTAAGGAAAACTAAACACGGGGTGGAACAACATAGTCAAATAGATTTTTTGGAATGAATTTTATTTTGCACTCCTGGAGAAAATAGAAGAGAGTACATCAGCCTTAGAAAAATCCAGATCCTATATCAACAAAATGGAAAATAGTTTCAAGTACTTTAAAGCCAGATCATGGAAAACACCATTCAGTTGGATTATTTCAAATCCCCCAGAGCATTAGGATATTAATATTTAATTAATATCCATTGAAACTCTTTTAATAATACCCAAACAATTATTTAAACTTTATTCAAGTAAAATAAAACATAAAATATATAAAACATGAAAAACTAGGAGAAATAGGGGAAAATGGAAATTTGGAAAACTGTTGGAAGTGACTCATCATTGGGTGAGTCATCTGTGTCACCATTCAGTGAGATACCACTTAGTGAGCCACCGTTCGATGAGCCACCATTCGGTTTCACCGTTCGGTGAACCACTATTCTGAGAGCTACCATTTTGTGAGCCACTATTCAGTGTCACCATTCAATAACTCACCGTTTGGAGACTCACTAGTGTGAGGCACTATTAGTGAGTCACCGGTCCTGACTCACTATTGTGAGTTACCATCATAAAATATGTATTTTTGGATAACTCTCGAATTAAGCCACCATTACCTCCCTGAAACAGTATAGTTTCACAAAGGAATGTCCCAAAGGGGTCTAATTTATTACAGATTCCCATGGTGGGGATTTCACAGTATTATTATAATTTTGTGGTTTTTTATTAGTTTAAACAGTATATATTCAAATTTAATATTATATATTTGTACCATGGATGATCTTTATTGGGTATATAGAACATTAAATGTGAATTAAGAGGGACAAAAAATACTATTGGGAGGTATAAAACTACCACAATTGGTCAAGTGGGACAAGAATGGGTATTATGACCCACAACTAAAAAAATACCTAATGTAGGACCACTAGATACTCGATGAATGGCCACTATGAATCATGTGGAAAAAACCCAAACACTAAAAAATATGGGTCGTTTGGGTTGTTAATTTTACCCCTCCTATACTTTTTAATTATTTTTCATACTCATACCTAGACACCCATTCTTGACTCCCACCTCCTTAAATGTTCCATTATTCAAATCTATTTAACCCTTGTATGGTGTTGTAATTTATTTTAATTCCTTTTATAGACCATCTTTATGAATGTATAACCCCATTATTCTATCAATTTTTTTTCCTTCACTAATTTATTTTTCTCTATATCAAATTCATATAATATAGGGTTAATGATAGTTTATTGGATTCCAGCTTTATGAGATTGAATAAAATAGTTCCCTTTGTAAATAATATTCTGATTGTATAGAAGTAGCTGTTTTTCTCTATTTCATAACATTATTATGTGTTTTTATTAACTACTATGTATTTTTTAGGTTGTGTAGTTTTGTATGATAAGGTTAATAAGAGTTTTTAAAGACTTGTGTTTTCCCTATTAAATAAAGGAATGATATTGAATATGTGAAGGATTTATTCTTCCCCATTTATAAGGAACCATTTGTAGTGAATTTATTGTATGATTGGTAGGATATTTTTATACTATAATGGACACCAGGTTGGGTGTATAATTGTGGTAATAACAATTTTGGTACCTATGTTGGAACAATGGATTATGTTTTGATGCACTGGTGTATGGAAAATTACACTTAAGGGATAATATGTTTGTTAATGGTAAAATTTAAATGTGAAATATGAGTTTTTATAATGAAACAAACAATTTTTTTAATTGGATTATATTTTTTCATTTTTCTGGTCATGGAAGTCAAACTTGAGAGCGAGTACATGTTTGTAGGACCTTATATCCACATATGATGCATTAGAGTTTCAAGGTGGGTATCATTAGGGATTGGGTACCTTATGTTTACAGGTATGTATTATTTCATTGTCTACCATATGTTATTATATATTCCTATTTAAATGGGTCATTATATAACATTTATAGAATTTATATACATTCCCATTACCATAAATTGTAGTGAATGGTTATTAATTTCATGTTTCCCTATGTGTGTTTTATCCAAAATAAGAAGTTCTATATATACTCCTTCCATTATTCAGATGCACTTCCCCATTCACTCATATACTAAGGAACAAAATTAGTGTTTGACACTTCAATTGGTATTGTCCTTTCCTGAGGGATTGTCTATGTAATAATTTTTCAATTTATTCTTAGGGTGACCTAGTTTATGGATGTGAATTCTTAATTATTGCCTTTTCTCTATTGAGTGTGTGTTGTTATTATTGTTGAGGTTTTATGGTAAATCCTCAACCAGCATTAGGTAAGTTATGTAGGGTTGGGTTACTGTTTTTCTAGTCAGTAAATAATAACATGATGCAGTTTTTTATTTTATTAATGTTTTTTTATAATTATGTTCATGTACTCACATATATATTTTTGATTTATGTTATGATCTTATTCATAGTTTTTTATAGATCTTTTTACTCACTGGATAATTTTATACCTATGTTTTTTAAAGATTTCACTCTACTATTTTTATTATAGTAGAGGAACCAATATCAGGATGTTGAGCTTGGAGTTCATGACATGGAGATTATGAATATTCCTAGATCATTTCTTGAATATCATTGGGTTATCATTTTGGTATTACATGGTGATGTTACTTTTATTGTGGGAATACAGTTGATATTTAATAATATTTTGTTATATATTTATTATGGTTGATTTCATTTATTATTATTTATTATGAATGGTATTGTTGGACGTACCTCCCCAGTCTATATAGATAGACCTTATTCATAGTCAAAAACACCTAATAGAGAGTGATACATGCTTGAATTTATGTGGTAATCCAACCTAGACTTGGTAATGGGGGTTAACATATTGCATCAAGAATCATGCCTCCTAGAATAATCCACCAGTTAATGAATTATTTATAAAATCCAAAAAAATATCAAAATTAATACAGTTTTACAGTAACTCAAAATTAAATGAAAAAATTATCAGAAAAACATTATTATAAGAATTAATTCCCTATTTATTTTTATTTTATGTTGAATGGGTTTTGTTAAATAAACTAAATTCATTATGTGATGAATTATATGAAGGTTAAAAAACATTTACAATTCACTAAAAAATATCACCAACTGATATAACTATTATAAAAAAAACTTAATTATTCATTTACAAATCAAATTGTATATGTATTCAATACTCAATGTAGTCGTAATTTAAAACCCTCAATCATATCCTTACATGATCTGTAGATCAATAAATTTATATTAGGGTGAAATATTCAATATATATACATATAATTATAAAATATATGTTTCTTGACTCAGTTGTATAATAAGATTGTTAATATATATTTAAATGATAAGCTGGGATTTAGAGAATGCCTCTAATAGTATAAAATTTTCATTAAATATTAATAGAAACTATGAAAATTAAACAATGACAAACACTATATGTTACATGATAGATAAAAAATAAAAATTTATTAGAAAATGTTATCATGAATACACAATTAAATTTGGGAAAAATAAATTATACTAAAATTAATCATCATTCATGAAAACATATGTATGGTCTTGTGAGATTTTTTATTGTTGATTATCCTAATTTGTAATCATATGAAATGGGTTATATATTACAATAAAACAATTATATATAAAATATAAAAGGTTTTCATGAAATATCTATCAAGTTCATTTATCTATATATAACTATGTTCTTCATCTACTAATATATCAACATCAGCCATATATGAATATACAATCCCTTTTACATGAAAATAAATTCGATAATGAGATATTCTACATCTCAAACTCCTATGAAAACATTAATATTTTTTACCTTTAATTTGTTTTAATGAGAAAAATGAACGAATCACTCATTATTTATTTAATCCGAGGATAAAATTATATTTCACCCATATAAACATGTCCTTGAATTTTCACATTCATATTCAATTGTGGGTTGATATATAATGTTCATATAAAAGGAAAAAACTATAGGATTTGGTTATCAAAAACCAACTAAATTATAATAAAAATTACTAATATATTTAAATCCTTAACATGAACATTTATCATATCTCATATTGACTAATATTTTTCATAACATCATTGTGATAATTTCATAGATTAATAATAATATTAAATTGTTATAGTAGTTACCCAAAATGAGGAGAACCTTGAATTACTATGATGATATTATTAAACTTATGTCCTACATTTAAGATAAACTTTAATGATAGCACACTTAATATGTTTGAGTATTATGTTCTTGGCTATCATAAGTAGCGGAGTCTTCATCTCATGAAGATTACACTTTGTAACCTCTAGTATGGGAGAATACGAGGATATACATACTAGTTTCATTTCAACATGATTACCCATCATTTGTATTCCTATCTGATAAAATGTGTAATAATACTAAGATTTTATATTATTATGAACTTATATAATAAGAATCATACTTCGATGTATTGATGAAAATTGAGGCGAAATATTTTTCTAAATATGTAAGGTATTTTTGGTGTGTCACATGTGAAATTTTATAATTTATTAAGTCAATATAGGATTTTAACCATTTGATTAAGGATGATGATATCCTAAGACCATCAATTGGAACAGAACTATGAAACTAAATTTCTATGGTCATAATGACTTATAGGATTATGTTAAGAATTAAAGTAATGAGAAATTATGCACATGGAATGATGAGACTAGTATAAAACCTTCTTAATATCATTTAAAATGGATTGTTTTCAACATTTAGCATCCATATGTGTTAATTTTCATAGTGAAATTAACATATTTTTCTATTTTTTCCATGATTCAACGTATGGAAATCTTAATGAATACCATCAAGAATGAGTACTAAAGGGTCACACACAAAGTGTACCCATTTTCCAAGTTAAATTATTATTGAGTTTATTGGTTGGAATAAATAATATTATCAAATCCAATAAATAATACTTAATCAATATTTTATTGATTGTAAATATTCAATCACATGTTATATATGAATTGGAATATAAATTTCCATAAAATAATAAATAAATATTAATTCTCAAGGCTGTAGAATGAAATATTCAATTATGACTTATTAAATTCATCATGTAGTAAATTATATTATTTATTAAAAAAACATTATTTACTTAAATGAATATTAATATAAAAAATTATTCACAAGGTAGAACATATAATATATATATATTTATTAAAGTAATAATATTTATTTTTTATTTGAGGATTGGTAGGAAACAAAAAATATGGATGGGTCATGTTATGTTCATGGTAACAGAAATGATATAATCATTAATATCATATATATAAATAAGGAATTATTAAATAAATTGAATATTATATTTATTTTCACAAGGTCTGTATACCATTATATATAATTAATATCATTCAAGTGGGGAATATTATATATTTATTATTTAATTAAGTGTAAATGTGTAATTTTCAAATATTAAATAGTAGCTCTATATTTTCTAAACTTAAATTACTTTAGAGAGACTGATGAATTATTTGGAAGATCACACATTTCCCTCTAAATATTCTCTAAAAACATCTTCATGGTTCCTCTTAAGACTAAAATAATTCCCTCAACTCCTTCCTTCCACTCAAGTATGAGTGAATAAGAGGCATAATCATCTAGCCTAACAAAATTTTTGCGATCAACATAGTTGACTCTAGAGAATTATTTCCTCCATTCCAGCTCTTAGAGATCCATTGGTGACATTACAAAATCCTAGGGTTTTCTGACTTCTCGACCCTGGGAGTTAATAAATGGTGCCCCATGTCGATCGGTTACATGTCCTCAAGTGGAACTCCCTGTACTCTTGTTGAAGTCGACTAGCTGTGAGGGTCCATGGTGGTACAGTGGAAAGAAAATACCCTCAAAATTTGAGTAGCACAACCGTGTAATAAATAGATAAACAAATGAAGAAATATAGTGACAACTATAAATAAAAGGTACACATCTTGATGACACAATAAATAAAAAATCCATAAAATATTACTTCCAATATCATATCCAAAATGATGTAATTTCATGGATCTTTCAATAAGAAACATAAAGTCATAAAAACCGGCATGATATAAAATACATGTATCAAAATAGAAAAAGACAAAAAAGAATATTTCCAATAGAATCACTATCCATACCTCTACCATATTCTTACCCACTCCTATGCTATAATAAAATCATGAATCAACAACTGAGAACTTTCCCATGTCCCTACCTACATCCACATAATCATCCCTAGTACCTTCGATGGCCCGGATAGGGTGTGAGAAAAAATCAACAAGCCACCCCAACAATGTATATAAAAATTTAATTTGGGAATAAAATGAATAGTGTACTAATATAATAGTATTAAGTAATAAAAATCTATAATGGGTTGGCTATCTTTCGTGAAGGACACCAGGCTAACAATACCTTCTTTGAACAGTGTTGGATAATCTCTGAACAAGTGACAATATCTATACATACACACGGTTTATAGACACAGTGATTTATAAATCCATATATATGGTCAATGGTGTTATTTCAAACCTAATTCATAATGTAGGCATCCATTTTTAGTAGCTTGAGCCTCTCAAGTGTCAAGGGTCACTATTCTAGGAATGAAAAGTATAAGGGATCCCATGACCGATATCATAGGTATAAGGGATTCCTTGACCATGAATTATAAAATTGGGGACTCAATGCCCATATATCAAAAAAGTAGGTCCACCATTCCAATAAATCAATAAAGTAAGATCTCTATTACCATACATCACAATTTAAGGGATTTCATGCCTATATCTTAATAAAATGGTGCTGCTATTTCCGAATCATAATAGTTGGGTCACTATGTACATATATTAACAAAGTAGGTTCTTCATTCCCATTTATCATAATTCATAAGGGTCCCCATTTCCATTTATCATCAATTATATGGGTCTCCATGCCAATGTGTCATAGTATAGGTTTTCCATGCTTGTATCTAATAAAGGTGGGAGGGAAAACATGCCTTTATGTCAAAAGTGTTTAAGAAGTAAAGGCTTTAACAAAATTAAATTATATAGTTATTAGTTTATCAGTATTTCATTCTAATAGGGGAGTAACAATTTTTCAATTTTAGATAGTGATTTTCTTATGCCACTCACTTATATTCAATTCATTATAGTCATCATAATTAAGAATCATGGAAAAATCTTATAAAAACTTTAATAGAAATTAATAAAATTATAATAATAATAGAAATTACATCGTAAAATCAAAATGGGTGGATAAATGAAATGGGGAATATAACAATAACATTAAAGAGGGTTCTAGGGAATATTTATCAAAGATATTGAATTAAAAATGTTTTATGTGTATTTTTAGGGAAACAAATAAAGAATTAGGTGTGGTGTGAAGTTCCCAATCATGATCTATGTATCACTGAGAGGGGGAGGGGTGAATCAGGGATGTCATTTTTTTCCTTTTATATATCCTTTTTTAAACAACCTTCGCCTACTGTTAAAGAGTATATTATTTGCTAAAAACAAACAACACCAAGAACACAAGAGTTACAAGGTTCACTCATCAACAGGAGTAGCTACGTCCTTGGTATGGTAAAAAAATAATCCAAAACCACACAATCCACTAGAAAAAAATTCTTTCATGTGGAATAAAATGAGTAGGATATACCCATACACTCATGTAGCACTTGGAAAACAATCTACAAGTGTTTTGTACCCTCTTTGCACAAATTGAGAATTAAAGTATTTCAGTGCTTCTTTACAATTGTACAGATGTATTCTCTGAAGTACAAATCATTACTTTCTTACCCAGAAGCCGATATGAAATATCTTATGCACAACTAAATACGTGTGAATACCAAAAAAATTTCATGTATCCTTTAGGGTACCTTCCATGCAATTCAAATGGATTGCGCGTAAAAACTCCCTTTTGGGGTGAAAAAACGTTTTCTCTCAACTTCCTATTTTTGCGCAACATTCCACTTTTCGTGCAACATCCCTCTTTTTTCATGCATCTTTCCTCTTTTCATGCAAGCCTCTTTCATTTCGTGAAACTCACCTAGCGTATAATTTTATGAACTTTAGAACTCCGGATTTCTCTAAGTGTCGAGCCACACAACATGAGAGGTGGTCACCTCGTATTTATAGGGCTTTTTAACTCTATGCGAAATACACTAATCCACATGTAAAAACCTCTTAATTCCCGTAAAAAATCTTTTGTGCAACATCAAATTTCGCCCAATGCTCCAATTTTTCGTGCACCTCATGCATTTTCCATTTTTAGAGCTTATGGTCTCAAAACACCTCTTGCGTGAAAAACATCATTTCTCTATTTCGCGCACAAAGCCAATATTTCGTGCACCAAATTATTTTTCATGCACTATGCTAATATATCATGCACATTATTATTTTTCCCGCATCCCACAAATATTTTTCACAACATTTAATTTTTTCGCACCCCACTGATATTTCGCACATCCCACTACTATTTCGCGTGACATTTATTTTTTCACGGACATTACGTAATTTTTCATACACTGCATTCCTTTTCCATTTTTTGATGTTCTGACCTTGAATCATGACTTGGGAATAAAAATATAAACCATCTTCATTATTGCATGAAACATACATTTACAAAAACGGTGCCACCTTAAACAGTTCTTTTGTGCTGCCACCAGATTGTCCATTCCTTTTTCATTTTTCTCTTCACTGCTTCCAAGAACCATTCTTCATCATTCATCATGAACTCCACTATCGTGATATATATCCTTTTATAGAACATATAAAACATCGTCATAATTACAATGGAATGTACTGAAACTTCTTTCTATTCCAGCAACATCATTCCTTCTTATCAAAACTTTATATGACCAGCATCATCATTTCTCCCCTTTCCTTCATAAGACTTGAATCAGAAGTTCTTCAAACTTATGATATTTGTGAAATACATATCATCAATGAATCATCTAGTTTACTAGTCCTTTACAAAGTTAATTTATTTATCTTCTTTGAAAATAAAAAACAACACTCTGTAACAGAAAACTCATCTTACATCCTTATCTGTCCAACTTGGTCCCTATATGGTGCATAATGGAACACAATACAATGCTATATAAGTCAATGGATAATTACTAGACCACCTACCTCATTCCTCACCTGTAAAAATAATCTACTATCAACCTTTGGGGTTTTCCATATTGTATGAAAATGACAAAATATTGGAATAGGGAATAAGATCCTTTAACAAAATAGCATCCCTAATTAGAAGAAAAATGATGAAATGTGCCTATGATGTGGAGAAGATACTTATAATAATCCAATGAGATAACCATATCTAGATTTCAATTTTGTATTGATGAGTTATCAACAAACCTAGGTTGGTTCCATGGAAGGAGATATTTCAAAGTAGGAGGGTTGCAATTATGTCCCCTAGTGGAGGAAATAAGAAAAGTGGGGTAAGGTAATAATATTTTTAATATAAAATTGTTTATTTTAACCAATATACATTGGTCACATGAGATTTATAGATGGTTATATAGAGAGTGTTCCAATTGTGCCTCATATACTATCCAAAGAGGGAGCTCACATGGCTCATGTGCAAAATTTGAGAAACCGGATGCATACCATTCTATATGGATCAATTAAAAACTATAGAGATTTCGCACAGACGTGAAGCCTAGGTCACATTATTAGGTAAATTTTTTTGGAAAATTATACTCAATGAAACACCCTACATAGTAATTAGAAATTTTGGCTGCCTTGCTTCACCATTTATATTAATAGTGTGATCCCATAATTTCTTCCACCGATTGGGGGTTTGAGCTCTGAACGAGCCCTATACACCCATGTTTCCTATATATCCCGACAAAGAATTCATATTATATCAAAACCATGTAACTAATCAACAATTTAAAGGGTTGATACTTAATATAAAAACTATGTTCATACATTATTCGCTCCATAAAGTAACCCATCCCTATGATTTCCATCAAAGGGTAGTAAAACACTTCTAAGAACAACACCGGCCACTGAGTACATACATCGACCTACTGCTACCAAGCCTCATCCTCTGCTTGATCATACTTCCATAACAATCATACTAAAGGTACATAGAATCCATAGAGAAACTTTATGCTCCAATCAACAATTAATATGGGATACTACTCAAAACAAGAATAATAATATTATTTAACATCATTGGGATCAAATGTATGATATTATTTAACCTGATAATGATGATGTTGTGAAATGTGGAAGATGTCATACATCACATGGAACCTATGAGGAAATGGAAACTAATATGCTACCATTCATAGTCTATCCAAGATCTCAAATAGGCATAAAAATTGAGGTGAAAGTATCCCTTTCCTCTGTATCTATCTATTTTTATGTCTAAGAGATACCTAAAAGAAAACACAATCTCAGACCTTGAACATCTGAGTTTTATGAAGGAAACTAACATATTATTTCTACCTATATTTATTTGTAAACATATAATTTATGATCAACTGCACCTACTCTAAAGTGTCATGCCTAAGAAGATGACCTAGTAGCACTGCCTCTCCTACCATTAACCACGAAAGAGGTGAATGGAATGGCCTAGCATATAAGGCCTCATATGGTCACACATGGATTATTAAATGAAATATATTTTTGAAGGAAAAATAGACAAAGGGTATATGATTCTCCAATTAATTTCTAAAATAATAGATGTATGCCCAGATCATGTCCTCCAATACTTGTATCTTATAATTTGATGCAACATCAATCTAGGGGTGAAATGATATGCTCAAAAGAACCTATTTATCCAATTCTCTCTATAAACCCTATTGAACCTCAATATGAAATGATCATCCCTATCTAAAATAATTGTACGAGGGACCTTGTGTAAACATATAACCTCCTAGACGTATAGTCCTCCCAGCTCATGAACTAAGAAAATAACCCATATGAAAGATGTGTCCTACCATTATTTGCTGATCCATGACTAGAAAAACTGTATCACTAACTTTATCTATCCTTAGTAAATCGACCAAAAAATCCATTACAACATCCTCAAATTTATATTATGGGATTGAAAATATCATTATCAATATGGGTTTTCCTTAATAGGCCCTAGGTGCACTACCCATTGAGAAGAATGGTTTTCTCTCATAAACTATTCTTACATATATTTAGGCACATAGATACAACCATGTATGTATAAGTTGTTGTATCCATCAACAGACTATTTCATAGGTAGTCTCTCACCAGAAATACTCTCTCGTAGGACCAAGAATTCTGAATATGAATATAGCTTTCTATTCACCCTATTAAGTAGTGAATGGGTAACATCTAAGGCTATAATAAAAATCTGATCGTGACTCACTTGAAACTATATATGCACATACAAGAGAAGGTCTATTAATTTCATATCATAACTAGCTTCCTGAAGGGATTGTACATGAGTTTCTCAACTTAATGCATCACCTCCCGAATTTACCTTTTCTAGAAATATAGGTAAGGTCAAAGTCAAAATATATAAGGTATTAATCCGTAATCACTATTTTAGATTAATGTAACACTATGTGAAGATATATTTCATGATATTGTGGTCTATATACACTACAAATCACTCTTCCATTAGATAATTCCTCTAATAAATGGAAATCATGATGAATTGATGCAATCTGAGGGTCACGAATTGGGTAATTACACTCATTAGGTACCATCCAGTCAGACCCATATGAAATGAGTTAATTTTACTACATTAACAATGCACCTATCATGAGTCTTATTACATCATAGAACACTATATATCATTTTCTTGGATCTGACAGAATCATGATGTGTGTCGATGTAAGACTTCCTTTCATTTGTCGAAAAGAATTCCTACATGATTATGTCCATAATAACTCTTCACACTTCTTTTTCATACTATTAAATAGTTACTTAAGTAATGATATGTCTTATAAAAAATAATTTAATATCCATATATATCCAACAAAATATGCACCCAGGAAGTTCACCTTATTGATGTTATATTGGAATTTATTGAGATTAGAATATAGCTATGGTAATGACCCAAACATTCAAGAATAAAATTCCCATCCATTTATTTAATTAAATGCCTTATTGATATATAAGACACATGGACACTTTTTTTATTAATATTGTGTATACATGACCATTATGTATCATTAATAATGATAATATAGTCGTTGAATAACGATCACATGACTGATATAAATTTAAGGTTTTTAAAAATAACCATTTCGACATAGGAAAAGTATAGGATGGCATCATCTAGTAGTCTTTGGCCATACGAGGCTCATTTTGCAGAGCTCAGAATGGAAGTAGCATCATTGGTCGTCGATCTTGACTGAACCCAAGCTGAGATTAAACATTTTATGCTTGAACGTAATCACCTATGAGATAATTTCAAGTTAACGGAGATTACCACATGAGCGATATTATCTGAACCACCCCAAGAGTCTGTCACCATCACACACATTACCATTAGGTGATATGTGGGTGTAATAAGAGGTTATGTAATGAGGTATTAGTTACGTTTTGTGTAATCCCATTTATAAATAAAATTCTCGTTCCATCAATTCCTTTATGAGAATAGTTTTTTTTAAATATAATGAATAAGATAAAATGACTTTTCGGGTAAAATGGCAGTTTTATAAATATATAAATTATTATATTAATTTGAGGTTTTATTAATATTGTTATTATAATAGTGTAATAATAAAACTCTTTTTAATTATAAGTTATGATTATATGTATTCCATGTTTTTTACTCTATAAGTGATTAAGTATTCAGTTTGATAAGAAATATATTTTCATACGATAAAAATAAAATTGCATTTTTATTTAAAGTATTTAATTTGATTAATTAATGAATTTATGGAATGAAAAAAATTTAATAAAATATTATATTGATATATCATTAATTATATATAAGTTATAATATAACTTTTAGGAAGTCAAATGTATCTTTTATTAAGGTTTGGAAACTATTTTTGTCAAAACTCATTAATTTGAAATAAATGTCATTTATTTATTTCAAAAGTGAAAAATCACATATTTAAAAAATTATCTAGATAAAATATATATTATTTTTGGAATCAGGATTTTTAAATTACCCAATAATGAATTTTACATATTTTTTTGAGATAGTCAAATTTTTGGGTAAAAATTAAATATCCAATAAATATATAATGTGTTTAATTACATCATAATGACCAAATAGGGATGAAATAAAATATATTAAAATAGATATTCTGCCAATAAATTTTTTACCTTTAAAATATTGGGATTTTAGATTTGTTTTATTAATTTTATAATTCCTTAGCATACCCTTCAAGAATTATAATATATTTGAACATTTTAAAATATTTCCTTCAGAGTGTGACTCATCTACATATATGAAAGACTAATATTTAATTATTTTCGTACCTTTTAACAATAAAATATTGTATACCATTACCTTTTGGTATAATAAATAGGAAAAAACCATTGGATAGTTTGTGGTTTTGATTAGTTTATTGTGTAGTGTCCAAAACCTAAATAATAAATAATTACCTCTCATTTCCTATATAAACCCAACTAAACTCACATTACTCTTCACTCAAACCATTTTTAGAAAGACCAACCTCTACCCCATACTCCCTATAGTCCTCAAAAGGAGCCCCCAAGCTCTCAAAAAGCATATCCCAAGCATTTGGGATCACACTTCCAAGAAAGGGATTCTCACTTTCATCTCCTCCATTCACATTCAATCATCTTATTTGAAAGTAGTTCTTGTAATTTATAATGGTTATTATGTGATTATTTTAAATAATTATATTACTATACATTTTATGTTATTTTAATGAGGTATTATTTATCTTCTCTCATTATTACCCTTACCTATGCCGTTACTAGGCCAAAATTTTGTAAGGGATATCAATCTTCTCATTTATATTCAAGATACTCTTTTACATCATGCTTCTTTAGTTCCATACTTATATGTTGGGTTATGATGTCACAAAACCACAATAATATCCATTTTATTTATATATAAGGATATATTCCTTTCACTCTCATCAATCACCCATGTCATCCTTTAAGCAGACCCATTACTTTGCTGAAATTCCATAAGGGATTTCTTCATTTCTCATTTTTGTCCAATTTTCCTTATGTTAATATTCCATTTTATTTTTCAATTAAAAATGTTGAGTTAGGATTTAATTCCTCCCTCATACTTTCCTCCTTATGTTTTAATGATGATATACCTCATTATATCTCATTAATCCCTCCCTTGTACACCCATTACGATGCAAAAAGATTGTAAGAGTTATTCCAATTCACCTCTCTATTAAAGTTTCTTTATTATGTTACACCCTATAAATCCAAATTACATTTGTTGGGACACGTATCTATATTACCACCTTACTATCCATTTCATGTACATATTATGAGATAACCCATTATCTCTCATAAAACAATTTTATATGCATTTTTATGGCATGCTATTATGTTTCTGAAATTGCATTGTGATTTTACAAACCAAAATCATTGTGTAGTGAATACCATACCCATTTTTCTATAAAGGTTATTCACATTTATGAACATATATATATTTAATGGTACTTACATGTATGTATTACACATTACTTAATCATGTAATAACATATGGTTTTGAATGATTCCATGTAATATGATCCATGTGGCACACTTATGCATGAAATGAAATGTTTATAAAAGGGTGCTCCCTGATAGCACTCCAATGCATTAGGTAATGGTTATTATCATGATACTCCATGTTCAATAAGGGTTTAATCTTTTTAATTCATGCGAACATAGGGTTTACTCATTCTAATTCATGTGCAATGAGGGTTCAGTCATGCTAATTCATGTGAAACGAGGGTTTACCCATTCTGATCCATGTGCAATGAGCCTTGGATCACACTAATATCATGTTGTATGTAGTTTCCACATTTTAATATTATAATAATCATGCTATATCATTCCTTTATGTTCATGTTTATCTTCTTCTCCATTGATATGCCTATTGCCAAAAAATGCACTGTATTCTTCATGTTATGCCGTGTTCACTCCCTTACTGGGCTTTATAAGATAACACTTTTATTATGAATTTCCTCAGGTTATCCCAATCAATGATAATTAAGAAGATATTTTTTGGTCATTGAAAAGAAGTTTTCAATAAAAATGTTGTTTTTATGTCTTTAATTGTCATGTAATGTTCTTAATTTTTAAAGAAACTAGAAATATCAATAATTATATTTGTATTAAGTACATGATTATATAATAAATCATGTTTAAATATGTAATAAATATAAGGGTTGTTACAAGTAGTATTAGAGGGTATTTTTAGTAATTTTTGGGTTTAGGATTAGAAAACCGTAGTTAAATCATTAAGGATATGACAGTGTATAATAAAAATATCCCTAAATTTTGATGAGTATATAGTAAGTGTTTTATGAATAAAATGAATCCCTATCTAGATGAGAAAAAGTAGGGGTGGTTCTGGCATAGATGTATCTATGGGTAAAACCTACAAACACCTATTTGATCTAGACTCGAATGGGAACTGGTGCACGACAATGGGCCTTTCTGCACTCTTGGTTTGACACTCTCTATGGATATTCTTCGATAAATTCATAAGCTTAGTATGAACCACTATTAAGGGAGAAAATAAGCCCATAAAAATATATGTTTGGATATTGTTCAGGTATAACATATATTAAATCCTAGAAATTTAGAATTTAATGAAATAAATTTAATCTATATGTTATCACTTTAATTTCATAAGATTCTCCTGTATTTGGTAAATTTTTTAAGATAATCATCTCTAATTTACCTATTATTTTAGACAATGGCTTGTAATACAAGGAATACGGCTAACAACCGATGGGAAAGGAAATGTGAGGAATGTCCCCGTGATATTCACAATCAAATTGGAGCTCAAGACGTACATATCATGATTACAGAAAACCATCTATCAAAAATCATGATTAACAATTGGAAATTTGTTGAATGCCCATGGAAATCAAGGAATAGGAAGATGACATCTCATGAATGTCAATATACTAATGTTGATATGGGGAATAATATCTAATTTCCTTTTTTCAACAAGTGTGGAAATAGGAACCAAGGTAAATGTTACAAAGGGACTCAGAGATGTTTTAAGTGTGGGAAATAAGGGTAAAAAGAATTAAATTTCCATGAAAGTATGGATAATGTGATGGTTGGAAACAATGTTCCATCTAAAGAATCATACACAGTTATATGCTATAAAATTAGAGAAGTCATGCATTACCCAAGACAATTCCCTATTAAAAGTTATGTGATGCATGATGAGCATCAACAATCTCCATGATCAAGGGAGTATGGTAATTCCTATGATAAGATGTATAATGATGAATGAATACCATGTAACTACTACATCAAAGTAGTGTATGTCATAATTTAATTCAATTCATGTACTATTAGTATATATTTTATGTTTTCTAAGAGCATTGGGTCCCCAATAGAAATGATATTTAATCATTAGGGAAAAATTCAATAAGTGTTGTATCAAATGATAATGTTTGTGGGAATTTATTTCTTCAATATTTAATACGTCTCCCTTTGATGGAATTTGATGAAAAAATACAAAGTCGTTACTTATGACTCATGGAAGATTAAAATTCATGAGAAAACCTATCACACACATGATCTGGAGTTGACTGTAGTGATATTTTCATTAAAAATTAAGAGGAATTATCTCTTTGGGGAGAAGTGTGAAATATATACGGATAAGAAAACACTCAAATATATATTCACACAAAAAGAGTTGAATATGAGCCAAAAAAGATGGATAGATCTGATCAATGACTATGACTTCTCAATCCATTACCACCCTGGGTAAGAGAACCAGGTGGTTGATGCTCTATGTAGAAAGGAACTAGTGATACTATCAAAGATGATAATTAAAAAGGATTCAATCTTTTTATATTTGATGAAGATAGACATGGGATTCATAAATAAGGGAACACCATCCATAATTTAACAAATGATTTCTCAAAATTATTTCTTCGAATGGTTAAAGGATGCTCAAATGGATGCTGTGGGAATTTAGAATAATTTATAAACTTTCGGAAAAGAAAAATACTCAGAGTTCAATTTTAATGAAGAAGGAATTGTGAGATTTGGGTCTATACTATTTTTCCCTCAAATCCAGAGTAAAAAAATTACTTTTGGATGATGCACATAGGTATAATTTATCCATTACCCTATGAAACACAATGATTTATCGAGATCTATCAGATAATTATTGGTGGGAAAACATGAATATGGAGATCACTGAGTATACATCAAAGTGCCTGGTATGATAACAAGTGAAGGCTTGGAGCCAGAAGTCTAAGGGGATGATACAACCATTATCCACACTATCATGTAAATTAGAGAACATCACCACAGACATTGTCACCCAAATTCTGAAGACATCCAAAGGAGACAATGATATCTGGGTTTTTGTGGGTAGTCTTACAAAGACTTTACAATTCATTGCAATTCGAGAGGATTTATCATTGGATCAACACACACATATATACATCAAAGAAGTTGTAAGGATGCATGGAGTTCCAATATCGATTGTATCTGATCAAGATACAAGATTCAACATTATGTTCTGGAAGAGTCTCCAAAATTATCTGAATACTATGATGAACATCAGTACGGATTATCATCCTCAAACGAAAGTCCAATCTGAGAGGAATATCCAAAAACATGGGTACATGTTGAGAGCATGATCAATGGGATTATGTAACTTCCCAGTTCGGGAAGCCACCTAGAGGCGCCCCGTACCTGGATGGTCACATGGCCCCATGTCCATTTCCCCGAAAACCAGAGGATGATGACTAGTAGCGAGGGCCTTGGGTATGATAGTTGGGAAACTATGGCCTCACTGGAACAGTACATAGCGGAAGAGAATACAATATACAATAGAGGATGTAGTAAAAAATCCATACACTACTGAACAATGGATGAATAATATGATAAACAACAGTAGCACACACATATATATGAAATGAAGCATGATATATATGTCTGGGAAAGAATCCAAACAAGTCACAATGCTAAATACAGAACTAAACCAAAGGTCAAAAGAAAATAGAAAGAAAACAACTCCTCAGCATCACATGCCTTGGCGTGGTCCCATTCTCTCCATCTCCAATGCAATCAATTACCTAAAGACTAAGGGCTCTTTCCCTTGTCTATACCCACAACAATATAATTTTCTTGGGCCCAAAATCATGACCCAAACTGGGTGTGAGACTAAATTCGAGTAGGAAAACACCCAAAGATCTGTACTGAATATTCAGTGAGCATATAGCGGGTAATTGTACAGTAAGCTGTAAATAGTGACCAGTAAACAGGATGATACACAATAGTAAGAAATCTACAGGTCAACAAAGCAATAGGGAAGAAAATAGCTTACAACAATAGGTAACCCTCTCGGAGTACTCATGGCCATCCCCTCTAGGCCTATCCAAGAAGTATCAACAACCCTCTTGGAAGTACACTCATCCTAACCCCTTTGGTTTGGTCATACAAAATTATAAGACTCTAAGGATGAACACTCAGTCAATTCCCCTTATAGTCTAGGGTAGTCAGTGACTCTCTGAGGATGATCAGGTGGTCGATTCCTCTTATAGCCCCAAGGTCTAGAGACTCTCTGAGGAAGTTCACTCGGTCAATTCCTCCAATAGCCTCAGGTCTATCAAAGACTCTCTAAGTATGCTCACTAGGGAAATTCCTCCTATAGCATAGATTTGTTTAAGTAAATTCAATCAAAAAAAATACTATCTGAGGAAGCTCACTCGATCTATCCTCATATAGTCTGTAATAGCTCAACAATCTCTATGGAAGACTACTCAGTCTATCCTACTGTATTCTATAATGTCCAAGACTCTCTGGAAAGCTCACTCGGTCTATCGCTCATAGTCTATAATGCCCAAGACTTTCAGAGGAAGCTCACTTGATCAATACCCTTATAGTCTATAGCACCAGGTTCTCACGGCCCCATGCCTGTCAGTGCATACTAATTCTATAAGGACAAAGTAAACCTATAGAGATACTTGGCTAACAAATCTATAACATAACAACCATGTCAGGGAATAACAATCAATCATACAGTCACACGGCATGGAAAACAGGCATAACGACCAATAGGTTGAACAAGAACAAAAGGAAATAAATAGAACAAGGCATGGAAAATCATTCAACAACTGCAATTATCCTCATATATAACCAAATTACCTCTAGAAAATCATACAACCAAGGAAGGAAAACAATAGGGGCAATCCAATCAACACAAAATACCATTTTCAAGGCTATTGGTGGAAAGTGCACATAAAACTCAAAGAATTCAAACAGAAAGGCACACACCACCTACCTTGATAATAGGAGATCGATATACTTGAACCAAGATGATTAAATCTCCATAGAATTTAGTAGATCTACGAAGACACACAAAACATTCAACCCACTATAACTTGCAAAACAAGATGAATTAGAAAATGAAGCTCTAGGAGAAAGAAGAGCATACCTCGACAGTTCCAACGTAATCGGTGACAGTCGATTCAAAGAATAGAAGGAGGATCGGGGGCTTAGAAAAGATCTGTGGCCAAACCCTCAGTCTCCGTCGAATAATCTAGATAAGAAGACTTTTCTGGGGTTAAGACGCGACCCTGGTCCATTTAATGAGAAAAAGAATGTACATGGTGTGTACATTCGGAGTACACGACATGTACTATGCTTTTTCGTACTCCGCATTAAGCGGCCTCAAATCACCCCAACATGGCCGTGTGTGTGGACATGACACGGCCAACACACGGCCTCAAGAGGCATCAAAGTACACGGTGTGTACTTATAAAGTACACGGCATATACTTCAATAATTTACAGAAACTCTTCTTTTCTAAAAAACACAAGAAAAAGGAAAAACCTACCTGAAATGAAGATCTGGGTTCTTACAAACATCCCCCCTAAAAAAATGCATCCCCGAATTTCTCTAGAGAGGTGTGAAAGAAGACAGCCCGAACAGCTCTGGCCACTGCGATCGTACATGATGCTCCCTCACCCAAGTCTCATCCTGTACTCATCTTTGCTACCATAGCACCCATACCAGAGGAAAAGACCGGCCATAGAGAACCTTCGTACTGCGATCAACAATCCAGATAGGATTCTCCTCAAACGATGAATCCTCTTAGAGCTCAACCTCCTCAGGTTGAAGGACATGAGACGGGTATGAAAAGTAACATCGGAGCTGAGAAACGTGGAAGATTTCATGCATATCCCTATACCTATGAGGTAACTGTAATCGATAGGCAAACAACCCAACTCTCTCCAACACCTCAAATAGCCCGACGTACCGTGGTGAAAGCCTACCCTGTCTCCGAGTCCTTTTGTGTCCCAATCTCGATGCGAGACGTAGGAAAACCTGATCCCCGACCTCGAACTCCAGAGGTCGCCTCCACTGATACACATAAGACTTCTGTCGAGACTATGCGACAACCATCCTATTTTGAATCAACTCTATCTGCTCTAAGGTCTCCTGAACAAGATGATGTCCCAAAAAAGATTCCTCTCTTACCTCCAGCCACCATAATGGTGATCAGCATGGCCTACCATAAAAATCCTCATAAGTTTCCATATGAGTAGTCACCTAAAAACTATTGTTGTAGGAGAACTCCAAAAGAGGTATATTCTTCTCCCAAGAACCACCTATGTATTGAATGTAAGCTCTGAGAATATCCTCAAGCACCTGAATGATACACTTGGACTGGTCATCTGTCTGGGGATGGTATGTTGTACTCATAAGTACCTATGTACCCAAAGCCTACTCAGTTCGTTTATAGAACTGAGAAGTAAAACACGCATCCATGTCAAAAATAATGGAGTTCGGAACTCCATGAAGATGTAAAATCTCTCAGATGTACAACCGTCCTAGCTCATCAACATTGAAGGACTCCTTGATCAGCAATAATTGAGCAACCTTCATGAGTCTGTCAAAGACAACCCATACTACATCATTCCCTCGAGGAGACCTTGGAAACCCTATCACGAAATAAATTTCAACATTGTTCCAATGCCACTCCAGAATGGGTAACTGCTGTAAATGAACAGTTGTTCGTTGGTGTTCCTCCTTAACCTATTGACAAGTGGAACTCCTCATGAAAAATCCAGCAACGTCCCTCTTCATACCTGGCCACCAATACTGGCAGTGTAGATCACTATATATCATGGTGCGCTAGGACGAACTGACCAAACTGAGAATGAAAGTCCTGCATCATCTCCTCGCGTATGTCTGCTAGAACCCATGCACGTCCCTTGAAACACATGATCTTATACTCACCTACTTTCCATCCAGGAATAGGGGCCTCTCCTGACACACATTCCCGTAGGACTAGTCCATCAGAATTTGATAGCTACTTCATTCGTACCTGATCAAGAAATGTAGAGGTAACAGCTACAGAGGATAGGAATGTCAACCCCTGTCTATCGTGCACCTGCAGATGCATCTCAGAGAACAGAACCATAAGCTTCCACTCACTGTTGGCCTCTTGAACTGCCTGTATCTGTGTCCTCTTTCTCAACGCATCAGCCATTATGTTACCCTTTTCTGGCATATATGCAATATTAAGGTCGAAGGACTGAAGGTACTCGACCCACCTGCACTGTCTCAGATTTAGATAATGCTGAGTGAAGATGTATTTGAGACTTTTGTGGTCAGTGAAAACCACAATATTTTCTCCCTGAAGGTAATGTCTCGAATGGCATAAGGCATGGACAATAGCTTCCAACTCTATATGGTGTGTCAGGTAATTCCTCTCATGTGGCCTGATCTATCGAGACCCGTACGCAATGACTCCACCACCCTGCATAAGCACAACTCCCAGCCCAATACCTGAAGCATCACAAAAGACCGTATAGCTCTTTCCTGACTCAGGAAAGACTAGTATCAATGATGACGTCATCCTCCATTTCATCTCCTGATCAGCTGACTCACAAGAATATGACCATAAGAACATTGCCTCTTTCTTGGGAAGACCTGTTAGTGGTTCTCTTAGGCATGAAAAGTTATGTATGAAACACCGGTAGTATCCAGTCAGCCCTAGAAAACTCCATACATCAAAGACGTTCTTCGGATACTCCTAGGAAACTACGTATCTCACTTTCTTTAGGTCGACTGATACTCCTTCCTCTGAGATGACATGACCCATAACGTGAATCTGGTCCATCCAAAAGTTTCATTTCGGAAGCTTATCATATAACTAATGCTCTGTCAGTGTACTCAAAACGATCTCAAGATGGGTATCATTGTCATGCCAAATGTGAAAGTACACCAAGATGTTTTCCAGGAAAACCACCACGAAGGAATACAAGTATGGATGGAACACTCAGTTCATCAGTGCCATGAAAAGTACATGCACATTCGTGAGACTGAACGAAATATCCATATACTTGTATAGACCATACCTGCTCCGAAAAGCTGTAAGAGGTATATCAGAAGGTCTAACGCACAATTGATGATAACCGGACCTCAAATCAATCTTCCAGAACACCTGGCCTCCTTGATGCTGATGAAATAGGTCATCGATCGTAAGAAAGGGATATCGGTTCTTGACCGTCAACTGCTTCATCTTTCAATAATCCATACAGAGCCTGAGGGTATCTTCTTCCTTTTTCGCAAACAGGACGGGCGAACCCCATGGACAAGTACTAGGTAAGATGAAACCCTTCGCCTGCAACTCCTCCAACTACTTCTTGAACTCTTTCAAATCATGTGTATCCATCCCATAAGGATGAATGGACACTAGTTCCACTCCTGACATGAGCTCAATCGATAATTCTACCTCACGCTCCGAAGTTAGGCATGAAAATTCCTCTAGAAAGGCATCTCTGAAACGATCCACCATAGAAGGAAAGTCTACCTATGAAGTCCCCGGGTAATCCAGATATAGAGTAGAAATATTTGATGTGACTCCTCCTAGAACATGATACTCGGGTGCTGCTCAACTTGCCTAGACATCCTACTCACCTCTATAAAGAAATGATCCACCCTCAGGTGATACGAAACTCACCCTGCAGTGATAAAATTCAATGACTGCCTGGAAGGGAACTAGCCAGTCCATTCCGAGAATGACATCATTTCTCTTCATCTCTAGGACATAGAGGTCCCATAAAAAGTGACACCCTACAACATCAAGAGGGAACTCTCTGCACTGACGTATACTAACCACTATAGTCCCAAACAATGTTTCTAGCGTCAAAGAATCAATATAGGAAAAGATTCAGAGGACAAGGCTCTCCACAACAACAACATAGATAAATCTATGCATAGCACCAGTATCGAAAAAATTTGAAAAGAAAACTAAGGATACTAAGATCATACCTCAAACTATAGAAGGTCCGAGATCTTTCTCTTGATGGGTTTTCCCCACTTCAAATGTCCGGCCTGTACTGCGGCTCTGTGACCATGCCTGACCACTGTTAGCTGATCCACTCTACTGTTGCTGGTATCCTGGTGACTGACCACTATGTCCGCGACCTCCACCTCAGCCCGAATGGCCGGAAGAACTCCAGTTCATAGACTGGTGAGAAACTGGTGATGCATCTCCTATACGCTAGGTCATAAAAGAACCCCTACCACAACTTGTTGGTGAGAATATTTGGAAAAAATGAATAAGATGTCCTATATTGCTGCAAGATCGGCACTCCATCGAGTCTCTATGGAAATGAGTCCTAGTATGCCTGCTCCTCCCTCTTTGGTAGCATACTACATGGATGCCTGAAGATACATTCTGCCTACTCTGATCTCCTCATTCAGACTCCCTGCGGCGCTTTCCTACTATCAGTAGAGGGAACACTGACTCTGGATGTCAAAACGCCCTGGCTCACTACTCCAGAATAACTTAGATTGCACTCACTAATCATCTCCTAGTTGAAAATAGAAGATGTCTATGTAAACCTTATGATTTTTACTTCGGAATGAATCTCTTGCCTGAGACAATCCTCAAACTTCTTATCCAAGAACAACTAATCACCTGATGGAATCGGTGTGAAACAATGCAGCTCGGAAAAGTGAGATGAGTACTCCATAACCGAAAACGTTCCCTACTCCAGACACATAAACTCTCGAGCTTGATCGGCCCTCAAGTTCTTCGGGTAAAAGTAATCGTAGAATATGTGCCGAAACTCATCCCAAGTCATACCCTACTGGCGTCCTGACTGTAAGATAATCTCCCACCACCTCTTGACAGAATCTCGGAGCATATTTGTTGCGAGATTCACCCTCTTCTCTGGTGGTATCTCTAGAGATGCCCAAAAATTCTATGTGTGACCACTATCCATGACTCTGCAGCCTAAGGTCCTCCATCCCCTGAGAATGTAAGAGGATGCTACTGCTGGAAAACCCGCATCAACTCTCCCATCGACGGGGTAGGAGGTGGAGATCCCTGTAAGTTCTATATCATCCTTAGAAAATATTACATAAACTACGCATTAGTGCCTGCAAAAAGTATAACCGCTAGTGCTAAGGCTAGCACAGTAGGAGGATTTCCTGGATGTCCCTGATTGGCTATATCAGGTGACTGATCAATGTCTGGCAGCTGACGTACAACCGGAGGACGTCTCGATGTCATAACTATGAATGGTCAAATGCACACCTTAGATCCGGATTATCTAAGACATAACACAATAGAACAGGAGGGAAACAAGAAAATGAAACATTCAAGTTTTATGAAACATGACTACACGGTGTGTAAAAAAACTACATGGCATGTTCTTTTATGCCATTCACATGGGTGTGTTCTTCTGCCACAACTGGTCATGTAACGCCCAAATCACACAACTTATTGTCCCCACACACGGTGCATACTTGAACTCTATTCCCCTACCCGAGTCTCCATATATGGCTAACCCACACGGTCCCCTTAATCCAAGACTACACGGTGTGTTCAAGAATGACACGACGTGTACTAAATAAGTTTTCAAAGACCCATGTTGTTAGTTTCATGGTCGGATACACGGTTCACTCTACATGGTGTGTTCCATGGGAACACAGTGTGTACTTGAAAGTTTTCCCTGGCCGTTTTTTTTCATGACACGGCCGGGTACTTAGGATACACAACACGACGTGTGAAAACATGATACGACATGTAAATTAAGATTTTATCCAACCATGTCATTAGTCACAAGGGTAGACACACGGTCACCACTACATGGCGTGTACTTACCGTACATGGTGTGTTCTTGAATAATTCCCTCAACCCCATGATTCTTCCCACACAGTAATTGAAAAGTGTTAAAAACTACATGTCTTTTATTATTAATGTACACACAATGTATTCTGTGTTTTTTCGGGTAGTAGCTTAGAAACTACTCTGAAGCCCAGAAAACACAGAAAACAAGCACGAATGTGCCAAATTCCAATCTGTGAGGGCCCATACCTCTCACAAATCAAATATTGGAATCCCCTACATATCATATACAAGATAAAAAAGTCAATGATCCACCAAATTCCGATTCATGAGGTCCCATAACACCACAAGAATCAAAATTTGGTGTTCATTCTAGAAAATATATACCCAAAAAATACCCTATCAAGAAGTAGGTATTTCTATCAAGGTAACCATCAAAAAATCATGCATACATTACAAATCGTCTATCACAACAACACGAAATCACTAATTAATCCTAGATGGCATGGAAAAAATGCATGGAATGTGATTCCTAGCGAGTTCCTATATGATGAATGAGATGAAACACCCTAATCTCATCAGGTTGCAACAAAAACAGAACCGTCATAACAAAAACGGTAACATCACAAAGCATGTGAATCACCAAACAATGGAATAAAATCAACTTTTAAAGTGCCAACCAGAAAAACTGCAATAAATGAGGTAGTATGGCTTTTCCCTGTACACGGGTTAGCCACTCCCTAGAATAGCTTATTACCCTGTACCTATTCCGTCATATCCCTGGCTATAGGCTCCAACCCGTACATCCGGAGAAATAATTCCTATGATACAACATTGTAACATCTTGGTTCCAAAATCTACCGAGAGGCACCCCGTAACTGGGTGGTCACATGGACTCAAGCATATTTCATCGAATTCCAGAGGCTTCCAACTAGCAGCGAGGGACTTGGTTTTGATAGTGGGGAAACTATTCCCTCATTGGCAGAGTACACAGCGGAAGTGAAAATAATAAACAATAGCGGAAGAAGTAAACAATCCATACACAAGTAAATAGTGGAAGAATAATATGATAAACATCGGGAGCACCGACATATATAAGAAATGATGCATGATACATATGTTTAGGAAAGCATCCAAACATGTAAAAATTCTGAATAAAGTATTAATCAAAATTACAAAAGAAAACAGAAAGAAAAATCCTCGGCATTGAAAGCCTCGGTTTGGTCGCATGCTCTCCAGCTCCAATGCAATCAAGTACCTAAAGTCGAAAGGCACTTTCCCTTGTCTATACCTGCAGAAATATAATCTATTTGGCCCCAAAACATGACCCAAACTGAGTGTGAGACTTAATCCCAGAAGGCAACCACCCGAAGATCTGTGCCGAATAGTCAGTGAGCATATGGCAGGTAATAGTACAGTAAGAAATAAACAATAACCAGTAAACATGATGATACACAAAAGTAAACAATATGCATGTCAAAAAAGCAACAAGGAAGAAAACAACTAACCATAACAGGTAACCCTCTTGGAGCACTCACAGCCATCCCCTCTGGTACTATCCAAGAAGTACCAACAACCATCAGGGTAGTACACTCTTCCTAAAGTCTCTGGATTGGTCATATGAAATTATAAGACTCTCTGAGGAAGCATGCTTAGTCAATTATCCTTATAATCCAGGATAGTCTGGGACTCTCTGAGGATTATCACACGGTAAATTCCTCTTACAACCCCAAGGTCTAGAGACTCTCCGAGGATGTTCACTCAATAAATTCCTCCTATAGCCTTAGGTCTATTACAGACTCTTTGAGGAATCTCACTCGGTCAATTCATCACATAGCCTGGAATGTTTTAAGGAAATTTAAACAAAACAATGACTCTCTAAGGAAGCTCACTCGGTCTATCCTCCTATAGTCTATAATATCTCAAGACTCTATAAGGAAGCTCACTCGGTCAATCCCTTATAGTCTATAATATCCAGGACTCTCTAAGGAAGCTCGCTCAGTCTATCCCTATATAGTATATAGCACGAGGTTCTCAAATCCATGTGCCAGTCAATGCCTACTAATTATATAAGGAAAAAGTAAACATACAGAGCTACTTGGATAACCGGTCTACAATATAACAAGCATGTCAGGGAACAACAATCCATCCTATAGTCCCAAGAAATAGAAAACTAGTATAACAGCCAATAGGCTGAACAAGACCAAAAGGTCATAAATGGAACAAGGCATGGAAAATCATCCAAGCCCATCATTTATCCTCATACATAACCAAATTACCTGTACAGAAGCATACAATCAAGGAAGGAAAACAACAGGGGAAAACAGTCAACACACAATACCCAGTTCAATGGTATTGGTGGAAAGTGCCCATAAAACTCAAAGTATTTGAACAGAAAGGAACAAACCACCTACCTTAAAACATGGAGATTGATATAATTGACCACACAGCCTGAATCTCCATATAACATCAATGATCTAAGAAAACTCAAAAAATATTCAACCCAAAATAATATGCAAAAGAGGAGGAATTGGAAAAGGAGGCTCTAGGACAAAGAAGAGCTTACCGCTGCGGTTCCAACACAATCGACGTCATTCGATTCAGAGAACAACAGAGGCTTAGGGGCTTTGAGAAGATCTGCGGCCATAACCTCGCCCTCAGCTGTAGAAGCTGGAGAAGAAGAAGTTTCTGGGGTTAAAATGTGACCTCGGTCCATTTATTGAAAAAAAGAAAGTACACGACCTGTACTCTCGGAGTACATGGCGTGTACTAGGATTATTAGTACTCTGCATTAAGTGGCCTCACATCACACCAACATGGACGTGTGCGTGGCTGTGACACGGCCAACACACGACCTCGAGTGGAATCAAAGTATATAGTGTGTACTTATTAAGTACACGACGTGTACTTCAAAAATTTCGAGAAACTCCGGTTTTCTCAAAATGTCCATAAAAAGGAAAAACATACCTGAAATGAAGGTTTGAGTTCTTATAGCTTCAAAGTAGGATGGGATCAACATCTTCTTCTGGTTGAGTTTTATTACAATAACAGTTTCCACTCATGCATCCAATTGGATCCTTATGATTCCCATTATGGGAAGAGGTTCAGAAAACCAACATGTTGGGATGAAGTTGGGGAGTGAAAACTCTTAGGTCCTGAAATGGCCGAAGAATTGGTGGAGAAGGTTAAGACATCAAGCATCACATTGAAGCAGCTTAGAGTCGACAAAAGAGCTATGATGAAAACCATCAACGAGACCCCGAGTTTAATGTTAGAGACATGGTATTCCTCGACATATCACTATGGAAAATAAGTTATGATATTTGGGAAGAAGTTAAAGCTTAGTGCAAGGAACATCATCCCTTTTTTACATCCTTGATCGCATTGGAGTAGTGGCCTATTGACCAGCACAAGCACCAAACCTATCTCAAGTATATGATGTATTCAATGTATCACTCTTTATGAAGTACATACCTGGCCCATAACATGTACTAAATCCAAAAGTGGTACTGTTAGGGAATGACATCTCCTATGAGGAAAATCCAGTGAAGAACTTAGATCATAGGGAAAATTGTATATGAAATATGATAATGTCCCTCATCAATGTTTTGTGGAGAAACCAAAATATTAAAGAATAATTGTGGGAACTAGAGGAAGTGATGAGGCAAAGTTACCATCATCTGTTTTAGAGTGGGAAAAGAAAATTCTAAGGGTGATATTTCTTAAGGGGGGGAGGTTGTAACAACCCGAACATTCATGAATAAAATTTCATTTCTTTTAATAAACTAAATGTCTAATGTATAAAAAACACATTCAATGTTTTTTTAATAGGATTAAATGAACATTATTTATCATTACCATTGATAATATAGTGGTTGAATAGTGATCACAGGACTGATATAAATTTAATGTTTTTAAAAAAAATTCATTTTGACATAGGAAAAGGATATGATCGCCTCATCCAGTAGACACAGGTCATATGAAGCTCATTTCTTAGATCTTGGAAAGGAGGTAGATTCAATAATATTATCTCTTGACCAATCCCAAACCGATCGTCAACATGATATGCTTGAATGGAATCACATATGAGAAAAGTTCATGTTAATAGAGATTACCACCCGAGCGATGTTATCTGAGCATACCCCAAGAGTTTGTCCCCATTAAACATCATACCCTTAGGTCTTATGCAGGTGTTATAAGGGGTTATGAAAAAAGTTATTAGTTACTTTAAGTTTATTCCCTTTTATATATAAAATTCTCATTCCATTAATTCATTTATGAGAATAGTTTTTCTTAAAAATACAATGAGTTGGATAAATTGACTTTTCAGGTAAAATTGTACTTTTAAGAAATATATAAATTATTATATTGAATGGATTTTTTATTAATATTGTTATTATAATAGTCTTATAATAACACTCCTTTTAATTATAAGTTATTATTATATTTATTCTTTTGTTTACACTATAAATGATTATGTATTCAGTTTGATAAGAATTATATTTTCTTAGAATAAAAATAAAATTGTATTATTACTTAAATAATTTATTATGATGAATTAATTAATTTTTGGAATAAATTAAATTTTAATAAAATATTATTATTATATAAATTCAATTAAATATAAATGATCATATAATTTTTATGAAGTCAAATGTACCTTTTATTAAGGTTTGGAAACTGTTTCTGTCAAAACCAGTCATTTTTCAATAAATGTAGGTTTTTATATTTAAAGTAATAAATAAAATATTTATAAAATTATTTAGATAAAAAAATATTATTTTTTAATCAGGTTTCAAATATTATCTAATATTTAATTTTTCATAATTTTCTGAGACATTTATATTTTGGCGTAAAAATTAAATACCGAATAAATATATAATGTGTTTTATGACATCATAATGACCCAATAATGACGTAATAAAATAATATAAAAGCAATATTCAGAAAATATATGTTTTACCTTTAATTTTTTTTTGATTTTAGTTTTGTTTGAGTAATTTTATAACGCCTTAGTGGACCCTCTATGACTTATAAAATATTTTAACACTTTAAAATGATTTCTTTGAGAGTGTGACTCACCTCCATATTAGAAAAGCTAATATTTTAATATGATCATACCTTGGAATTATAAAAAATTGTATTCCACTACCATAGGACATAAACCATGGGAAAAAACATTGGATGGTTTGCGTTTATGATTAGATTAATGTTTAGTGTCCAAAACCTAAATAATAAATAATTCCCTCTCATTTCCATTATAAACACACACAACCTCTCATTCCTCTTCACTAAAACTATTTAGAGATCGACCAACCTCTACCCCATACTCCCTATATTCCTCCAAAGGTTCCCCCAATCTCCTAAGAATCCTCTCCCTAGCCTTTGGGATCACACTTCAAAGTAAGGGATCCTCATTTCCACTCCTCCTTTCAAATTCAAGCATCTTATTTGAAAGTAGTTCTTGTAATTTCGAATGGTTATATTATGATTATTTTATAATCATTATAATTAATGGTAATTATTTGTCATTTTATTGAGGTATTCTTTATCCTCACTCATTTTCAAACTTATCTATGTTGTTACTATATCAAAATTTCGTAAGGGATTTCACTCTTCTCAATTCCATTCAAGCTACTCTTTTACATTAATCTTATTAAGTTACATATTTTATATGTTGGGTTATAATGTTTCATGACCCATATACATTCCATTTTATGTATATAGGATTATATATTCCTTTCAATCTCATCATGACCCCCTATGATCCTTTAAGAACATCCATTACTTTGCTGAAATTCCATAAGGGATCTTCCACCCTTTTCTTTTAACAATCATTCTTTTCGTGTAATGTATTTGAATATATTTTATTACTATGTTGGTATATGTTATTATATATTTTCCATAATGGGAATATTATATATAAATTATGATATCCCCTTTCACTCTCATTTATCCTTCTTCTGAACCCATATGTATACCTGTTACTATGCCAAATTTCCGTACGGGATAGCTTCCTTTCTCATTTTTGTCCAGGTTTATTTATCTTGATATACCATTTTATTTTTCAATTAAAAATTTTGGGGTATGATTTTTCACCTCCCCCATGCTTCCATACTTATGTTTCAATGATGATATTCCTCTTTATCTCTCATTAATCCATCCTATGTACACTCGTTACCATGCTGAAATTTCGTAAGAGTTATTCCATTTCTCCAATTTCTTCAAATTTCTTTATTATGTTACACTCCCTATTTCCAAATACTATGTATTGGACCATATATCTATATTAAACCCTTACTATAAATTTCATGTAAATATTATGATATACCCCTTTATCTCTCATCAACCAGTTTTTATGAATTTTATGTCATGTCGTTATGCTTCCGAAATTGCACCATGATTTTCCAAGTCAAAATCATTGTGTGGTGAATACCATTCCTATTTATCTATCAAGGGTATTAAAATTTGTGCACATATATATATTTAATGTTACATACATTTATTTATTCAAAATTCATTAATCGCGTAATAACTAATGATGTTTAATGATTCCATGTTATATGATCCATGTGGGACACTTATGCATGAAATGAAATGTTTATAAATTGTGTGCCCTTATACAGTTCCAGTGCATTGGGTAATGTTTAGTATCATCATGCGCCATGTAAAATGAGGGTTTACTCATGATAATTCACATGCAATGATGGGTAAATCATTGTAATGCATTCAGAATTAGGGTTTACTCATGATAATTCATCTGCAATGAGGGTTTACATATACTAATCCATGTTTAATGAGCCTTGGATCATGATAATATCATGTTGTATGTTGTTTCATCATTTCCATGTTATGATAATCATGATATATCATGAATTTATTTTCATTATTCTCTTGTGCTCCATTGATATGCCTATTTCCTAACATGTATTGTATTCTTCATGTTATGCCGTGTTTATTACCTTACTAGGATTTTCAAGCTCACACTTTTCTTATGTATATTATCAGGTTATCCCATGCACTGCTAAGTATGAATGAATGTTGTTTTCATTCAAAATAATCCATTAATAAAAATGTTGTATTTTTATGTATTACATTTTCATGTAATGTTCTCAATTTCTTATGACACTAGACCTCTTGATCTTCAGAGTAATTTTAAGTGCATGTTTATGTAATAAATCATCTTTAAATATGTAATAAAGAGTATGGTTGTAATAGTTGGTTCTATATCAATGTATTCATAATTATATAAAAATATTTTTCATGGTCATTTTGAGTATGAGAATAAATCACAATGTGATATATGAAAACCTCCATGAATGAATCTAAAAATGGGTGTAAAATCGATTGATCAAATCCATTTAAACAAAAGGTGTGATCATGAGATTTAATAACATAACCAGATAGATGTATAAACCATATTGACTATAGAATGTCAGATGTGGTATGCATGAAGGTCTAACAGAAACATGGTGATGACCATATCTCAATTTTTTCTTCAAAAAAATCCTTTCTAATCTAATATTACTAAAGAGGTAATCTATATGAGGTGAGTGATACTGGTTCTTCATATCATGCTGATTTGACTTGTGGTAATCCATAAAAACAATGAGGGTTTCGACTTCCTTCTTGGGGAAAAGGACTGGTGAACCCCATGATTAAGTAATGGGCCATATACAACCCATAGAATCTAAATCATGTAGCTACCTCTTTCACTCCTGCAACTTAGTAGTAGACAACTTATAAAGAGGAATGTATAACATTGCAGATACAATCACTAGATCAATAATAAATTCTACATATCTCTTAGGACGTAGTCCATAAAAATAATCATCGGAGACATCCCTGAAGGGGTCTAAAACATGATAAAAATTAGTTTGATGAAATTCTTGATCATCTATATATAGGCTACAAATCAGGGAAGTCACTCCACCAACCCCAAGATTCTCTTTTCTAGATTTACCTTCATTTACATATCATTCACCACTGTGAATGTAACTACCTCCATTCGGTGAAGTAAATGATACCCTATATAGATAAAAATATTTATCTTCAGGAAAGGTAACTAACCCATTCATATCATTAATGAAATCCAATATATTTAACTCAAGGAAAATGAGTTCCCATAAGAAACAATGGCTTCCTACCTCAAGGGAAAATTCCTTGAACTAGTGTACAATTTATGATGAAATCCCTAATGGAATGTCATGTTTCATCACATGATAGAAGTAATCAATATAAAGATCAAGTATTTTGAAAAAAAACATATATAACGGAATTTGAAGAACCCGTATAGAATATGGTATACAAGTTAGTAGAGGATACTAGAATAGTACCTCAAAGAGTAGATTTCCTAGACCCCATCTCCTTAGGTACAATCTATACTAAATATTAAATTGTCCTTACCCATGACCATGTGATTCAACATAACTTCACTGAGTGGGTCCACTCAATATTAACTATGTATATGAAGCCTAGTTACCTCGGTTATTACCTCCTCCTCCAGTTGTATGGATGTTAGTATTCAAACTAACTACTTGGTGAGGATATCCTGATCCCACTTGTAACACCCCAAATTTCCATGGTACGCTTCTCTTTGAATAACAGAGCACCGTGTGTTGTACGCAACTTCGAGATTCTAAAACACCACGACCAATCAATGTAGTCGTTATGAATATTAATACCCACCTTTTGAAATTATATTAATTTTATAATTCAAAATGGACTTCATTTTTGGATTCAGAATCTCGAAATTAGTCCATGTTGATTTTTTTGTATTTTTATGAGAACTTCGAATTTTCGATGAACAGTAAAAAATACTTAAAAACATCTTTTTTAATAAATATAATTTATAGTGATAAATTATTTGATTGAGTGGTTTTAATGTATAATTAGAATATATTTTAACCTTTTTATCCAATGGTGGTCATAAGAATTAATTTCACTTTAAAATTGGACATAAACAATTGTCAATCTTTTAATATATTGTTTCTTAAAAACACACTATTTGTTGTGGCAACGAGAATTAATTATTAAATTAATTAATTCAACTTATATGTTTAGAATTTTTTAAAATATATATCATTTTTTAATTAGGAATATCAAATATAGCTTAGGGTTAATTTTCGGTATTTTTATGAAAAACATCAATTTTTGATGAATAGTGAAACCACTAAGTGGTAGTTAAAAAACTAATTTTCTGTTTAAATGAAACTTTACCACTTCTATGAATTGAATTTAAAAAATCCTACATACATGGCTGTCATTAGTATGTAAAATATGATTCAATGGGATGGAAATAATTTTTGGTGAATAGTAACTTTTATGTTTTTTAATCGCGATTAAAGGTAATTAGTGTAATTAAAGGTAAATATAATGTTATAATAATATGACAGTACCTTTACACGTGTCATAACATTATTGGATGGGTTATGTCCGACCAAGACAATCCATGGGTAAACTTGGGGACCCCATGGAGCCACTTGGGTATGAAAATGACATTAAAAACTTTTTATTTAAAGTAAAAATAAATTGCCACAAACATGTGTTGTTTTACTAAAACAATTATTACATGGGGTTATATAAGTTAAATCTTCGACTATAAATATTAATTTTAAATCTAAAACTATTTCCTACATCATGGAAGTTTTTTTATAATTTTTAGACAATAAATAAATTAAATATTTTATGACACCATGATGATGCAGCGATTACCTCATTAATTAACGATTTAAATAAAATGATAATATAATGTAAAATATAAGGCTTACACTTGTAAAAAACCTATTGGATCAGTATATTTAGAACCCTTATCACCTTATCCTCGAAATATATAATTGTGGGAGCTTTGAAATCCGAAAATCACTTCATAATAATGTATCATTTAATGACTTTCCAAGAGTTCTCCTACTCTCCTCTTATAAAAGGCCCCCACCTCTACAACCTTATTCACATCTTCAAAGAAATTTTTCTCGGCCAAAATCTGCCCAAATACTCTCTCAAATTCCCTATCTTACTTTCTAGAAGCCTCACTTTGGGCAGAAGTCTTCCCAAGGAAGCCATTGGCTCAAATCAAAAAGAGTTACCCGATTTTAAGGTAATGTCTTCTCTTATGTTCTTTTGATTTATTTTGATTCTCCAACCCATTAAACCATTTCTATTCCTTTATTTTGAAACAACACCAGTATCCTCAATTTAATAGGATGTTGTTATGATAAGGATTTGATTTACACTTACACACACCTTTGTCTAATGGTTATATAACATACTGTTTCTGTGGGTGGCGAATTATTGTCTCACCGAAGGATGATTGTGAAATCTTCTATTAACACCTCTCATGGTGGACATTAAGATGTAAATATATTTATATATGATATATATTATGTTTATGTGTTCATTATGCTTCTATATTTTTCATTTATGGCATACCTTTATGATTTCCATTATGGGTACTGGTGATAATTTCATTTTAGGAATTGCGTACTACCACCCCCTCAAAGTGATTTGAATCGTTAATGCCATATGTGGGACATGTAAAGGATAAAGTAAATGATATTATATGTGATATTATACTAGAATTATAATACACCTTTATATCATTACGATTTCATTCCAGTAAATATGAAATATAAATGAAAGTAGCGTTCATGCGTACGTACGGATTACCGTCTCCATGAACGGTGCATTTCATTTATTACCTCTAAATGTTATGTAATATTATAAATGAATATATATACTGGATATATATCATATATATGATATGTACATCATGAATAAAATTCTGGATATAATTTATATTTTACCAAATGAACAACTTTTAATTATAAGAAGATTATTTTTGACTCAAGTACCCATGATCAACAAAATGACCATTATTAACATAAATAATTAAATAATGTTAATAACAAGGTAATAAGTGATATAAAAGGAATAATGAACTTGAAAAGTTTCTTAAGAAATTAGAAATTAACTCTAGTTTATTATTCAGGAGGTTAAAGAACGGTCGAGTCAAGTCAGACACGAGGTAAGGGACTTCGTCTCAATCTCCTTTCATTGAGGCATATTTTGTTTTATACACAACATTATTTTACACGGTGTATAAACCCCTTTGAATTTTACTTTTATTCAAAAGGAATATTTTTTATATGATTCATTTTTACTATATGACAAAAGGAATGTTTTGTCTTACATATACGGCAACAACGAATTCTCCGCCACCTTGACAATTATTTGAGTTTCGGCTTCCTCTACAAGCCATAAATTTTTGTAAATGAAAAATAAATACCAAGTTTTATTTTTCTCTTATTTTGGTTTTGAAAATGGTTTCTGAAAGTATTGTTATTATATCAATGTGTTGTATTGATATCCTGTGATTGAAAAGTGGAAATGTTATGTTTCCATTAAGAATTTTTTATGTGATATGATTATGTTATGGTTTATGATTTGTTTAAACCTGTTCATATGAGGAATGAATTGGACTTAATAACTGACAGGTGGAGCCCTCTATAGATCCCTGATGCATCGGTAGGTCTCATGAGACAAACTAGGGTCTTGTCATGAGGCCTTGAAAAAATCTTATTTGTAGTCCTTGCACGAGGCCTTGAATATGTTGTTATGATAGTCTGGAATTATGCATTCCATCATTATGAAAGTGGTTATTGATATTTCATGTGATTATTCGACTAGTAGAATATCCATGTGAATATGTAAATGGAATTATTTCATTTTACTTTTTCCATATTATGCTGAAGTTCTAGTTTTAAAGGCTTTTGATTTAGTTATACATTGACTTAAATGTTTATGTTTATTTATGAAAGTTTCCGCTATATTGTTATCCTTACTGAGCATCTGAGCTCACCCATTTCTATGTTTTATTTTCCCATGATGTGAAGAAATATTTTATGACCGACCTACATGGTTATTCTGAAGGGAATATGGGTGTGGACTATGGAGACTATGTTATTGTAGTTTTTCACTTTATGATGAAATTTATCATTTATGAATGTATCTAGTGTTTCCAAGGCTAATAAACTAATCGGCCTTTCAAGAATTGATATTTTTTAATCATGCCAATGTTACGTAATAATGCACCGACTCTGGGTAACTGGGTTCGGGGTGTTACAGTTGATATCAGAGGCAGTTTAGTACTAATCTTGGAATATAGATTTAGAAAAACTCTGATTAAAGCACATACCCCTATGATAGAAATTGAGGATTAGTATAGAAGAACATCCTAGAATTTTTGTATTGTAGAGATTTTGTGAGTTTTCCGAGAAATACATCCCTATCTGGATCAGAGAAGTTAGTGGTGGCTCTAGCACATATGTACCTAGGATTAAAACCCGAAAACACCACTTTGATCTTGACTCGAACGTGAACTGGTACACGATAATTGGCCTTACTGCACTATTGGTTACGACACTCCCAGGGGATATGATTTGGATAATTCAAAATTTCTTTACAAACAACCATAAAAGGGTTTATGTGTATATACTTCTTCAAAGAAATTTTTTTATGATTATGGATTATATCCATAAATAGTTCAATTTATGTTATGTGTTTTACAAGTATGGAATTATGTAATTCGATTCATAAACTAAGCTAGTTTATGCCATTGCTTAGAAATGGTGTCTAGTGGAAGGAATGGAAACCATATCAATGCACACACTCTATATAGGGATTTCCCTCCTTCTCAAGATAATTATAATGGAGTAGGTGATATATCTGGTGCTGATAAGCTTATCACCATACTATTACAACTCACTCAGGTTATGAATAATATCCTTACTCATATGAAGCACCCTGATCCGCAACGTGGATGATCAATGATAGACCGTTTCATGAGGAAAAAACCACCAACATTCAATTGGAGTACAAATCCATTAGTAGCTGAGAAATGGATAAATTCATTAGAGAAAATATTCCATGCCTTGGCGAGTAGTGAAAAGGAAATGATTATCATGGCAGTTTATCGCCTCACTGGAGATGCTGATCAATGGTGATAACTGATTCAAAACACAAATGAAGATGATGAAGTATCAAATATGGAATGGGGGAGTTCAAAGATATTTTCTTAGAAAAACACATTCCACATGACCATAGAGAAGATATGGAAAGGCAATTTCTATGTCTGAGGCAGAAGGAGGATGAGAATGTCGCAAACTATGAGGCTAACATTACAAGGTTATCGAGGATGCTGCAAATTATATACGTAACCAATGAAGTAAGATTGATCATTTCTTTGATGGGTTAAAAAAATTTCTCCTTCGAGCATTAGTCTCACAAACCTTCTCGTTGTACGAAGATATTGTATCGTGTGATATCCTGACAAAAAAAGAATTCTATAAGGCTTATGATTTTAAAGCAAAGAAAGAAAAGAATAGATATTCTAATAAATTTGGAAATGGAAATAAGGGGAAGAAGGGAAAAGTTGAATATCAATCCTGCATTAAATGTAAGAAGAATCACCCCGGTACTTTCCTAAAAGGAATGTGAGTTTGTTATAAGTGTGAAAAAAGGTCACCAGGCTCGTGATTTCAAGGGAAAGAAAGAGGCTATCAATGTTGATTTCTACAATTGTAGAGAAATGGGGAATTATGAAAATGAATTTTCTAAGCGTCATGTAAATTTACTTTAGAAAAGGCCATGGGATCAAGGACAATCATATGCTGTTACTACAGTTGAAGTGGAATAATTAATGTATTGGTACTTTTGGACTCAAGGATTATATTCTGGTTATAAGATTAATGTGATATATATAAGGACTGTACTGTAGTACTTGTTTTTTTCATTAAGGTTTTAATATGATGAAGGTAAGAATATGTTTAGTATATGACAATAAGATAATCGTTACTTTGTTTGGGGAATCTGATGTTACAATTGACTTTGGAATTTAGAGACCTTTTAGATAATGTATAGACAGAGGTATTTTGGATAACTATAAAGGGTTGAATGGATTAAGTTGAACTTTGTATAGTATTTTTTTATGTTAAAACATTTCTGAAGATTATTTTTGGAATATTATAATACTATAGTTTTAGGAAAAGGACAACCTGCAGGTCGGGAGATAACCCGTCGTGTCGGAAAAAGCTGTAGGAATCGAATCCATAACCACAGTGTGACATTCCTTTATTACCTACCACTAGCCTATAAGAAGTTACTGGTTATTACTAAATAGTTTTCCTAATCTAAATGGTATGTGTTAAAATTTGGAACCATGTACTATTAGGAAAAATATAACATTTTTGAGTTCTATTATCTTTTTGGTTGAAAGATTGGTTTGTGGTAAAAATTTATTAAAGAATGAAAGTATACATGACAAGTATGTATATTTCCTTACATTGTTAGTACATATCCTAAATGAATTCCTTAGCTTTGTGCAAGGTAACTTAAAACAAAAACATTGTCGGTTAACATTTCCTATTGGGGAATCAATGATCGTTTAACCAATCACATGTTTGTGATTTTCTTGTAGTTAACTTTCTCCTAATCCTATTTTCTAAAACTCTCCATCATAACATGATGGTTTGTTTCTCTTCTATATCCATGTTTTCATAGAATCCTAGTATGGGCTATCTCGGGTGACATTTGTACTTCTCTTTCTTTCATTTAATGTTATATTTTTATTAACCTTATTTCCGATGTGGGTTTTCCACAAAGGGATTTTCTATTTTCAAACTTTTATTTTCAAACAAAAATTTCAAATTGTGAGGATGCAATTTATTGAAGTAGGGGAGAATGTAACACCCAAATCTTCCCTGGTACACTTTTCTTTGAATAATAGAGCAACGTGCGTTGTACGCAACTTCGAGATTCTAACACACCGCGACCAATCAATGTAGTCGTTATCAATAGTAATACCCAATTTTTGAAATTTTATTAATTTTATAATTCAAAATAGACTTCATTTTTGGATTCAGAATATCGAAATTATCCTATGTTGTATTTTTGGTATTTTTCTGAGAACTTCCAATTTTAAATGAATAGTGAAATATACTTAAAAAAAACTTTTTTAATCCAAATAATTTATAGTGATAAAATATATGATTGAGTAGATTTAAAGTATAATTATAATATATTTTAACAGTTTTATCCAATGGTGTTCATTCGAATTAATTTCACTTTAAAATTGGACATAAACAATTGTCAATCTTTTGATATATATTGTTTCTTAAAAACACGCTATTTGTTGTGATAGCATGAATTAATTATTAAATTAATTAATTCAACTTATATGTTTTGAATTTTGTAAAATAGGCATTATTTTTGAATTTGGAATATCAAATATACCTTAGGGTTAATTTTTGGTATTTTTCTGCAAAACTTTACTTTTTGATGAATAGTGAAACCACTAAGTGGTAGTTCAAAAACAAGTTTTTCATTTAAATGAGACTTCACCACTTCGGTGAATTGAATTTCAGAAATCCTACATACATGGTTGTCATTAGTATGTAAAATTTGATTCAATGGGTTGAAAATAATTTTTGGTGAATAGTAACTTTTAAGTTTTATTAATCGCGATTAAAGGTAATTAGTGTAATTTAATTTAAATATAATGTTATAATAATGTAAAATTATCATTAAACTTGTCTTAACCTTATTGGATGAGTTATGGCCGACCAAGAAAATCCATGGGTCAACTTGGGGACCACATGGAGCCACTTGGTTATGAAAATGGAATTAATAACTTTTTATTTAATGTAAAAATAAAATTGTAACAAACATGTGTTGTTTTGCTAAAATAATTATTAAATGGGGTTATAGAGGTTAAATTTTAGAATATAAATATTAATTGGAAATATAAAAATATTTCCTATATTATGGTAATTTTTTTATAATTTATAGACATTAAATAAATTAAATTTTTTATGGCACCATGAAGATGTAGTGATTACCTCATTAATTAACGATTTAAATAAAATGAAAAGATAATGTAAAATATAAGACTTACACTTGTAAAAAACCTATAGGATGAGTATATTTCGAACCCTTCTCACATTATCCTTGAACAATATAATTTTGGGACCTTTGAAATCCGAAAATCACTTCATAATAATGTAACATTTCATAACTTTCCATGAGTGCCCCTCCTCTCCTCTTACAAAAGGCCCCCAACTCTACCACCTTATTCACACATTCAAAGCCATTTGTCTCGGACAAAATATGCCCAAATACTCTCTCAACTTCCCTATCTTACTTATAGAAGCCTCACTTTGGGTAGAAGTCTTTCCAAGGAAGCCTTTGGCTCAAATCAAAAAGAGTTACCCGATTATAAGGCAATGTCTTCTCTTATGTTCTTTTGTTTTTTTTTTGCTTCTCCAACCCCTTAAGACATTTTTATTCGTTTGTTTTGTAACAAAACCAGTATATTAAATATACTATTATGTTGTTATGAGATTTATTTTATTTACACTTACACACACTGTCGTCTATTGGTTAAAGAACATACTGTTTCTGTGGGTGGCGAATTACTGCCTCACGAAATGATCATAGTTCAATCTTCTTTTAACACCTCTCATGGAGGCCATTAAGAAGCACTATATTTATATATGACATATATTATATTTATGTTTTCCTTATGCTTCTATATTTTACATTTATGGAATAATTTTATGATTTCCTTTATGGGTAAAGGGGATAATTTCATTTTAGGAAGTGCGGACTACCGCCCCCTCAAAGTGATTTGAATCATTAATGCCTTATGTGGGACATGTAAAATATAGGGAAAATGATATTATATATGATATAATACTGGAATTATAATATCCCTTTAAAACATTATGATTTCATTTCATTAAATATGAAATAGAAATGAAAGTAGCGTAATGCGTATGTACGGCTTACCGTCTCTATGAACGATGCATTTCATTTCCTACCTCCAAATGTTATGTAATATTATAAATGTATATATATACTGGATATATTTGATATATATGATATCTACATCATGAATATAATTGTGGATATAATGGATATTTTATCACATGAACAACTTGTAATTATAAGTAGTTTAATATTGACTCAAGTACCAAAGATCGACAAAACGACCATTATTAACGTAGATAATTACATAATGTTCATAACATGGTAGTAAGTGATATAAAAGAAATAATGAACTTGAAAAAGGTTTTTAATTAATTAGATATTAACTATAGTTTATTATTCAGGAGGTTAAATAACGGTCGAGTGAAGTCAGACACGAGGTAAGGGACTTCGTCTCAATCTCCTTTCATTGAGGTGTATTTTGTTTTATAAACAACATTCTATTATACGGTACATAAACCCATTTGACTTTTACTTATATTCAAAAGGAATATTTTTTATATGAAGCGTTTTTACTGAAAAACAAAAGGAAGATTTTGTCTTATGTATGTGGCGATAATGTCTTCTCCGCCGCCGTGACCATTATTTGAGTTTCAGTTTCCTCTATAAGCATTAACATTTTTTAAATGAAAAATAAATAGCAAGTTTTAATTTTGTCTTATTTTGGTATTGAAAATGGTTTTGAAAGTGTATTTATTATATCAATGTGTCGTATGGATATCTTGTGATTGAAATTTGTAAATGTTATGTTTCCTTTTTTCATGTTTTATGTGATACGATTATGTTATGGTTTATGATATGTTTAAACCTGTTCATATAAGGAATTCATTGGACTTAATAAGTGATGGGTGGAAGCCAATATAGCTCCCCAATGAATTGGTAGGTCTTATGAGACAAACTAGTGTATTGGCACGAGACCTTGACAAAATCTTATTTGTATTCCTGGCATGAGGCCCTGAATATGTGGTTATGATAGTCGGGCATTATGAATTCCATCATTATGAAAGTGGTTATTGATATTGCATGTGATTATTCAATATGTAGAATATCCATGTGAATAATTAAATGGAATTATTTCATTTTACTTTTTCCATATTATGCTGAAGTTCAAGTTTTAAAGGCTTTTGTTTTATCTATACATTGCCTTAAATGTTTATGTTTATTTATGAAAGTTTCCGCTATATTTTTATCCTTATTGAGCATCTGAGCTCACCCCTTTCTATGTTTTATTTTCACAAGATGTGAAAAAATATATTATGATTGACCTACAGGGATATTATGAAGGGGATATGGGTGTGGACTATGGAGACTATGTTATTGTAGTTTTTCACTTTATGATGTAATGTAAAATTTATGAATGTATCTAGTGTTTCCAAGGCTACTATACTAATCGGTTTTCAAGACTTGATCTTTTGTGATCATTCCAATGTTACGTAATAATGCACCGACTCTGGGTAACTAGGGTTGGGGCGTTACTCCACTCCTTAAGGTAGTGATTATATGGATCCACTCCCACTAGCTACATATAGGATGGTCCTGCAAAAATGTTGAAGATTCCCCAAAATTCTAAAACCATGGAAATAAAAGGGGGGTCCAACATACTAGATATTCTTATCCCCTGACATCCTACACTGGTGAAAAACCTTGTGACTATCCGTAGGTTCCACTTTTCTACCACTACTCCCACATGCAGTCTCAAGGCATCAAATTTGACAAGTAGTAAAACCAATTCACTATCTCAGTTCTGAACATTCCTAGCCTGCATCAATAGTTTCCCTCAAGTTTCTCTTAGGGATGAGATATTGTTTTTCTATATCATAAATGGACTACATCCAGAATACCCTCATTTGATATCTAATAGGATGTATAATCTCACACTCAAATCATTTTTCTTTTGTTTCCTCATTAGCGGTATAGGTAGGAGAAATGCATTGAAGCTCAGTGAAACAAGATGAGTAGTCCATAACAGACACATAACTCTATTGTAGTTTTATTACATCCGTCAAAGGATCATCCCTCAGGGGCATAAGGATGTAATTTTTATAGTATCAGGATTATAAATCCCTCTATATCACTTCTCAATTTTGATTTACCTTGTTTAGAATATCCCACCGACTTTTTATGAATACATGAAGCATATATGTATTTAGAATTACACACATTTCAGGAGGTGTATCTAGGTTGTAGAAGATATATAAGAATAAATAAATCCATAACTATGTATCCTAGGGGCCACTATCCCCTAAAAAGTAGGTGGATACTGATGTTGAAACACTCTTATCCACTCTCCAATAGAAGGGGTCGGTCGCGAAACTCCCTATATGGTATTCATATTCTAGAAACTCTCCCCTTGAAACTGGAGATCATTTCCCAGAGTAGGGATAATAGTAGGTTCCACAAGTATATAATATAGGTGGTATAATTGGTGGTTCAAGGCCCACCACTTCTATATCATGGTCATCACCACCATCCTAGCACATAACTACAGGATATCCGGGTGGAATAGCTCTAAAAATACCAAACTCAGACATCCAATAAGAACTATGATGGTAATTATCATAGATACATGAATAATATTTTCAAAAACATTCCAATATAAATTTCACCCCATTATTCCTGCTTCTAAATTCCGATTTGGGTGATAGAAAAGATCAAGAAGAACATGATAAACACGTCCTAAAACCTCTTACTAAGGTTACATCTAGCTCAAGATATGTGTTTTATTGTAAGGCTACAAATGTATGTATTTTCAATTAAATATTATGGAGGGAAACAACCTTTTATTTTTCAATTGGAATCCCCATAAAATAATGAACATATTTAAAGTACAAATTTATAAATTACTGAATTTATATAATAGGCCAGTTCTCTTATGTACCATCCCAATTTATATGATTATATGATTTATAAATAGAAATTATTATTTCATTTAACTACATCAAAAACATTACATTTGATAGTAGAATGTAATGGAGAATATGATATGATTTGTCTATATAAATCATCATTCCCAATCCATAAAAATTTGAGCACACTTTATATTTCAAATGAAATAAATGTATTTCAAAACAACTATTGTTTATGTATATTTTACCTCTGTTAAATAACTCAAAAATGTGATAATTGTTTAGTTATGGTCAAATCATAAAAATATATGGGAAAAACCATTTAGGTAGATGGTGGAATGTTAATTACCTTTTCAATAACCCCATTTTCCTATATAATTTTTAGTTTCATTAAAATTATATCCTTCGAGGAACATACTAAATGTATGATGTAGTTAGGTAATCTATCCTGCATGGAATGGAATAATGCATGAAAAATTAGTACTATTAAGTTCTTAAAATTAATCACTACACATTCCTACTTTCTATATCGATCCAAGGATAAAATATAATCCAAAAACAAAAAATAATAAACATCACTTATCATGTGTTTCACCCAACAATGGAATCAAATTAAATATACCAGACATAATTTAGAAAAAAATGTCTCATCCCACTAAATTTGCCTTTTCAATATATATGGGATAGCTAGTCCTAGTGAGATGCTCATAACCAAAATTTGACTTTTCCAAGTATCATTTCTACCATACCAAATAGTATGTCAAATAAATGAAATAATTTATACGACATTGTGATGTCCCAACTTAGGATCTACCAAATGGTGCCCAATTTTAGTGGGTCACATGGCCTCAAGTGCGTCCCCACATACACCAAAGGTTGTCAAGAAGTTTTGAGTGTCCATGGTAGTATATTTGGTATAATATACCCTCATGACCAAACTACCACAGTGGTTTAACAAATAGATAAATAGAGGAAGAAATATAGTGAAAACTAGTATTGGAAGGTAAACATCCCGATGCAATAATACATAAATAATATATCAAATATAACATATAGTATCATATCCATATATAATTTTATATCATGTATCTATCAAAGGAAATAATAAGGCATAAATGAAGGGATGTAATACAATAAAGGAATCAAAACAACAAAATCAAAATGACTATCTCTAATAGAATTATGATCCATAGCTCTGTACTGTGATTCAACTCTCCAATGCTATAATCAAATAAAAAATAGACAACAAGAAACTTTATCATGTCCCTACTTGCATCCACATAATCGTGTTGGGTACTATTCATGTCCCATATAAGGTGTGGTAAAAACTCTTGATGCCACCACCAATGGTGTCTATAAATATCCAATTAGTGCATATAATATGAGCATTGTGATGATATAATCATAAGCAGTAATAAAATCTATAAAAGGTTGAATCTTGTTCCTGAAGGATAACATGATGACAATACTTACTTTGGACCATTCCAGTAATCTATGAATAAGAAACCATGTGTATACATATATAATATTTGTATATGTGGTTATTTCTAATGTCATATATATATATGGATTCTGCTACTAGTATGGAACTGAGATATAACATAGGTTTGCAGGGTCAGTTGCATGAGTCTCTCATGTTTCAATGGTCCCCATACCTTGTATCACACGTATAAAGGACAACATACTCTATATATTAAGTGTAATAGATTCCTTTCAAATATCTTGTAAAAGTAGGGACTCCATTCCCATATATAAATAATTTTTTATTTTCATGCCCATACATCAAAAGTTGGATCATCATATCAATAAATCATAGTGCAAGGGATGCAATGCTCATATCCAAATAGGGCGGGGTCTCCATGCCTAAATTAGGATTGCATGGTCTCTATGAATATATCTCAATAAATTAGGGTTTTCATTCCCATTCATCATAATTCATAAGGTTCTCCATGCCCATTCATCATAACTTATAACAAATTACATGTCCAAGCATCATCGTATAGGGACACTATGACCAAATATAAAAATATTGTAAGGAATTTCATTCATGTTTATCACGAGAGTAGAATGAAGTCAATGATTTAAGAAAAGACGATTAGGTAGTACTTTGTTCATTATCATTTTAGTTTAACAAGGGTGTAACCATTTTCAAATTTAATCACAACATGAGAATATGTGTATGGTAACATGATCTTAACATTTTAAAACCTAACCACACTTATCATAGATCAAAATCATGAGTCACAGAATAAATCATGGTTATTAAAAATACATGAATCATAATGGTATCAAATATCATGATCGATGTGAACATAATGATGGTAAAAGGTCATGTCATGAATGAGTGGAATAATCATAGTAGTAATATAAATCATGTGTCATGTATACCCACTAATTCCTTCATAACATGTTAGGCTTACCTCTCTTGTACCCTATTTCAAGCATCATATAACCTCCCATGAACCATATTTTTGTCTTCAGATAACCTCTTATGAACCCTCTTTCAGGGTTAGGATAACATCCAATGTACCCTTTGAGCACATAACACATTAATCTCTACCCTATGAATTATAGGGCTACATTATTCATGGAAAACCATTCATTAAATCTTAAATCCATTAATATGAATGAAAGATGATCATAATATTAGTCATAATAAATTATCCTATTGAAAATAAAATGGGTTTTGTCAATATTTTATTAGTATAAAAATTAAAAAAAATATAGAATAAATATGATATCATTAGATTATATTTCCAGAGAATCATGAGTAAAACCAGTGAATTCTATCCAAGATGAAAACACTATAAAAGTTCACTAGGAATATTTCTTAAGTAAAATACCCTCTTTACATTGAAGAAACTTCTTTAAAATGTAAAAATCTAAAATATATCATGGAAAATATTATCATTGAAAATAACCATGGAAACATATAATGAAATACTAAAATAACTGGGTGATCATGATGGTGGGAAATTATGTACATGTTGTGTATGTTAAAAATGATTCCTATAAAATTTTTATTAAAAATTAAAAAATAAATAATCAAGGAAACAACAGAAATACTCATTTAAAAAAAAATAAGAATGTACAAAATGATTGAAAATGAATTTATAAAATCAAATGATAATAGTAGAATCATAATTGAAATTATTTTTAGAAAAATATTACATGAACCAAAATGATTTTTGAACGAAGATAAAAAAGTCGATTGCATATAAAATGAATTAATTTTGTATAATGAGGACAAAAAATGTGTAGAATGAAAGGAGAAAATGTATTCTAAATAAATAAAAAAAGTATAATAAATTGATTATTTTTATGGTAGTCATATCCGAATGGTTCATCATATGAAACTTAATACAAAATTATCCCACTAACCAATGATGTATCATAAAACAATTACTCCAAGGTAGAATTTAATAGAAGGTGATCAAAACTATATTATAATAAATTTAAATATATTATAATTCAATAACCATGTCATTTAAATACTCATTATATCACATATTATATAATTATAACATTTCAATAGCCATAAATGATAAATTCCTCATTAAAAATGTTGTTTTTTTGGTCTGATGTACTTTATTTTGATGATAATTTATATTTAGTAGATATAATACATGCAAAGTTATTAGGGTTACATAATAGTAAAAATATATACCATGATATGATTATCATTATATATTAATTATATATATATTTATAATGATTTATAAAATTTATATATCAAAAAATGAATTACACCATTCATGGAAATGGTAGGTCATACTTGTTCACGAACGTTGTGTTCAATTTTAAATGGATGGAATGAATGAAAGATAATTATTAATTCACATTTGAATAATCAATATTATAACATATATATTCATTAAATCCATATTTATTACCATCCATGTAATGAGGAAATGAAAAATGAATCACATTGCTTCATGGAGGTGGTGGTCCACACGTACACATGAGCGATGATACAAATTTCTAATGGATTGGAAAGCACAAAGGTAGATATGATATTATAATTTCAGTGCCATAATAATTTTATAAATATTATTTAAAAATAGTTGAGCCATTTTAATCCATCTCAATGAATTATAGTAATGAAAAGGTAATTGTATCGCAATATGAAGGTTGTAGTCCACACGTACGCACGAACAATACTTTTACATACCTTTTGAATGAAAAGAGAGATCATAATGGAGGATTAATGAGAGTAATAACTTTTAAATATATATTTATACCTTATTTATTATTTTATTAATAATATTACATATATATAGTATAAAGAAGTATAAATAAATAGAAAATTTGTGGTTAATATGAATACCTCTTCTTCGAGAGACCTATTATGATCCTTTCTTAAGAACCCTTGGAATTGGAATTTACTAATATAATCACCAATAATTTTTTACTAGGGGAGTTAAGAATATAATTTTATAGGTTTTAGGATTATTATATAGCAGCATTCAGCGTGACGAAAAGAGAATAGGGTTGTCCTTTTATAAGGGATGGAAGGACACACATGGAATTAGAGAAAAGATTAAAATATAACTAAGACAATCTAATGAAAAATTTATACAAAATGATTTATGTTAAAATAAAAATATTCTAATCTATAAATATCATAAAAAAATAAAATTTTTCAATTTTTGGTGTCATTTTAAACCTTATCTTTTGGTTCAACCCCTTTGTTAACCAGTTTTAATCTTATCCATGGTAATATATTCTTTAAATTATAAGGTGTCATAATTTAACTTATAAGTTAAAAATTGACTGATAAATAGATAATATATGAAATTTTATAAAATTTTTCAACCAAAATGTAATATTTAAATATTTTTATTATCTTTAAATAATTTAATAATATACTATTTATCATAAAATGTTATTAATTCCATTTTTGAAACTATTAATTTAATTGGACTTTTAAGACAACATAACAGTAAAGGAATTCGAATATAAAACATTCAATCATTCATAATATATTATATTTATCTATAAAATTCATAGAACATAATAATTTATCAAAAAACAATTACTTTTATTATTTCTAAAACAATATATATTTTCTATTAATTTAATAAATAATGTGTCGGCGTTGTGTATGAATTTAAGGTATTTGTTAAATATATAAAAATATATATTAATTACCATGATAAAAAAATAATTACAATTTAATATAATAAATTTTATATTAAGTTTTCAACTTTTTGTCCTTATAATAAAAATTTAGACTTATTAAATCCAAGAGAGTAACATTTTGTATGTTTCATTTTTTGAAAACAATATAAAGGTCATAATCAAATAAAAATAGTACCAGATGTCCATATATTTTAGACTCATATCATAATGTTCAAACCCCATTCATCTAATATGATCATGTAAACTATTATAGATATTTGGAAGCCTTATCCCAATGTTATAACCTTATTTTCCCCATTCTACCCATACCAAGGTGACAAAAATTTACTATTGTTACTATTCATATTGACAAAAAATAAATGGGGCCTATTAACCAAATTTGATTCTCATAATTAAAAAAATGGAATATATGTTTCATGATTAAATTTTTATGAGTGGATGATATTTATTTTAATATAAATGGGAAAAACCTAATGGATACATTTTTTAGAAAAAAAACTTTTTAACCAAAAAATTGGATATATAAGCTTATATCATGCTAAGAAAAAATAATAAATAACTATTAAAATATTTTACTGAATATATAATATAAAAATATCATTGCAATCAGTGAATAATTCTGATTTATTTAATTTATTAAGATAAAAAACATTATTCACATTAAATCATTTTTCAAAAAAAATTTCAAATTTACTTTCAAATGATTAATATTTTTTTAATCAATTATGAAACAATGAATTCATTTTATTAATATGAAAACCATAAATTTTCATAAATTTTTTAGCATTTTTGATACCCACCAATCCAATGACCATGTGACAACTATCACATTTAATAAAAAAAAATTAATATTATATCATGGGTTGTTTAAACTCGATGTTGGATTTACAGAAAGCTATCAAAGAATAGAAAATTATGAATATAGAGAACTATATTATAAAATATCAGAGTAATATCTTATAACTCTGTTAAAATTAATGGTTTTCTTGAAATTATATCACATTAATACTAAAAAATGAGTATATCATTGTTTTATTACATCCTCAGGTTCCCAAACAGCTTCATTGAATTTTTAATTCCTCTAGAGAACATAAATAAAGTGATTATTCTTATTATAATGAACATTATAAATATAATCCATGATTTTTACTTATTATTCTATATAGAGAAAATCATTCCCCAGTGTTATGGACTCTTAGTTTAATATACGTGATGGATCTTGTATTTACATCCTCAAAACATATACATGGAACACATCATGAGCATGATAGAGTTTTAATGAAAGAACTTTGTGATAATCTACCAAATCTATTAAATAAAAAACTGAAGGGTAAAAAATACATCAAGATTGAATATTTGTTATTATTGAATCTAATAACCTTTTTTCATGGAGAAAATCATTGAAATACCTTCTCAACAACTTTTAATTCCATATTTTACAAACAATTATCAATATAATTTTTATGATGACTCTAATATTCCATGATATTCCACTAAATGTGTCAAAATTTATATTACATTTCTTATGTGAGATCAATTACCAATAGATTTATTTCTTCAACGTCATCTCAGAACATTGGAGTTATACACTTCATTCTATATTGGTGTCCATTTAGTGAAATATAAATGCTTGAGTGAAATCTATTGTTGTCATAAAACTATACTAGATAAAGGTGTTGATCATATTAACTATTACAATCCATAGAATGATATCTTACCATATCCTCTATGTTTTTAAAGGTTCTCATATGCTAAAAATATTTCTAAGGAAGATAAATAGTACTGAAATTGAACTATATAACTAGATCTTGCTGAAGTCTTTTCCTGAACATAAGGGTGAACCTATGATCCCAATCAGATACAACAGAATGTGGTACTCCATGAAACAATGAAACTAATTTAATATATTTTCCGGCAATATGATCAAGTGAAAATATTCTCAGAGAGAAATGATGTGTGTTGACTTCATAAGTTAATCGACTACACCACAAATATCATGGAGATTAAAAAAATACCTGAGGTTGTTTTCCTATTTCGATTATAGTATGGTTAGTGGTTGTAACATCCGATTAGAATTCAATCTATCTACCTTAACTTACTGACATACCAATTAATATGAAAAATACTCATCAATATATCCTTTCATGTTTCCCCACTACAAACACTCTTATAGATCTCTATACATATTCATAATTCCAGGATGAATAGAGAATGATGAACTAAGAGAATTATATTAAAATTGATTCTTAAAATATGGTTGGGATAGACACATGAAATTTCCAATACTTATCATTTCATCTAAGTCAAATAAGAACATAAGACCATTTTTAACTTCTTCTGCAATTTCAAATCATCCTAAAGTTCCTATTCAATTCTTAAATATATATTTTATTGAACACTCATTTGAGAAATGTAATATTTTTTCCTTTCCATAAGTATTATAGGATCCATACATTGAAAATCTAAAAATATTGGATCTTATGTGATCCTTATCATAGATAATCTTGAATCTTTATTTTAACTTACAGTGTCTACCATGTTGTTCACATTCCCGCATTGGAAATGTATTGAGTAGTCAGAATCATTGATCATCTCCAGCCATATTCCCTAGCATATATTCATCACTTTTTGATTAAAAATATATTTTTTGATTTTATAATCAACATATATATATATATATAATTCCCTATAAAGATAATTCCTTCATATTATTAACTTATGAAGTACAATAGCTAACATCAAATCAATATTTGGGTAATTTTACACCTGAAAAATAAATTATCTTGAGGCATAAGTTATCACCATATCATTCAATGTGAGTAGAAATCATGGAACCCTATTTTATGTATAATTATAGATGAAAAATGTTTCTCTACTAATGGGTAATGTAAGAAAACGTTCCCTGACAACCCTTATTTACAATTCCTTGAAATTTTCATCACATTCATCCATCTAAAGGAAATTTGATCACTTCCGTGATAACACAGTGAGTGTATTGAATCTCTATGATTAATTCTCCATAATGATTTGATAATATCAACGAAAACAATGAAAACTATAGATTGTAGTCATAATGGTTAGTCTAGTCCAATGTTAAATAACCTTTTCATAAATGGATCCACATATGTACAAAGTCTTTAGATAATGTAGCACAACAATAAAAACATTTATATCCAAAAGTCATATTTTTAAAATTTTTCATATAAATTCTCCATATTTAGTGTTCTCTAAACAATCATCAAGAAATCATAATAATTTTCCTTTCACTTTAAATATATGTATATCATCTATAAATACTACCACAAAGTGATAATGGTAACCACTAAATAATCTATTTATTAAATCCCTAATGACAATGACTGAAATAGTATAACCAAATGGAATCACTATAGATTTATATTATATATAACTTGTACATAATAATTTCTTTGGTATATTCTCCTTCATTTCCATTAATTTATGATATCTAGTATGAAGGAAGATTTTAGAAAAGTATTAGATCTAAATAGTTTATCAAAAATATCATCAATGAGGGGTATATGATAATTGTTCTTGTTAGTGTTCTTGTTTTGTTCTCAAAAATCAATAAAGAGTCACACTGATGCATTTTTCTTCATAAAAAATCAATAGGTGAGCCATAATGTGAAGCACTTGGGGAAATTATTCCTTGGAAAAAATACTCTTATAGATTACTCGTTAATTCTTGCAACTCAATCAAGGATATTATATATGGATACTTTAAAATATGTTTTTCTCGAGGTAAGAGTTCTAATGAAAACTAAATGTTCTATTTAGTGTAAAAATAGTAATCTATTATAAAAATATATCAATAAACTCCAATATAATAAGTGTATTATTGATATTGGGTTTCTCTGCAACCATATGACATGAACACTGCTTTATAATATGAATAACGATATATAAAATGGATGTGGTTTACATCATAAGATTATATTTTTCATCACACATATATAGAATAATAGGTTTGTTCTGAATATCAAATATGACATCCCTTCATCATAAATTAATGTGGGATTTTTAAAAGAGATATAAACTTTTCTTAATACAATATAAAATTCAACTGGAGGGAGAATAACTAGATTCATAGGAAGAACATTCCAATAAATAGAAAATAGAGAAGATTCATAGACTTGAGATGCAATAATCATACCATTAAGAGTTTTCATTTATAACTAAATATATAATCATTCAGTTGTTATTTTGATACTCATAGAAAATTATTTGGATATAAAAGAGTTTGTTGATCTAAAATCAATTAAGATATTATAAATTCTAGAGTAGATGATAAGTATACCTTCCAGCAATTCTACATCATATTCGTCATAAACAATAGTGATGGAATTATAATTCTCTTCATCTCTAGGATTTAGAGGTTGCTAATGTCCATGATAATCAATAACCTTTGGGTTTGAACACTGGTTAACATAATACCCATACATCATACATTTGAATCAATAGAGAGTGGGTGGTGTATTATATGGTTCTTTTAACCTATTATTGACTAACTTTTTTCCATTACATTTGTTTTAGATTAACAAATGACCTTTCTTTAAACAATTAAACAATTTAATAGTACCATTATGATAATATACTACCCTAATCCTTCCAGGCATCAAGAATAATGGGAGGCTTTTATTCTTACCCCCATTGGTTTTAATATTAGATATTCCTTTGAATTTTACCTTTCTTTTATTGTAAAACACAAAATATTTATGGATAAATCCAATCTCTATTTTTACCTTGGCCACACATTGAATGATGTATGCCTAAATACTAACATACCTTATTGATAAATCCCTTCACATACAATGTTTTAGGATGATGAATAATTGATCAATAATAATTATTTCTTCAATAATAATTCCATAACCATACCCTTAATGTCTTGAAAAATTTACCTCATAGGTACTAATGGATTCATCAACATTTTCCCTTAGATCAATGAACTCCTTCACTATTTTAATAAAAATAATATGGGTAATGAACTTGCTGAGAAATAACCTTATAAACTTATCCAACTACATAGAGTTAATTTCTTCAAATTGTCTCGTTTTCTTTTTGAGAGTACGCCATTTATCTGATTCACGTTCTAAATAATAGACAACCAAAATGAAATTATCATACATAGAATAATGGAAAATGGAAAATAACTTTTCCATATAATGAATGTATTTCTTAGAAACTAATGGATCATTAGATGCACCAAAAAGGTGGATGATTTCTCATGAAGGAATCAATAGAACCGTGTTCTCTTATTTTCTGATTTAGAAGCTCAACATGATTTATGAATTTAGATAGTAGCATAAGTTTATATGTGATATTTTCATTCCATATTCTATAATATTTGGTTTCTTTGAAGGTCAATAATTTAATTTACTATCATATTCGGTCGTAACATGTATCCTTTAGGTTCTAACCATTAACTAAATTAAAAATGATTATTGTGGGAAACAACAATCATTATGGGAGACCAAATTATCATAAAATATAATTAATAGGTTTTCTAAATCATAGTAACTTATTTTCAATGTAGGAAACCATATATTTAACCTAGTTGATATATTATCATTATATATTCAAATCCATCAAAAATTTTCATAAAAAATTTGAATTAACAAATCTATATCGCCCATGAGTGTCAAAGAAGGTGCGTGGTATGTGAACAATCATAGTTCACTAGAATGATGGATGAGATTTAATTGACCAGTAAATTTTTTGGTTATTAAACCTTGATTCATTTATGGTGAAATGATATATACATGAAATATTTATACATGTATGTTTTTCTATGAAACCGAACTCTTTTCTTTTACATAAAATTATATATACTATTGTATATTAGAATATTCTATGGTTTATCACTAAATTTTTATCACCCTAGTTTCTAAATGTGACTAATCATTGCTCCGATACTGACTTAAGTGACCCATTATTTTCATAAAAATATTACATCTTAATAGATTAATAGTTATTATATAACAATAGGATAAATTATATATTTTCATAGGTTAATTATTTTTGGAAAAATTAACACATAAACAATTAGTTCAAAAAATATCAACATCATTTCCTACTTAGTTCATCAAAACTAGCACTCTTCTTAGACATATCATACTTAAAACCATTCTTCATAACATGTGGAAAATATAAATTAAAAAGGATGAGTTTAGACGATCTGTAAGGGTAAACAATGAAGATATCAATCATAAAATAATCATAAAATTATCATATGGGAATGATAACATGAGATTAATATTTTTAAATAATTCACTATATATCATAGATCATACTCAAAATCAAGGAATAAATCATGGGAATTTTTAAAATATGAATTATAAAGGGATTATAGAATATTATCCATGAGAACATACCATTTTCAAAATATCAAGTCATAATAGTGTGGATTAATGTGTGACATAATCATAATCATAGAAATATTATTTCATCAATGATCACTAAGACATTTATAACATGTTAGGGATGGGCCAACTACCAAGTTACATTATTTTGTTTTGGGATAAACTCTAGTGTACCATCTCTTAAACTTAGAAAACCACATATGTATACTCATTTAGGTTTTGGAAAACATGTTATGTACCCTTTTTGTTCATATAACATTATTATTTACCCAATTCATTGTATAACTATATAATTCTAGGCTCACCAGTCATATAATCATAAATACATTTATATGTGTGCCATAAGATCATAAAAAAAGTCATCATAACATAACCTATGAAAAAAGTTCATTAATATTTAATCATAATAACCATAAACCATCTAGATAAAAAATAAATATGGTACCACTAGATCATATCCCTATTAAGTCATAAGTAACATCAAAGGATTATATCATTGATTGAAGTGACATTAAAATATAAATTGGAAATGTTTATGATGAAAATACCCATTTCACTTCGAAATAAATTATTTATAATTTAGAAACATACAACACATTATTGAAAAAAATTCATTGAAAATAAACTTGGAAACAGGTAAATTAACCTTAATATTATTGAGTTTCCTTGACGGTAGGAAATTTAGTTCAGGACGTGTTAGTTATAATAAATATTACTTTAACATTCTCGGTAAAAAGACAAAAGGACCTCCTTCATAAAATGAAAAAAAACTATATTAAAACCAATATTAAAATTTATAAATAAGTAAAGATTAATTTAATAAATCATAGGATAATATTAAAAGTATTTTTGAGAACATTTTTAGAAAACATAGACATGAATGAAAAAATATTTTTCACAGATTTGTGAAATTATGTTTATTTTCCTTAATTGGTCCTTCACTATATTGAGTACGTAAAATGAGGATAGTGAAAGAAAAAATGTATTCACAAGATATAAACAAATTATAAGAAAAATAAATATTTTATTTAGAGGATGATCATATATTTTCATCATTGAAAACTTAATCATAAATAATCTTGATAAATAATCATATTGTATTGAAACCTTACCTCAAGTTTAACATGATTTTATTATTCTCTAAAATCCTATAAAATAAATTTTTATTTATAATAATTCTATTAAATTGTAATTTATATTCATGTAATATCATATATATTCCACATATAAAATTTTTACTGTCATTTATTAATAATTTCTCATTAAAAACATTGTTTCTTGGTGTTAATAGATTCATTTTTCATGAGAATTTTTGTTTTGTGGTTCCAATAATTGAACTTTGATCATTGTTAAATCATATATATAATATTTAAGATAATTTAAGTATAATATATATTCATTATATAAAAATATACAATCATATATAAAATAAATATATAGAAATGTGAATAACACCATTCATAAAAATAATAGATTGAATGTACGCATGAACTCTATTTTTCATTTTTAGCATATTGGATTAATGAAATGTAAAAAATAATTAACCATTAAATAATAATTATTATAACGTATATATCATATATATACATTAATTTCATCATTATTACCATCCGTTTAAAGTAGACATCAAAAAATGTTCCCAACTATTCGTGGAAAGGGTAGTCTACAAACATGCACAAGGGACATGATTATTTTCCATTTTATTTGATGGTATGAAGGTATATATGATATTATAATTCCAGAATCGTAATAATTTCATTAATATAATGTATAAAAATTAATCTTCAAAAAGTAATCATACCTGAAATATGGTGATGAACAATCAATTTTACCACTATGTGGTGGTGGAAGTCTTCAAATACAAACAATCGATACTTTTACTTCTAATTTGAAGTAATATAGGGTGAATAATGGTGGTTTCTTGGTCATAATTAAATTTTAATGTTTTTAGATTATAGAATATATTATATATTGATTAATACACACATTTTAGTGTAGTTATACAAATAAATAAATTGAAATAAGTTGGGTAAGATGACTACCTCTACTTTGGGAGACCTCTTTTAGATCCTTTATTAAGGGGACCCATGTAATTATATTTCATGAAGAAACCCACCTATAACTTTTTATAAGGGATTTTATAACAGAATTGGAAAATATGTTTTCAATATATATGGCCCAATGTGGTGTAAATAAAAGAGTAATGAAGTTTCCTTTTACTAGGGTGGAAAAAAGAAACACATGGAATCAATAAATATATTAAAATATAATTAAACCATTCACAATATAAATGCATCAAAATGGAAATTTACTTGAAGAATAAGATTCAATGGTATTAATATAATCTTCAAATTAAATTTAAATAGCTATTTTTTTTATTTTTATCCTTATCTTTTGGTTTAACCCATTGGATAATAAATTTTAGTGTTGTAAGGAATTTTTTAATATTAAAGGGTCATAATTTAAATTAATGTTAAAAATTATCTCATAAATGTATATGGGATAAAATTTTCAACCATTAATAACCCTAATATTCTTCTTAAAATATTTCTATTATTTTGAAATAATTTAATAAAATATTATTTAACATAAAATATCATTAATGTTATTTTTAGAACTATAGATTTAATTTTCATTAAAGAAAACATCAAAAATATTAGAATTTAAATCATTAATAAATTCCAAATGAGTTATATTTTCGTATAAATTTTTTGATAACAAATATTCACCAAAAATGTATTACTTTTACTATTTTTAAAATTATTTATTTATTTTTTATATTCACTAGATAAATATTCTATTAGTTTTGTTTAATAATTAAAGATACTTATTAAATAAATAAAGAAAACTAATAAATTATAATGATACAAAATAAATTATTATTTAAAATAAATATTTAGAACAAAAATTATGTTCCTTTTAACCCTATAATAAAAACATTAGAGTTAATAATTTCAAGAGAATGACATTTTTTTAATTATAATTTTAGTAAAAGAATATTATAGTCATAATCAATGAATAATGAAACTAGGTGGGCATATATTATATAAATTCATGATAATAGATTATCACCACTCATCTACTAGGATAAAAGAAATTTATAAAATTTTTAAATCATTATCCCAATGTTTTAAGCATATTTTCCCCATTTTAACACTATCGAGGTGAAAAAGATTTACTATGGTTATAATTAATAAGGAAAAAAACTAAAAGGGACATATTTAACAAATTTGATCCTCATAATTCCAAATACAATATAAATTTTTCATGATTTTATTTCTATTAATTTAATAAATTAAAATTAATTTAAGTGTGAAAAAACAAAGAAAGTCGTTTTAAAAAAATTAAGCATAAAACTATATATATAGTCTTACCCCATGATCATAATAAATATAATATAAATAATAAATAGTTGAATGAATATATAATATATAAATTTCATTAAAATCATTCACAAAATTTTATTCATTTAATTTATTAGGATAAAAACTCATTGGGTTTATAAAAAATGGTTTTTCTAAAAAAACATCTTTTTAAATTTCATATGATTTTTATTTTCATTTGTAATAAATTGATTAGTAGTTAATCAATTTTATAGTTTTGAAGAACATAAACTTATATAATTTATTTTTTTCAAATCATACCCTCTAATACAATGTTTAGGTGATAAAAATATTATTAAATAATAATTTCTTAATAGTATATTGCAATTCATTTAAACATGATAAAGTGACCTAGGCTTATCATATATGGATATTATAACATTTTTTATGAATATTATGTTGATTAAAAGAATACATGCTTTAGGATCATAATATTTCAGTTTCTTTGGAAACATGGAAACATAATCCTAAAACATGGTGAAATATCTTCAACATATCCCTCAAATATGTTTCCCTTTAGTACTCCTACTAATGACCTTTATTCATAACTAGGAGAATGGAAACATAAGAATGTTGTGAGCTTAGATTATTTTTAAGGCTAAACAATAGAGATATGTAATAATAACATGAGCATAAGGGAGTCAAAACAAGTTCTTATTGTTATAAAATTAAACCATGCATATAAGATATCATAATCAAGAGTCATGGAACAAATTTTTCTAGTTCATAATTACATGGGTGATAATTAATTATAAATAAATTTTAAACTATAAGTTCATGTCATTTACTTGGGTCAACATTATAACTATAGAAAACCATTTTATGTTTTTGGGTTAAATACAAAGGCCATAATCACAAGGGATCATGAGATACCCATTTCTCCTTTTCTGGATCAGGACAAACATGTTTCCCATAGTTGACCAGGACACACATATTTCTTATTTTGATTAGGAAATATTTGTTACCCATTTTTGACCAGGACACGACATTTACCCATTTTGGATCATGACACACCTATATACCCTTTTTTATCAAACCTCTCAATTTGTTTCCCATCATTATCTCATATGATAGAAATTTTTACACATTGCATTGGATGAAGATGTAGGTCCCACCCATTACAAAATAAAATCTTACAAACATGTTCCATGATAAAATAGACCTTTTTTCAAATTAGGACCCTTAAGAAGATATGGGTTTCTTAAACATAATATCATAATAAAATGGTTTAATATAAACATTTCATCATATCATTATATATGGATGTGAGATAAGTATCATAATCATTTCATCAAAGAATATCCCATGAAGGGAAGCAGGCTTCAAAAGAATATAATATGTGGAAGAGAAACATGCATAATAAATATAATTTTTTAAAACATAATCCATTCAAGAAATAATATGAATGGTATTTTTGGATAACTTTACCAGAAAATCATAAACTATAACAAATTATGTCATTATTTATAGATATGGATTTTGAAGGTTCACATGGAACATTTCTTAAGGAAAATATCCTTTAGTTTAATATACATTTCAAAAAACCATTTTAAAAATCCTTTTAATATACTTTAATATTTGAAATTTCATTTAAAAACATTCTTGAGGAGTAATATCTTTTCCTATTTGAAAAATAGTCTTTAAAACATAAATCATTTTGAAATAATTTTTCCTGGAAAATATATTTTAAAAATTATAAAATGTTATTTGAAATCCATTTTAAAGAATTTTAAAAATAAATAATTTCGTTAAAATGATTTTGAATGAAATTTAGAATAAAATATCATTTAAAAAATTTAAAAACATTTTTATAAAACATGGTTTAAACCTAAAATAAATTTCCGACTAAAGAGAAATAATTTTAGATTTGCATAAAACATTTTCCTAATTTTAATAAGTAAAAAGAGTGGTAAATGGTATTAATAGATAAATAAATCATGAATAACCATAAGATAATAAAATTATAGATAAATCATGAGGTAGTTATTATAATATTTCATCAACGGAAGAATAATCATTGAAAATCGTGTAAAATGATGAGATTTAGAAATAAACCATTTCCACTTAGGTAACATTATATCATAGTAAAATATAAACAATAACATTACATGAATCTTTAAAAATCTTTAAAATCTTTATATTTATGATATAACATGTCAGAGGTATGTATATACACCTCATATAAAAATATTGGTGCATAACTGGCATGTGTCTAAGAGAAGGAAAATTGGGAAATAATTACATTACCTATTTGGTAACTTTTAAATTATAAGCCCTCTAAAAAAAAGAAAAAAATGGGATATGTAATTACCTATAAATTTAATTATAATAATCATATAAAAAATTAATGGCAAGTATATACACAACAAAAAAAAATTGGTGAATAAAGTATAAGTTTAGCAAAAATAACACTGATATGATAAAACCCTTTGCTTAAGTGTTAACTTTCAGTGTACATGATGAAAAATACTTTGTAATAAATATATGTTCATAATAAATCCAAAAAAGAAACATATTATTATATATCATACCATATATAATTTTATTTTGACTTTATATTCCCCTTTTATTAACAATTCCATGTTAATGTTTTGTTTTGGGTAATAAATTATTTGTTATCGTATATGCTTTGACTAGTTATTATTGATTCTATTACATAGATAATTATTTACTTATTTAAATAAATTAATATATTATTTAAATATATTATATATTAATTATATAAATATTTATAATAATTTATAAAATGTATAAATATGAAATGGAATACACTGCTCATGGAGACATTTGTTCGTACGTATACATAAACACTATTTATGTTATCCTTTCATATTGGATGAAATAATGTAAATGAAATATATGTATGTATATATATTTATAGTATCATTGTTATGTAATATATATCATATAAGTTCACTAAAATTATCCTTAATACATTCCATGTATTGTGTGAATAAATTGCATTGCTTTGAGGAGTCGGTAGTCCACACGTCCACAAATGAATTTATTATATTAACCAAAAAATATAAAACATGATGTTATGTTTAATATAATAATTTATTAAGAATAAATATATCATATATATAAAATTAAAATATATTTTCCATCATAATTCGTACCCATGATAGGTGTTAAAGTAAAAAATGAATAAGATCGTTTGGCGAGGCGGTAGTCCACCGTACACATTAATGTTAAGTTATTTAGATATTAAATGGATGTTTTTCAGTTGTAGTTATAAAACATAAAATAAAAAAATATAAGAATATTTTTAATACTTATGTTATTTTATAATCATGTAATAATAATAATTGAGGTGCTGGATAATGAAAATAAAACATATGAGCTTATAGAAGGATTTTACCTAATCTTTGTGTAATTCTTCTTGGTTTACATCATAGGGATTCATTGATTATATTTTATCCAAAAGGGAGGCTTAGAGGATTATGGTAGTTATTTTTTGATGATAAATTTTCAGTGTTTTTTCACGCTAAACAGCTTGAGAGGTATTAATAATTGGGAGGAGTGAGTTCTTTATTATAGTGGAGCAGTAGCTGGTTTCATGTAAAGTCTTCAAAAGGGAATTCAACCCATGTTTTCCCCATTTAAAGTAATTTAATAATTTTACAAATATTATAAAAGGTAGTATATGGCATATATATGAGTATAAAATGGATTTTTAGATGTTTATAGGTCAGTGTGTGCCTTAAGTTTAAGGTTTAGTATTTTGTTATGTTAATTTTTCTTTTAATTGCTCTAATTAATTTTAATCATATTTAATAATATTTTTTATCCATAAATAAGTTTAAATTATTATAAATTAGAAATTATTATGAATCGAAATTTTTAATACATATTTTTAAATTCTAATAACATTATTGGAAAAAATTAATTTAAAATTAATCTTGCTGATTGAATTAGACGATGAGTTTTTAAAGTGAAAATGTCCAAAAGGTTGAAACGTTTATATTTCTAATTTCAATCTAAAATTTGTTCAAATGACCTAAATTGGATTAATTCTTGTATAAGTTATCTAATTATTCTTTAAAAATAAATTAATATATAATTTAACTATGTAAATAAATTAGTCGAGAAAGAATTTTTGAATTAAATTTTATTAATTTTCATTACTCCTCAAAAAATAAAACTTCCAAAAAATAATTTCACCATATTATGTTTTTATATTCTAATTCAGTTAATTATGTTTATTTTATCAATTAAAGTTATAAAATTTCAAAAAATTATATATAAAATGGGTTCTCATTTAAAAGGTGTCAAAATTTCATTTTTTTAAATACATATTTTTATTCCTAAAATTATATGTATTTTTATCTTATGCTAATTAAATGTATTGTATGAGTAAAAAAATTTAGATTGAATATATAATATATATATATATTATAGAAATATTTCATTAAAATTTGGTTTCCTAATTTATTGAGATAGAATAGTGTTTGTTCATATAAAAAGTGTTTTTATAGAAAACTTATTTCATTATTTCAAATAGATCTTACATTAATTTATAAATAATTTCTAACCAACAGATTAATTTTGTATACATGTTTAAATTTTATTTTCAAAATTTTAGTTAATATTATTTAAATTCTATTCCAATGTCTAGGTGCTAGCTATAATAGTATTTTAATATTATTATTAACTGGATATTGTAGTTTAGTTAAACTCAGCCTTATGTGTAACACAAGCTATTAAAGGGACTTAGTATAATATGTAATACAATAAAAACATAGTATTGGGTGTACCAAATGATAATATAAATGTTTCATGTAGTTCAATATTAAAGTAGTTTTGACTATAATTCAATCCAAACATAGTTCTTTCCTATAATAAAAGCTATAATTAGTGTTGTGTGAAATGAAAAAAATATTGAACATATTAAATTAAGTTGAAATGAAATTAAAAAAATCTCATCGTGTTGCACTCAGTGTTTCATGTATAATAATATATAAAATAAATAAAGTTTATTTATAGATAAATATATCATAAAATATCATTGTTTTGTATTATAACCCCCTTAAATGTAATTCCACCATCGAATTTTTGTCACTCTAATGAAAATAAATGGGGACATCTTTTTTTCATAACACCCTCAGGTTCCTAATAAGCTTATTCATAATTTATATTCCTCTATATAACCGTAAATTGTTGAGTAGTCTAGTTCAAATTAAATTTATCTCTATAATTCAATAATTATGACATTTTTTCTTCATATAAAATATCTTACTCTCGAGTTACAACCATTGAGTTCAGTACATGTTATGGATCTGTTATGCACTTCTTCATGAGATATACCAGGAAAACATCATGAACATAGGAGGGGTTTGGTAGATGTGTTAAGAGATATTCTAAATTCATTACTTGATCAGGAATTTCTACGGGGCCAATATACCTAAGGACTATGTTATCATTCTTTTTGAATTTCATAACATTTTTCCATGAATAAATTCATAGAAATACTTTCTCACCAACTTTTACATCAATATTTCACCAACAATTGTAAGTAAATATATTATATATATATTAAAGTACCTTTATTTTCCACTAAAATGATATGAATCCATATAACATTACCTCTTCTATAATAGGTCCCAATGTATTTACTTATCCAAATTAATCCTAGTATATTATAGTTAAAAAATTTATTCCATAACGAACTTCATAATGAGCCATTTGATTTCTCGAGTGAATGATATTATTGTTCGAAAACTTGACTATATGAAATTGTTGATCTTAATCAGCTTTGATATCCATAGAATAGGATCTCATCATATTATGTAGTGATAAAATGGTTCACTAATACTAACCATATCTTCAAGGATGGAAACTATTACTGAAACTAAACACTATATATTGATCTTGCTGAATAATTTTCCAAAACATCCAAGTAAACCATAGATCCAAATCAGAAACAAATTAATATGGTACTCCATGAAATCATACTAGTTTTTAAATTTATATTTTTGAAATCTAGTCAATATAGAGATCATATTTAATAGAAAATAATTGTGCTAAAATTGTAATGATATTGACTATATGTCAAATAGAATTATGGCCTTTAGGCAGTTTTAGTATTTTGATGACAAAATTCTCGGTGATGTTTTCCCATTTCCATTATGGTATGGGTTATGGTTATAACATCCCCTTAGACTTATATCTCTCAGAATTAACTTAATGATATTCCATGTACATAGATACATACACAGAAATATCTCTCTTCATGTTATCCGACTATAAAAACTCTTTCATATCTCTATACATCATCATACTTCCAAGATGAATAAAGAATGATGAGCTGTAATCATCATGGAATAACTCTTTAAAATATGATATGGATAAAGAATATACAATATTCTTGAACCTTATCATTCCGTCATAATCAAGGATGATCTTTGGAACATTTTTGACCATCTTACATTGTTCCACATATTCTTTTTGTGCCTCTTTAATCCTCACATGGATAAATGGTTGACCACTCATTTGAGAAATAAAACATTTTTATTATTACTTCAATATTAATAGAAGAATAATTTTCAAATATAGAAATATTTTATCTCTTTTTTATCCTTATCGAACATAATCTATCATGATCCTTTCAACTCAATGAATCTTTCTCTTTATTCTCTTTCCCAAGGTGGTAATCTGTTGAGGAGTCATAACCATTAGTCAACTCCAACCATACTCTCTAGTGTATATTTAGTTTTTTTAGTGAATATAAAAATTATGATTTGATTATCATTATATATATAATATTTATCTTTATAAATATACTGGCTACAAATATTTAATGAAAAAATTACCTCAAAGAACCCCAAAATCAAGACTTCAAAAATTTTCCTCATGAAATTTCAATTGGTATGAGGTGTAAGCTATAACCTTATTATTAATCCTAATGATTCATCCTATTACATTATTCGATGCATACCTATAGATCCCAAACTCTTTTCCTATTATGGGAAATGTAAGATTCTATGAACAAACTATACTTCACTTCAGTTACATGAAATTTTCAACACATTCATCTATCCAAAGTAACATGGATCCCTTCCAAGTTAACTTGGTGGGTGGATTTAATTTCTTAAATAAATCTTTTATAATGAATCAATAATATACAAACCACCTATGAAAAATATGTATCCTACTCATAGTGTTTGTCTTAGTCCAATTTTCAATAACATGAGTCTTTGATGTATCCACCGATATGGCCTCGGTTGAGATTATATGACCCAAAGAGTGAACTTTTTTGTAGAAAAGATTCACACTTATTAAATTTGTTATACATATTCACTTAAATATGGATATTTAGAACAATCCTAATGTGACATTCACAAACATCCATATTCTTTAAATATATAAGAATATAATCTATAAAGGCCACCTCAAGCAGATCAATCAAATCTCTAATGAGTCTACTCATTAAATCCATGAAGATATTGAAGGAATTTGTAAGGTCAAATAGAATCACTATATATTCACAGTGTCTATACCACGTATGAAATTTTTTCTAGGTTATATCCTTCATCTTGACCATCATATTATGATATACATAAGGTAGTAAAATCTTGGAAAATTACTAATATCTATGTCGTAGATCAAATAACTCATCAATACAGTGTAGAAGAAACTTTTTTATATAGTGAACTTGTTAGGTTCATGATAATCAATGCAGAGCTTCATTGATCTGTTGTATTTTTTAATAAAAATAATATTCTCACCACATGGTGATGCACTTTTCTATATGGATCCCATTTCCAGATTCTTATATAGTTTCTTCTTCCATTCCTAAAACCCAACCGGGGATATTCTATATAGATTCATGTCAATATGTCAATAATCAGGTATAAATCTATTGAAAACACAATTTCATGATTAAATGTATGACTAGGAAACTCTTCATAAAATACATCAACAAACTCCCACACAGTAGGCATATATTCTATGTTTAGTTTCTCTAAGACCTTCTAATATATGGAACACTTTTGAATATGAGTAAAGACTTATATAATGGATGTTATTTCAATTAGATGTCTATATTTATTATCACACTGATATATGATCATAGGTTTTTTTAAAATAAAACATGAATTTTTATCTTCATAAATTAATGTGATATTTAAGTAATGAAAGAGAATCCATCTATATTACAACATCAGATTTAACTCGAGGGAGAAAAAATAAAATTATGAAGAAAATTAATACAAACTTCAACCATAGAATAATCATAGACATTATATGTGATCATAATAACATTAGTGGATTTCATTTAAAATTCAAAAATATAATTTTTGAGGTGGCATTTTTATACCGTTAGAAAATTATTTAGTTTTGAAAGAGTTGAGAGATCCAGAATCAAATAAGACCTTTTTAGTTATTGAGTAGGTGGTAACTGTAACTTTTACAATGATGTTATCATACCCCACATCAATAATATTTATGTCATGAAATTTACCTTTTCATATATTCTTAAAAGTTAGTTTCTTCCAATCATTATAATTAACCATCATGGTGGATAACTCTTTAGCATAATGATCGCAATCCTTCCATTTCAAACATTGGACTGTTCATGGTGCATTCTGTAGCACATTTCCTATAGCATTGGTTAAATTATTCCCATCACACTAGAATTATATTTATTGATGACCATTATTTCAAAACATAAATCATTTGATAGTACCATTAAGATAATTTCATCCATGTATCATTCCAAACATAGAGAGTAATGGGAGGATCATCTTATTCCCCTTATATTTCTTATTATTAGAGTTTCCTATAAATTCCATCTTTATTTTCTTATCAAAACCATGATATTTATGGTTAAATCTAATATGTATTTATAAATTTGTTTCACATAGAATTATATGTTCATAAATAATTATGTCTGATTTGGATAAATCCCATTAGAGACTATGTTTTATGATATTAATGAATGGATTAGTATTTCATTTTGTTTCAATGATAATACAAGAAGTATACATTGAATGTATTGTAAAATTTTATTCATAGGTAATAATAGATTCAAGATCCTTTTATATTAGATCAATGAACTCTATCTCTATTTATATAGGAATAATATAGAGAAATAACCTTTTGAAAAATAAACATCCAAACTCATGTCACTCTACAGTATCAATTTTTTTCCTATTTCTTCAGGTTCATGATGACAATCCCCCATTGATGTTCTTCTCCATCTAAATAGAAGTCAACCAAAATGAATTTATAATGTTATTATCACTATACAACATTGAATATATTTTCAATTGTAGGGATCCCGTTCTCATAAACTACTAGATTAGTATCTCTACTAAAAGAAGGTAGTGTTGCCTCATAAATGACTGAACATGAAGTTGTTCCCTCTATTGTTCATTAGGAAGATCAGCATCATTCACACATTGAAAACGTTTCATAATAATATATTTGAGATATTTAATTATATATCCCAAATAATGTTTTTCCTCGGGTATAAAATCATTGTATTTTTTCATCACATTCATAATTAACACAGTTCTCTTGGGTTCCATCAATAAATAATACCAAAAATAATTGTTTGAGCAGCAATAAGAAATTTTAGAAAACACATAATCATGAAAAATAATTCATTATATGACTAAATATTTACACCTTGTTTCCAATATATGACACCTTATCTTTAACCCAGGGCATTCATTGTCATCATCAATTCAAGTCCTTTATAATTATTCATATTGAAATTATGAATATACCAAATAATATCTCTTCTATGTGTCATACTAGGAGCACAAAAATGGAACACTCACCATGCACCATAATAATCATAGAGAGATAATTGAACAACTCTTTTCAACGGTATTACTATAGATTCATTAGTGGAAAAGCCTCACCAACTAATGTTTTTCAAAAACATATGTTTTTCATGGAAACCACGATACTTTATTTAACATAATATTGAAGGTTATTCTATACATAGTATTATCCTAAGGGATATCACTAATGTTTTCCCATCCTAGTTTCCAAATGTGACTAAACATTTCTCTAATACAAACTAAATCAACCCATTGTTTTCATATATAAATATTTGGTCTTATTTGAAAAACTTCAACTCATAACATTATGATCCATGTCATAATCATGTAGGTTTATTTTCCCTGGAAACATGGATTCGTAACAAAAATGTTTCATAAAATATCTAAATAACATCCAACTTATTTCATCAAAACTAAAACCCCTATATGATAGTTCATACATAAAAACCATTATTAAAAATCATTTCAATAGAAACATAATGTGGTGTGATCTCAGATACTTTGTAGGGTTAAACAAATGAGATATCAATGATCACTTAATTATAAGATGAGTATAAGGGTATAATAATATGAACATTATATTTTAATATTGTACTCGGTATATCCTAGATAATAATGTTGAGTCATGGAATTATTCTTGGTAGTTCATAATACATGATTCATAATGGGATCAAGGAACCGGTTTCATGAGAACATAATATTGGTATATGTTCAGGTCATAAAACATATTCATAAAGTGTTGAATAATCATAATAATATAAATCTTATATTAAGGATGCCCACCAAGACATTCATAACATGATGGGATTGGTATAATAGTTTATGAAATTTCAACACGCTTATGATAACCTCAAGTGTACCATCTTTTAGAATTTTGATAACCTCTCATGTATACTATTTCGAGATCAGGATAACCACCTATTTACTCTTTGATATCATAGAAATTTATTCATTACCCAATGCATTATAGGGTTATATAATTCTAGGACCACCTGTCACAAATTCATAATTCCATTCAAATGTAGGCCACAAGAACATAAAAATATTTATCATAACCTAACACATAGAAAAGAAAACAGTTTTCATCTATATTTTTTCATAATAACAATAACCCATCATGATAAAGAATAATGGTGGTGTCATTCGATCACATCCCTTGTAAATCCTGAGTAACATCAAAGGATGTTGTATGAAAAGAAAATTTACATTATAATATCACTTATAATATTTCATAAGGAAAAAAACGTTTTCACTTTCATTTCAATTATTTAAAATAAAAAACCAAACCATAATAGATTATTTTCATTTAATATAAACTTGGAAACATATAAATGATGCATCAAAACATTTTTGCTCATCCTAGTGAGAAATTTTATCCATGTCTTTCTTATCAAATCAACGATTCCTTTAAATTTTTCTAGAAAAATTACAAAATACCAAATTTATAAAGTGATAATAAGATACATTTTAAACAATGTTTTTAAAAAGTAAACATAGGTGAAATTGAAATTAAAAATTCATAGGAGAATACAAAAAAAATCTTGAAATCATTTTAATATAAAATGGTAATGGAAGAAATTTGATTTTTGACTAAAAATAGAATTATAAATAGTTTTCCTTAAAAATGTACTTCTAAACACATGAGTATTTAAAATGAGGTAAATAAAATGAAAACATGTATTCTTAATAAAAAATAAATTTATAAGATAATTCATCTATTTTTTGGGATGTAGATCATAAAATTTCATTATTTGAAACTAAATAAAAAATAATCCTTGTAAAAAAATAGAATATATCAAAAAAAATTACCTAATGTTTAACATGGATCAAGGTTCTATAATATCCTGTTTAATAAATCTAAATTTATTATACTTCTACTCCAAAGTCCAGTATATAAAAATAATATCATATATGATGTAGTTATATCTTCTTAATGGATGGAATGAACGAAAGGTAAATAATAAATCACCATTAGGGTATAATTATTATATCATATATATTATATGTACTAATTAAATCTATCATTGTCATCGTCAATGTAATGGAGAAATGAAAACATAATTGCATCGCTTCGTGGAGGTTGTAGTCCACATGTATCCATTAGTGACATTATCAATTTTAAATGGATTATATGGTAAGAATTTAGACATGATATTAAAATAATAGAATCATAAAAATGTCATAAATATAATTTATAAACATTAAACTCACCATAATACCAATCTTTGAAATTTGGTTATGAAAAATAAATTATATTTCTACATTGATGTGCTGGCCCACACATATACAGAAGCTATACATTCACTTCCCATTCAGTAGAAAAAAGGTGGATAATAGTGATTTTATGGTCATAATAAAATTTCAGCATATTAATGATTCTGATTCTATTATGTTGTATGCAATACAAATAATTTAGAGCAGTTGGAAGAACAAATAAATTGAAATAGGTAGGGTTATATGATAACCTATTATTCGAGATACATACATTAAATATTTTCTTAAGGTCACTTGGAATGGTATTTTAATAACATCAACACATATAATTTTTTTTTATTGTATTATATAGGATAATTTTCTATATTTTTAGGATAGGTGGATAAAAGTGGTTTAGATAAAATAGAGATTTTTTTCCCTTTTTATTAGAAAATGATTGGACACAACTGGAATTAAAAAACATATTAAAAACTAATTATGAGATTCTCATGAAAAATTCTTTCAAATGGATATATATTTATATAAATGAGTATTAGGATGAAATATCATCAACCAATTAGATTTATACAGTTTTTGGGGTCATTTTAATCCTTAACTGTTGGTTTAAACCATTACTTAACAAATTCATATAATAATGGTGGTAATGATTTTTTTCAATATTAAAGGGTAATGCATTTACTTATAAGCTAATAATTTTTTTATAAATTAATAATTTAAGACTTTTTAAAACATTTATAATCTTAGTTGTCTTTTTGAATGTTTTGTATTATTTAAAATAATTTTATACACTATCATTTAATAGAAAATATCATTACTGTCATTTTTGAAATTATTCATTTAATTTGACATTAAAGGAAACATGATAGTAAAGTAATTAGAATATAAATCTTTTACACATTTATAATATTTTATATTTATATATTAAATTCACGTAATAAAATAATTAATTAAAAAATTTAATACTTTTAATATTTTTAATATCATTTATTTTATTGTATCTATTAATTTAATAAATAATGCATCAGCACTGCGATAGATTTGAAGGTAATTATTCAATGACAATTAATAAAAATAAATATCAATTATAAAAATTTTATTTTTTATTTCATATAAAAATTTACAACTAAACAATAATATTTTCATCATTATAATAAATATTTAGTCTTATTAATGTCCAGAGATTGACATATTGTATTTATTCCTTTCGTAAAATAATATAAAAGTCATAATAAAAGTAAAATGGCACTAAGAGGCCATATTTTCCAGACATGATTGATAGTGGTCAAAATCCAATCATCCAATAGGACAAAGGTAAGTGTTAGAAAAATATTCAACCATTATAATAAATTTTTAACCATATTTTAGCATTTTTACCCTTACCAATGTGAAAAAATTTACTATGTTTACTATTCATATTAACTAAAATTAAATGGTAACTATTTAGAAAATTTTATCCTCCTGATCCAATATATATAATACATACTTCATCATTCAATTTCTATATGTGGTGGAAGTTAATTATAAAATAAGTGTAAAAATGTGATTAAAACCATTTTAAAAAAAAACACTATGCATAAAACTGGATATATACAATTATATTAAGCCTAAAAATATTATATAAATGTTAAAACACTTTATTTAATATATAATATAAAAATTTTATTAATTTTTTTCAAAAAATTTTATTTGATTAATTTATTAATATAAAAAACACTTTTTAGAAAAAAAGTGTTTTCTGAAAAAAACTCATTTACATTCAAATGTTTTTTATTTTCATTTCTAATCAATTGATAAACCATGAATTATTTGTAAACATGTGTGAATAATACATTTTTCGTAATTTAGTTATTTCTATTCATACCCACCAATAGAAAGGCCATGGGAAATCTATCACATTTAATAATAATATTTTAATAGTATATCATGGTTAGTTTAAAATTTATGTGGTGTGTTTGGAACGAAATCAAAGGAACGCAAATTATTTATATGAATATATATCATTTAATCTCTAGGTGTTACATAAATTGTGTGTAATTTTCTTGAAAGTCTATGTAATGCCTAATGACTTAGTAGTGGTGTGGTCAATGTACATGGTGTGTTAATAATAAATACATGGTGTAATTAATTAAAAATAATTTATTTATTATATTATAAGAAACATCAGCCATCAATTATAATATAGAGTGTATCTAGATTAAATTTTTTTATTACATGGTGTTATTATACATGTACTACCCACCGAGTCCTAAGGAATATAATATTGAATGGCTAGAAAGGTGTTATATAATAATTAGATGGTTTATATGTCACATAAATCATACCCATTTACATTAGTAAACATGTTTATCAATTATAAAAATAGTGTAAATGTAATTACAACAACATAAAATAAATTATGACATTAAATTAAACAAAATGACTTGTAGGGGGAGAATATTTTGTGTGATAAGGTTTTACGAAAATTGAATAACCATCTAATATCGACATTAAATTTTGAACTAAAAATCATGTATATAATTTTAGACACCATTTACATTAAAAATGAACTAAATTAGTACACAATATGTATATTAACATGATTCACGTGTCAAAAATGATAAACAGACTAATCATCTTAGAAAACAAAAGAACAAGACATATATAATCATGCACTGTCTTGTACACTAAATTTTGTGTGATTTATTAGTTTCTGAAAAATGACTTTATAATGTGATAGAATTCATATGGGGTTCAAGTCATGTTGTCTTAAGTAGACGGTGTGAAATTTTTTATTTTTTAAAATAATAATAATTTATTTACAAAATAATTTTTTAGAGGATTGGAATCTTCTATATATATTGTATATAAGGGATTAATAATTAATTAAAATAAATTGTTAATTAATTTGGCCAGTAATTATTAATTTAATATGAATTTATGCTAATTAGATATGTTATTAAAAGGAATTCTAGATTTTATATATGTGATGTTGTTCCATTAATGTGGATTATCTTAAGATTAGAACAACCAATATATGTGTTGGTGCTCTATTAAATATAAAATTATTTATGGGATATTATTATGTGACAATGTTTTAATATATTAAACATGTTGTCTAATGTGTCATAATTCTTTCTTCTATTATATATTATCATTGTGTCCATGAATTTTTTGAGGTATCCCATAACCCATGGTCCCATCACCTACGCATGAGTAAAAAATGTAAAGGATGGATTCTACGGATATGATACACTTTAGAACCCATGATGAGGTGAGAGTAACCAAAGATGATATAATGGTTTCTGGTGGACTACTACAACATGAAAAAATGATGATGAAATTGTTTTTCTTGATTGGTAAATGATTATTATATCATCCTCTTGATAAATAATTCATTAGAATGGTCATGATCAAGTCTCTATATTTTTATTGTATAATATGAATGGTTATTTTTTTTATGTGGAATCATGTTCATATTTTGATTAAATTATATCAAAAAGATTATTTTATATAGAAGTATATGCATAAAAATATTTAATAAATATATTAAGAACAAAAAAATTAGAAAAAAATGATTATGGAAATATTAAAAACCCCTATAATTTTTTTAAAAATTAAATAATAAGAATTTTTTTTTATAATTAATAAAATCCATCAGGAAGATGTTCAGTCATCATCCTTTTATTACGTATGTAATTATTGGAACCATATTTTGAATTTTTTGACTTTCTGAAGTCAAGATGAATTCAATTATAAAGGAGTTTTAAATAACGTTTTTGGTTAACATAACTATGTTAATAGTAGGGGTCAAATTACAATGGTGGACTTGTTACAACATTGAAGTAAGGGATGAGAAAACTGAAATTACAATTTTTGGATAAGAGAGTCTAGTCAAAAGATCAAGGAGTTGTGACCTATAAATTGAAATGAATTACATGATAAATACCTTTAAATAATTGTACATGCATTAATATAGGTTATAAAAATTTAATTTTATTCCATTTCCACTCAAATTTAGTTGTGATAGGGAACTCTAGGTCTAATGGAAAGGGTTTTTGGGACTTAAAAAACAGTGGGATACTAGAAATTTAATTAAATTAATTCATCTTACTTTTAATGAATTCAAGATAAAGTACATAATATGAATTTTATTTTGTGGTATAAAATTCCATTATTATGGGCCTTGATATCCAGATGATCTATATTAGAGAAATAAATCCTTCTTAAAGTGAGTAATGTCCAGGAGTGGTATAGGAACATAAATATTAAACTATTTTATGAACTAAATATTTATTTGATGGATTCCCCAATTCTTGGTCCATTGGTTATAAAGGAGAGTTAGGAGGATCTATGTTTCTACATGAAACTCATATACGATGTGAGGGATTTCTAGTGTTCCTTGTAATTATACATGTCTAACAAACTTCATAATTTATTTGAAAGTAAGGATGTATATAAAATGATCACATATCTCTATGATATTTGTCATGGGAGGGAATTAAATAAACTATTTCAGATATCCAAGGATTCCTTTAAATGAAAAAATGGTGACAGTTCATAATATGGACATCATGTGATCAAAATTAATATGAATATTAAGCTTCTAGAAAATGTATGTTTTAAGATGCCCTGTGAATTTTTCACTAATCTCATAATTTATTAAATCCCATAGATATTATTTACCTTTTTTGTGAATTTTAATTTGAACAACATTGAGAAGTCTCTCACATATCTAATTAATCTTCATTTCCATCTGTATAAGGATTTGAGGGGTAAAATTAAATTTCAACTTGTGGATAATAATAGGAATAAAATGATTAAGATATCAAAGTTTAACTCCATGTATAAATCTTTATAACATTACACTTCTCTGAAGAAGCTGATCAATAAAAAATTAAACGAGTTGGATGTTATATGTTTTTCATGTGGAAAGAAGGGCCCTGGGAAGAAGAAATTCACTATGTCAATGAAGCAAGAGGATGTTTTGGTTTTTTGGCTATTAAATAAAATATTTTTTTGAATAGATTGTGTATTAGATACAAATATTGGTGAGAAATATTTTATACAATTATAGGAAACATGTGGATTTAGAAACGTTTCATGAGTAGTGGTGGATCTTCAAGATACGAAAAAAATAAATCTCATTGTTGTTTTTATTGATGATTATTAACTCAAATTTTAAATAGGATTGATCTGGATTTTAATGAAAAAACATTATGTTTTAATATTTTCAAATTCAATTTTTCTATATCAGTTATGAATATGAATGGTGTTAATTTCAAATTTGGGAATACAAACTATTAATTTTATAGTGATAGTGCATGTTATGTTATGAAAAATATCAATAATGTGCATTATGTGTTAGAATATAAAAATAAAGATTTGTTAATTGATAACATATCTACTTTCCAAGATTCTTTCCAAAAAAACTATTGAATAAGAAATTAGGTGATATAAATTTAAATTGTTTGATAAAATTGTGTCATGATGGATTTTCATATTAGTTTTAACTAAAACCTCTTTTTATAGGTCATTCTTGGTTTTAAGGAAAAATAACCAAATATTTATTTATTTGAATGTGTTAATGAGTAATAATGCTTCTAAAATTGTTTATATATATTTCCATGGACTATTTCCTATTGAATAAATGCATGGGAACTCATACTAAAAATATGTTACTGGTGAATTTAGAAGATATGGATAAGTCTACATAATGAACAATAAGATACATTCCCATGAGGAATTCATGATATTGAATAATGATGTTGATAACCTAGAAAAAAAAATACAAAGAAACTCTTCATTGATCATGGTGGATAATATCTTAAGTATGTGTTTATTGAATCTCAACAGAATTTTTGGATTCTATCTCAACTCACCCTCCTTAGAAATAAAAATGTAATAGTTTTATTTTAATTACTATCCATAACATTTTTTAAAATGGAGATCACTAATTATTCATGCATTTCTTCCGTAATTATTTTAAGGATACACATTACAGACTATATCATAAACTACAAAATGAGTTCTAAAAAAGCGGCACACAAAGTACCATTCTATTTATGGTTTAGAAATATTTTTTTTCAAATTAGAGTGATTTGGCTTGTTAATAATTTTTTAATTCTACATTAGGAGGTAAAATTGTAGCATGAGGCTTTATATGTGTTTTTATAGGATATCTAATGGAAACTATAGGGTTTTTCTAATACAAAACTATAATAAAAATTTAAAAATTACATGAAATATATATTGTAAGGGTGGAGATAATTTCTCAAAAGTGGTAGTGGGAGGATGAATAACTTTGATGATTTTGAGGCTCTATATATACAATATTCAACACAAAACAAATCCATATATCTTTATGAAAGAAGATATAATAGTGAAAAAAGTACTATGAAGGAGAATTTGAGATATTAAAGAACCAAGAATATATCTTTTTCTAGTTTCCAAGGATGTTTAATCAATATTAATTTATAATAATAAACTTTTATCCTATAAATATGTATTAGGTGGTACATTATCTATTAGATATAATGAATCCATCATTTTGAAATAAATTATATATACTAAAACCAAGACTTTATTTTAATTAATACTATAGTGGATGTAAATATTAATAGTTATAAATGGGAATTTAAAAAGATACTATGTATTGAGGTTAGATTCATTACATATAAATATAGAATAGTTGATAAAGCGTTTTTAAAAATTCAAGGAATATACTTTAATGAACCCTTTTCCCAACTTTATATTCTATAATCAATCAAAATTATACATTTAATTTCCAATGAGCCTGTATCCTTGTGGTACATGCTCTTGCTTGGCATCTAAAAGACCCAGGATCAAATCCAGGCATGGGAAAATTTCCAGGGGTACTGTAGCAGTATTGTAGTAGCGGCGAAACTATAGCAGTGGCGACACTGTAACGATGGACGGACTGTAGCTGGTACTGTATTGTTGGAAATACTATAGTAGGTACTATAGAAGTGCATATACTATATAAGTACAATTCACTATGGGGTCCTTTGTGCCAAAAAATGTCTTTCAAGCCTTGTATTAAGGCCAATTGGACTTGGCCCTTCGGTCTATGTAATGGGTCACCCTCTACCCAGTCTAAAGAGGTCTTTTCTTTAAATAATTAATTGAGGCTTCAACCCCAACCATTATAAAAATTTATACATTTTATAGAACCCTACCAAGTCTATGATATATAGAAAATGTATTTTAAAGTATCCTTACATAACTGAAGCCTTATAGAAGATGTCTATATTGAACAACTTGATTGTTTTATGACTCCATAAGATTCCAGAAATTTATTCATGTTATAGAGATCTATAAATTTGTTAATTAAAGAATCTAGATTGAGGAACCTTTATTTTAAAACCATAATATAATTTATTTTTAAAAATAATTATTTTTTAGTCGTGTATTAATATTTTTTATAGTGGGTGGTGATCAATTTATAATTTTTAATATAGATGTCATATAATAAATTATAAATATGATACCAATCATAATGTCTCTTAATATGTGGTTAAACATATGAATATCTATAATGGACTAAAGTGAGGAAGTATTTATTATTGGGATCAATATCTAGCATGATATATTCTAAATTCAATTTGATCTATGTTAAGGTAAATAAATTGACAACACACTAAAGACATTCAATATAAAATAATCTAAGAGTTTATTGATTATAATTTCACATGGCTTACATATATCTAGGAAAATGTAACCTAGAAATAAAATTTGAGAAAAATTATAGAAAATAACACATACACTTTAGTGATAAGGCTAGTAAATTAGGTTATACTATATACAAGGATTTTTATTTTATAAGACTTTATAATTGGTATAAATATATCAATATAAACTAGGAGAGAACAATTGTATTGATGTCAATACTATCGTGAATTTTATGAGGTGTACAAAGGATGTTTTGTATTCTTATTAAAGAGATAATGAAATTTTCATTTGAGGTTATGGAGATGATATATTCCTAATAGAACAAGATGATTTGGAATTAACATTGAGATATGTATTCACCCTAAATGCATGATCATTGTGCTAGATTATATGAATGAAATAAGTTATCAAAATTCAAAAAATGATTCCATGTACAATGTTGATTCTGATGCTACTATGTAAATTGTGTGTATATGTACAATTGTTAAATATATGGATGTGGTGACAAGAATTAAAGATCACATTACACTCTATTGTGTGAATTTCCTAATAGTAGATTTAGAAAAGGGGCAAGGCTACATCCTAGGGAAAAGAACATAATCCCAATACATAATCTATTTAGGGATTTTACTATGAGGTGACACCACACTATATATATTTTATATGGAATAGAAAGTTATAGTCTCAATGACTAAGAAATTATCTCAATAAAATCATAATTATCATAAAAGGCTAATCATTTTTAAAGTTGTTATCTATTAGCTATAGTGAAATTTGTAGTCTGTTGGAGTTATTATCCTAAAAAAAATAATATTTATTATTTGTATATTAAAATAAACGACAATTAATAAATATATTATCATGTATTGATTGTCCTTTTACAAAAGAATTAATGTGATATTTTTATAGATTATCATTCACATTCAACTGGCATAGTTTCTTCCATCCATAACGAGAACTTTTATGTGTTGGGAAAATATTATTAATCATATTTCCAATGGTTGGAAAATTGTTCAATGAAAAAACACATAATATGTTTTACATTCAAGATCTTGATATATCTAAAAACCTCATTGATTTAATTTTTCATGTTTACATGTCATTGGATCTTTCTATATTCACATGTGTGTAAGGATCCTTAGAATTAAGATTATTATTAATGTATGTCGTCAATCATGTAATTTAATTTATTTTCAAAAAATAGTGATGATATATGATTGTGTAATGCTATGATCTGACGGGTTTCCCATGTTTCATATTATATTAAGAAATAATTTAAAATAGTATTTTTTAACTTTTTATTAAGGATATTCATATCTCAGGAATTTTTTTTTAAATATAACTATCAAGTAAAAAACCTATAAAAATTATAAAATATGGGTTATTTCAAGAAGTCAGATAAAATAAATCAATCAAAAGGTTTAATGATACAATTTTGTGTCTTTATTTATTAAGATATATCAATATAATGGAATTTTATTACATTATAAAATTATGTGTGTATTTATAGTCATTACAAGACTGACATCTATCTCTATAGGTTCCTTGATGTTTTGTTAGACACTAATCCTGAAATATATACAATCTCACCTAATAGCATAGATAAAGTGGCCTAGAGATTCACATAGGAATTCTACACCTGGCCTTAATTAAATATTATTTTAGTTTAACATTTAGAATATATAATATTATTTTAATTGATGAATAATATTTATTTAGTATTTTATTCATCACAAATATACAGTCACCAATTAAATTCAAATTATGATGTATATGTGAGAGGAATATTAAAAAAATTATAAGACAATACAATGGAATATCAGTTTATATATTTTTTATTCACAAGGTAATAAATAATATTTATTACTAAATGAAAATACATTCAATTACATAGATATTTAAATAAATATTTAATCCCAATACAGTGAATATAAACTAAACTTATTTATCAATGATGAAATTTATATTTATTATTCATGTATTGATATACACCAAAGAAGGTGGATGGGTCGAGTTATGTTCATAGCGGACAAAATTTGATGATCATAAATTCCAGTGAAATAAATATTGAATTAATAATTAATTAATTATTATATTTATATAGATAAATATTTAGGTTCCATTTTATAATAATATTATTATTATAATTTCTATTATTAAAATTATTATTATTGGCCTTGGGAATTAGGTATGATTACTATTTTTAAAATTTATTATTTCTAATTGTAAAATTTCGACCCTAATTCTATATTTTTCTAACATATGTTATTTTAGATTGATATATGAATTTTTTAACACAAATGTTTTCTCTCCCTAGTGATTATCTCAAGAACTTCTCTGTGGTTCCTCTCAAGTGTAAGATAAATCATCCAAAAACCATCCTCTCTATAAATAATGAGAAAATAATATATATAATATTCGATCATGAAGTATTATGTGGAAATATACGTGAACAATTCAATGTAATCGATACCTCATTTCTAGCACTTGGATATCCACTAATGATATTCTAAGATCAAGAGAATATGTGGATCACAACTAAAGTGATTATATTTCTGATCCATAGAGATAAATGGTGCATAAAGACGAACGATGTTTGAGAAATCATCATCTTCATCAGAAAAATAACTCATGATCAAGGTATTTTCATAATTTTAAATTAATTATAAATTTTATGTGTAGGATCCCATATCTAGATTAAGGATTAATTTATAATTTTTAATTGGGTATAATCATGAGATATGTCATTATATTTGATTTTACTATATCTTATTCATCATAAATTAATAAAATCGATCTTTGGGCATGGACCAAACTGGATTCCTTTATACTCAAAGCCTTCAAAAGTTGATATTTAATTTTTTTAAATCATATAAATTGATAAAACAAATAAACCAGAAAATTTTTCATTTTCATAAAGGTTCATGTACAGAGTAACTTTTATAATTATGTTAATAAAAATATATTGGACCCAATGTTTTTATTATAATCATATGTGTTATCAATAACTATTACTATATTTTTATGTGTTTTTAGATAAATATAATTTGTGAAATAAATATTTTTATCATTTAAATCTTATAAAAATTTTAAATTTAGTAAAAAATGTTAATGTTTTACATATATTATTTAAACAATTATATAGAATAACTATCTAATTAAGGAATAAATTTTTGATGAATTTATTCTACGTAAGGAAGTAAGTTTAAATCAACATCATGTTAGAAAAAATAAAGGGATGTTGATATTCACTAAGTAAGAATAGTTAATACCAATAAATCCATACCAACTAGTACAAAATTATTATTCTATATTCAATAGAAATACGCATTTGGTAGAGTTATATAAATTAAAAAATAACGACAAATGTGAATGAAGAATTATTCATAATGTTGGTAGTACATTAAAATAAAAATAGATGAGTAATTAATACAACATGAAGTATACTATCTAAAGACAATTATGTTATGTAGAAAAACATTAAGATGGATCAAATAGAATATCTTAATATATTAGGTCAATTAATGACATTCAATTTCCTTGAGTTGAAATTATGTAAATTTTTTCTCATTACAATGCATTAGTAAGTATTTTATTTGTATATAAAATTGAGTAACATTGAAAAAATATAACTATATTTGTTTTAATTCAATGGTATTATACATTTGTAATTTTACATAGGTAAATATTCAAATAATATATGTTAAAAAGTATGAGATAATGGTGTTGTATCAAAGAAATCAACTATTAAATTTTATTTAAAGTATAATTTAATGATATGATGGTGCATCCACTATGTAAAAAACTCAAATACTCATTAATTCACCAATCATGACGAATATAATAAACAAATACAATGGTTAGTCATTCATGTAAATGAAAGGGATAAAATATGTAAATTATTTTTAGACGTTAAATCAATCTTGTAATCAATGACCATAGTTGTTACATATCCAAGAAACCAAAATCATGTTAGGTATTGAGGAGTATGAATAAGAGTAAATTTTAATTTTTAGAGTATGGGAAGGATAGACGATATTGAGGGCATAATTTAGGAGATTAAAAAATTGATTGATAGGTTTTAATGTAGGAATATATAACTCTTAATGATATCTAATCTAACTAGTAAATGTCAAGGACAAATGGGAAATAACAGGATGACACCAAATATACAGTGCAATCCTAATAAATCATTAGTGGAATAGACATTAGGGAAACCCCACATCTGCTTCCATTATGATACTTTTTTAAGTCCAATCAAATCTTAGTGGCCCATAAGAATTCCAGTGTATGTCTACTAAGAGTGTAGTGTGAAACATTGACAACCAAATTATGTGGGAGAATTTTTGTCTTTTTTGGAAATCATTTATGCCCATTCTAGGATTTTAGGGATGGGGAATCCATATGGTTGGGAGGAATTCATCCCTTGAAACTCATATCTATCCCTTTTACATTAATTATCTCGAATGCATTAAAAGTATTTCATTATACTGTATTAATATAATCTCACTATCCATTATATTTTACTTCCATTATTATTCATTACCTATAGTTAAGGATTTTTAAATTTATGTATTTAGTCACACATTTCCCTAGATAATGGCGAAAACTAACCACTTACAAGGGGTTTTCCATATAGTGGTTAAATGACATTAAGAAATGATAAACAAAGTTTTCTGATCACTATTTCTAATGAATGAAAATCACCCTCTGTGTTTACTAGGGATTATATCAGTTATTATAAAAATTAATGATTTTTTTATTTTTAGTTTCTAGGAAAGTTTCTCATTGTATTTACTGTGGTATGTCATGAATAATTCAAATATTTTTTATTTTGGTTTCAATGTCGCCATTTTATTTTGGGATATTTAAAATTTTATGGATTTTTATTATTTATTACAATGTAAATTTAACTTTTTATCATGAGTTAAATAATTTATTTTTTCATGAGATAATTTTTTGGGAAATTATATGGTCAATGCATGATCAAATAAATATTAGGAGTGAATATAGAAAAATCAGGGTTAGTTACGAATTGTTGTAGGATATCATTAAATTATTAATAAAATCATGATTAATATAGTTGTGTGTATTGTGGTGTGTAAGAAGATGATATTGACATACAATGACATGATTAGGGACTAGGGGGGAATATAGTAGAAAAATTAATGGGTTAAAAATCAATGTATATTATTTTTTTATAGTGGAATAGTCTAATAATATATATGTTTCTGCATAACCATTGATTTTTGAGCTAGTGATTTTTAAAGACACCCATTGGGTGTATGAATATTTAGATTTGTTAAAAGGGTTATAGGTTGGACTAACTAGTCTATGTGGGGGGATTTATTTAGGGTGTGTTTTTTATTGATATCTTTATAATGAGTCATTATTTTTGTTTTGGAACATTTGAGATTTAAGGCACGAGTTTAGGACACATGGAATATTACTTTAATAATGATTTGATGGGGTGTTTAATGTTGATGGATAGAGGAACAATAAAGAATAATGTATTCTCAATAAAAGTATAATGGGTGGAATATTTGATTAGTTGATAGATTAAAATGGTCCAACTGGATTAGACTATGCTGTGGTATTTGATGAAGGATTTTCATATTTTTTAAGAAGTATATGGTGAATAAGGTATCAATCGAGAAGAAAATTAACCTTAGTGGTGAATATGGGATGTTTTGAGAACCTATTAGGACGTTTTTGACTATGTGGAAAAGTTGAGTTAGTTCTAGATGTATTATATATTTATTTATTTATTTTAATCAAAGTTAATAATTTGGAGAAAAAATGTTATAACATGTGCATAAATTGATCATAAATGGATGATTTCAGTATTATGAGAAGTGAATTTGATGTATAATACTATACAAGTGTTATTGTAAGACTATTTTTATCTATGGTTTATGATTATTATAGGTAATGAGATGGGAGGGTTATTTTTGGATAATATGTGCTCTAGGAATAGGTGGTGTGATGCCCAATATATTTGTACTCTTTCCAAAGGTTTTTGATGTCAGGGGATGATAATGATACCTAATTCATACTTTGTATATATTTTCTAAGTGTCCTATGATTATTTCGGATCAAACAGTGTTTTATGAAAACACATGGTGACTTGTGACAAAATATAATGCAAGTAATCCTAAGGGATATTCTCTACTAACTATGTTATGTAGTTCTTCTTTGATGAAGAAATCCCGAAAATGACCCTTATATAATTGAAATACACATTACCATTCATTGACATATAAGGGTTATCCTTGACTATCATTTTCAAATGGATGGATTTTCCCAAGGGATTTGACCATGATGTTCCCTCACCAATGATTCAGATACATGTCACCTATTATTTGAGTGAAATGGTATGATATCAGTGTCAATTATTACTACATGGCTCATTCCAAAGGGAGATAGACAATACATTCCACTAATATTATTTTGATGAAAACTATATCAAGGTGAATAGGCCTAGATCCTAGTGTTAATATACTATAAAATTTGAGCGATGAATAATTTCACTCTCTATTGCTCTCTATAGCAGGTACATTCATGAATTGTAGTGAAATAGTTAGAACATAATAGGTTAAATTGTGTTTTTCATGAAACTTGTTATATTGTTTTCTTATTTATAAATTCATAAAGTCATTTTTTAGTATGGTGGTATCATTATTGGGACTTTTAGTTGGTTTTCCTCTATCTTTTCTACTCACAAACCTATATGTGTTTTTTGATAGATGTTTAGACCTAATATTAGATATATAGTTCAGGGATATGGCCTATTTGATGGGTTAGAGATATTTTACCTTGTTAGGGATGAGTGTATTGTAGGGTGAAGCTAACGATTGGGTTAGTGGTATTGATTCCCATTTAATAAATAAATAAATAAATTTATTTATTTATTTTCTAACATGTGCATGATACTGGCTGAGGAAAATACCATATTTTTTGAATTATACATGCTCATATTAGGTCTTATTTATATGAATAATTTTTTATATTATTATGATGGTGTGTATTAAATACATAGGGAGGCTTGATAGATGTTATCGATTATCTATAACATTCCATAAAACCTAATTTATCAAATTTAAAATTATATTAGAGACCCTTTTTTATATCTTAGTATTTGGGGAATGGTAGATAGAGATATGAATGGTGAAAACATAAGTGGAAACCCATCATTATTCACTAGAAAATCATATGTGGTGGATGTTTAAATTAACTAGGTTATGGGATTGGTATTATAAATTGTTTATTATAGATGAGTTATTTAGTGTAAATTTTTATGTTAATCTATTGATTTAATTTTACTCTTTTCTCTAGGTGGAAAAAATACACGTGTTCATGCATAATATAGGAATCTTATGTTCACATTAACATATGCATAACTACATATGAATGGTAAATATATATAATTTCTGGGGAATTTATTTTGAGAAAATGATTTCTAAAATTATGTTTTTCAAAATATTTTTGATAAATCATATGGTAAATTAATATTTGAAATAAGATTATTTATTATTTTCTTAAAAAAATAATTAGGGGCATTTCTAATTAACTGAACACTATGATTTTGTTTTTTAAATATTAATTCCATATGTTGTTTTCATATAACACAGTTTGTGATGAATTCCAAATAAATTATATGAATGGAATTGAATTTATTGTCTTTAGTTTGATGGAGGAAGGTAGTGAATTGAATAAATACTAGAATATTTTGTTTAGGCAAGGGGTATTTATATTTATTGGATTAGAGTCTAAAATATGGGATGATTTAGACATGGGATCCTGGGGTGGATTATAAACCTTGAGTTAGCAGAGTAAAGAATGGTTGATGACTTGGAAACATAGGGAAATGAAAAAACTGATAGTGAATTATTAAATTTTTGGTTTTTTTGGATAGGGTTAGATTAGTGGGATACCATTTATAAATAATAAGGACATAGATCCTAGAGTAGGGTTTATCAGACTATGTGTTACATGGGTTAAGAGTAATAATAGGGTGGTGAAATAAATCATGTGATCACTTGTGTGAGAGACACTACAATTTGGAATATGTATGGAATGTAGTTCTCCCAAAAAATATAGGAATGTGAGGGAAGGGTATTTATGGCATGGGTTTTTATGTTATCATATTATACTAAAAAGAGTGTGTGACCTTATCCGTATCATTTGAGTTAGAAGAATATTTTTAGGCTATTTTAATAATTTAATGTCTTGGATCTACATTTTAGGTTTTCTATTCTAAGAGGTTTGTGTAATGATGTGGAATATTATACCTATGTAGTTTTGTTCTTGGTTATTTCTATTAAATATGATGAGTATTTTAAATGGATAAAATCTTGTGGTTTTTGAGTGTTGATACATATTGGAATGAATAATTGGTTGTTGTAATTTTATTATTTAAAATGAAATATATGTGAGATACTCCATCATGAGGAATATAATTGAATATCATTGATAGGTAGTTTCTATTAATAATAGTCCTCATTAATGATAATTTTTTAGCCATTCTAATACTACATTTAAGATTTAAAATCAAAAAGTGGTAGTATATAGTGCTTATATAAATCTGGGAGTGGTCCATCAAAATACATTAGAGGATTAAATGATTAAGCATATTAGTTTATAATGTTTTATTCATGGTTGATAGTATTTTTAGTGTAGAGAATGATAAATTTTTAGTTTTTTTTGGAAATGGGAATCTGAGACTTTCATATAGTGAAAAACCATAATAAATTGATGGATGAGGGGATGTTTTTCAAAATTTATGTTAATATGTCAATGAAACATAATGAGACCATTAATATGTAGGATAATAGATTGTAATGGGTTATATATATAAATAAATTAGTTGAAATTTTTTGTTTCTGATCAATGTTTGATTTAGTTTGATGGGTTTTTTGTGATATGCCTTTTGGGACCTATGAGTAGTTGTTGTGATTAAAGATCATCAACAATGGAAGGTGGTGGTTGTATAAAACTCTAGTATATCATAATAATGTTGAGAGAGTCTTGGGGGACATTAATTATGGGTTTTGATAAATATTTTTCATTAGAGATGAACAATAAATAATTTTAAACATCCTGTCATTTAGTACAATATGAATAATGACATGAGAAATATTTTAGTGGGTTAAACCTTATGAATTTAATAGATATTTGGACCCATTAAGTAAAATATTACTTTGATTTGTTAATGGATATGATGGTTTTGGGTGATCGGTTGTGGTTAATGGCCACTTGTATTCCTTATAGGCTCATGTTTTTGGGTGATAGAGAAGAATAAATTCTATGGTGAAGAAAATAATGCATTATAAAATGATAAAAATATATAATGGTTTCAAATTATGGTATATGATTTGGTTAGTGATTCGGGTGTCAAATTCAATTATTAATTAACAAATATAATTTCGATATTTTTTTTATTTTTATGTTGGGTTAATACATATGGAACTAATTGAATGCTACTTTAATAAATAGACTAAGGGTGGTCGATGGAAAGGAATCAGTGCTCATAAAGAGATAATATTAGTCACATTCCAAATTAAGATAATATATTAAAAATATAATATAATGTATGAGATTACAGGATAAGGAAATATGATTTTACTATCATCGAAAAAGTGTGTTCGATTTAATATATTGGGAAGTGGATTTGAAAAAACAAAAAATATTGAATGAATGTGTTTTTCATTGTAGATAATGTGCTTCTAAGTATTTCATTTTATCAATGTAGAATAATGTTTTGGAGAGATAGTGTTGGGTAAAAAGATAAATTAATGCATAGACTACCAATTATAATGATTTCAACATCTCATGTATAGTTTCCTAGAAGTATTATTTTATTTATTATTTTGAAAATGATTAGTATATGAATTATATTAAAAATATATACTTTAGTGATATATATTATCATTTTGATTGAGTGTACCACTAGAATTCTTCTATCGTGTAATAGATTAGATATAGATATTAGAATTTTGTTTCTATGGATTTAGTAGATTACATGAGACACATGTGAATGCATCTTGGGGATGATAAGCCCTATGGTTGGGAGTTTGTAATGACAAATTTTGTTCAATGCCATTGAATGTAGAAAAATTCTATGTACAAAAATATCATACATTTAGTAAATTGGAATTTTGATAATATTTACTGGATATTGATTTTTTAATTATTTTTTGGATGTTTATAATAAAGTATTAAAGGTGTTAATATGGGGAAACAATTATTGGAAATAAATATTTTGTGTCTAGTAAGTGACTAAAACATATAATATATAGCAGGTAGCCATTGATTGGGATCCTATAGGAGTTCCATTAGGAGTGTTGTTGTGGACACTATCTCCCCCATGTAGGTTGTGGGATTTTTTCCTTTAAGGGAGTAACATTTAATCCCACGTCAAGAAAATTTGGAATGGGTTGTCCATATAGATGGTTGGATTTCCTCATATACCCATCCTCTCTTCACCACATCCTACTGTCATCCAAGATGAATAATGATTAGATCATTAGGTCATATTGATTTTGAAACTCACCTTATTTCATTTTTCTACATTTCATATTCTTTACTAATGATTTTATATGGTTTCATTTAATGATTTTATAATGAAATATATTTAATGGTGAAATATTTCCACTATGTAGGGAATTATCATGCATTCGATAAATGAAACCATTAATTGATTCATGTTGTTTCTCACTGTTAAGATCAGTTTGAATCACATATATAGTTGTAATGTTTTTTTATTTTTCTTAATTTATGATAATTTTTTTCATTCATGATGTTTTATTTTTAACAGTGATACAGGCATGCAATATATAATACTGACACTATTGGTTTTAGTTTTGGTTTCACCAAACTATCCAATATTTTTTCGAAGGTTATTACTTTTGAATCTTATAAAATAATTAATTATAAATATATATAATTAAATTTATCAATATTTTTTTCATAAGATAATGGATTGGTTGCCTTATTTTGAGAGATTGCAGTTTGAATGGGAATTATTCATGTGAATATAAATTAGGTTAAATAAATAATTAAGGAATGTTTATATAAGTTGTTTAGTGACACATATTTTTTTAAAAACACTTTAGTGTGTGAGTTATGGAACATAGGTTATGGCGACTTTTGTGTGAATACAGAGGGATTCAATTTGATTGATGAATAAGGATATCCTATTAAACATGGAAAAATAATAATACTTATAATAGAATGGACAATGAATCACTTGGATATTGTTATTAAAAATTATTAAAGATTTAGTTATCTGTAAAGAAACTAAATGTTTTCATAAATAAGAAGTTGTGTGAAAATGATATAAGTATGTTTATTTCAAAAAATTATTGGTTCTACTAAGAGTGGGTTCTGTAATAGAAAACTCACTAAGGTATCACTTTATCGTTTATAGATTGTTAGAGTCTTAAGGATTAGAAATAAAGTCCTAGGAAGAAACCCTTAGAATTTATTAACTAGTGTAGTGTGGGATAGATATTTAAAGGATCATTGAAATGATTATTCTTGGAGATAGAATAGGTTTTTTACTACAGTGTGAGGTTTTTAATTGGAATAGTTGGGTTAGAGTGTAATATGAAGTGATATCCATGGAATAATACAGCTAATGGAATGGGTGATTGATTGTACATAATGGAGGTTATGGTGATAGGAATTCAATTTGGTGGTGAATAACATATAGAAAAATATTAGATTAATTCCTCTATTACATGTAATGATGTTTGGGATATTATTGGATGATTTATCCAGGAATTAATTTTAGTTTGACTTGAATGGTTAAGGAAGATATTGTAGGTTATTAACAATAAATTTATTTATTGTCTATATGATTATTTGAGTATGTTGAGTAGTTACTCAAATGGCTAGGCTTCATTAACTGGTGTTCTTAGGGGATACAGTTATCTAAAAGAGTGAATTACTATGGGTAATATGATATGAATGATATATCGGGGTTTAATAATGTAGGTATGGGAGGTGGGATTTGTGGTGTTTTTTTATTGATTCCAATAGATTTTAAATTATATGAGATTGAAGAGAGAAATAATTCTATAATTGGATTACTTTCTTCATGTCTCCTTTATTTTTAAGATATCAATTTTTGTTTCATGGTATGAAATTTGTGATTTTTGATTGAATAGAATTCTATGAGACCAAATTAAATTCATTGGGCACCTCTATATATGGTTCATTCTCGATATAGGTGAACATTTTAATCATATTTTATGATTTATATGTGTCTTCCCATTCATTTGGATGAGAGGGACCAATATCAATTTTGTTTCACACTATGTAGTTTTTTCTAGGGAGAGGTTATAATGAAACTACCCTTCCATGATTCAAATATACATTGAATTCAATTTATTTCATTTTTTGACAACATTGTAAAATACCTATATGTGAATTTTCCCTGGAATAGAAACATATGAAGTTCCCCCATTAATTATTTGTATGAAAAACTATTTTGGGTTACTTTGATTGAATATATTGTGTATTATACTAAAAACCATAAGATTATTAGAATAAATCTCTTATACTAGCTAAATTATTTTGGGTCAAGAATCATGGTATCATAGTTGGTACATGATATCTATACATGAGGTTTTCATGATGAGTGCTATGGTTTTTGGTTATTTTTTTTAAAAAAAAACTCACACTTAAACATTTTTTTTACCAATAAGGGTATTATTGGTGGATGATTATCAATTACCATACACACCCTCAGCACATTCACATCTGTGTATATAAATCCATTATTATTGCGATGTGGTTGATGGAGATGGTATGGTTATAGGTTTATAGCTATTGTATCTCGTAAAAAATGGATGCTTTCTGAGGTGGATCCAAGGATTTGGTTTGTAATATTGTTGTTCATTACATTTATTTATTTATTTAATGAATTTATTTCATGAATATGACATACCTTTTATGGGAATTATTATCTGTTATCACTAATTTATGATCAAAATTTGGTATATTTTGATGTATCATATGTTATATTATTTTAATACTCTACTTTTAACTCTAATTATATTTATATGCACTAAATTTATTTTTTTATGCATGTTCACATTATTTATTTTTAGTATGATTAATTGAATTTTGGGTATAATCTTACATTTTTTAGATTATACCTCAATAAATAATCAACATCCAATTTTGTTTTGATATGTGTTGTTATGGATAATGGCACTCAATATCTTGCTTTCAAGGCATGGTTTGGGTGTTAAAACATAGTTTATGGAGATTATTTTTCTATTTCATCTTATAAATGTATTCCTAAAAATAAATCTATGCAAAATAATATTATGTTTAATGAAAATATTTATTTATGATATATAATATGTTATATCAAAGTAATGAAATTTTAAAAATCATTTTAATAAAAAAATATAGTTTTTTAAATTAGTGAATGAAATATATTTTCATTATTAGAGATATTTAGGTTGACTTGTATTTTTTATTTTTAAAATAAAATCCCAAGAAATTTCTACAAAATGTTTTGGAAGGTCTTAAAATAGAATTGAAATTGAACTATAGAAAATAAAATTTTGGGTGTATATCATTGAAATGTATCCCTGAAAATATAGTAGACAAGAATGAATCATTATTCTGTCATTAACATGAATAATATACTTGAGTCTTTTATGGAAATAAATAATAAATTCTAAAAAATTATTGTCATTTTACAATTCTAATATCTAATAAATATTCATTATAAATTTTATAATCTATATAATATTATGGTAAATTATATAAAATGGTTGACTATGATCAACATTTTAATGATAGTAGAGAGAAAATAAGATTCATAGAATCTTTATGAATGTTTTTTTATACATAAAGAACATGAATATTACTACATTGTTAAATGGAATAATTTAAGGTAATTAAAACCATTTATATAATGGTGTATCACAATTTTTTGTTAATTATTTCATTTTGGGTAATGAAATGTTAGTTATATTTACTATATTTTTGATTATTTCATGGGTGATTTTGTACACCCAAAATCATATAATAGAAGTTGATTCATGGAATCCTATGAATTTTATAAGAAATGTTATAAGACCACATAACCATCCTCCCAATTAAATCTGAAATAAGTAAAATTTTGTTTCACTGTTCCTATTTTTCTTTTTAATTCAACATTCACAAATATATATGTTCACATGATTCATTATAATATATATAACAAGATTTATTTATGAAATAATATTAATCGATGGGAATAAAAATTAAAATAGATCATTGATTTAATTCACCCATACCAGTTAAGATAATTTGTTGTCATGGATCATTAAATTTAAAAATAATAATTGGAATCATATAGAAAATGATAGATCATATCTTATTTAAACTATTTTAATCATCATCAATTTGGAGACCAAATTAAATTATATATGAATTTAATTATACGATGGATATAATTTTCAACTATATATAATTGTAATGATGTAATATCATAGATCTCTAGGAACTAAAATTGTTACATATTTTATTTTCGGATTAATTTTTATAACAAAAAAGGATATTCACATATATAAATGTATAAGACACAATTATATATTGATGTTATGATATTTAAATTTTTATTTGGTTTCAAATCTTATGAAAATTTAGTAAAGTATAATGATTTTCAATCATTAATGTAAATTTTTTTTCATGTCTCAAATATCTACTATCATTATTATATTGTAAATAAATATGAACTTCATGATATAAGAATCAAATTTATTGATTTTTATATTTATTCAATTGAATCAAGGGATATAGTTTTAAATAGTGTTTTCAAATTTGTTGGGAATATGATAAGACATGGTTATGTAATTGCAACTATTTCTAATTTAAAAATAATATTGTTTAATTTATTATTACATTTTACTCAAAATGTTTTAGTTATTTGATAAAGAAACATTGAAATAGATATTTTATATTATATAAAAATTAATCATTTAATCAAAGAAGTAATAATTGATTTATGGATCATAGAAGATTAAAGGAAACCCTAAGGATATGGTTATTAAAGATTTATAGAATCAAACATTAGATGATGAACAAAAATAAAATTAATATGAATCTATTATTTTTCTCACATTTAATAATTAGAGTGGAAATGGGATGTTTAGGGGTATATTTAAATTGAAACATTTTAGAAGTAAAAAAGTGGGGCACCTTAATAATAATTGTCCAGTAGGTTTTGTGAAAATGACATGGGGAAATAATGTCATAAAATATTTTAAATTAAAAAAATGGAAAATATAAAACAAACATGGAATTTACAAAGAATAAAATATAGGTAATAAATTATAATGTGAATAGAATGATTAAAAAATAAATAGATATAATCTAATAAGGAAAACAATGAAGTTTATCTTTTATCTATGATAAATAAATAAATTTTTTCTGAGACTAATATTGAAAGTGAATAAAAGGGGAAAGGTGTTGTTGATTATAAATTAAAATGAGAGTATACATTATAGGAACTTGGTAATAAAAAAAATAAAAAAATAAGGTTACTTATTTCAGAATACAATTAATTAAAGGTATGTTGGAGAAATACAGATGAATAAATATTAATAATATAAATTAAATTAAAATTACTTGGGTTAAATCTTGTCAATATTATGGATTTGATATAAAAAATAAATGAGAATAAAATAAATATAAATCATTTGGTCATTAATATTTAAATAAGTAAAAAAATTGAGATTTTATAAAGTAATATTGTGTCTATAATGAAAAATCCGGCAGTTAAAGTTAATATTCAAAAAAATAAATTTTTTAAATTTGGTAGAGAATTTTATAAATAAGGAAATGATATATTTAATGACTAATTGAAAAAGATTAAATATTGTAAAAGAAGGAAAATAACATTGGTTGGTGGTAATATCATTTCATAATTGGATCGATACAATACCTATTATGAAAATATGATATATTCTTCTGTATAAAATCCTATTTACCAAATTAAAATATTCTTGTTATTTAAATGTAATAAAAAACAAAAAAAACGGTTTATTTAAAATATATTTTGTTATTGTATTCTTGGATATTATAATATTGTATATATGAATTATAATATTTTTAATTTTATTGTACCAAATAGGTTAACATATAATAACCCTCATCATTAGGTATTAGAATAATTGAATGAAAGGTAGATTTATTATAGAACTTTATCTAGATTAGTTTTTATATGTTCATTTTCGATTGGAGGAAGAATGTTATAGGAAGGTCTGATCTGTGTAGAAGTATTTTTTTAGGTGGAAATGTATATTAAAAAGTCATTGATTAAATTTCTAGGCAATTTGTAAATGAGAAGAGATCAATTGTTGTAATGAAAAGATATTTGAACCCTTGTATAGTCCATTAGAGGTCAACTGGACTTCAATAGGATATAGTCCAAACCACCTAGAGGATAGTGGGGGGATGAAATACCTTTTTGGTTTCACTCTATGCCCATAGAGGGACACAAAACACATAGTGAATACTTGTTCTATGTTTATTAGTTGTAGGAATTGGTCATTCGACCCTTTTCTTTTTAGAACACAATATCGGGATCATTTTTTACTGATGGCCAAAGGACCATAGGGGTTCATCTACTTTACTTATTCTTCCCTCACTCCCCTCCAATATATCAAATCTAGGATTCATTTTAATTTCATTATAGTTTTTCTCTCTTATTTATCTACATCTTACATCATTTTCATTATTTCCATATAATCTTTGGGAAATGAATTTAGGTTTTTAACTAATTCAATCAAATATTAGTGTGTATTTGGGTTATAATCATTGAGATTTTATAATATGGTATAAACTTGGGTAATTAGAATGTTGATGAGTCATGATTTCATACTATTTGGAAAGTGTAAAACTTCTAATTGATTTATTTATTTAAGGCGCTATAATAGGATGAAATTAAAAAGAAATTGGGTTAAAATATTTGGAGATATTTCTAGTGATGGGACAACTATTAGTGGGTGAGTTATCTCATTCTAATTAAATAATATTTTAGTTCTATTATACTACTCATTATGATATACACCTATTATTATTATGTGACTTACATAAAATAAATTAATCATATTTTTTATAATTTCTATATCTATATTCTTAGCATCCTTATATAATGTGAATGATTAGGATATTCATGGATGGATTTAAAAGTAGTAATTAAATGGGGAAAAATTAATGGTTGTGGAAGTCTATCTCTAATTTTTTCACATAAATTTTAATATATATTTTTTACGATGTGAAAGGTGAGGATTACTATGATGATCAAATTGGCTGAGAGATAATAAGTGAAGTTTTATTAAAGGGAATTATGTAAGATCTAATTATTTTATTGTGGAAATTACTCTCTTATTCCCATTGAAATTGTATCATTATTTTTTTCACAAAATATTATTAAAATGATATATAATTTATTATATAACTCATGAAGGATGTCTAACCAAAAGCGATGACTCATGTGACCTAAGAAGGTTTAAAATATTTGTTTGTAAAATTTCACATAGAGTAAATGGATATGGTTGATCATGATATGGGACTGATTGAGAAATCTTATAGGTATATGGATATTATATAATGATATCTAATGGGATTATTTTGGAGTCACTAATAATGTTCTTGTATACCAAATCTAAATAAAAAAGGGTGTTCCAAAAAGTGTGTACTTAGAATATAATCACCAAATTATTGGTTCACTATGACAGTTTCATCCAGGGATGAGTCGGTGGTGAGAATTATTTTCTAGGTCACCCTATAAGTGAAGACGTCTGATATGACAAGTGTAAAATTATATATATCAAGCGTATTATTAATCAATTATGATCAATTATATATAAAGCATATATGTCAATTTAAGAATTTGTTGAGGGTTATTTTTTATTAACATGGGAATGAAAAATAATATGGAATGACCTAAGATCAAACACTATGGAAACAAAATAATTATATATATATATTACATTATTTTCATGATTTAACGTCATATCTCACAAATATGGTGCATATATCTTATAACCTAAATGTTTATATTAATTTGAGATAAGTTGCATAATTATAAAATTAATGATTTATAGTTTAACATCTCTCTCGAAATATATTAACCGTGACTTATACCTAGAAATATTGATTAATGTAGTGTCGTAGAAAAATGGTAATAATTTTAATAGGTGAGATAAGATACATAGTATAATAATCTAATATCAATGTGTCGTAAAGTGTTATATTATAATCATGAGATAAAAAATGAACTTGTGAAAAATTCGAAATTAAAATTAATATAAAATCATAATACCTAGTCATAATGAATGAAAAAAATAATATAGATCATTTAATAAATTCATATAACCTCAAATTGGGTTACCATGAATGTTTAACAAAAATGGAGACATAATAATGAAGATACATTATACAATTATCATGAACCATGGATAATAACATAGGAATATGGTTCAAACATAAGCATAGAAAATCATAACATATAAAATTTTTAACTAATAATCCATTTATATAATAACATAATACACTAACTACATGAATTTAACATAGTGTTCATGGTAAAAAAACTATTTCCAATATAATAGTGTATTTAGACTAACTACTCGCATCCAAAAAACACATTGGACTTGTGATAACAACATTTGTCTTATCCTGGTATCTTGAGATTTAAAATTTTATTCGATTAATTTAAGGTATATTTTTCACCCCTATATTATATAGTGATAAAAAATATTCATTTAGTACTTAATAAATCAGTCATACCTTATATCCTGAAAACAAATATCAAAAAAGATATTACATTAAATTATTATAATGTATCACATAAGAAGAAATCATGTGTTGAATCAGATGAAACCCAAAATTGAAACACCCAAAATAGAAATATAAAAATATAAGATAAATGAAGTTAAATGAAACAAAATTCCATTTATGATTTATATATTTTATATTGAGATAAAAAAAATTCAAAAATTAAACTATTTTTTCATGAAGTTTTGTTGTCATAAAGATAAAGTTATATTTAAAATCCAAAATAGTTTTTAAAGGATAAAAAGTAATTCTTTCAAAAATATTAACACCAATAAAGTAACGTTGAAGATGATATTAATACTAATATATAATAAATGTATAGTGTAAGAATCCAAATATAAAAAATGAGAGAAAAATAACTTTAAAAACTTTTTATCATTTTAAATAAGCTGACATCATTAAAGGAATTTTAATATTTAAAGTCAAATAGGGTTAAAGATAAATTTTATGGCCATAGAAGATGATATATATATATATTTCAAAATTTTAATTTAATACTATTTTGTAAAGAATTGGAATGGTTGTGGAAGAAAAATAATCAATATAAAAATTGTATGTTTCATATTAAAATGACACATACGTATAAGGTATGAATAAATAAAAGGATAATTTTGGGAAGCAAATAAAATTTCTCTATATAAAAGAGATAGTACCTCATGAGTTTTAAAGGTGGTTAGAACATATATAAATTTATAGAAATTAGTTTACGATAAATAGGATCACTCAATGGAAAAAAGGTTGAGTCGGTACACACTAACAAAATCGTATATCATGATATAAGAATCAATTGGATATTATGAGATAAATAAGAAAAAATATTAAAATTCTTGATGAAGGAAAATATAATATAATAAAAATTATAATGTACTCAATTTATATAAATTAAGTTCAAGAAGAAATAGAATGACTATATGAAATGAGGTTGAGTTAAGAATAACACTTACCATGGATCCCCACATGGTCGAATACACACTAAACTCTTACATAATAAATTTTTAAATATTTTAAATCATTATAATACTGACATTTATGTTCACTTTTCTTAGTAAATTTCATTTATATTTTCTTATAACACATTTATTAATCAGTGTTTGATAAAATGAATCACTAGGTATTATTTTTTCCATTCATTTAACAATTAATTCAGTATAACTATTTCCATACATTATGATTTAATATGTGTTCATGACGATTCAAATATACATGGAGGACATATAGATGTAATTTTTTTTAAAATTTCCATAGAAATTTCATTGATGTTATGTATCTTGTCCACAAATAATGGGAAAAATTTCCATTTTTTGAATTTTGATTCAACAGATGAATTATTTTTTATGTGTATAATTATATTTATAACCATTTAAAAATTATGAAAACATAATAAATTAAACATAAAAACTTATTAATAGTATTTCTGTTTTATTATCAATTAATGATGTAAATGTTATAATATCATTCTTTTTGGTGGTAAAACTAACTCAAATACAAACGTAATATAATATTTGAATGAGAAAGAACATTTTATTTTATATTTATAATGCCAGTTTTATAGGAGATTATTTATTTAAAAAAAAAATATTAATGTGATAATTTATATTTAATAATATTTAGATTAAGTGGAATGAGGAAATAATTTTGGGAGAGAATAATAATTATACTAAATCTTCTCTTGGAGTGCCTATTGGAAATGAAGGGTTAAGGGATACTTCATGTGATCAGAATTTCCCAAATATTTAATTGTAATTTAAGATACGTATTATAGGAAGGGAATTCATGTAAAACTTAACTGTATATTTTGTTTAAAATGAGTGAAGGAAATATAGTTGAAAACGAGATAAATATTATTAGAAAATGGGTTATGTGAATGGTAGGGATGAATTCTCCTAGGGGTTAAGTGCTTTTGTAGGAATATACTAGTGGAAATTGTATTATTGGATCAAAAAATATCTAATTGTATTATTTAATGATATAATTTTAATTTAACTAAAAAATATTCAATCCATTTCATCTTACAATTTTTTACATTATTTATCATATTTAATTATTTACCACGATAATTTTTTTATGAAAAATATAAGATGACTGTTTTTATGTAATTTAAAATTTATGAATCCCAATATTAAATCCATTTAATATAATATAATTTTAAAATTGATATTTTTATCTTTTAAATGAATCCATAAAATATTTATAAAAACTGTATTTATAGAAAAATGAATCTCTTAACAGTTAATGTATGTATTCATAATTCATATCAATTAATATTTATTACATTAGTGTTGTAAAAAATGTTATTCAAAAAAAATTTAATTTTAATAAAATAATATATAGATGATGATATGTTTTATTTATTAAAATATCAATTCATAACTCATAAAAATAAAATTTTCAAATAAATATCTTTTAATAATATTTTCTTTTTCATATTCAATATTAATTAATAGTAAACTATAATTACATAAACTTAATTACTAAAGATAATTGAGTTTTAATTCAAAATAAAATTTCTCTTACATTTTTGGATCATTTCCGGAACGAAATTTTTGAGAATTCGGTCATTCCTCATTAATAAGAAAACCATATATCCAAAAGTGGACACTTTTGATGAGTACCCATTTTATCGTAATATAAAATATTTAAAATAAAACACATCTCATTTCATCTAAAATATTCATAACTTTAAAATTTACTTTTAACATTCCTTTAACCATCCTTATCCCCTATGAATTTTTTTAAAAAAATGTTGGATGAGCACAAAAAATATCAGTAAGGGATATAAAAAATAATAAATATGTTAATCCAAGGAGAAACATGAATACTCATGAAATGTTTACCTTTATTTCATTCCTATTTTATTGAGTTATGTAAAGAATTCTCACATAAAAATCTCACTAACCTTTTACACAATAGAAACCATTAAAACCAATATAAAGAAATATAATAACCGTTTTTTTGAAACATAGTGAAATATATACATAAAAAAATCTAAACCTTTGTAAAAAATAACTTAATACCAATTAAATTAATTAAATGAAAACCTTTGGTATATCTCTCATTATTTAATATTAAGACAATGAATATTAACGAATTCATATTACATCTATAATGGGGCTTACTCATCGTATAAGACATATCAAGTCTCCCATTATTCATGAGCTATAATAGTGACCAAACCATCATGCAAGATTTATCGATCTCACTCATTTGTAAAATATAATTCTCAATTATTTTATCAGGAATAATTATTTTATTGTTTTACCATTTCATTATAAATTCATTTTAAAAATCATTAATTCCTATTTACATTACACATTCTAATATCAAAAAGCGATTTTCATAAAAAATCCATTTTCATTACCAAAATACCCAAAAAAGGGAAATATTGATTTTATTTGAATAATAAATTATATATCATATAGTTATCCAAAAATAAAATAAAAAATATTGTGTTGGGAAAATTCATTATTGTATACATTGAAATAGAACGTTAATTTTGTCCTTTGTAAAGAGAGTCAAATAATTCTGTAAAAAGATTAATTTTATGAAGACCAATGAAAGAATTTATAAGACACATAAAATGATATTTTAAATTCTTTCATTTATATATAAATATATTCATGAAATAATTTTCATATTATGGATATGGAATGAAAATATTTCAAAGGGGAACTATAAATTAATACTTTTTAAAGAAATACGCTTACATAAAACAGTAAAAAGTTTCATTTCAAAATTTTTTTAAGAATTTAAATTATCGTAAAATTTTATATTCAGAAACCATTGAGTCATAAATAATAATTTTCATGAAAAAACAAGTAGAAAATTGTCACATATGATAAATATTTAGAAAATAAAACATTAAAACTTTTAAAACGAGGTATTATGTTAATGAGTTCCTTATCTTGAGTTTGACACATCATGTAATTTATTTATCATCTATCATAATAAAATTATGTGAATTATTTACCTTATTAATAACAATTTTAATTATTATTATTCCTTTTTATTTTATCTATTACAATAATTAACACAATTATTTAATCATTTATGTTCACTTTAAATGTTCTGATTGTATTCAAAATATTTTTTAAAAATGTCTTCGGTAGGTCAACTATGCTCAAAGAGGCCATTATTCCCTCATATATAGATAAATAATACTGAAATAATTATCAGTATTTACATAAATTATATTTTTAATACCAACCACGATTGATGGTTAAGTGAAATGAACTACATTTTGATCATGGAGTGTCATGACCCACATTCACCAAAAGGAGGGAAGGGTTAGCAGATCGCCAGGCCCTTCCTTCTTTAAGTTTAATGAGAGATAATGACCCCCGAGACCCGCCTTCAATAGGTTCCGGAGTGGCGACTAGCACCAAGGGTATAGAAATTTCTCACAAATGGAATGCATTACCCCTTTTTGTTTTATAAGATCGAGAGATGAGATGATGAAACTCAACAACACCCAGGTAAACAAAAAGTAAGGACAGAAATAAACCATTCCGACATGCATGTTCCAAAAGTAAATCCACAAGGTACAAAAGGTGACTACAAAGGTAAGTACCACAGAGGAATGAAAAACAACAACCGCAACTGCTCCAAAGGTCCGAGCTAGTAAGGTCCTGCGTGATCCCCGAAGTCTTCCTAGAAACCATATAGCAGTTTTATATAAGTAGGGTGAGCACACAAGTACACTCAGTAGGGAAAACCAAAGACTCACGTGCACAAGGGGGGAACGTACTAATATCCCGTGAGAAAAGAGTAAACCAAACACATATCAAGGTAAACTATCCACCCCAGATCTCACCAAGGCCCACTCCCTAAATAACGCAATTCATGTAATATATATAATCAGAGAACATCAATGTTTGGGTACCCCGTGCCACTTTCCCACTGCTTATTGAGACATCCTACGCATCGGACCAATCCCGCCATTCTCCCCGCAGTCCCACTACCACGCCCGCCTGCACTCACCTGGGCCACAACCACATGCAGTCCCACTGCCGAAATCCCGCCCACACACACCTGGGCCACAACTGTCACATTTAACCACGCTTGAAAACACCTAGGCCAGAACAACCACCACCACACCCGATCACACCTGGGATAGAAAATCCAATGCCACGCCCGAAGACACCTGGGCCTCATCCCGGAGACACTTGAGAAACCACCTGCCGCACACACCTGGACAACCACCACACCACCCTTCTCGAAGGTTCTTTGGCTAATAATGGACCTCAGACCATCACAGCCTGCCCGAAGATACTTGGGCTATCCGGGAAAGGGAGCAGAAAAGGACCTAATAACCAGCCACCAAGAATATTGTTAGGGAAAACACCCTCCCCCATGAAATGGGGGTGTTCGGCACTAAGTTCTCAACTTCGATGGGGCATGAATAAGAAACACAAAACTACAAGTATAGATATAAGTAACAAGCACTCACCCAAAGTCTAGGATTTTCTAACCAGCCTACAGAACACAACACCACTACATCCAAGTCCCAAGTCAAGACATTCGCCAAAAAAACCCATTTTTCCCATTCTTGATTCAATTTCATTGATAATGATTAATTAAGCACTATTGGGCAACCAGTAGGCATAGGCATAAGTCCAAGAAAGTAAAAAGTCAAACATCAATTTAAACATTCTCTTGTAATGTTACAACAACAAGGAAAAATTGAGATCCATGAAGCACTGGAACCATGGAAAACCTGGGACACTACCCTGTGTCCCCTCCCAAAATATTTTTCATCAACAGAGGATCCCACCTGAGTTTGTGATATAAACAAGTACCCACCCGGTCTTAAAACTCAAAACCACTGAATCCATACCAACAGGGGATCCCATCCCAAATTTCACACAACCACCGAGGGTATAAAGACAGGGGATCCCATCCTCTCCCACATCTCTAGCAATCGGCCCGAAAAAGAAAACAACCAACTACCACCACCAACACAAGTCAGGGCCATGCCGGTATTTTCATATTTAAACAATTTTACACGTTCAATGATTTCAATTATATTTCGACCGGGGTGAGCACAGAAGGGATTGATCCTGGTGCGTTCAATTTATTCATCCGGATATACGTGATTAATTAATTAACTTTTCACAGCAGGAGTTTACAACCACAAACATGCCATTTAAAACATCAGAAGGGTTCATTAGTGCACAAACAACAACCACCAATGGCCTTGATTTTCAGAAGTTATAAGCCAGCACAACTCAACAAGATGGTCATAGAAGAAAAAAAAATCAAAATATAAGATATCATCAACGATCACATCCCCCTCTTTCTTTATAGAATTCGTTCATTATCTTTAATTAGGTCTGTTTTATCCAATCCTACAGAATCAAAAGCATGCCCACCCCGCATGATACACAAAAGAGAGAGGCAAATGAGAATTTCTCTACTTGTTGATAGGTGATCGGCATCTATGCCGGGCGCAGAACATTACGTATAATGATGCACCCGATGCACCATAAGCTGCTTGTGAAAAGCCACGATCGAGGAAAGAGAAACCATGACTAACCCTTAGTTTATAAGAGTCGAGGACGGTTGAGGTGAAAACGCGAAACTGCGTAAGGCGCAGGGGTCGTGGGTTGACCACGCGGCTCCACTCGTCACAAAAAGGGGTCGGGTGGTTTAAGCCGACTCATGAATTGATTAAGTATTTAATTTAAACTCTTATGCGCATTACGGGTCTTTAAAACATGCTTAAATGAGTCAGAATAGGGTTTAAAACCCTATTTGCACAAAAGGAGCGCTACTAGAAACAACTCGACAAGGCCGGGCGACGCCGATCGGTCGCGCCGATCGGACTCACCGAGACGCCACTCCTTTAGGACTCGGATTTTGGCAAAGGGAAGGACCAAGAGAGTCTGAGTCATCACATCAGATAGCTCTCAAACTATTCTTGTCCTCGAGAATTTAAACAACCAAGAAGGGAAGGGCGGGTCTGAACAACCACCCCGAAAGATACCTCTCAAGAGTTAACCTCATCATTAACTAAGAACACATTCCTGTCACGAACCAAGCAATATACCATGCCAAACTGCTCGGGCATGTGGGTTGGAGAGTCTCCTCCCCCATGTCAAGATATTATCTGCTTTGGGCGGCACTGACTCGCCCGCACGGGTTTAATCGCATCCACCTTAATGCTCCTTGATTAGGGGTTGGGTTCTCTCATTCTCCATAGCCGGGGCTTTTCACACACAAGTAGAGGAAAGAAAACTAGTACATTTCATAGCCAAAAGACAAAACGTTCTACCACATAAGGTACAACAAGGAACAAAACTCAAAACAACTCCGGGTACTGGGTACGAATTTCTGCTTCCCTCTCCCACATACTCTCCTCAAGCCCACCATGTCTCCACAACACACGAACTAAGGGGATGGTTCTCCCGCGAAGCACCTTCTCCTTGTGATCCTCAATCACCATTGGTCTCTCCACAAAGGTCATGTCGTCCTCGATGTCCATCTCACCCCAATCTAGGACGTGTGAATCGTTGTGCAGATACCGACGGAGCTGGGACACATGAAAGACATCATGTATCCTTAGTACCAACGGTGGAAATGCTAGGTGGTAAGCCACTTCGCCAACCCGCCGCAACACTTGGAAGGGTCCAATGAATCTTGGAGAAAGCTTACTCCCTTTGCCGATCCTCCGCTGCCCATGCCGAGGGGAGACCTTCAACAACACGTGGTCCACAACCTCAAACTCCAAGGGCCTCCTCCTGGTATCCGCATATGACTTCTGTCAGTCCTAGGCCACCATCATCCTTTCCCGTATGAGCTGAACCTTTTCTTTCGTGTTCTGCACCACCTCCGAGCCAAGGATACCTGCCTCTCCTACTTCGGTCCAGCACAGAGGTGAACGACATGGCGCCCCGTACAAAGCTTCAAATGGGGACATACCGATGGTAGAGTGGTATCTATTATTGTAGGAAAACTCTACCAGAGGCATGTATCTCACCCATGATCCTTCTGAGTCCAGAACACATGCCCGTAGCATATCCTCCAAGGTCTGGATGGTGCACTCTGTTTGTCCATCCATCTGGGGATGGAAAGCAGTGCTAAGGCGTAACTGGGTGCCAAACGCATGTTGCAATCCTCTCCAGACTCGCGAGGTAAACCATGAATCCTTATCCGAGACTATAGACCTTGGAACTCCATGAAACCACACCACCTCATCCACATACATTCGTGCCAAAGCGTCCACAACACTCGACTCCCTAATCGCCAGAAAGTGAGCCGATTTCGTCAACCTGTCCACTACCATCCAGATGGCATCGTACCCTCCTTGGACCTTGGGAAGTCCCGTAACTAAATCCATTGAGATGTAATCCCACTTCTACTCGGGGACATCTAGAGGCCGCAGTAGGCCGCCTGGAACACGTTGTTCAGCCTTCACTTGCTGACACACTAAGCACTTGGCCACAAACTCTGCCACCACTCGCTTAACTCTGGGCCACCAAAACTGCCTCTTCAAACCCTGGTACGTCTTAGAAACTCCTGGGTGTACCTTCAGGGGTTAGTTGTGGAACTCACTGAGAACCTTTCCTCGCATCGCCTCCGGGACAAACAACCTTTTCTGGAAAAGCATCCGGTTCTGACCATCCTCTATCCATCCTTCCGGAGCATTGCCCTGTTCATCTTGGTCACGCATTACTTCTCACTCTAGTTCTCCCCACTGAGACTCCTCAACATGCTGAAACAGGGATGACTGCACTTTCATCTGATATAGGAAGCCTCTTCCGCTATCCATCTTCTCGTCCAGGTGTAAGGCAGCCAACTCCTCCATCGCCTTCCAGGCGTCTTCTGACTCTCGGACCGCATCCTTCTGCATCCTCCTACTCAAGGCATCAGCAACCACATTTCCCTTTCCCTTAGTATAAGAGATCTCAAAGTCGTAATCCTGGAGGAAATCCACCCATCTCCGCTGTCGCAAGTTTATGTCCGGCTAGGAGAAGATATACCTCAAGATTTTGTGATCCGTGAAGACCAAAAAGCGTTCCCCAATGAGGTAGTGCCGCCACAACCTTAGCACAAAAGCGACCGCTGCAAGCTCCACGTCATGGGTGGCGTAATTATGCTCATGGGAACACAGCTACCTGGACCCACAAGAGATCACCGCTTGTCGCTGCATCAGCACGAATCCCAGACCCTATCATGAAGCATCACGGAACACCTCATAAGCCGCCCCTTCTTCTGGTAATCTCAGCACTGGGGCACTTACCAACTTCTCCTTCAGATAGCTGAAGGCTGACTGGCACTGCTCACTCCATACGAATGCCTGGTCCTTCTTGGTCAGAGCTGTCAAAGGGGCTGCTACTCGGGAGAAGTTGGGTATGAGTCTCTGGTAGTAACCTGGCAGTCGGAGGAAACTTCGGATTTCCACCACATTCTTGGGTGCTGCCCAAGAAACAACTGCCTCATCCTTTGATGGGTCGAACGCTAACCCCTTCTCAGACAATACGTGCCCGAGGAAGTGCACTTCTTGTGTCCCGAACTAGCATTTTGAAAACTACCCATAGAGCTGGTGCTATCAGAGGACCTCCAAAACTGTCCTCAGGTGCTCTGCATGGTCCTCCTCTGATCTAGAGTAGACCAGGATGTCGTCGATGAACACAAATAAGAACCGATCCAGGTACTCCCGGAACATGGAGTTCATAAGCCCCATGAACACAGCCGGGGCGTTTGTAACACCGAAGGGCATGAATATGAACTTGAAGTGTTCATACCTGCACCTGAAAACTATCTTAGGGATGTCATTCTCTTTCACCCTCAGCTGGTGGTACCCAGACCATAGGTCGATCTTCGAGAACCATCCTGCCCCCTTCAACTGGTCGAAAAGATCATCTATTCTCGGAAGCGTGTAGCGATTTTTGATCGTTACCTAATTCAGACTCCTGTAGTCTATGCACAACCTAATACCACCATCTTCCTTCTTTGAAAATAAGACCAGAGAACCCCACGGTGACACACTTGGTCTAACATAACCCTCTATTCATCAGATCATCAATCTGTATCCGCAACTCCCATAGCACCGAAGGTGCCATCCGGTAAGGAGCCATCGAGATTGGACGAGCACCGGGCTGCAGGTTATCCGGAACTCGATATCACATAGAGGGGGTAGAGTTGTCACATCCTCAGTAAAGATGTCCATAAACTCACGGACGATCTCTGGCACTTCCACCATTTCAAAATCTACTGATTCCACTATCATCTCGGTCAACAAGGAGAGGAGAGGTTCCTCTCTCCATTTTCCCTTCGGACTGCTCCGCTCGCCGGTGTAGGTAACACACCAGTTGTGCAAGTCTGAGAACACCACCCTTCTTCGAAAATAGTTGATGACGGCGCACACAGAAAATAGACAGTTGATACCTAGGATGACATCGTATGGCTGAATCTGTAGCAGAAGAGTATCCCTAACCGACTGATGTGGCCCTAACATCAGTCTACATCCCCGAAAAATGAAAAACAAGTCGGTCTGACCTATGACTGGTGTGCTCAACACCAGGGGCACTGGAAGTCTCTCGGCATCTAGACCTAAGGTACGAGAAAGACTGGATGCAACAAAGGAGTGTGAAGCTCCGGTATTGAATAATTCAAAAGCAAGAGTGCAAAATAGACTGATCGTACCTCGAACAACCTCTGGCCCTGCTGGAAATACTGCCTCTACGGCGTGTAACTGTCCATGGCCAGCTCCCCTGCCCCTCGGCTGTTGGCCACCTCCCCGACCATGCCCTGGTCGAGGTCCCTGTGGAGAGCCCTAAGGTCGGCCTCCTCCTCCTACGTCTGCCCTCGGAGGAGAGGGAGCTTATTGTCCTTGATACTGCTGCTGCAAAGGTCTGGCTGGAAGCTGCTGCTGGGGCGGGTGCTGGGGATGACTCCCACTGCTGTAGTACACCCGTTCGGGACACTGACTCCGGAGATGCCCAGGTCTCCCACCGATGAAGCACCGCTGTCCCGGGCCCGAAGGAAAAGGGCGAGGGCCGGGAGATCGAAACTGAAACTGTTGCATCCTGCTCCCTGTGGGTTGGAACCTAGAGGGTCCTGACGCTGGAGTCCTGGTGCTTACGGCCTTTCCCTTCGATGGTCCTAGCTGGATCCCCTCTCGTGACACTCCTCCTAGAGTATGAATCCTCTCCACCACTTCGGCCTTCTTCTGGACCTCCAAGTACGTCGGATGGGTAAAGGGGGTAACAACATACTAGAGGGAGGGTTGGAGCGCCTCCTCCAAACGTCTTGCCCGAGACCCCTCGTAAGGAAAGAGGTCCGAAGCAAAAGTAGTCTCCAGGGCCTCGATCGCCTGTACCACTTGTGGTCGCCTTCCAGGTGCCATAGCTGCAAGGTAAACAAGGAATGCCTAAGCCCATGTAGTGAAAAATACCATCTTCAAAACTTCTTAAAATTTAATTTATTCTTAATTTCCAATACATCCCAGAAACACAAGAACAAAAGTCATTATGATACACGTACCTTTCCTAGGGTCTCTACCCTGTAATCAGTGTGGCCTCACATGGCTGTTCGGTAGGTCCAGAGTCCTTGCATCAGATCACGGGGGGCCCTAAAATCCCGTGTCCTAGCCGGTCTTCCTTGGCCTAATTCACACGCCAAGGTCACCCAACACTGTTGTCTTACCATCCCATGCAATCCTCACTGTTCCTAACTCCAGACTCTATCCTATCTCTCAACCATCCTCTTTGATACCATTCTGTCACGACCTTCCTTCACCAAAAGGAGGGAAGGGTCAGCAGATCGCCAGGACCTTTCTTCTTTATGTTGAAAGAGAGATAATTACCCCTGAAACCCACCTTCAATAGGTTCCAGAGTGGCGACTAGAACCCAGGGTATAGAAATTTCTCACAAATGGAAGGCATTACCCCTTTTTGTTTTATAAGATCGAGGGATGAGATGATGAAACTCAAAAAAACCCAAGTAAAAGAAAAGTAAGGCCAAAAATAAACCATTCCCACATGAATGTTCCAAAAGTAAAGGCACAAGGTACAGAAGGTGACTACAAAGTTATGTACCAAAGAGGAAAGAAAAACAACAACTGCAACTAATCCAATGGTCTGAGATAGTAAGGTCCTGCGTGATCCCCGAAGTCCTCCTGGAAACCTGAAAGCATATTTATATACGTAGGGTGAGCACACAAGTACACTCATTAGGGAAAACCAAAGAATCTCGTGCACAAGTGGGGGAACATACTAAAGACCCGTGATAAAAGAGTAAACCAAACACCTATCAAGGTAAACTATCCACCCCAGGCCTCCCCAAGGCACACTCCCCAAATAACAGAAGACAAGTAATATATATAATCAGAGCACATTAATGTTTGGTTACCCTGTGCCACTTTCCCACTGGTTATTGAGACATCCTACGCATCAAACCAATCCCGCCATTCTCACCACAGTCCCACTTCCACACCCACCTGCACACACCTGGGCCACAACCACACGTAGTCCCGATACCGAAATCTCACCCGCACACACCTAGGCCACAACTGTCACACGTAACCACGCCTGCAAACACCTAGGCCAGAACAACCACCACCACGCCTGAAGACACTTGGGCTAGAAAATCCACTACCACGCCCGAACAAACCTGGGCCTCATTCCGAAGACACTTGGGAAACCACCTGCCGCACACACCTAGCCAACCACCACACCACCCCACCCAAAGGTTCTTGGGCTAATAATGGACCTCAGGCCATCACAGCCTGCCCGAAGATACTTGGGCTATATGGGAAAGGGAGAAGAATAGGAGCTAATAACCAGCCACCAAGAATAGAGTTGGGAAAAACACCCTCCCCCATTAAATGGGGGTGTTCGGCACTAAGTACTCAACATGGGTGGGGCGCGAATAAGAAACACAAAACTAAAAGTATAGATATAGGTAACAAGCACTCACCCAAAGTCTAGGATTTTCTAACCAGTCTACAGAGAACAACACCACTACATCCAACTCCCAAGTCACGACTTTCGCCAAGAAAACCCATTTGTCTTATTCTTATTTCATGTTCAGTGATAATGTTTAATTAAGGACTACTAGACAACTAGTAGGCATAGGCATAAGTCCAGGAAAGTAAATATTCAAACATCAATTTAAACATTATCTTGTAATGTTACAACAACAAGGAAAAAGTGAGATCCCCGAAGCACTGGAACCAAGGATAACCCAGGACACTACCCTGTGTCCCCTCCCAAAATATGTTTCATCAACAGAGGATCCCACCCGAGTTTGTGATATAAACAAGTACCCACCTGGTCTTAAAACTCACAACCACCGAATCCATAACAACAGGGGATCCCATCCCCAATTTTACACAACCACCGAGGGTATAAAGATAGGGGATCCCATCCCCTCCCACATATCCAGCAATCAGCCCGAAAAAGAAAACAACCAACTACCACCACCAACACAAGTTAGGGCCATGCCGGTATTTTCAGATTTAAACGATTTTACACGTTCCATCATTTCAATTCTATTTCGACCGCGGTTAGCACAGAAGGGATTGATCCTGGTGCTTTCAATTTATTCAGCCGAATATACATGATTAACCAATTTACATTTCACAGGAGGAGTTTACAACCACAAAAAGCCATTTAAAACATCAGAAGGGTTCATTTGTGCACAAACAATGACCACCAACGACCTCGATTTTCAGAAAGCATAAGCCAGCACAACTCAACAAGATGGTCATAGAAGAAACAACATCAAAATCTAAGATAGTATCAATGATCACAACCCCCTCTTTCTTTATAGAATTCGTTCATTTTCATTAATTAGGTCTGGTTTATCCAATCCTACAGAATCAAAATCATTCCCACCCCGCATGATACACAAAAGAGAGAGGCAAAGGAGAAATTCCCTAATTGTTGATAGGTGATCAGCGTCTAGGCTGGGCATAGAACTTTACGGATAACGATGCGCCCGATGCACCAGAATATGTTTGTGAAAATCCACAATCGAGGAAAGAGAAACCACGACTAACCCTTAGTTTATAAGAGCCGAGGACGGTTGAGGTGAAAACGCAAAACCGCGTAAGGCGCGGGGGTCGTGGGTTGACCACAGGGCTCCACTCATCACAAAAAGGGGTCGGGTGGTTTAAGCTGACTCATGAATTGATTAAGTATTTAATTAAAACTCTTATGCGTGTTACAGGTCTTTAAAACACACTTAAACGAGTCAGAATACGATTTAAAACCCTATTTGCGCAAAAGGAGCGCTACTGGAAACAACTCGACAAGGCCAGGCGACGCCGATCGGTCTCACCGATCGGTCGCACAGATCGGTCGCGCCGATCGGTCTCACCGAGATGCCACTCCTTTAGGACACAGATTTTGGCCAAGGGAAGGACCAAGAGAGTCTGAGTCATCACATCAGATACCTCTCAAACTATTCACGTCCTCGAGAATTTAAACAACCCTGAAGGGAAGGGAGGGTCCGAACAACCACCCCGAAAGATACCTATAAAGGGTGAACCTCATCATTAACTAAGAACACCTTCCTGTCACAAACCAAGCAATATACCATACCAAACTACCTGGGCATGTGTGTTGGGGAGTCTCCTCCCCCATGTTAAGATATTATCCGCCTTGGGCGGCACTGACTCGCCTGCACAGGTTTAATCGCATCCACCTTAATGCGTCTTGATTAGGGGTTGGGTTCTATCCATCTCCATAGCCGGGGCTTTTCACACACAAGCAGAGGAAAGAAAACCAGTACATTTCATATCCAAAAGACAAAACATTCTACCACAACAGGCAGAACAAGGAAAAAAACTCAAAACAACTCCGGGTACTGGATACGCATTTGTGCTTCCCTCTCCCACGTACTCTCCTCAAGCCCACTATGTCTCCACAACACATGAACCAAGGGGATGGTTCACCCGTGAAGCACCTTCTCCTTGTGATCCTCAATCACCACTGGTCTCTCCACAAAGGTCACGTCATCCTCGATGTCCAGATCACCCCAATCTAGGACGTGTGAATCTTCGTGCAGATACCGACGGAGTTGGGACACATGAAAGACATCATGTATCCTTACTAGAGGCGGTGGAAACGCTTGCTGGTAAGCCACTTCACTGACCCTCTGCAACACTTGGAAGGGACCGATGAATCTGGGAGAAAGCTTACTCCCTTTCCCGAACCTCCGATGCCCACGCCGAGGGGAGACCTTCAAGAAAACGTGGTCCCCAACCTCAAACTCCAAGGGCCTCCTCCTGGTATCCTCATATGACCTCTGTCGGTCCTGGGCCGCCTTCATCCTTTCACGTATGAGCTGAACCTTCTCTGTCATGTTCTACACCACCTCCGTGCCAAGGATGCATACCTCTCCTACTTCAGTCCAACACACAGGCGAACGACATAGCCTCTCGTACAAAGCTTCAAACGGGGCCATACTGATGGTAGAGTGGTAGCTATTATTGTAGGAAAACTCTACCAGATGCAAGTATCGCACCCATGATCCTCCTGAGTCCAGAACACATGCCCGTAGCATATTCTCCAAGGTCAGGATGGTGCGCTCTGTTTGTTCATCTGTCTGGGGATGGAAAGCAGTGATAAGGCGTAACTGGGTGCCAAACGCGTGCTGCAATCCTCTCCAGACTCGCGAGGTAAACTGTGCATCCCTATCGGAGACTATAGACCTTGGAACTCCATGCAACCGCACCACCTCATCAACGTACTTTCGTGCCAAAGTGTCCACAGCACTCGACTCCCTGATCTCCAGAAAGTGAGCCGATTTCATAAACCTGTCCACTACCACCCAGATGGAATCATACCCTCCTTGGACCTTGGTGACTCCCGTGATGAAATCCATCGAGATTTCATCCCACTTCCTCTTAAGGAAATCTAAATGTCATAGTAGGCCGCCTGGAACTCGGTGTTCAGCCCTCACTTGCTGACAAACTAAACACTTGGCCACAAACTCTGCCACCGCTCGCTTAACTCCGGGCCACCAAAACTGCCTCTTCAAACCCTGGTACATCTTGGAAAATCCTGGGTGTACCGCCAGGTGTGATTTGTGGAACTCACTGAGAACCTTGTCACGCATCGCCTCCGGGACAAACAACTTTTTCGGGAAAAGCATCCGGTTCTGACGATCCTCTGTCCATCCTTTCAGAGCATTTCCCTAGTCAACTTGGTCACACATCAGTCCGCACTCTAGGTCTCCCCACTGAGACTCCTCCACTTGCTGAAACAGGGATGACTGCACTGTTATCTGATATAGGCAGCCTCTACTGCTATCCATCTTCACGTCCAGGTGTAAGGCTGCCAACTCCTCCATCGCCTTCCAGGCATCCGCCAACTCTGGGACCACATCCTTCTGCGTCCTCTTGCTCAAGGCATCAACCACCACATTGCCCTTTCCCTCAGTATAAGAGATCTCAATGTCGTAATCCTGGAGGAACTCCACCCATCTCCGCTGTCGCAAGTTTGAGTCCCACTTGGAGAAGTTATACCTCAAGATTTTGCGATTCGTGAGGACCACAATGAGTTACCCGATGAGGTAGTTCCGCCACAACCTTAGAGAAAAAGCGACCGCTGCAAGGCCCTGGTCGTGGGTGGCATAATTACGCTCATGGGAACGCAGATGCCTGGACCCATAAGAGATCACCCCTTGTCGCTACATCAGCACGCATCCCAGACCCTGTTCTGAAGCATCACAGAACACCTCATAAGCCGCCCCTTCTTCTGGTAATCTCAGCACTGGGGCACTGACCAAATTCTCCTTCAAATAGCTGAAGGCTGACTGGCACTACTCACTCCATACGAAATCCTGGTTCTTCTTGGTCAAAGCCGTCAAAGGGGCTGCTACTCAGGAGAAGTTGGGTACGAATCTCCGGTAGTAACTTTCCAGCCCGAGGAAACTTCGGACTACTGCCACATTCTTGGGTGCTGCCCAAGAAACAACTTCCTCAACCTTTGATGGGTCGACCTCTACCCCCTGCTCAGACAATACGTGCCCAAGGAAGTGCACTTCTCGTGTCCAAAGATTGCATTTTGATAACTTCCTATAGAGCTTGTGTTATCGGAGGACCTCCAAAACTGTCCTTAGGTGCTCTGCATGGTCCTCCTCTAATCTTGAGTAGACCAGGATGTTGTCGATTAACACAACTACGAACCGATCCAGGTACTTTCGGAAGATGGAGTTCATAAGCCCCATGAACATAGCTGGGGCGTTCGTAACACCGAAGGGCATGACTATGAACTCGAAGTGTCCATACCTGCACCTGAACACTATCTTCGGGATGTTTCTCTCTTTCAACCTCAACTGGTGGTACCCAGACCGCAGGTCAATCTTCGAGAACCATCATTCCCCCTTCAGCTGGTCGAAAAGATCATCTATTCTCGGAAGAGGGTAGCGATTCTTGATCGTTACCTAATTCAGCCTCCTGTAGTCTATGCACAACCTAAGACCACCATCTGCCTTCTTTGCAAACAAGACCAGAGAACCCCACGGTGACACACTCGGTCGAACATAACCCCTCTTCATCAGATCGTCAATCTGTATCCGCAACTCCCATAGCTCCGAAGTTGCCATCCAGTAAGAAGCCATCAAGATTGGACGAGCACCGGGCTGCAGGTCTATCCCGAACTCGATATCACATCGAGGGGGTAGAGTCGTCACCTCCTCAGGAAAGTTGTCCATAAACTCACAGATGATATCTAGCACTTCCACCATTTCAGCATCTACTGATTCCACTGTCATCTTGGTCAACAAGGAGAGGAGATGTTCCTCTCTCCTGTTTCCCTTCGGACTACTCCGCTCGCCGGTGAAGGTGACACGCCGGTTGTCCAAGTCTGAGAACACCACCCTTCTTCGAAAATAGTCGATGACGGCGCACACAGAAAATAGCCAGTCAATGCCTAGGATGACATCGTATTGCTGAATCTGTAGAAGAAGAAGATCCCTTACCGACTGATGTGGCCCTAACATCAATCTAAATCCCCGAAAAACGAACAACAAGTCTGCCTGACCTCTGACTGGTGTGCTCAACACCAGGGTAACTGGAAGTCTCTCGACATCTAGACCCAAGACACGGGCTAGACTGGGTGCTACAAAGGAGTGCGAAGATCCGGTATCGAACAATGCATAAGCAAGAGTGCTAAACATACTGATCGTACCTCGAACAATCGCTGGCCCTGCTGGAACTGCTTCCTCTGCAGCGTGTAACTGTCCACGCCCAGCTCCCCTGCCCCTCGACTGTCGGCCACCTCCCCGACCACACCCTGGTCGAGGTCCCTATGGAGAGCCCTAAGGTCGGCCTCCTCCTCCTACATCTGCCCTCAGAGGAGCGGGAGCTCACTGTCCCTGCTGCTGCTGCTGGAAAGGTCTGGCTGGAAGCTGCTGCTGGGGTGGGTGCTGGGGATGACTGCCACTGCTGTACTGCACCCGGTCGGGACACTGACTCTAGAGGTTCCCAGGGCTCCCAAAGATGATGCACTGTGGTCCCGGGCCCGAAGGAAAAGGGTGAGGGCCGGGGGATCGAAACTAAAACTGCTGTGGCCTCCTCCCTGCGGGTCTGAACCTAGAGGGTCCTGACGCTGGAGGCCTGGTGCTGACGGCCTTCCCCTTTGATGTTCCTAGATGGATCCCTTATCGTGACACTCCTCCTTGAGCATGAATCTTCTCCACCACTTCAGCCTTCTTCTGGACCTCCAAGTACGTCAGAAGGGTAAAGGGGGTAACATCATACTGGAGGGAGGGTCGGAGCGCCTCCTCCAAATGTCTTGCCCGAGACTCCTCGTCGGGATATAGGTCCGGAGCAAAATGTAGGAGGTCCTTGAACTTGATCCCTAGCTCCCTCACGGACATACTCCCCTGCTGGAGGGAGAGTAGTTCCTGCCTCTTTTCTTCCTTCATCGTCGAGGAGATGAATTCTGCCCGGAACTCCCTCTCAAAATCCACCCAAGCCACCTCAGACTCTCTCCTCTCCCCCAGGTAAAGTATCCACCATTGACGTGCCACTCCCCGCATCTGGATAATGGCCAGAGGAACCCAGTACTCGGTCGGGGCCCGAATCAGGCCAAAGGATATAACTAGCTCCTCTAATCAGCCTTCCGTCTTCATATCAGAGGTATTTCCCTCATACATCTCGAGGGCCTGTCGCTGGAAGGATCGAAGTGTCTTCTGCCACTGGTCGTCCTCTTCCTCTCAATCAGCTCTCTGCCAATCCGCCAAAGTAGTCTCCGGGGCCTCGATCTCCTGTACCACACATGGTTTCCTTCCAGGTCCATAGCTTCTAGGTAAACAAGGAATGCCTAAGCCCAATTAGTGCAGAATATCTTCTTCAAAACTTCATAAAATTTAATTTATTCTTAATTCCCATGACATCCCAGAAACACAAGAACACAAGTCATTATGATGCATGTACCTTTACTAGGTTCTCTACCATGCAATTAGTGTGGTCTCACTTGGCCTTTTGGTAGGTCCAGAGTCCTTGCATCGGATCACAGGGGGCCCTAAAATCCCGTGTTCTAGCGGGTCTTCCCTGGCCTAATTCACGCACCAAGGTCACCCAACACTGTTGCCTTACCATCCTATGAAATCCTCACTATTCCTAACTCCAGACTCCATCTTATCTCTCAACCATCCCATTTGATACCATTCTGTCACGACCCGCCTTCACCAAAAGAAGGGAAGGGTAAGTAGATCACCAGGCCCTTCCTTCTTTAAGATGAAGGAGAGATAATGACCCCCGAGACCCGCCTTTAATAGGTTCCGGAGTGGCGACTAGAACCAAGGGTATAGAAATTTCTCACAAATGGAAGGCATTACCCCTTTTTGTTTTATAAGATCGAGAGATGAGATGATGAAACTCAACAACACCCAGGTAAAAGAAAAGTATGGAAAAAAATAAACCATTCCCACATGCATGTTCCAAATGTAAAGCCACAAGGTACAAAAGGTGAGTACAAAGGTAAGTACCAAATAGAAAAGAAAAACAACAACTGCAACTGCTCCAAAGGTCTGAGCTAGTAAGGTCCTGCGTGATCACTAAAGTCCTCCTAGAAACCTGAAAGCAGTTTTATATACGTAGGGTGAGCACACAAGTACACTCAGTAGGGAAAACCAAAGACTCTCGTGCACAAGTGGGGGATCATACTAAAGTCCATTGAGAAAAGAGTAAACCAAACACCAGTCAAGGTAAAATATCCACCCCAGGCCTCACCAAGGCACACTCCCCAAATAACGCAAGTCAAGTAATATATATAATCAGAGCACATCGATGTTTGGGTACCCCGAGCAACTTTCCCACTGGTTATTGAGACAGCCTACGCATCAGACCAACCCGGCCATTCTCACCGCAGTCCCACATCCACACCCACTAGCACACACCTGGGCCACAACTATCACACGTAACCACGTCTGCAAACACCTAGTCTAGAACAACCACCACCACGCCCGAAGACACCTCGGCTAGAAAATCCACTTTCACACCCAATGACACCTGGGCCTCATCCCAAAGACACTTGGGAAACCACCTGCCGCACACACCTGGCCAACCACCACACCCCCCCGTCCGAAGGTTCTTGGGCTAAAAATGGACCTCAGGCCATCACAGCCTGCCCGAAGTTACTTGGGCTATCTGGGAAAGGAAGCAGAAAAGGAGCTAATAACCAGCCATCAAGAATAGTGTTGGGAAAAACACCCTCCCCCATGAAATGGGGGTGTTCGGCACTAAGTGCTCAACATGGGTGGGGAGCGAATAAGAAACACAAAACTACAAGTATAGATATAGGTAACAAGCACTCACCCAATGTATAGGATTTTCTAACCATCCTATAGAGCACAACACCACTACATCCAAGGCCCAAGTCACGACTTTCACCAAAAAAACCCATTTGTCCCATTCTTGTTTCATGTTCAGTGATAATGTTTAATTAATAACTACTGGGAAACTAATAGGCATAGGCATAAGTCCAGGAAAGTAAACAGTCAAACATCAATTTAAACATTCTCTTGTAATGTTACAACAACAAGGAAAAAGTGAGATCCATGAAGCACTGGAACCACAGACAACCCAGGACACTACACTGTGTCCCCTCTCAAAAGAATTTTCATCAACAGAGGATCCCACCAGAGTTTGTGATATAATCAAGTACCCATCTGGTATTAAAACTCACAACCACCGAATCCATACCAATAGGGGATCCCATCCCCAATTTCACAAAACCACCGAGGGTATAAAGACAGGGGTTCCCATCCCCTCCCACATGTCCAACAATCAGCCCAAAAAAGAAAAAAAACCAACTACCACCACCAACACAAGTCAGGGCCATTCCGGTATTTTCAAATTTAAACGATTTTACACGTTCCATGATTTCAATTATATTTTGACCGGGGTTAGCATAGAAGGGATTGATCCTGGTGCTTTCAATTTATTCAGTCAGATATACGTGATTAACCAATTTACTTTTCACAGCAGGAGTTTACAACAAAAAACAAGCCATTTAAAACATCATCAGGGTTCATTAGTGCACAAACAACGACCACCAACGGCCTCAATTTTTAGAAGGCATAAGCCAACACAACTCAACAAGATGGTCATAGAAGAAACATCATCAAAATATAAGACAACATCAACGATCATAGCCCCCTCTTTCTTTATAGAATTTGTTCATTATATTTAATTAGGTCTGGTTTATCCATTCCTACAGAATCAAAAGCATGCCCACCCATCATGATACACAAAAGAGAGAGGCAAAGGAGAAATTTCCTACTTGTTGATAGGTGATCAACGTCTAGGTTAGGCGCGGAACATTACGGATAATGATGCGCCCGATGCACCAGAAGCTGTTTGTGAAAAGCCATGATCGAGGAAAGAGAAACCACGGCTAACCCTTAGTTTATAATAACCAAGGTCGGTTGAGGTGAAAACGCGAAACTGCGTAAGGCGTGGGGGTCGTGGGTTGAGCACGCGGCTCCACTCGTCACAAAAAGGGCTCGGGTGGTTTAAGCCGACTCATGAATTGATTAAGTATTTAATTACAACTCTTATGTGCATTACGGGTATTTAAATCACACTCAAATGAGTCAGGATAGGGTTTAGAACCCTATTTGTGAAAAAGGAGCGCTACTGGAAGCAACTCGACAAGGCCGGACGACGCCGATCAGTCTCACCGATCGGTCGCACCGATCGGTCGTGCCGATCGGTCGCGCCAATCGGTCTCACTGATCGGTCTCACCGATCGGTCACGCCGATCGGTCTCACCGAGACTCCACTCCTTTAAGAACCGGATTTTGGCAAAGGGAAGGACCAAGAGAGTCTGGGTCATCACATAGAGACATCAGGTTGTACATCCACATGAGTAACGTTTAATGTTTTCAATGATCATTATGAAAAGGAGTAAAGAAATGTTTTATAATTAAATAATGATAATAATATCATAAATTTCATATTGAATCATTAAATTTACTTATATATGTTATCCATGTGGTGTGGTGATGAAAAACGAATCATATCACATGATGGAGGTGATAATCCACACGTACACATGAACGCGCTATCATTTTTCCGTGAAAGAGAAGGAAAAATTTAAATGATATACTATATTTTTAGAATTATAATTATCTAATAATTTTCATATATAAAATAAATTTCAATAATTATAATCATTTGTGATAGGTGATTATCTAATATAAATTACATCGATCCACGAGGTGGTAGTCCTTCACACTCATGAATGATTGTTTCATTTCAAATTTGATAGGATATGAGATAGATTTAGGTTATTAAATATTCATTATAAAATCAATTTATATGGGTTATTTATTTTATTTTATCATGGGTTCAGAATATTATAAGTAGGTGTAATAATAAACAAAACAAAAATGCACAGTTAATAACAATACCTCTTCTCTAGAAATCATTTTTTGAATTATAACTATTATAATTCTAGATTGAATTTATTATCAAACCATGGACAGTGATAAATTATAAGATAATTAAGGAAGATGTTTTGTTTGGTATTTTGTTATCAGTTTTTTATGGTGTGATGTGGGGAGGATAGGTGGTAGAAATTTATAAGCATGGGAGATGACACACTTAATGTTTTTTAAAATAAAAAGTTATAGTTGTGTTTTACACATTCCACAAGGCTCCAATATGAAAAATTATTGATCCTTAGATGAAATAAATTAAACATATTTCTATAAAAAATAACTTATACAAGTTTGTAGGTCGTTTTAACCTCTATATTTTATGTTTAACGCCCTCTAAAGTCATTTTAATCTTGACCATGGTAATCAATTTTTACTGTTTCACTATTCATTATAACCAAAATTAAATTTGAGATTATTATATAATATATTTCATTCTCATTAAATATACTAAATACATTTTACTAAATAAAATTCATAGATTTTGCAGACTATAATTTGAAATCAAACATATAGATGTGACCAAGAAGACATTTTTACAAGAAACTGATTTGTCAAGCTTAAGAATATTTTATATTATATTTTTAAATAGTGATAATAATTATCTGAATGTCTGTTAATATTTTTAAATATTTAATCAAAAATTTTAAATTAAATCATTCTTAATTAAGGTTTATTTTAATTAATTAAAATAAAGAAACATTATTCATTTTAAAACAGTTGTCAGAAAATTTATTTTTAAGACAAAAAATAGACTTCTAAAAAATCTAACATAAAGATGATTCAGATATATTTAATTGGATTAAATATTAAAAAATAAGAATTATGTTACATGAAATGAAATTCAAATAATAATTGGTCATTTAAATTAAATAATTTGTTGAACAGAAATAGGAGTTCTACCAAACAATATTGGTAATTCTCACTATTCCATGAAAAATAAATATTGTATAAAAAGTAAATAAATTTCATCCTATGTTAACTATGATATAATTATTTAAATAATTAAATTCATTTTATAAATTCAAAATTATTTAATTGATAAATTAAATATTAAAATTAATCCTTATAATAAAATTATTTAATAAAAGTATTTCTTTTTTAAAAAAGTCAAATATTATTTTTATAATTAATATAACTATAAAATTCATAAATATTAATAAAAAACAAAATTATTTACTAAATAATTTATTTGGATAATAAATAAATTTATAGATTTGAAAATTTATTTTTTTTATAAACAATAAATTTAAATAAAAATATTCTTTAACTATGATAATTGAGATAAAAATATTTTATAGAAAAACTCTTCTTAAAATTTCTCTAAAAAAATAAAAATACTTTTACAAAATGACATTAATTTAATTCTACCAATTATTTTTTCAATCTATTAATTTTAAAATAACTATATTAATTTCATATATATATTTAACTAATATTTTTAATTTAATGAAATAAATTTTGAAAATAAGTATATTTCGATAAATTTTTTATTAAAATAATTTCTAAAAATAAATAAATAATATTATTATAATTAAATACAAGAATATTTTATTTACATAATGTTTTATATATCATTACTCCTATTAAAAAAATTAGATTAAATTTCGCTCATTATATCTATAGGTTCCCATATTGATTTATATGAAATATAATTTCTATAAAAACATTGAAAATGTGAGAGGTCTTGTTTCACAACACATTATCTCTATAATCCAAGATATAAACCAATTTTTTACCATAAGAGAGATATTTCTATAAATATAAACCTTCTAAGTTAAATAAAAGTAATTGATCTAGTTTGTACTTCATCAAAAGTGATAAATTGAACATGTGTTGCTCTTATGAGACGTTTGGGGAAATAACTATGTGACAAGCTACTATACTGACATGATCAAGTATTTTTAAATGACAGGTGCAACTATGGTTCATCTCTCACATCTTTATGAATATCATAAACTATATTAATTATGATATTCAAGGACATATATTGTAATAATATTGAAATTATATATATAAATATATATTATCATCAAATCTCTTCAAAAACAATTCACTACATTGATATCTGATAGAATGATTTAGACCATATCTATAAGTTCTTAAACACAATCATCTAACAATAACATCTTCTCTATATCTAAAATTATTTCAACATATATTTAATTATATAACCACATTTGATTCCATTTAGATGTCAAACTAAGTACATTTGTAATATCAGAACATTACTAAAGGAATATATTGTTCCAAACATCCATTATAATCCATATAGAATGTTCTGTTCTGGTCATCTAAATATTGATTTTTAATTTTAGATTAACCCTTAGTACATCTATTAAAGAATGACTGGGATAGATGGGGATCTATCCTTAGGGTCCGTCCTTGATGGACTAGGTGTCGATGGCCATCGCCCCCCCCCCCCACTGTAGGTGAAGATACTTCTTCACACCTTAATGGATCTCAACCGTCTTAATTATTCACTTTCTTGAAACTCAATTGCATTAATCCCTTCCCTTTGATCTATCTCATCCTGAAGGTTCTGGATTTATTTGAGGGTTCACTACAACTCTTGATTTCTTCCTTATAATTTACTAAGGCCTCTTTTATGCTGAATCTTGTCTTTATTTCTAGATTAAATAATTTACAGACATCAGTCAACTTGTCTAATGGTTGGGTTTTAGGTTTCTGTGGTTTATAAGAGCAAGAAACCATCAGTCTCCTCAACACCAAACATATTATGGTAAGGTTCACTTCAAAAGATGATTTTATTCTAGCATGGTCAAGTGCACATCGTATCTTCAAAGGATCTCAGTTTCTCCTTAACAAATGGTCATATGATTTTCACAGGAGATGAGATTCTCCATCTACCACAATTTGGGTATGGCTCCCAAAACTACTGATTCCCTTCCAAAATCCATCTATTCTGCATATGTTAGGCAATTTAGATGGCCATTATTTTTGTTCTGATAGTTTTACTAGGGTTGTTTTCCATCCCATTTCTCCGCAGATCTATATTGATATAGATGTATCAAGGCCGCCTATTGATTTGTTGTAGTTGGAGGTTGGTGACGATTTTTGGTAGAAGAAATACATTGTATTTGATTTGTGGTATGACTTTTGTACTTAGTGAAATCGTATGTGAATAATCATGAGGATTGCAGGCATAAAAAATAATAGAAGGCTTCCAGAAAAAGAGAAAACCAATTGGTACAATCCTGTATTGAGATTCATGTTTAAAACATTTACGCCCTGACCCCAGTTACCTAGAGTTGGTGCATTATTACATAACATTGGCATGATCATTAAATATCATCTCCCTAAGGGGTGATTAGTTTAGTATCCTTGGAATCACTAGATACATTCATAATGTTTACATTACATCATAAAGTGGAAAACTACAAAAATATCATTCCTCCATAGACCACACTCATATCCCCTCACACTATTCCTACAGGTCATTCATAAAATACTTCTTCACATCTTGGGAAAAACAAAACATAGAACGGGGTGAGCTCAGATTCCTAGTGAAGATAACAATATAGCAGAAAAATTCATAAATAAGAACAAACATTTATGGAAATGTATAAATAAAACAAAATTCATTTAAACTTGAACTTCAACATAATATGGAAGAAATACAATGTAATAACTCCATTTACTTATTCACAAAGATATTCTACTAGTCAAATAATCACATGCAGTATCAATAACCACTTTCATAATGATAGAATGAATAATGCCAGACTATCATGGACACATAGTCAAGGCCTTGTGCCAATACTACAAATAAAATTTTGTCAAGGCCTTGTGCAAAGACGATAGTTTGTCTAATGAGTCCTACTAATGCATCGAGGAGCTATAGCGGGCTCCACCCGTCACTTATTAAGTCCAATGCATTCCTCATATGAACAGGTTTAAACATAACATAAATATTCATATTAAAACTAGAATAAGAGATTTCAATGCATTCTCCATAAACTATGAATGGTATAAAAATAACACATTCACATTAAAACATATCACAAAACCTTCAATTCAAAATGGATGTTTTGTATCATAATAAATCAACGTCAAATAAGCTTAAAATCAATCAAATTATGTTGAAATTGATGAAATCAAAACTATTTAAGAGAAATACCTCTTTTTTTAAGTCATATAAAAGTCACATAATTATAAAAGAAAAAATTCACTTTGAAAATATTATTATACACTTGTAAGGGAAGCTTCGAAGCTTTCATAACGGTGGAAATTAGCCTCACCCACCGTATAAGTTAAAAAATAGACATTCTTACCTTAGTTTTGTCGAAAAGGTTAAAATGGACCTTGTTTGGAAAATGACAGAAAGATTCCTTTATAGACATATTATAAAAAGTCAAAAAGTATATAAATGATTTTATCACGTAGTCTATAAAATAGTAAGATCGATTTGAAATACATTTTTATGAAACATGGATTTTGATGGTAAAGAGGTCCTAGTAGATAATTATTTATAAAAAACCTCGGACAATGAAGTGATTGTGAAATAAACCCTTACCTTGTACTTTTACTTGGTTGAGGGTAGGTTAACCTTCTGTATAATAGTTAAATCATTGTTATTAAATTATACATGAATCATATACAAAAATATGATATCATATATGATCTTTTAATATTGCTTTGATAATAATATTTTAGTATTATCATCGTTTCGGGTGTTCACTTACTTGTTTTCTTTTATATGTTCGGTTACATAAGCCTTGTTTGTTATCCGTAAGTTGTATCTTATTAATAACTAGAATTATATCAAGTCCTTGAACATTATTTTTAACCATCAAATGAGAATTAGACTTGCATGGATATGATGGAGAATGAATCTCATCGCGTTCGTTAAGACGGTAGTCTGTATGTACGCACGAGTGACATATCATTCTTTTGACATTAAAATAATATATAATTTGTTGGTATATAATATATAAACAGTAATTATAATGTTATATTTATTATTTACATTAATTATACATCATTATTATTCCAATCCAAATAATAATGTCTTTAATAACAATTACACCATGACATGAAGACATTAAGTCGTACGTACGCATGTATGGTGAAATTTCATTCAAAGGATGGATAGAATACTGAATATAATTGTACCATATTTATAATAACATCACAGTATATAGGAGATACTGGATTTACATTTTTAGAATGGAAATAAAAGAGAATATGTTGACGAAGAAAGGAACTTGAAAGAGGGTGGTGAAAACATTACAGCTTCTTCGGGTTCTTACATTTGATTTTATAAAAAGGACTCCATTGTATGGATTTATGATCTTACTAAGGCTTCTAGGTTTATGTGAGGGAATTTGAGAGAATCTTTGTACAGGGTTTGGCCGATCCAAATGGGTTTTAAGGTATGAATAATTGGTTAGAAGTGGTGTCTTTTTTTAAGGGGGAGGAGGGGCTCTTTAAGAAAAACATAATGTATTATATTATAATAAATTATTATTCAGTTTCTAATTTCTCAAAACTGATTTATGTAGAGGATATGGTGGGAATTGGCCTAAAAACACTCAACCAAGAGGTTTTAGACAGGTTTGGGTCACTATATTAACTTCATCTCTTTTTATTTAACTCTTAGTTAAATAGTTTGACATTTCACATGTATCTTTGTATTTTTATTTTATATAGTCAATAGACTAACTATAAAAATCCAAGAGACCACCAATTGGTCCATTAATAATACACCTATAATTATATAAGTCCTTTTTCCAAACCTTAGACTTTTATAAATAGAATATCAATTAAAAATATAATATTTTTTAAAAAACGCATTATTGTCAATTTTGACACAATTTAATAATTGATATTTGTTATAGTATTAAAATCTTTATTAATTATACAAAAATCATTTAAGAGATCCTAACATGTCATATTATGGAATGAAATTCTTGGAAGTAATCAAAACATTCAAATTATATATATTTTAACATTTATAATACCAATTATTTGATTTTATCATTAATAAGGAATATACTTCTTCATTATTGTGTCATAAATATATTTAATTATTCAATGTCTAAAAATTAGAAATAAAATACAATTATGTAGGAAATATTTTTATCTTTATAAATAATTTTTATATAAAAAATATATGTAAAAATTGTTTTTATAAAAGATATATGCTTATGTCATTTTTGAATTTACTTTAACTTAATTAATATAAAGTGTCATTATCACTTACAAGTGGATCCATGGGGTCCTAAAATTAACCCAATGATTCCCATAGTTGTAAATGTATCAGCCAGTAGGGTTAGTAAACGTTTTAGGGTAATTTATTATTATTAGAATATTATCTTTTTACCCTTATTTACAGAATTTACCCTTTACCTCTGGTAAATAAAATATTTACCGAAGTAATTATTCAAAATGTCTAAAAATAAAAGTTACCTATTTAAAAAATTTTGAACTCCTGATTATAAATATGGAATCCGTTTTTCTATATTCAGAACATAGATATGGAAAAAATTAATTTAAAATTAATTCCCGTTGTTAAAACCAAATGAGTGTTTTTAAGAAATAATAATTTTCAATAGATTGGCATTTGCTTATGCCCAGTTTAAATGTGAAATTACGTCCAATGACCAAAATTGGATTAAATGGTAAATATATAATATAATTATAATCTAAAATCACTCAAATTTATAATTTAACACTATTAATTATATCAATTAAAAAAGTTGTTTTTAATTAAAATTTAGTAATTTTCACTATTCATCAAAATATGAAAGTTATCAGAAATGTACCAAAAATTCACCCAAAGATATTTCTGATAGTCCGAATCCAAAAATGAAGTCCATTTTGAAAGTTAAAATTTATAATATTTTAAAAAGTGAGCATTATTATTCATAACGGCTAGTTTGATTGGTTGTGGTGTGTGTTAGAACTCGATGTTGCGTACAACACACATTGTTGTATTATTCAAAAGGAAGCGTGATGTGGATGATGGGGGTCTTATAGTCTCCCATTTTTCAAATAATATCATCCTCAAAATTTCTATAATACTAATGCATGAATATAATTGGGTGGTTCTTCATCATAAGTTCCTCGGGTTCCCACGGTGCCTTTTCCATCTTATGGTTTCTACATAGAACTTTTACCAAAAAAGTTATCCTATTTCTCAACACTTATTCTCTCCAATCATGAATATTGATAGGATCTTCGCAATAAGATAGTTCGGGTTCCATATCTAATTTTTCTTTGGTCAGCACATGCGTTAGGTCAGACATGTATTTTTTTAACAGTTACACGTGGACCACATCGTGAACATTGGAGATACATGGTGGCATTTCTAAACAGTAGCTACAGCCAATATTCTTTCTATAATTTCGAATAATATGATGTACCTGGGAATCAATTTTCCATTCTTACCGAAACGTATAACACCCTTCCATGGTGATACCTTCAAGAAAACATGATCTCCTACCTGAAATTCCAAATCCTTCCTTCAGCTTTCATCATAGCTCTTATGCCTACTTTGAGCTGGGTTGATGTAGTTTTGGATTACCTTCACCTTTTCCATTATTTCCTCCACCAGTTTTGGGCCTATGAATTTTCTCTCACCAACATCATCCCAATAGGTTGGTGTGCAACATCTCTTTCCATATAATGCTTCATATGGTGCCATCTGAATACTTGAATGGAAGCTATTATTATAGGAAAATTCTACCATAGGTAAATATTGATCCCACACACCCTGAAAGTAAAGTGAGCATGATCTCAACATGTCTTATAAGGTTTGAATAGTCTGTTCTGATTGTCCATCAGTTTGGGGGTGGTAATCAGTGCTCAAATGAAGTTCAATATCCATGGATTTTTGAAGAATTTTCTATAATCATATGGTAAAATGGGGATCACGATCCGAAACAATTGATATGGGTACTCCATGAAGCCTTGCAACTTCATTAATATATAGTTTTGCGAGACTTTCAAGTGGTAAATCTTCCTTTATAGCAATAAAATGTGATGACTTGGTAAGATGATCAACAATGACCCATATTTCATCGATTATTATAGGAGTCTTTGGTAGTCCCATCACAAATTACATTGTGATATTATCCCATTTCCACTCTGGTATAGGAAGAGGTTGCTTGACTCCTCCAGGATGTTTCCTTCAAACTTTCACGTGTTGAAAAACCATACATCTTGACACAAAATCACAAATCTCCCACTTCATATTGTCCCACAAAAAATGTTCCCTCAAATCTCTATACATTTTAGAGCTCCCAGTGTGTATAGAGAAATTGGAACTATGAGCATCGTCCAACCATTCCCTTTATAGATCATGTATATTGGGAGCCCACAGTCTCTTCCCAAATTTCAAAATTCCATCTTCATACCCAAAGTCACTCAATCTCTAATCATTCACATCATTAATCTTCTTTTTAAACTCTTCATCATCAGTCTGAGAACTCTTTATCCTTTCTAGTAAAGATGGTTTGAAAACCACCTGAAAAAGTATTGATGTTTCACCTTCCATAGTGATTCCCATATCCATCTTTTCTAGATCAATGAATATAGTATCCCTTTCAACTATCATCTAGTTAAAAACTCCATGATCCTTTCTAATCAAAGCATCTGCCACCTTATTTACCTTCCTCGGGTGGTAGTGTATAGTGCAATCATAATTCTTGAGTAGTTCAAGCCATCACCTTCGCCTCATGTTGATTTATTTCTGTGAGAAAATATATTTCAAACTCTTGTGATCAGTAAAAATCTCACATTTTTCACCACAGAGATAATGTATACATATCTTCAAAGTATATATTATAGCAGCTACCTCTAGATCATGAGTTGGATAGTTTTTATCATTAATTTTCAGCAGTCTTGATGCATAAGAAATAACCCTATCATTATGTATAAGGACACAATAATTTCTTTTCTTAAATGCATCACTATAAATAACAAACCCATCATTCCCCGATGGTAGATTCAATATAGGTGTAATGACTAATATTCAATTTAGTTCTTCAAACCATACTTCAAAATCTTTTTTCTAAACAAATTTAACCCATTTACGTGTGATCTTTGTTAGTCGGTTAGCCAATCGGGAAAACTTCTGGACGAAACGTCGATAATGACCTACTAAACCAATAAATCTACGTACCTCAGTTATACTCATAGGTGCTGGCCATTCTTGGATTTCCTTGGTCATAAAAGGATCAACAAAGATTTCATATTTGGAGACAATATTGCAAATAAAAGAAATCTCCTGAATTCAGAATTCACACTAGCGAATATTCCCATATAACTCATGTCTTCTAAGAGTCTTCAGGATAATTCGAAATTGATTTTCATGATCTTTGTAGATTTTGGAATATACTAAGATATCATCAATAAATAACACCACAAAATCATCACGATGTTCCTTGAAAACTCTATTCATTTGATCCATGAATATAGAGGGTGCATTAGTCAAATTCAAAAGGAAATACTGTAAACTCATAATACTCGTACCTGGTTCGAAATGCTGGTTTTGGAATTTCTTCATTCTCCAGACACAACTGATGGAATCGAGATTGAAGGTCAATCATAAAAACGTATTGTTCTCAATGAAATTGGTCAAATAAATTATCAATTCATGTTAGGTGATACTTGTTCTTCATTTTTATAGCATTGATTTCCCTGTAGTCGATACATAACCGCATAGATCCATGTTTCTTCTTAACAAAAATGGAAGGGGATAACCATGGAGAAACACTAGGAAGAATAAATCCATTATTAATCAATTAATCTAGTTATTTATTTAGTTAAACTAATTCTACAGTGGACATTCTATAAGAGGTCTTCGATATGGGTCATGAACCATGAATTAAATCAATGGAAAACTCAATTTCTCATTATGGATGATGTCTATGTAAATCTTCCGGAAACACATCTACATATTCTTTAACAATAGTTACATCCTTTATTTGAACATTCCTTTCCTTAACCACAATTATTTCATTCTCTTCCTCCCCAATAATTGAATTTATTTGAGATACTGGGTGTGGATCAAGGAAATAATCAAGTTGTGATGATTCTTCTCTAAAGATAAGGTGTTCTTTATCATCATCATCAAAAATCGTAACCTCCTTCTTCTTACAACAAATTTTCACATCATGGTCTCAAAGACAATCCATACGAAGGATTATATCAAATTCAATCATGGGTATGATGATGAGATCAGTAGATAAAGAATATGAATATACCATAATGGGAACGGTTCCACAGAACTTTGTAGCAATGATACATACCTTAGGAGTTTTAACTGACATCTCCCTTGTTAAATCAAATTGGAAATATGTAATTTTCTTAGAAAACTGGGAAGATATGAAACAAAGTGATGATCCAGAATCAACTAATGAATTTTCTAAACTTGAGGAAACCATTAAATTACCTGCCACCATGTCTTTTAGAGCATCTACCTTGTCAGTAGTGATAACATAATCTTGGACTTGATCCCTGGGCCTTTTTTAGTTAATTTCCAGTTATACTTAAGAAATTCATTTTAATAATGTCCCATCTCACTACAGTTGTAGCATTGTACATTGGTAGCTTCTTTATTCCCCTTTAAATCATGATCTTGGTTGCCTTTTTCACCACACTTGTAACAGACTCCCAGTCCATTAAAGAAAGTACCAGGGTGATTCTTCCCACATTTACTACAGGATGGATATTCAACATTTGCCTAATTACCCTTATTTTCATTCATAGATTGATCAGCATATATCTTCTTCTCTTTCTTTGCTTTATAGTCGTAAGACATATAGAATTCCTTTTCTGTCTTGATAGAACATGAGACAATATCTTCGTATGACGAGAAGGATTATGAGACCAATGCTTGACGAAGAAACAGTTTTCACCAATCAAAGAAATGATCAATATTACTCATTGGGTTACGTATATAATCTACTGAATTCCTCCCTATCCTTGTAATGTTAGCCTCATAATTTGTGACATTTCCATCGTCCTTTTCTCTCAGACTCAGAAATTTCCTTTCCATATCTTCTTGATGGTCATGAGGAAAGTATTTTTCTATGAAAACATCTTTGAACTCCCTAAATTAAATATTTTATACTTCATCATCTTCCTTTGTGTTTTGAATCAATGACCACCATTTATAATCATCTCCAGTGAGGCAGTAAACTGCCATAATAACTTTTTCCATGTAACTACTTCCAAAGGGATGAAATATTTTCTCTAAAGATTTTATCAATTTCTCAGCTACTAAGGGATTTTTACTCCCATTTAATGTTGGTGGTTGTTGCCTCATGAAGTGATCTAACATTGATCCTCCACATTGTGGATCAGGGTGCTCCATACGGGTATAGTTATTATTCATAACCTCAGTGAGTTTTCCCAGTATGGTTATTAGCTGATCAGCACCAGTTGCAACACCAGCTCTATTAGAATTATCTTGAGTAGGAGGGAAATACATACATGGAGTGTGTGAATTGATAAGATTTCTATTTCTTCTACTAGGCACCATTTAAAAACAATGGAAAACACTAGATTAGTTTATGAATCACAATACATAAATCTAAACTTGTAAAACACGTAACATAAATTGAAAAATTTATGGATATAATCCATAATCATAAAAATGTTTTTTTTGAGGAATTATATACTCATAAACCCTTCCTAATGGTTTGTAATGAAAATGATAATTATCCTAAGCATATCTCTCGGGTGTGTTGTAACCAAGAGTGTAGCAAAGCCTGTTGTCATGCACCAGTTCCCATTCGAGTCTAACTCAAAGAGGTCTCTTTGGGTTTTACCACTAGGTACATCTGTGCTAGAGCTATCTCTACCTACTTGTATCTAGACATGGATGTATTTCTCGAAAAACCCAAAACATCTCTACAATACCAAAATTCTAGGATATTATTCTATAATAATCTTCAAAGTCCATCTTAGGTCTATGTGCTCTAATCAAGTTTTATCTAAATATAGCTTCCAAGGTTTGTACTAAACTTCCTCTGATAACAACTATAATGCCCCGACCCCAGTTACCTAGAGTCGGTGCTTTATTACATAACATTGGCATGATCATAAAAGATCATGTATCGAAGGGCCGATTAGTTTAGTTGCCTTGGAATCACTAGATACATTCATAAAGTTTACATTACATCATAAAGTGAAAAACTACAACAACATCTTGTCTCCATATACCACACTCATATCTCCTAATACTATCCCTACAGGTCATTCAAAAAAATACTTATTCACATCCTAGGAAAAATAATACATAGAAAGGGGTGAGCTCAAATGCACAATAAGGATAACAATATAGCAGAAACATTCATAAATAAGAATCAACATTTAAGGCAATGTATAACTAAAAAAATCCATTTAAATTGGAACTTCAGCATAATATGGAAGAAATAAAATGATAAAATTCCATTTACTTATACACATGGATATTCTACTAGTCTAATAATCACATGCAATATCAATAACCACTTTCATAATGATGGAATTCATAATGCTAGACTCTCATAACCACATAGTCAAGGCCTTGTGCCATGACTACAAATAAGATTTTTTCAAGGCCTTATTCCAAGACACTAGTTTATCTCATGAGACATATCGATGCATCGAGGATCTATAGATGGCTCCACCCATCACTTATTATGTCCAATGTATTCCTCATATGAACAGGTTTAAACATAACATAAACATTTGTATTAAAACTAGCATAAGAAATGTCAATAATTTCTCCATAAACCATGAATGGTATAAAAATAACACATTCATAGTCAAACATATCTCAAAACCATAACTAAAAAATGGAAGATTTTTATCATAATAAATCAACATCATATAAGATTAAAATCCATCATAGGTTGTTGATATAAATGATATGAAATCTATTTGAGAGAAATATCTCTTTTTTTAATCATTTAAAAGTCAAATAATTATAAAATAAAACATGTACTTTTAAAATATTCTTATAAGATTGTAAGAGAAGAATCAATGATTTTATAATAGCTGAAAATAGCCGCACCTACCGTAAAAGTTAAAAAAATACATTCTTACCTTAATTTTGTCGAAAAGTTTAAAAAGGACCTTGTTTTGAAAACGACAGAAATATTCCTTTATAAACATCTTATAAAAAGACAACAAGGGTATAAATCACTTTAACCCATAGTATATAAAATAGTAAGAATGATTTGAAATTCATTTTTAAGAAACATGAATGTGGATGGTAAATAGGTCCCAGTAGGTAATTACATATAAACAACCTCATACAATGAAGAGATTGTGAAATAAACCATTACCTTGTAATTTTGCATGGTTGAGGGTAGGTTAACCTCCTGTATAATAGTTAAATCATTATTATTAAATTATACAAGAATAATTTACATAAATATGATATCATATATGATCTTTTAATATTTCTTTGTTAATAATCTGTTAGTATTATCATCATTTCGGGTGTTCACTTACTCATTTTATTTTATATGTTTTGTTTCATAATCCATGTTTCTTATCCATAGGTTCTATATTATTAATATCCAGAATGATATCAATTCCTTAAAAATTATTTTTAATCATCAAATGAGAATTTTACTTGAATTAATACAATGGGGAATGAATCTCATCACGTTTCTAGAGACGGTAATCCGTACGTATGCATGAGTCACAATATCATTCTTTTGATATTAAAATAATATATAATTTGATGGTATATCATATATATACGGAATCATTATAATGTTATATTTTTTATTTACATGAATTACACATCATTATTATACCCATCCAAATTATAATGTATTGAATAACGATTACACCACGACGTGGAGACGATACGCCGTACGTACGTAGGTATGGTAACATTTCATTCAAAGGATGGATAGAATACTGAATATGGTTTTACCATATTTATAATAAAATCATAGTATATAGGAGATATTGGATTTATTATTTTATAATGGAAACAACAAAGAATGAAGATGCTGAAGAAGAATGTCACTTGAAAGAGGGTGGTGAAAACATTATCACTTCTTCAGGTTCTTCCTTTTGATTTGATCAAAAGGGCTCCGTAGGTTGGATTTATGATCAATCTAAGGACTCTAGGTAAAATTGAGGGAAGTTTAGAGAATAGTTGGGCTGGTTTTGGCCGAACCAAAAGGCATTTATGGAATTAAGAATTGGTTATAAGTGGTGTCCTTTTATAAGGGGGAGAGGGGTCTCTTTAGAAAAAACTTAAATTATTATTTTATAATAAATTCATATTCAGTTTCAAATGGCTCAAAACTGATTTATTTCGAGGATAAGGTAGGGATGGATTGAAAAACACTCAAACAAAAAATGTTTTAGACTGGTTTGGGTCACCATATTAACTTTATATTTTTTATTTTTCTCTTAGTTAAATAGTTTAACATTTACCGTGTGTCATTGTATTTTTATATTATATAATCAATAAACATACTATAAACTTCCAAGTGATCCCCAAGTGGTCCAATAATAATAAACCTATAATTATATAAGTCCTTTGGCCTCTCCTTAGATTTTTAGGAATATAATATCAATTAATAATATAATAATTTTTTTTAAAACTCTTTTATGTCAATTTTGACTCTATTTATTAATTTATTATTGTTAAAGTAATAAAATATTTATTAATTCGAAAAAAATTCATTTAAACCATACTAACATGTCATAGTATCCAATAAAAATCTTGGATGTCATCAAAACATTGAAATTATATATATTTTGACATTTATAACACAAATTATTTGATTATTTCATTAATAATGAAAATACATCATCATTATTGTATCATAAATATATTTTATTATTCAATGTATAAAAATTATAAATAAAATACCATTATGTAGGAAATATTTTTATATTTCTAATGAATATTTATATTTGAAAATATAACATATATAACCCTATGTAAAAATTGTTTTGTTAAAAGATATATGCTTATGTCATTTTTATATTTACATTAACCTAATAAATATAAAGTGTCATTATCACATAAAAGTGAATCCATGGGGTACCAAAATCGACCCAAAGATTCCAATTGTCAAACATGTATCAAAAAATATGGTTATGACACGTTTTATGGTAATATATTATTATTATAATAATATTTTTACCCCCATTTACCAGATTTACCCATTAACCATGGTAAATATAATATTTACCGAAGTAATTATTCAAAATGTGTAAAAATAAAATTTACCTATTTACACAATTTGGACCTCTTGATTCTAAATATAAAATCCATTTTTATAAATTCAAAACACATAAGTGCCATTGTTTCCTCCCGAATTAGGGATGACCTCGTTGATTGAAGGTTCAAACATTCCAATCAGTTTCTATTGGGTTTGTTCGTAGAACCGGAAACATCCAAGGATTCCATATACATATGGACCTTCTTTCCAAAGGTAGGAACTCATTAGTTGTGGACTGATGAGTCTTAGGAATTTGAATTGGTTGAGAGGATGGGAGGTCGGACTCATCACACCTTTGTGAGGGGAATTATTGTCTACTCCAGGACTCTCTTTATAGATTTAAGTTATGTTCGTGAATCCTTATTACTTTACCATGTATAAAATGAGCCTTCCATTAGATCTGACTATCAACGATTGATATGTAGGATGTTTAGAGAATCGTTTATATCTATTCTAGGTTCTTTATCGATAGATAATCATCTGTATTTGTTAGGGATTCTTAGTCAATGGTATCCTTTAATACATAAACGTATCTTGGTCATTATGATGAACATACTGGTTTTAAATCCACTCAGTGGGGCACTTGAATTTTATTTTCATTCATAAGGACATGGATTATTTCAGAGTTGGGATTGTACCTGATGATGGGCTACCTACGTATCCTTTATTTAGAAAAGGAATCAGAACCCACGTAGTTCGAATATGGGAGTATGATTTATATTCATGATTGACGGCTCAAAGAAAGATGTCAAAATTACATTTACATTCTGAGCTCATGTGAGTCATGCTCGGTGTGAGAAACAAGAGGTATTGGTGAATCCAGACAATTTTGCCATGAAAGATGAAATGATGTGGGGATTATGTTTGTATGAATGCCCAAAATAGATGAATATTGGGTTTTACTTCAGGGAAGAAACCCAGGAACAAGGTCCATAAAGGTATATGTACTTCATGGAGATTTGGGTACTCTTACTTGGGGCTTACTCCAGAGGAAGATGCCCAAATTAGGAGGGGACTTATGATTGGGTTTTACTCCTGAGAAGGAAGCCCAGATCAAATGTATATTAAGACTGGTTAAGAGAAATTAAGACTGTGGATTATTCCTGAAAAGAAAGCCCAGGTTAAGAGAACAATGGTTGGGGCGTACTCCTGAGGAGGATACCCATATTTGGGAACTTGGACACTAGGGCTTATTCATGAAATGGAATCCCAGATTAAGGGAATTATGACTGGGGCTTACTCTTAAGGAGGATGCCCAAATTAAGGGACTTGGGGCTTACCCTTGAAAAAGAGGGCCAAATTAATGAGGACTTGGACTGGGGCGTACATTTGAAATAGAGGCACAGGTTAAGGATTCTCTCATCATAAAGGATGAGGTTGAATGAATTAAATCTATATATTTAGTGACGTAAGATGTGTAAATCACATGTTTTTGAGAGATGTTCAACAGAATTCCTTTCAGATAAGGAATCCACCAAGGAAATCATGCCATAAATGGATTTGGAGAGAGTTTTGAAGGATTAATCCAAAAGAGGAGAGGTGTATAGGTGTAAGAGGGGTGAAATGGGAAAGAAGGGAACCCAAAAAGAGAGGGACACACAAGTACTGCGTTGGTGCGCAAGTCCTTGTCATGCAGGTGTACGTGTGCGACACACAGGTACTTGCGCGACTGTCAATCCTTAGGGTAGAACTTGGGTGGGGCCTAGCTCAATCCTTTAATACTACCCTTAGAGACTTCCAGAAGAGAGGTACGCAAGTTATGTGGAAGGGGTAAGGCGGCGAGCAAGTGTGGCCATTTCCCTTAAGGGCTCGCCACCCAGGCGCGCAAGTGTTGATGAGTTTCAACATTTAGGCCTTCCTACCCCACTTTAGATCTTCCGTTCTAGGTAAGAAATTACTTTAGAAGTGTTTAGAAGCTTTGATAAGAGACTAGGGCATTGGGAGCTCAAATATGAGGTTCTGGAATTTTTCTGTCTTCGAAATGGGGGGCCCACAGCTGTATTTATAGGATAGAGGGACCCTGGAAAAAAATTCAAAGAGGGCGAGAAGGTCACATGCGAGACCACTGGGTGTCGCGCAAGTATACTTGAGCGACCTTGATGGAACTTGCACGACCAAAGTTTAAATGACTCCTTGTTCATTCCTTTGTCGATTTTTTCTGTTTTTTTCCAAGGATGAATCACTAAATGATAAAGCATTTCCCTTTTCATTCGTTTAGACTCTGTGATGAAAAGGAGCATCAACAAAAGTCCCCCTTCAGAGATGGATCTGAAAGAAAGGTGGATGTTACTCTGAGGAAAAGAAGAAAACCAAGGGACATGCGACACACAAGTGTTGAGCACGCAGAGGTCGACGCGCAGGTGTTGAGCGCACTGGCATTAGGCGCGCTGGGGTGCGGCCTGGCCAATATATAGGTGGCCATTCTCGCGCAAACCACCCGGATTTTAAATTTTCGATCTCTCATTGTGCATGTTACCTTCGCCGTGTAAGCTGATCTGTTTTCTGCTGATTCACTATTGTCATGCTTCTATAGAGGTAAGAGTGAGAGGACCAGTTTGGGATATACCTAACACTGAGAGGGGGGGTGAATCGTGTTGGGGACTTTTTAAACCAATTCCAATTTTTATCCATGTACCTCTTGACCTGTTAAGATCATGATTCTCTTATCCTCTTTTCCCTATCGCATGAAATAATAGAAAGCATTAAAAATATGCACACGATATTTTTACATGGTTCACCACTCAATAAGAGTAGCTACGTCCTTGCCATTCATGGGAATGACCAGTGCAGGGTTTTTCCACTATAATGTAAAATGGTTTTACAATGGAATGGCTAGGAAAACAATCCCTTATCCAGTGTGAGTCCCTACACTTTGGAGGGAGAGGGAAACAATCCTCTTCCCTGGACTGGTGATGACCTAGTCCAACTTGCAGCCTCTAGCTGGTTCATTATACTGCCTATGGAGACAATCTTCTTCCTTCATGATAAGTTATGTTCTTCTCTTGATCTATTTCAATGCTCTTCACTTGAGTACTTGCAATGAAGTAGGCAAGAAATTCAATTCTTTCTTTCTCTTCTTCTCTAGTGAAAAAACTAACTACACTAGTTCTTCTTCTTTCTTCCTCTTAGTGCAAAAACTAAATGCACTAATATTTTTTTTCATATCAAGAATCACATAAACCAATGTGATTATTCAATAACTGAGGATCCACTCACAAAGCATCATCTGAATTTAACTACCCTGAACAATTTTCAGCATTCAATTTGGCATACCCTGTTATTCTTCTTCTTATCTTCCTTTTCTTTGACACAATAGAATATGGAATGGCACTGCAATGTCTTAATCTTTTTCTTCTGTTCTCAATAACAACACGTAAGTGTATCGGTATACAAAATTCATCCTTCATGAAGATATGAATTCATTTGAAAATCATGTTCTTCTTTACTTCGCAATGCACAACGAGAGTGTTAAACACCAATCGTGTGAGTGTGGTTCTACTTCTCTTCGTGATACCGAATGTTTCATGGTACTTCCTTCTTCGCAAAGTCTCTTTGAGAGTGCTACACACCAGTCGAAGGCCCGCGGTACCCTCGAATATTTCGTGCAACCTTCTAGGTGGCTTGGGCGTAAAATTCAATCCTTGCGCGTAGAAACACCTTTTGGCACGAAAAACCCTTTTCGCGCAACTCCTTTTTTCACACAGAACATCCCTTTTTCACGCAACAATTTTTTTTCACGCAACACTTCTTCTTTTCGTTCAATACTCTATACATCAATTTTTCCACGTGCCTAAGCTCAGGATTTGTCTATGTGTCGAGTCTCTACTAATGAGAGGGTTTCACCTCATATTAATAGGCATTTTTGACCTTGCACGTAAAACCACTTCTTGTGCGTAAAACTGTCTCTCACTTCTTCAGATTACGCGCACCTTCCTGGATTTTTCATGCACCTCATGACTTTTCCATTTGTCATCATTCTAATCATTAATACACTCTTGCGCGGAAAACATCAAACCAAAATATTGCGCACAACCAATTTCCCTGCACAGAAGTCTAATGTTCCGTTCACCTAGCGCAAACATCTCCAATTTTTCGCGCACCTCTTACATTTGTAATTTTTCGACATTATAATCACAATGAATCAATTGAGCGCAAAATTCCACACTGTGTTCCATATTGTGCACAAACCCAATATTTCTTGCGACATCATATTTCACGCAATGCTCCAATATTTCGTGCATTTCATGCCTTTGCCAATTTTCGAGCTTCTAATCTCGAAACACCTTTTGCGCAAAAACATCATTCCTCTATTTCATGAACCACACCAATATTTCATGAAACCTTCATTTTTCATGTAGCCCGATGATATTATGCGCACAACTTTTTTTTCACGCATCCCGCTGATATTTTGTGCATCCCGCTGATATTTCGCACATCCTGCTACTATTTCGTGCACCGCTTTATTTTTTCGCGAAACTCACCAAGGTTTCCATGCACTCGATGCGTTTTTCATTTTTCAATGTTATGGCCTTGAATAATGACTTTCATGCAAAAATCTAAACCCTCTTCAATCTTGCGCGCAACATCCATTTCCAAGCACATTTCTTCATCTCCCAATTTTCAGGCCCTAAAATTTGGCAAACACATGAAAACTGTGCCACCTTAAACTGTGCTTTTGTGCCGCCCCCAGATTGTCCATTGCTTTTTCATTTCTCTCTACAATTCTTCCCATAACCATTCTTCAGCATTAATCACAAACTCCACTATCGTGATATATATCCTTTGATGGATCATCTTTAGCATCGTCAGAGTTGCAATGATAAGTATTAAAGCATCCCATCTTCCAGCAGCATCATTTCTTCCAATCAAAACTGTATATGACTGGCATCATCATCTCTCTACCTTTCCATCATACGTCTTACATCACAAGTTCTCCTGACTTATGGTTTTTGAGAAATACATATCAGAAAAGTATCGTCCTGTTTTGATATAATGCGAAATGCATGGCTACCTCAGAATGCCAAGCCCTTTCACGTTCTCTCTTCTTCTTCTGCCATCATTCTACACTTCATGAAAATCATATGATATAATTATTCAAGTAATTGCTTTCATGGATTTCTATCATGTAGAATTTCATGGTCTTCTTCAAATCATCATTCTTCTTCAACTATCCTTATATAGATGATACTTCACCATTCTTCTCCAATCATCCTCCAATGGATGATACTTCTCCATTATTCATTGTCGTAAACAATGTGTCACCTTTGACATAAGTTCTTTGAACTTAGGATCAGATCAATAATCGCCTGAATTGATCTTATTAGGGAATTTCTCATGTATGACATCCAATGCTATGATTCCATAACAATTCTCCAGGCAACCTCACTTCAGCCGATCTCCATTAACTTTGGAGTTATTCTTCATATCCTTCATCATTTTTACCATCATTGAAAACTGTTGACAACAAATAAAATCTTCAAACACAATGTGGTCCCAACAAATAGGACCTGCACGGTGATACTTGCACGCAAATGAATATGTGCGACACATCCATACTTGAATGCCAAAAATAGACTTGCGCGCCTTAATGCCTTTGCGATTTTTTTCTAATTTCTTCACAAATTTTATGAAAAATAAACTTACTTAATAGTTAATTTATTCAACTTTTTTGCAGATTCAATGACTCCCAAGAGAATCAGAATAGATGAAGAACTGGCTAGAAAATGGATTGAAGACACGATAAACATTGTTGGATCTGATTACTATGATATCTACGATAGCACTCTCCCAGATTTGGATAAGTACTTGAAGAAATATCATGTTAATTTCCCACAGAGCATATACTTGGATCTGTATGGGCATGGTCATGTGAAAAAAGTCAACATTCTAGATGCAATGAACTACCTACCTGAGATGCAGCTGCACTATTACTCATGTATTTCAGTTATGTTGTGCTTTAAGAGCAACAACAATGGTGTGAACTTTCAAATTTTCCTTCCATGTCATTTCCTTGCAGATATGAAAATGGAAAACCATGGGTTGATATGTTTTTTGCTACCAATTGATGGAGAGAAGATTGTCATGACATTAGAAACAATATATGAAAAGTGTACTCTCTCTAAATGGCTCTTACTTCCAATGCTCCATTCTCAAATCCATGTATCTATCTTCTAAGTCTATTGGAAAGAAGCAGAGTGACAGTTTGATCAGTAAATTTTTTTTTCAAACCGCACTCAAGAACATTTTTCACAATTTTTCCAAGAAGAGCTAGTATCACCACATCTCTTATGGTATCCAGTTTAAATGAATGAATTCCAGGTGGTTTCTGATCAAACTAAGGATGTCGTAAATTAAATGAAGAGTTATGTTGAAAGACTCTTGTAATTCTCGAAAATGAGAAGAGACTCTAGTCTGTGGATGTCCTTCTATCTCTTATGCATCAATGAAAAACACTTTCATCTTCAATAATTTGTACCTGCATAATTTTTCTACATGATATAAATTTTACCTAATCCAATGGTCCTAGTAAGCATTGTTTTATTTTTACTATGATTATTAAAAAAACCCTAAAAACATTGAATCTTTTAATATTTCAATAATACCTAAATCAAACAAACTGTATGTTTAGTGAGCTGGAACATGACTTTTGTTCGGAATTACCTTTTCTTTTGTGGTAAGTTTAATGACATGCACGTCAGACATAAAAATTATAATGTTTAAGGTCGAAATAGATTTTACCAAATTGATTAAAATTAACTAAATTCCTTGTCAATTTATCTGAAAAAATATTATCACGCTCAAGTTTGAGGGAGAAAATGTAAACCATGACTTAAGAAATTTTGAATCTGAGGAATTATATGAAAAAGGGCTAAAAGGAATTATAAAAAGTAGTTCCCAATAATGAAGTTACCATTATCTGACAAACCCGTTAGGGGGTTGAATTATGCAGGGCCACCTATGGGAATTGGCTGCATAGTCAAATAATGGTATCTTTTGGATGACAGGTCTTTTATGTATACTACTTATGCAAGGCCGCCTAAGGGAATGTGCTGCATAGTCAGGAAAAATAACTCTCAAAAATTTAATTTTCTACTGCTAAAAATCCAGTGGAAGTCTATAGAGATTCATATTTTCCAAAGCATATAGTTTTCTAAATGGAGAGAGGTACTTGAATATGGAGAAGATATTTCCAAACAAGATCATCTAAGAACTGGATGAATGTCACTCCTACGATGGTCTGACCCAAACGTAGGGATGAGAAATATAAACTATAGACTTAAATACTTTCATATCATGAAAAAGAACATGAAGCAAATATGTTAAGGATGGATATTTTTTGCGGATCCTTGCATATTTTTGATAAGACCAATATGGAAAAAGGAGGTTTTATTTACAAGAATGAAGTTACCATTATCTGAAAAACTCGTTGGGGGGATGAATTATGCAAGGCCGCCTAAGGGCATTGGCTGCATAGTCAAATAATAGTATCTTTTTGGTGAACAGTCTGTTATGTAGACTGTTTATGCAAGGCTGGATAAGGGCACGTGCTGCATAGTCAGGCAAAAGAACTCTCAGAAATTGGACATTTTGTGACCAGATGTCTAGAAAAAGGGTAATAAAGATCTGAAAATATTTAAGGTTATGATTATGATACATAAATATGGGTATTGTCCAATATAAACCTTGATACACAGATCAATGCTAACCATAATCATGTTCTAGCTCGATCCTGAATTGAAATATTGGACTTCACTATGTATCCCATAAGAATGGGAATCATGCCATACGTAGTTTTTGAAATATAGTTTAATGTCGTGTGGGACGAGAGTATAAGAGATCCTGGTTTAGGGGCATAGAACTCAGACCATTATAAGAAATACACAGTGTCTGTTTTCACATGGACTTTTCATCCAGGGGACTGAAAGTGGAATTTGGGGTTAGGCCCAAAAGACTTGGGGTCGGATTCGAGTGACACTTGAACGTTCCTACATATCCCATAAGGATGGGAATCAAGCCCACGTAGTTCTATAAATACCCCATTTACAAATTTGGTTCGTACATGTGATGGGTGAAAGGGGACTTTAGTGAAATGATGGTTTAACCCAAGATAGAAGGTTCAGGTATTCCCATGTATGCTCATAGTCTTTGGAATATAAAATGATTGAAAATCAATGTAAATAATGATTCCATCTCAGGTGAGGGTATCAAAGAATTTGTAGTTTATTGTCATAAAGGAAAATTTTTTTGTACATTTTAACATCATATAGCAAGGACGAAGGTGAAGCAATGTGAAGATATTCATTCTGAGGGCGGTTTCACCAATCAACATCGTATGATACGGAGGTTAACCGATGTGAAGAAATAAGTTTTGGGCTTGAACCTTGGGAGGTTGCCTCTGTACCCAGCCTGAGAAGGCAAGGATCAAAGTCCGCGTAGTTCAATTAAAGATTGAATTATTGATCAAGTTGCTCGTGGGGAGAATGACCTAAAAATGGTGTTGTTACATACGTGTGTTTAGCAGCCCAGAGAGGGTGTTTTGATTGAATTTTTCTCTAAGCTCACGTGAGTCATACTCGGTGTGAGAAACAAGAGGTAGCAACAACCTTAACAATGAACAGTTTAATGTCATATAGGACATATGAAGGGACTATGTAGTTTAAAGTCTTGCAGGTATGACTATTGGTGCTACACAGTTTAGTGTCATGTAGTACGGACAAAATACAATTTAACGTCATGTTGGACGTATTAATGGATTTTTGTACAGTTTAGCATCACGTAGTTAGGATGAAGATTAAGGACATGCTAAGGTTAAATGGAGTGCCAAATTCTGTTATATCATATTGGGCTCTAAAGTTTACCTAAATGTTTTGTTGAAGTGTTCAGTAAGTAGTTGATTCAAAATTGAGTATTATAATTTCTTATCATCCTCATATAGAGATATAGTCTGAAAGAAAAATTCAATCCTAGAGGATATTTTGAGATATTGTTCTCTGGATTTCAAAGGTGGTTGGGATCAACACATTCCTCTAGTTGAGTTTCATAAAAAAATATCTTTCACTCAAGCATTAATAAAGAACATTATGAATCCCTTTATGGGAACAAATTAATGTCTTTAATGTGTTGGGATGAAGTTGGAGAAAGACATCTATTGGGACCATAGATTGCTGAAGAAATGGTCAAGGAGGTTAGAACCACTAAGTAGAATATTAAGGTAGCTCAAATCTAGAAGAAATGTTATGTTATTACCATAGATGTGATCTAGAATTTGAATTTAGTGAAAATGTGTTTCTATAAATCTCACAGTATAATAATGTAATAAGATTCGTGATGAAAAGGAAAATAATCCTTAGATATATTGGTCCCTTTTAGATACTTGATCGTATCGGTGGGGTCACATTTTTCTTGGAACTTCCTCCAAATATCATTCAAGTCTATGATGTGTTCCATGTATCTCCCATGAGGAATTACAAACCTGAACCTTCACACGTATTGAACTTATAAGTCATACCACTAGAGTACGATCTTCCTTATGAGGAATAAATATATGAAAGTCTGGACTATATAGACAATGATCTACAAAGTAAGACCACTCACATGGTCATTGTTTTGTGGTGAAATAAACAGTTAGAAGAAGCTACTTTGGAACTTGAGGGAATGATGAAGTAGAATTATCCACATTTTCTTCACCCAAATGAAATATTCCAAATGTAAAATTCATTTTATGGGTAGTAGAATATAGTTCCCCGAGTTTTTATAGACCATTTTTTCTCTTTAATAAATTACATTTTTATTTATGTATTGCAATTAATTACGTCAAAAATTCCATTCAAACATCATTTAATCAATGTACATAACATCAACATGGTGTATGTTACACACAACAATGACTTTTCATATGTTACATGTAAAACTGACTTGGCGTACGATACAGAAAACAAAGATGTTTCTAGAATACATCATTTTATTTTTATAATCATTTATACGTGATAATTATAACCTAGTCATTAAAATTAGTAATATGAATTGTAATAACTAATTTTTAAATAATTTTTATAATGTTTTAATATAAATAAATTATATTGATAATGAAATATATAATTTTTGGTAATGTCCTTATATATTTAAAAATACTTCTTTCTCAAACGAACTTTTCATGTCCATTTGTGAAAAATAATAAAATTAAATTTAGATATATCTATATATTTAATTAGAAAAAATGAACTACATTTTTTAATTATAATTTATAAATTATCTTAGGGTTAATTTATTGTATTTGACTGAGAAGCTTCTTTTTTGGATGAATAGTGAAAAATACTGGATTTTAATTCAAAACTGCTTTTTCATATAATTTATTTATAAGTATAAATTATATTTTAATTTAATTTATATGTTTAATAGTATTATATTTTTATCAATAACCCCAATTTGGGTCATTGGAAAAAATTTCACATTGAAATTGGATACAAAAAACATAACAAACATTTAAATATTTTTAATTTACAAACCCGCATTGTCAACCCAACTGCGAGATAAATTATAAATAAAAGTTTTCATCTTATATGATTGGAATTTGGAAAAATGTATTCCATATTTGCAATCATAATAAATTATAATATCTAGTAATTTTAACTTAGTTTTTGACCAAAAAAATAGTGATAGTAATTAAAATTAATGACATCGATTAAGGTAAAATTAATCTTAACTAAGGACTAAACCTTATATTTAAGAACCAAAATGACTTATAAACTTGTAAAAAACCAATTTAATAGACATTATTCAATCATTATTCTTAAATTATTTATTTATTTTGTTTTTTATTACATTTTTAAGTCAAAAAGTTGGTACATCTTACTTCATTTCAATATTTCTAATCTTATCCATTCCCTTCCATATAAAAAGACACCACCTATCCCTATTCTTGAAACCTCTCAAAAAACATATCATGGGCTGTGATCTGTGTAATTCACTTTCAAAAATCCCTCCCTTCCTTCTTAAATCCTCCATTTTTTAGGAATTTCTTCCAAGAAATTCCTTTGGGGATAACAAAAAGGATTTACCAGATTAAGAGGTAATGTCTTATCTGAAGCTCCATTATTTTATTTTATTTCTCCACCCCTCAACTCTATTTATTTAATTATTGTATAATAACACTAGTATCCTAATTATACAATTATTTTTTTTCAACTGAGGGTTCAATATACACTTACACACACCTCCATCTAATTTGTAATGAACATACACTTTAGGTGTATCGTGATATATTTCCTCACTAAACGATGATTGTTCATTTTTCCATTACCACCTCTCATGGGGAAATTATGATGGAAACTATGTTTATATATGATATATATTATATTTCATAGTTATTTATAAGATTTAATTATTTTAAAACATATATATTTATACTTTCCATTTGATGAAATTATGATAATTTCATTGGAGAATGTCTGGACTATTTCCCCCTCAATGAAATGTGATTTCTTCCCACAATACATGTATTGTATTAAGGATGGGTTTAGTAAATTTATATCATATATATGATATAATAATGGTACTAGAATAATGATATATATACATATATAATTACACATATATTTCATTTAGCTTCTTTCTTTCAATACAATAACTAAACAGAAGCATCGTCCATGCATACGTATGACATACCGTTTCCATGAATAATGTATTTAGTTTCATTCTTGTATATTATATAGATAATTATAATACAATTATATTAAATATAAATTATATTTAAACCATGTTTTATTTTCTGGTAATCATGATATAAGTATAGGGACCAAATATAAAACAAATTATGACACATGTGAAGAACGGAGCGAATATTGCCCAAAGTGAAACCTTAACACAGAATTGTTAACAAGCAAAAAATATAAAGTCATATTAAAAAAATATATGATATTATAAATAATAATATGTTTATTTGATATATGTATTATAAAATTATATTTTTTATACACGAGTTTGATAAGAGTAATAATAGAGTCAAGACATAAGGTAAAGGAATTTTATCACACTTTTTGTATTCATGAGATATATACCATGTTCACCACTCTTTTTCTCTTTTTTAGTGTATGTTCTAAACATAAATGTATTATTTTTTATTTGTTATTTAATTTTTGGTAAATTAAATATCAATTATAAAACATTACTTTCATGGGGTTTCTGTTTCAAAAGATACCAAATCGATAAGATAGTTTGTCTCAATTTACCTTCTTTAAGACATTGCCATGTTATGAACCTATATATTTATATAAAGTGTACATACTAACTAATAAATTTTATATCATTAATATCCTTTATTTCGTGATATTTTAAGATTCATATAATTTCAGTTTCTTACAAGGGGAGTATGGTTCAATGTTACTAATTGATTGAAGTTTATTGAAACAATCTCATCACTTTTCTAGACTGTTTATGATTATTCTTACTTTGTTAAAATAATAAAATTCATATCTTATAAAATCTCATGGAGTTTATTATCAACTGTTTATTTAGTATATTATCATATATTAATTCCATTTTTTACACTTTTCTACTTATAATAAATTATTAAAAAAATTAAGAAAAACTTACTCTTTTTCTCACCTCGGTCAGAAATATATTTTATTTCAAAAACCAAATTTTAAAGAATGTGTTAAAAAATGTTTTCAATTGAAATTTGAATATCATTTTTAGGGAAAATTTATCTTTAAAATGATTTATGGTTATCAATTATTCCTATAAATGATTTCAAATATATTATTAAATAAAAATATTTTGAAAAAGGTTTTATGTTTAAAAATAAAATATTCACATTTTAATGCCTTATTTATAAGTTTTAATTTTATTTCAAAGAAAAATATTTTCAAAATGTTTTCAAGCTTTTTTCACATGTTTTCAAATAAAATGTTTTAAAATGATTTTCAGTTTTTCTTTATAAGTTTTCAATGTATTTTTATTGAATTTTTTTTCAAAGCCTTTTTAATATCCATTTATTAGTGTTCATGGAAAATGGTTTTCAAAATGTTTTCCTTCGCTCCTTATAGGTTTTCAAGGAAAAAGGATTGCAAAAGAATTTCAATGTTTTATTTATAATGATTAATTTTTATTTATATGAAAATGGTTTTCAAAAGTTTTTTATTCTTTAAAGAGAATTTTTTAAAAGAATAAAGGAGATTTTTTCTCAAAAAATGTTTTTAAAAGATGTTTTAAAATATTTTCTCATATAATATAAAATATCTTGGTGTTAATCATGAATTTATGGGGAAATTATTCAATGTATCTATTCATATTAATTATCTGGATGGATTATATTTTGTTGGAATGGTGTTCATGAATCCTATTTCTCTTTTATGGGTTATATTCTTTTGAAACATTATTCTTTTCCCGAGTTATATTTTATAAAATATGATTCTCTATCACATGTTATATTCATTTGAAACACACTTCTTTCAAAGACTATATGTTTATGAAATTATTTTATCTTTAATTTGTGGTGATTTTGATGCAATGATTATAAAACCCTTCTTTTTATTCATTTTATGAAATGATTACATGTTTATAATACCTAGTTCATTTCATGGGTTCTGAAATGACTTTTAATAATATTATGGAACATGTATATATAATTTTAATAAGAGATATGTAATGCCCCAACCCCAGTCACATAGAGTTTATGCATTGTTTTAATACATTGGCATGATCATAATTGATCAAGTCTTGAACGACAGATCAATTTAGCTGTCTTGGAAAACAAATTATATACATGAACATTAAATTTCCTTATAAAATTAAAAAAACAACAACATTGTCTCCATTGACCACATTAATATCTATTAGTATATCCCTACAGGTCAGTCATAATATACTTCTTCTCATCCTAGGAAAAATAGAACATAGAATGGGGTGAGCTCAGATTCTTAGCAAGGAAAAAAATATAGCAGAATCTTTCATAAATAAGAATAAACATTTAAGGAAATGTATACAACTAAAAAATGATTTTGAAAATTAAAAATTATCACAATATGGAAATGGTAAATCAAATAATTCCATTTACTTATTAAAATAGATATTATACTCCTCAAATAATCACATTTAATATCAATAAATTATTTTATAATGATGGAATGCATAATATTGGATATCTTAACCATAATGTCACGGACTCGTGTGAAGACTAGAAATAAGGTTTTATCAAGGCTTTGTGCCAAGACACTAGTGTGTCTAATGAGACCAACCAATGCATCAAGGAGCAATAATAGGCTCCACTCGTCACATACTAAGTCCAATGCATTCCTCATATGATAATGTTGAAACATAACATAAAGATTCCTATTAAAACTAACATACCATATTTCAATACATTAAGCATAAATCATGAATGGAATAAAAATAAAACATTAACTGTAAATAATATCATAACTCATTGAATACAATATTGAAGATTGTATTTATAATAATTCAACCTCAAAAAAGAATAATATCCAAAAGGATGTTGAAATTGCTGAAAATGATTAGTAAAAGTCTTTGAGATAACTATCCATTTTTCATGAAAACATTTAAAAGTCAAAAAAATTTATATAGTAAGATATTGAAATGAAGTTATTGAATAAAAGTTCCCCATACACCATTGATTACTTTGAATGAATTAACAGATTAAAAAATTCATGACCATATAAATAAATCCTCTAAAAACCATTTTGAAAACATAGACATTAATTAGAATGACTTAGAAGAATATATATTTAAATAGATAAAATGATATTTTAGTTGAAGATTCCCTTAAAGAGAATAAGTTTTATAACTACTTCATCTAACATGGACATGGATAATAAATAGTTTCTAGTAAATACTTACACATAAACAATCTCGAATAAAAATGAGATTGAGGAATAAACCCTTATCTTGTACTTTTCATTGGTCAAGGGTAAGTTAACCCGCTCTATAATAGTTAAATAATTTTTATTAAATTAAAAAAGAACCTCATTCATAAATATTATATCATATATTTTCTTCTAATATTTCATTGTTAATAATATTTTAGTAATATCATTATTTCAGGTGTTAAATGATTCGTTTTCCTTTATATGTTTTGTTACATAATTCATGTATGTTATAGATAGGATGTATTTGAATCATATAAAGAATTATATTACGTTCATAAACATTATTTTTAATAATAAAGTGAAAAATATTCTTGAATGTTTATGATGGGTAAAGAATCACATCGCGTTCATGGAGACGGTAATCCATACGTACTCACAAACAATACTTCCACTTAATTTTTTATTTTAAAAGGAATGAAAACAAAATGATACAACGTTATATTATTATTACAGTATAATATAATATTTTATATATCTTATTTATGTTCATTAACACCATCCTTTATATGTTCTATGTATGGTATGACCGAGTCATATATCTTTAAGGGGGTGGTTGTCCACACTTCCTCTAATGATATTATCGTATATATACAACATTAAAATATTAATGTAAAGAAATAAAAGGGACCTACATAAGATTATAAATAAATTACATATCATAAATATTATATATAATTACATAATAATCATAATGGCCACCATAAGAGGTGGTAGTATAAGATTGAACACTCATCGTTTTGTGAGGTAGTAGTTCGCCGTCCACAGAAAAATTATGTTCTATGCCCATTTGATGGACATATATGTATGTGTAGTTCAAATAATTCTTATAAAAAACCTAGTATATTAATGATTTTTGAGTTATTATAAAATAAAGTAATAAAGTTAGTTTAGGGGGTTGGAGAAGAAAAATAAAAGAAAAGAACTTAAGAGGGGATGTTACCTTTAAATTGGGTAAATCCCTTTGGTTTTTACGAAAAGGATTCATTGATGTGGTTTCTGCCTATATTAAGGATTATAATGAGAAGAGAGGGATTTATGGATCTTAATTGGGAAAATTTTGAATGATCCATGGTTCAAGAGAGGTGTGAGAAATCTGTTAGAAGTGTGGGCTTTTTATAAGGGGGAAGAGGGGCTCTTTATGAATGTTTGAAAATATAAATTTACTATATAATGAATTTCGGTTTATAATGGTCCCAAACTCATTAAAGTCAAATAAAAGATGAGTAATTTTAGAAATAAAATCATCCAATAATTTTTTGATAGGTTTTGGATATTGTTTTAATTTTTATAACATTATTTATTTAAATCCGTCATTAATGAGGTAACCACTCTATCATTATTGTGTCATAAATAATTTTATTTATTTTACGTCTAAAAATAAATAAAATAAGATGATGTATTAAATATTTTTAGTTTTTAAATGAATATTTATATTATAATATATAACTTATATAACCCCTTTTAAAAATTGTATTACTAAAATATATTTGTTTATGTCATTTTTGTCTTTACATTAAATTAATTAATATAAATTTTCATTATCACTATCAAGTGGATCCATATGGTACCAAAATCGACCCAAGGATTCCAATGGTCAGACATGAATCAAAAAATTGTAATAGGACACATTTTAGGCTAATTTCATATTATTATAATTATATTTTTTTACCATTATTTACTAGATTAAACCTTTAACTATGCTAAATAAAATAGTTACTGAAGTAAATATTCATAATGTATAAAAATAAAAGTTACCTATTTAAAAAATTTTGGCCTCCTGATTCCACATATTGAATCCATTTTTCCAAATTCCAAACAGAGAAGTGGCAGAAATTATTTTAATATTAATTCCCGTTGAAAAAATAAAAACTGCGTTTTTAAGAAATAATTACTATCAAAATATTGAGACTTTTTTATATCTTCTATAAATGTGAAATTACATCCAATGACTTAAATTATATAATGTAATAAATATATAATCTAGTTATACCTTAAACCAGTCAAATGTATAATTTAACATTATAAATAATTTTGATTAAAAAAATTGTTTACAATTAATATTTAGTACTTTTCACAATTCATCAAAATATTTAAGTTATCATAAAAGTACCAAAACTTTATAAAAACTTAATTTTTATGTTCCAGTTCTAAATAATAATTTAATTTAATTAAAATAAAAATATAAAATTTTAAATATTGGTTTTAAAAAATGTTCGTAATTAAAAGGCGATAAAAATGCATTTTTTTTAAAAAATAATTAATATATTTGAAAAAATTAAATTGTTCTTATATTATTTATAAAAAACACATAATATATATTATAATATTATATGGAGTATATAAAAATCAAAATTCAGTTAATACTATTCATAACTGCTTTTTGAACGGCTTGTTTGGTAAGTCATGGTGCACTCGAACTCGGTGTTGTGTGTAGTGAAAGTTATTGAATTTTGTGGAATAGATAATGTACTATGAAATCATTGGGTGTTACATTCTTCCCTCCTTCAATAAATTACATCCTCCAAATTTGAAATTTTTCTTTGAAAATAAATGGATAAAAATAGAAACATACCTTTGCGGAAAACCCACATCGGAAATTGGGTTAATGAAATTTAGTCTTAATAAGAGGGAAAGAGAAATGAAAATATCACCGAAAAATTATGATCTCTATTAGGAGAACTTTGGTGGAAATTAGACACATAATTGGAGAGAAAACATAAATATTTATAGGGAGTGATTGAGGTCATCAATCACAAACAACTGTAAAATTGATGGCCTCAATGGCATCAATCTATGATGATTTAAAATATTATCGGTTCCAAAAAATATAAGGTATTAGGATAAACCATTTTTGTTTTTAAGATCCCTTCCCTGATGTTAAAGAATTAATTTATACATAGAATTAAAGGAAAAAAATATAATTGACAAGTAGAGTTTCATCCTTTAACTAATTCCTACCAAAAACTCATCTTTCACTTCAAAAGATAATAGAATTAAAAAATATTCTAATTATCCTAATCGTATATGGGTACAAAAATAATGAATCTATAATTCATTTTTTATAATATTTAAAAAAACTACATTATACAAACTAGGACATCTTATAGGCCAGTGGTAGGTGATTACCCTTGTCACCCTTCGATTGTGGGTTCAAGTCTCACGGCCTTGCCTGACGTGATGAGTTGTCGCCCGACCTCCAAGTTTCCCTTTTTATGACCTCAAAAAATTATCTTAGGAAATTATTTAACCTTAAAAATAGTATTAAATATCAAACTTAATCTATTCCAATCATTATAATTATCTGTAATACTTCTGTCCGAACTCACAGTCCAAAATTTATAAGGAATCTCACATAATATTCATGTGAATACCTTCATCATGTATTCTCTTAAAATGCGGTAAAAATAGAATTTTCAGAAAACCATATTTGAATATGTATGTACTTCCGTATTCTTTCTGTAATGCATAGAATACTGGATATACTGCTTAAATCCAATAATTTTGTAATCACCAACAATTATGGAATAAAAAAATTAATTAATTCCAAGGTAGTAAATAATATCATGTATGGTTTATCAGAATTAATCATCTCTTATTTAAAAATCATTACAACGGTATGAGAACCCTATTAATGTTTATCTTTCCTTCAACCATGTATTTTTGAGAAATATTAACATGGTATTGAGTCACATTTCTTAGTACCACACAATATCAAATCCTTAATGAAATAGTACTGCAGTACAATCCATATATATTACATAATTATTATCCAAAAGAATCATATGTGGTATATTCTAATGATTGGAACATTGATTTTGGTTGTGTGAAAACTCCTTATAGATGAATCATTGTACATTCTAAACCTTTTCTCATACCCTTGAAATCACGTACCTGGAGTTCTCATTCAATCCATTGGGTGCCATTTCTAAACAATGGCATACACTAAGTTATTTTTATGAATTTAAATTCATAATTACAAACTTCTAAAATAACGAACATTAATTGAGAATATTATTCTTATAATAAATAATCATAAAAAATGTTTTTTTGAGGAATTATTTACTCCTAAATCATTTATAATGGCTTGTAAATAAATGTGAATTATCCTAAGCAGATCCCCCAGGTGTGTCGTAACCAAGAGTTAAGCAGGGACCATTATTGTGTACCAAGATACCCCAAGTTAAGCATGAAACTCCTTGTCATAGTTTTCACTCCTCAGTACATCTGTGTTAGAGACACCTCTACCTGCTCGTATCCAGACAATGAGGTATTGTTTGGGAAATTCACATAATATCTACATTACAAAATTCTAGGATGTTCTTCTATACTAATCCTCAAAGTCTATCTTAGGGTAATGTTCTATAATTAGAATTGTTCTATATCTAGTTTCCATGTTTATTACTAAATTTTCTATGATACCAACTATAATGCCCCAACCCGAGTTACCTAGAGTCGGTGCATTATTTTAATACATTAACATTATCACAAGGGATCAAGTCCTAGAATAATAACTAGTTTAGAAATCTTAGAAAATAGATTACATAAACTAATGTTATATTACATTATAAAATAGAAAACAACAACAAAGTTGTCTCTATTTACCACATTCATATTCCAAATACTATCCCTGCAGGTCTTGCATAATACACTTATTCGCATCCTAGAAAAAATAAAACATAAAAAGGGGTGAGCTCAGATGCTCAATAAGAATAAAAATATATCAAAAACATTCATAAATAAGAATAAACATTTAAGGAAATGTATAAAACAAAAAAAAAACCTTTTAAACTAAGAGTTTATCATAATATGGAAATGATAAATCAAATAATTCCATTTAATTATTCACATTGATATTCTACTAGTCAAATAATCACATGTAATATCAGTAGATAATTTCATAATGATGCAATGCGTCATTCTGAACATCATAAACACATATTCAAGGCCTCGTGCCTAGACTACAAATAATAATTTTTCAAGCCCTTGTGCCAAGATACTAGTTTTTATAATAAGACCTACTGATGCATCGAGAAGCTGTAGAAGGATCCACATATCACTTACAAAGTCCAATGCATTTCTCATATCAAAATGTTGAAACATAAGATAAAAATTCATATTAAAACTATCATACAAAATGTCAATACTCCAACCGTAAATCATTAATGGTATAAGAATAACACATTCACAGTGTATCATATCAAAACTCATTAAATAAAATATTTAAGATTATATTTATAAAAATTCAAAATAAATTAAGAATAAAATCCAAAAGGATGTGGACATATTTGAATATTTTTAGTTAAACTCTTTGAGATAAATATCATTTTTTCATGATAACATTTAAATGTCACAAAATTTATAAAGGAAGACATTTAAATGAAATTTTTGAATAAAGTGTCCCAGACCACTTTGATGCTTTTGAATGAATAATCATTTTAAGACATTCATGTTCTTATAAATAAATCCTTTGAAATAAATTTTGAAATCATGGATATTAACTAGAATTATTAAGAATAAAATATATATAAACCGTTAAAATTATATTTTATCTGAATAAACCCTTAGAAGTAATCATTTTGAAATCTCTTTTATCTAACATGGGCATGGATAATAAATATGTCCATGTAAATACATAGAAATAAATAATCTTGAATAATAAAGAGATTGATGAATTAACCCAGACCTTGTACTTTTCTTTGGTTGAAGGTATATTAACCTCATGTATAATAGTTAAATCATTGTTATTAAATTATACAAGAACCACACAAATAAATATGATATCATATATGATCTTTTAATATTACTTTGTAAATTATATTTTAGTTGTATCATTGTTTTCGGTGTTAGCTGATTCGTTTTACTTTATATGTTTTGTTACGTAATCCATGTTTGTTATGTATAGAATGTATTTGATTCATATCCAGAATGAAATTAATTTCTTAAACGTTATTTTTAATAATCAGATGAAAATTATTCTTGAATGATAATAATTGGTAATGAATATCATAGCGTTCGTCGAGACCGTAATCCGTACATATGCACTAATGCTACATCCATTTCATTTTTTTATAAATGAATGAATCCCAAATGATACATAGTTAAATTATCATTCTAGTATAAAATGATAATTTATATACATTACATAAGTTAATTAACACCATCCTTTATATGTTCCATGTATGATATGAACAAGTCATATCACTTTGAGGGGGCGGTAGTCCGCACTTCATCAAATTAAATTATCGTATATATACAACATGATAAGAATAAATGTATTCTATAAAAGAGAAATAAATAAAATTATAGAAAAAATTAATATCACAAATATCACATATAATTATAGTACCATCATAATGTTCACCATAATAGGTGGTAGTAGATGATTGAACAATCATAATTTCATGAGGCAGTAGTTAACTGTCCACGGAAACATTATGTTCTATACCCATTAGATGGAGGTGTGTGTAAGTTTAGTTCAAATAATTCTTATAAAAACAAAATATTATGTTGAGTATACTGGTTTTGTTATAAATTAATGTAATAAAGAGAGTTTAGGGGGTTGTAGAACTAAAATAAAATAAAAGAACTTCAGATGAGATGTTACATTAAGAAAGGGGAAATCCATTTGGTTTGAAACAAAAGGATTCCTTGAAGTTCCTTCTTATAAAGGTAATGATTCTAAGAGGAATATAGGTATGTAGGGAGCTTAACTAGGCAGAGGTTGGATGATCCAAGTGGCTTTATAGGTGTGAGAAATGGGTTAGAGGGGAGGGATTTTTATAAGGGGGAGGAGGGTCTATTTAAGAAAGTTTGAAAATATTATTTTATTATATAATTTTTTTTGATTTCTTAAGGTCAAATAATAATTAATGTCGAAGATAATATGAATAATCTTTGAAATAAAATCAAATAATAAGAATTGGACTGCTTTGGTTTTGGATATTGTTTTAATTTCTATAATCTCATTTATTTAAATCATTCATTAATGAGGTAAACACTACATTCTTATCTTGTCATAAATAATTTTTTTATTTGATGTCTAAAAAAAATAACACGATGTATTAAATATTTTAATATTTTAAATGAATATTTATAGTCTAAAATATAAAATATATAACCCCATTTAAATTTTTTTTTTCTAAAAGATATATGTTAATGTCATTTTTGAATTTAATTTAAATTAATTAATATAATATTTAATTATCACTCTCAAGTGGCTCCATGTGGTCCCAAAATCAACCCATGGATGACCATGGTCGGACATGAATCCCAAATTAGGAAGTTGATACATGATACGGTAACTTAATATTATTATAATAATATTTTTTTACCCTTTTGGACCATATTTATCCTTAAACCATGGTAAATAAAATATTTACTGAAGTAAATATTCAAAATGTATAATATTAAAAGTTACATATATACACATTTTGGACTTCTTGATTCCAAATATGGAATCCATTTGTCAAAATTTAAAACACATAAGTGCCGGAAATTAATTTAAAATTAATTCTCGTTGTCAAAACAAAAAGCGTGTTTTTAAGAAATAATAACAATCAAAAGATTGAAACTTTTTATGTCCAATTTAGATGTGAAATTACATATAATGACCTAAATTATATTGAATGATAAAAATATATTCTAAATATACTTTAAAACCACTAAAAGTTATAATTTAACACTACAATTAATTTTGATTGAAAAATTGTTTTCAAATAAAATTTAGTATTTTCACTATTCATCAAAATATGAAAGTTATCAGAAAAGTACCAAAAATATATCCAAACTAAATTTTTCTGTCCCAAATATAGATAATAATTTATTTTAATAAAATATAATATATAAAAGTTTCAATTATTGGTTTTAAAAATATTCTATATTAAAAGACTGTATAATTTCATTTTCTGAAAAATACTTCTTTTATCTGTAAAAAAAATGAATTTGTTCTTATATTATGTATAAAAAACACATAATATAGATTAAAAAATTATTTGGAGCATATAAATTAGAAATTCAGTTAATAATATTCATAACCCCATTTTGAACGACTAGTTTGGTATGTCGTCATGTAGTCAAACTCGGTGTTGCGTGTAGCACACGTTATTGATTTTTTTTTCTGAAAAGATAAGGTACTATGAAATATTATGATTTTTCAAGATATAAAGGTCTTATATATCCCTAAAATTAATTTCGTAAAGATTTATATCTCATGAGATAGACTAATATGGTCTTAGGAGAGAACCTTGACTACTAATATGGCCATGGGAGTGAACCATGACAAGCATGGTGGTATGAGAGGTGAACTCATGAATCTAAGATAGTCATGGGATTGAACCATACCTACCAAGATGATATGGTGGTGAACCATTAATACTAATATGGTCCTATATGTGATGCCTTGGCTAATGTGGAAATCATATTGTATAATTATGTGTTAGTGCTGCAATTCCATGTTTTATTTCTATGTTATGTTGGCATGGATTATGTTTTGCATTTTTTTATGATTCATTTCTTATGAACTGCCAAGATTTATAACATGTTTCATGTATATGATCTTTGATATGTTGGATGTGATCTTCTATTTTCTTGATCATTACTCTTACCTTTGTGCTCAGGATTATGCTTACATATCTCCCTTGTTTACCCTTACTAATCACATGAGATCGGTCATTTTTATGTTTCCTTCCCCTAGTTATAAAGATATGTATTATGTTTGATGTTTTTAATAAGTTTTAGATTCAATAAGAACCTAGTGGTAGAAAATTTATCACACTTAAATATCAGTATTTAGGTTTCCATGTTTCAAATTTTAATAGACTAGTTATTTATTTGGTTGTCTGTTTGTATAATGTTTTATGTATCCCTGAAATGTTATGTAATGTTATTATATGAAAATATAGGGTAATTATATTTACACTAATACTATTCAAGGTAGGAAAATTCTCACATTGGGCTAGTTGAGAATGAGTATATAATTTTATGAAATGTGGTTGTTTTTTAATAATTTTATTGTATAAACTAGTATATAACATGGATTTTTTTGAGACACCATTGTTGATGGACTACTAATTTTATACATACACCATTAATATTCCCTCTGGGAGGAATTCCAACTTTATGGTCCATTTTAAAGATAAGGATGAAGGTTTTATTTCCCGAATATAGTGGGGTTGGTACTGTAGGTGGTGCTTGAGCTCGGTAGCATGGGTTTTAGATGGGATGTGATTTAGATAACTCATGTATAACATTAATATAATTAAAAACATTTTTATTATTTACAAACAAAATATAAATAATAACCACACATCACCATTACATAATGTTTATGGTTCATTGGATATTAGCAATATATATTCATTATTTTTCATTATTTTCTCAACATCTCCCCCAAATATCCCACTCACATTTAATAATTCTTGAAAGAATATATGTAATAATATCTATAATTATATATAGAATATAGATATAATAAAATTTCTGATCAATAATTCAGTATGTGATATACTTATCAAAGACTCATAAAGGATTAGTTTATAAGTATGTGAGAAAATATAGACTTGTGGAAAATATAATTATAAATAAAATGGAATCATGATTTTTTTCCATTCTGAAGTTCAGAAGGAAATATAACATGAAAGGGGTCATAATAGATGAATAACATATGCCATAACATAACAATGTGAAAAAAAGAGATAATAATCATGATCCATGGATCATAATATAAGAATGTGTTATAAACACGATCATAATGAAAAATAAAATTGTATTAATAGAAAATATAATCATGTCATAAAATAGGTTTTGGGAATATCTAATTGCAATCATTTTCACACATTAGGCTTCAAACATCGATGATCATAATCAATTTTATGAATAATACTATAAAAAAGATTATCTCCGTCACATCCATGTATTATGTTGAGAAAATAACGAATAATAATAATTTATATGTAATTCATTGTGAACATAGATTATTGAAATCAAGTCAACACATTATGTTGTGAACATTGTAACACAAGGTGATGTTATTATGTGTTTCCCATTATAATAAATGAAATATTGAGTTAAAATCCAACTAAATGGTAATACGATACATTTTTTGAGGTAAAATATTATAATTTCAGTTTACCCCTAATAAATTATGAGAATAAAATATGAAACATCATTATAAAAATTACATGATGAATAAACCCACATGTAAATGTAATTACATAAAACATAAAATATACAACATTATGAATTTCTATAAAGATCATAACCCTAATTGGATCAATGTTAATAAGTTAAAGAATTAGAAATATAGTAGATATATTGATTGAGAAGTAAATAAATATAAATATAGATATTAGAAATATATATAATCCTCTATGTAGGAATGATATTTTATAATCATTTATAAAGTGGTTAGAAAATTAGTCATTTGATATATGGTCGTTTTAAATATTATTTTAGGATATATACTTTTTGGGTAGATCCAATGTGTAGGTTATGTAATTGAAAATAATATAACTCACATAAAAGTAGTAATTGTGGAAAGAAATAAAAAGATAATAATTAATTAAAATATTTTATTATAATTTTTTTATTATCATTGAATTAATTAAAAAATATTTAATTAAATATATTTATAATAAAAAATTATTTTGGAAAAATATTCTGTATAATACATATTATTATAATTATTATAGTGTATTTTTATAATAATAATTTAAATTTATTTGTTTTAAATAATGAATCTAATTTAATATTTCAATGTATATTAAATTAGTTAACACTCATTTAATTAGAAACTAATATAAAATAATATTGAGAAAATATAATTTTTTCAAATGTACCCCCCAAGCATCCGCAGTACCTTGCTGTTTACATAATAAAATAGTATTTTTTGTACGCAACTTTGAGTTCTAACACACCACAACCTGTCAAACTAGACGTTATGAATAGTAATACCTACTTTTTAAAATTTAATAAATTTTATGTTTCAAAATGGACTTAATTTTTGTATTCGGAATATCAAAATTAGATTTGGTGAATTTTTGTTATTTTTCAAAAAACATTCAATTTTTAATGAATAGTGAAAAACACTGAGTTATAGTTTAAAAATGAATTTTTATTTAAATAATTTTATATTTTATTTGAATTTATTTTAGGTAAAAATAGATACATTATACCTATATTAGTTTAATGTAATTCATTGAAGTATGTTTATAATAATTTTAGATATATAAAAATTTTATTGAACATTTCACCATCTTTTACCCACCTCCTAAGAGAATTTTCAAGTTCACATAAAACATAATTTTACCTCTTCTGTGAGTTGAATTTCAAAATTATGAGAGACATGGTCGATATTTTTAAGTAAAATGTGGTTCAATAAGATGAAAATATTTTTTGATGAATAGTAACTTTTTACTTTTATTTACCATTGTTAAAACTAAATTGGATAATTAAGGTTAAAAATGATATTATTATTACCATAACACATGTCTTAATTCTATTAGATAAATATATTGGACTAAATACAACCTGAGGAATAAAATATTAACCTCTTTGGTCCACATAGATTAAATTAGGACAGTTATTATTATTTTATTTAAAGATGTTTTAAAAGAGTTAAAACCCAAGTTTAATAAATAAATAATTTTTAATATATGGTTATACATAAGATAAATTCATCTATATATATTAATTAGATAGATAAAAATATTTTTTACATAATCTTTGTTTGTTTATATTTTTTAGTTATTAAATAATTGAATATATTTATGACACAATGATGATGCAATAATTAAATAATTAATTAAATATTAACATAATTGATATTATAAACATCCAAATAAATGAAATTTGAGACCTTTTATTAATTCCACTAATATTCTAGGTTAATATGACATGGTAGGGTTGGTTAGATTATTTTTTTATGAAGTAATAATTCTGTTATGAATTTAGCAAAAACGAAATACCAAATAGTGTAAAAATTGACATAAAAGTGTTTTTAAAACAAATATTATATTATTTATTGATATTATATTCCAAAAAATATAAGGTTTTACCAAAGGAATTATATAATGATAGGTGTATCATTAATGAACCACTTGGTGTTCTATTGAATGTATATATTATGTTTATTAACCATATAATATAAATATGAAAAGAGACATGGTAAATGTCAAACTATTTAACTAAGAATTAAATCTAAAATATATGGTTAATATAGTGACCCAAAAATGTCTAAAACTTATTGGTATAGTGGATTTAGTCATAAAACCACCTTATCCTTTAAATAATTTATTTTTGAGCCATTATAATCAAAAAATTATTTTATTATAAAATAATACTTCAATCTTTTCTTAAGGTGCCCCTCACCACTCTTATAAAAGGGCACTCCACCTTCTCTCTTATTCACACCACAATGCCATTTGGCTCGGCCAACCTCTACCCAAATACCCTTTCAACTATCCTTACTTTATCCTATAGGCCTTCCATTAGTCATAATGCCAAACTATGGAGCCCTTTTTATCAAATTAAATGGAAGAACCCGAAGAAGAGGTAAATATTTCATCAACTCTTTCAAGTTCTTTTCTTCTTCCACTTCCTCTTTCTTTGTTGTTTCCATTCTAAAATAATAACTCCAGTATCATCTATATACTGATATGTTATTATAAATTTTGTACAACCATATTCATTATTCTATCCATCCTTTGAATGACATGTCACCATACGTGTGTACGTACGGCTTACCGTCTCCACATCGTCATGTAATTGTTATTCAATACATTATTATTTGGATGGTTATAATAATTATGATTAATTGATGTAAATAATGAATATAACATGATAATGATTATTTATATATGATATACCATCCATTTATATATTATTTTAATTTCAAACGAATGATATTACTGCTCATGTGTATGTACAGATTACCGTCTCCACGAATGCGATGATATTCATTCCCCATCATATCCATTCAAGACTAATTTTTATTTGATGATTAAAAATAACTTTTAAATATTTAAAATCATTCTGAATATGAAAAATATACATCATATCCATAACACTCATTACTTTTGTAACAAATCATATAAAGTAAAATGAATCAATTAACACCGGAAACGGCGATAATACTAAGATATTATTAACAATGAAATGTTAAAAGATCATATTTGATATCATATTAACGTATATGATTCTTTTATAATATAATAAAAATTATTTCACCATTATACAGGATTTTAACCTACCATCGACCAAGGAAAAGTAAAAGGTAGGGGTTAATTCTACAACTCTTCAATATATGAGGTTGTTGATATGTAATTATCTACTGGGACCTCTTTTTCATCCACATCTATATTTCTTAAAAATTTATTTCAAAATATTCTTAATATTTAATATACTATGGGTTAAAGGAATTTATACCCTTTTTTTACTTTTATAAGATGTTTATAAAGGAATCATTCTTTCATTTTCCGAATAAGGTCTTTTACATCCTTTTCGAAAAAATTAAGGTAATGATGTCTTTTTAATTTTACGGCAGGTGCTGATTTTTTCCGCCATTATAATATCATATAAGATTACCTTACAAGTTTAAAAGAATATTTTCAAAATAAATGTTTTCATAAAGTATTTCAAAAAACCATGAGATATTTCTCAAAAAAAAATTTGATTTCATCTATGTCAACATCCTTTGATGGATTTTAAGAATATTTGATGTTTATTTATTATGATACAATAATTCCATATTGTATTGATGGTTTTGGGATATGTTTGACTGTGTATGTGTTATTTTCATTCCATTCATTTTTTATGGATAAAGTATTGACATTTTGTATGTCAGTTATAATATGAATGTTTATGTTATGTTTAAACCTTTTTATATGAGAAATTTATTGGACTTAGTAAGTGACAGGTGGATCCCACTATAGCTCCTTGATACATGTGTAGGTCTCATGAGGAAAAATAGTGTCTTGGACTAAGGCATTGACAAAATAATATTTGTAATCTTGGAATAAGGCCCAGACTATGTGGTTATGAATGTCTGGAATTATGAATTCCATCATTATAAAAGTGGAAATTGATATTGCATGTGATTATTTGACTAGTATAATATCCATGTGAATAAGTAAATGTCATTTACTTGATTTTTATCTTTTCCATATTATACTGAAGTTCAATTTTTAAAGGATTTTCTTTTAGTTCTATACATTGCCTAAAATGTTTATGCTTATTTATGAAAGATTCCTCTATATTGTTATCCTTACTGAGCATCTAAGCTCACCCATTTATATATTTTATTTTTTCCAATATGTGAAGAAGTAAATTATGGCTGACCTGTAGAGATATTCTTGTGGATCTATGTGTTGTCTATGGAAACAATTTTGTTGAAATTTTAAATTTTATTACGTAATGTAAACCTTATGAATATATCTAGAAATTCCAAGGCTACTAAACTAATCGGTCTTTCAAGGCATGATCTTTTTTTGTAATGCCAATGATATGTAATAATGCACCGACTCTGGGTAACTGCGGTCGGGGTATTACATAAAACACTTTATTATTTAAAAATATATTTTTATAAATATATATCATTTTGAATTAAAAGTTAAATTTATAAAATTTAGAAATTGGATTAGATTGAATGGGGTAAAAATATGTAATCATAGCATTTAAATTTGTTAAATATAATATTTTTATTATTCGACATAATAATAATTTAAAAATATAAAAAATTGAGTAAACGTGGTAATGGTAAAATAAGGTAAAAAAGGTTAATTGGTGTAGTAAATAAATAAAATTTCATAAAAAAATAGAAATAAATGGTGTATATCATGAGTTTAAGGAACTTTTTTTTTTATTTTTACACATTTTTACAATGAAATTTAATATTATAGCCTTACACTTTAAGAAAGGAATATTTATATAAATGTGACTCGTAACTCCCCTAAAAAACAACCCCTACTAAAACCCACTAAAAACACTCTAAATATTCTCTAATATCATGAATATATAATCAATTATCTTTTATCATGTTATTAATATACTTGTGGTATCTTATACTTCTAATAAAGAAGAATAAAGCCATCATTTTGAAGGTACCTGTGTCAAAAAGGAGAAATTTCATCAATGTGGGTACCTATTTCTCCACCAATTTTTCAATTAACTTCTCCACATTATTATTTATAAATTGAATCATACACAACATTGGTATTACATTAAAGTAATTATGCATCTTATAAAATGGAAATACTATTACGTAACACTAAACTCTTACTCATTCGCATGTGTAGCATGCTCTTTGTCTGGTCCGTGTAATCACCCACATGAACAATGCTATAACAACAACATAATTTTTATCTTTGATAAGTATAAATACATTAATAAATATAATAAATGATATTAATGATATATTTATCTTATATATTATATTCTATAAGTGTGTCACACAAAAATTAATGGTCATTATAATTTAACTTTTTATAATGGGTAAATTACCAAAAAACATCATTGTCAATGATTCAATTATCGTAAACCAAATCTATACAATCCATAAAAAGAGAATGGAACTAAATAAATATGAATATCTGAATCATTCCACTATCTTGTATAATTTTTTAATTATGATCTTCGTATAAAATAATTTGGATCTACATTGCTATTATGAAACATGTAAAGAACAATCCAAATTACTAACACCACATGGTGAAAATAAGCAATAAATAACTACTATATTCATAATAAATGATTATAATTAAATATTTTAAAATAAAAATTATGTGAATAGGTTTATAAGATAATTTATAATTTTAATTTTGTATATATATAATTTTAAATATCTTTCATGTAATTTTGGAGAAAATTTCAGGGTTATAATATAGGTATAATTTTGAAATCAAGATAGGTTGTGTTTGAACATCCACCTGGGTAAGTTATATATATATTATCCCAAAACATATTCTATTTTATTATCCTCTAGTCATTCATAGTGTTTTCATGTATGCTTACAATTTAAGAAACCATTTTTTTAAAATTCAATTGAAATTGTGTTTTCAAGTGAAGTCAAAATTATCTCTTCTATTTTGTTTTGGAATAATTAACCGCAATAACCATATTATGTATACTATTTTATGGATGGAGCTGTATATATATATTTGATTTATTATAGTCATTTTCTATAAACTTTTACTTCAATGGAAAAGTAATATTCTTTTAAAAAAATTTATATAGTCAACTTCCAAAAACATTAGACTTCACAACAAAGTGGAAAAGAAATATAAATTTTAAACAAAATCAATACTAATTCATTTTACCACTATTGTTATTATTTTTTATTAAGAAACATCATCTCCATGTTTTTCAATATTTCTAATGAAATTTCTATTTCATTTATTTTATAAATTATTTTATTTTAATAAATGTTCATTGAAATATAAAGTTCATTTATATCACAAAAAAAATCCATGTCATCCTTTAATAGGACTCCCAAGCAAGAAATATCAAAGACTGGATAGAATTTGGAATCCCTATGTTATGTTAATAAGAATATTTGTAAAAAAAATATAGTGGGAAGGATTTTTCTTGGAAAAAAATAATAATAAGTTGAATAATTAATCAACAAGATAGAAACTAGAAAATGAAATATAGTAAATAAACCAACCTGAGTACATGATACCAGGATATAAAGGATATATAAAACAAAACTAAAAAGATATATTATAATACATCAACCCAAAGTCTCCATGTTCAAGTGTGGAAGTTTAACATGCAACTCCATCAATAAATTTTATGAAGTCGTATGTCGATATCTACAATGGCGGAGAACCATTCTAAACCAGAAATATATAAATGCATGAGATAAAAATTACAGTAGGTAACAAACCACCAGTTAATATTATAACACTATAAAATAAAATATATTTCATAAAAAACTTTAAAGTACGAATATAACAATTTTTTGTATCTCCTTCCTTAAAATGATTATCAAGCTATTTTCCTTGAAAACACCATTTTCCCAAATCTGAGGTTCTTTTTAAATTAAACGAAAGTTTTTATACTTTTAAAAATTAATCCATAAATTTAATTTAAAAATTCTTAATGAAACCATTTAATGTCACAAACCCACACCTATAAAGATATTATAATGAGGGGAGAGAGATAATCACCCTCAAGCCCACCTTTTATAGGCCTCGACTTGGAGACTTTTACTAAGGGTGTAGAAATCCCTCAATATGGGAGGCATTACTCTATATAGGAAAACAAGATCAATACATAGAATGAATAAACCAAAATCACCTCCATGAAATATGTATAAAAAAACCAAAAACAATCCAATAATTCATTTTTAAATAAAAATAATTCAAATAATAGTATCCAATGTAAATACCCAAATAAAAAACTAGAGTAGCAACACCACAATGGTCTAAAGGTATAAGCTAGTAATTCCTATCATGGACCAAATAATCCACTCAGAAACATAAAAGTAGTTTTTATATATATATGGTGACCATACGTGGATACGTAGTAGGAAAACAAAATTCTCTCTTGTACAAAGGGATGGAGCATACTAGTTCAACCATGAGAAAATAAAAAAACCAAACATCACCTAACAGGTAAACTATCTATAAACCCAACCACACTAAGCCTCTCTCGCCAAATAAAAAATCAAATTAATATAATATAATATATACCACAACGATGATAGGGTACCCCACACTACTTTCTGACCTATTAACTACTCTCCCACCCCAATGGTAAATGTAATGTTGCTCCCATATCATCTAAATATATCACATAACATTCTTCCCACACACACTTGGGCCACACCTCACAATAAATCCCTCCTGCACACACATGGGCCATCACAAAACATCACATCGTGAAGACAACTAGTACAATAAAGAACCTATCACCTCAAAGATACCCGGGAAATAACACTACAACATTTCATAAAGACATCTAGGACCACACATCACAACTTTCCCGAAGACATTCATGTCATTATCACTTATAAGAGGGAGCAGGGAAGACCAAGTGGACAACCATCCATCATCTCACTAGGATGTTGGGATAGACATCCTCCCACATAACTATGTGGGTGTCAGCACATAGTGCTCAACATGGGTGGGTTACGTGTATAAGTCATAATAATATATAGTGTATACAAATATATATATATATATATATATATATATATATAGAAAAGGAAGAAAATCCCAACCCATGAGTTAAAAATACACCAACCTGATCATAACTCCACCACTTTTCTTCCACATCTGAATGCATAGAACCATACAAGAAAGAAACAAACAATAATTTATATTTCAATCTCAATATATCATTAATACATTTTCTAGATTCTCAATTTATTAACCATTCCATAAAACATGTAATTTTATTTTTATTTAAATCCCATATTAAATTCAAACATTAAACATGTGGTCTAAATAATTATCATGTAGTAATACAAATTCATGATGATTATTAAATTCTATATACATACCAACCGGGAAACTAAAACAACACAAAAAAAGAAATTCAATGAATCAAAATCCCATCATCAACGTCCAAAACCATCATCCACTCTATCCCCATAGAAAAACCACACCATTACACCCCTCACGGCCCTGATGCACAACCATACATCCATAAAAATACCACTAAAAAACCAAATCTCGTACACTAAACCCCACACATGTCATACCACACACAAAAACACAACTAACATTCATATTTATAAAGGTACCTCTTATAAAATTTCACATTATTAATTAAGGGTGTTATCAAAGAAACCATATGATCATGTGGAGTCCATTTTATTGACCAATTATATGTGGTGATCTGGGTTATTCATTAGGATAATAAAACAATCAAAAAAGAATAGTTTTCAAGAGGAAGTTTCTATAAAAGAAATATAGCCATAATCAGATATAATATTCATAATAGAAGTATTCACTTACAAACATAATTTCAAACAAATCAAATCAAATAAAGAAAAAACTGTAACATAACACTTCATATTCCCCTTCTCATTTGTATTTATTTTAGATGGATTATATTATATTTGTTAATTTAGAATCAACTATCTTGAAAAGGATAAAAATTTATATACCCATCCTATATGATTCAAAATCAATAAAGATGAATGATATCCTACCTAGAAGAATGATGATCGACACAACCATGTTGCACCAAAAACAAGGGTGCACATACAATAGAAAACTCTTTAGGGTGAACATGAAACAACTACACCACCATAGCTACTCAACTCCAAATAAGAGGTAATTAGGGAATCATGTCTCAAAATAAAACTAGAACAAAATAAAGAAGGAGATATATTTTCAGTAGAAGGTTTAGATCCTAAACATTCAAGATTCAATACAGTTATTATTTTCCATTAAATCAGATGTCATAAAGATCACATATTTTAATCATTTATAATGATCCAAGAATTTTTAGAAAATTAAATATGTCATTGGTTGAATTTGAAATAGTTTTTCAAAACTCTAAAATTAGGTTTTTAACCCAATTCCTGTCACAAAAGATGTAAAAAGGGAGAAATTGAATACATTGAATACATTGGTCATGAGTCATTTCTATATGAGTCACTGTTAGACGAGTCACCATGTGTGATTCATTACCATATGAGCCAACCCTAGTGAGTCACCTTTAGATGAGTCACCACTAGATGAGCCATCACCAAATGAGTCACTACCAAATGAGACACCGCCAATGATTCACCTCCATGATGAGTCCCCTATTGGGAGTCACTGCCAGCGATTCACCGCAATAATGAGTCAATGCGATTGAGTCCCCATTCAGATGAGTCACTTCCATAAAATCACCACTAGTGAGTTGACACCAAAATGAGTCACTACTTGTGAGTCACCACTAGAATGGGCCACTACCACCGAGTCACTGCCAAATGAGTCACTATTGGAAAACTGTAGATTTGGAAAAATGTTGGAATGACTGATATGTCCCAAAAACACCATTGACAACCCCCCTGAACCCCTCAAACATCAGATTATTAGAATAGTAATGGGATAGAACATCCAAGCTATTACATCGTATACCTATCAAACTAGTCTTCCCCTCATCAATTTAAAACCAATCTAGATGAAAAGGGATGAATGTAATGAACAATCATACCTCGAGATACCTCTTAAGGATCTCATTACACTTGAAAAACCATCACCAATCAAACCCATTAACACAAAATTACATAAAATCTAAACAACCATACTATCATGAACATAGAAATCATGTAATTTCATACTCCCCATCAAGATACTATCCACTCAGGGTGGTACTGACTCACTCACATCGGGTTGATCACATCGTAGTAGAACATGTCTTGATTAGGAATTAGGTCTTCCATTTTTCTCATGTCGGAACATGATTACACAACACATATAACATCAACTGTAAACATTTATCATAAAAAACAAATCTCCCAGAAACACATGAAAAATAAAAATAAAGAGAAGGTAAAACTGAAAATAACTCCAGGTACAAGACTCGCATCTGCATATCACACTCAGAAGTACTCTGCACTAATCCATCATGCATCTATAGCACATGAAATAGGGGAATGGTTCATCCTTGAAAAACCTTCTCGTGATGTTCTTGGATCTCTAATGGGTTCTCCATAATTGTTTTTTCATTCTCAATATCCAACTATCCCCAATCAATGACATGGGAGTCATCATGAATATATTGATGGAGCTAAGAGAAGTGGAATAAATCATGTACCCCTCTTAGTTGCGGTGGTAATGCCAACTGATATACCACCTTGATAACATTCCCCAACATCTCCAAATTTACAAAAAACTGAGGTGGGATATTATCCACCTTCCCAAAACTCCACTGCCCATGTCGAGGGGAATCCTTCATGAAATCATAGTCTCCAATATCGAACTCTAGGGGCCTCCTCATGTGATCATCATAAGAATTTTTATTTTATTTTTATATATTTATCCTCTGTCAGACCTAATGAACCTATCCTATTGTGACCTTCACCAAATCAGGGCCCAAAAATGTTTCATCCAAAACCTTCATCTAGAACAATAGAGAATGATAGAGTCTCACATACAAAGCCTCAAATAGAGCCATGCTAATGGAATGGTGATATCAATTATTAAAAGATAACTTGACCAAATGTGGTTGTTTTCACCATGATCCACCAAAGTCCAAGAAACATTCCCATAACATTTCCTGCAGTTTCCGGATGGTCTGTTTTGTATTACCATCTTTTTTAGGGTGGAGTGCAGTGATGAGGTGTTGTTGAGTTCAAAAAACATGACGCAATCCCCTCTATACTCATTTGGTATAATGTGAATCTCAGTATGAGATAATAGACCTTGTAAATCCATGCAACCACACTACTTCATCCACATATATATTTTCTAAAACATTCATAATAATTAACTACTTGATTTCTAGTATGTGATTTGATTTCATTAATCAATACACAATAATCCAGATAGAATTAAAACCACCTAGATCCCTAGATACCCCTGTGATGAAATCCATAGATAAATCATCACATTTATACATGGTAATATCCATGGGATGCATCTAACCTCATAGAACATGATGTTCAACCATTACCTACTAGAAAAATAGACATAGAACATAAAACTCTTCTGCTTTCTATTTCAACTCATTCCACCAAAACTGGTTCCTCAAGCCATAATAAATTTGGAAAAATCATGGGTTTGCCTCCAAAGGTGATATTTGAAACTCATGAATGACTCCATAAAACATTTCTAATAGATAAAAAAACCAACAATAAAAGAACATCTGGTTTTCACCATCCTTTGACCATCCCTATGGAGCATCTCCATGGCCGACACGATCGTGCAACACCTCTGTCACTAAGACTCCCCATTAAGACTCCTACACCTTCTACATTATATAATACGACACCTTAATCTCAAAAAAATATAATCTACAACCATTCATATTTTCATTTAATTTAATGGCTTACAACCCTTTTCTACTCTGCAAGCATTCACAGAATCATGAATAAAATCCTTCATTGACTTTCTACTGAAATAATTCTCCATGACATTCTACTTTATTGAGGGGTATAAGATCTAAAAATAATATTCCTAACAAAACTTCATCCACATTCTCCTCCACAAATTCATATCAGGATGAGAAAAGACATACATCAAACATTGGTGATCTGTGAACTCCCAAAACTGCTCCCCAATGACATAATGTCCACAAATATTTAGTGAAGAAACAATTGATGCTAGTTATAGATCATGAGTGACATAGTTACATTCAATATGAAAAAACTACCTAGACACATTAATAATCACTACCTTTTTAGGCATCCAGATTCACCCTTAGCATAGATGGTACATGTTATAAAAAACCTCAAAGAACACACCCTCCTCTAGCAGCTGACGAACCAGAGCACTGACTAAATTCCGATTTAGGTAACTGAATTCTTCATGGAATTGATCAATCCACACAAAATATTTTTCATTCCTAGTATTTTTTGTCAATACGTCTATAACTCGAGATAAATCGGGCACACACCTCTGATAATATCTTGTGAGACCAAGAAGGATACGAACCTCTGCCCCATTCTTGGGTGTTTCCTAAGAAACAACTACATGAAATTTGTTTTTTGAATCAACCACCACACCCTTCTGAGAAAACACATACTATAGTAAATAGACCTCTCATGTCAAAAACATATTGTTGGGAGACATTCCATGGAGCCAGTGGCGCCAATAAAAAACTGTAAGAAAACTCATAGATGTTCAACATTGTCCACTTCTAAATTTGAGTAGATCAAGATATCACTGATCATAACGGCGAATAACTGGTGTAGGAACTCATGAACCAAAATTTTCATAAACCCTATGAACATGGTTGGTGCATTCATAACACTGAATGGAATGACTACAAACTTTATGTTCCCATACCTGAATCTAAAGGCAGCATTTCAGATATCACCCTCAATCACCATTAATTGCTGATATCTAGACCACAGGTTGATCGTAGAAAAAAAAAATCACCCATCCCAGTTGTTTGAAAATATTATTTATCATTTGAATAATATAATAATTATTAATTGTGATGTTATTTAACAAGCAATAGTCTATACGCAACAACATACTTCCATATTCCTTCTTTACAAACAAGATTGAAGCACCCCATAGTGACACACAGGGCCCGATAAAACCCTTCTGTGTCATATCATCTATATAAATCCTCAACTAATGCTACTCATAAGGTGTCATATGATTGGGAGCCATAAAAATAAATGAATCATGAGGCTATAAGTCTATCACAAACACAATGTCATGATAAGGGGGTTGTGTCACAACCTTCATGGGGAAAACATTTATGAACTCCCTGATGACCCTGGTAACCACTAGTATCCCAACATCCACTGATCCCACTGATAAAATATGCCAAAGAAAAGGGTATCTAAATTTTGATTTCCCTCCTAAAATAATTCACTAAAAAATGAGAACCACGTGTTGTCTATCCACATTTGAAAACATTATTCCCATCCGAATGTATTCAATAATAGCATGCATAGAATAAAACTAGTTGATTTTAAGGATGACATTGTATTACTGTGACTCAAGAAATAAAAGATCCATGAAAGACTTATGTGACCCCATAATAATTCTACAACCCTTTCACACATAAAATAAGATAGTCTGCCCTCCGAAAAGCACTGTAAACACTAGGGGTACTCGAAAGCTCACTACATGTAGTTCAAAAGCATAGACTGGATTGGGTGACACAATGGAGCGCGAAGTTCTAGAATCATACAAGGAAAAAAATGTTTGATGATAAATTGAACATACCTCTAACGATCTTCAGCCTATATAGTGTTTCTACCTCAGCTGCATGCAACGGACCAGGCCCATCTCCCTAACCTATCTACTTAAGGCTTCCTCGTTGACCATAGTGAGGTTAAAGTCCATACTCTGAAGGAACATCCTGATGATAGACTATATGTGCCTCATCTTCCCTAGTTATATCATAAGACTACTTCCCTATATATTAGAGTGACCTCACTAGTATCTACATCTAAGGATTATTCTAAAAATTTACGCCTCGACAAAACTTAGCTCGATCAACCACTGGGCTCTAGTCTTTAAGATGGCTGCAAACCCCACAAAAGAAACACATCAGTCCCAATCCCGTTGTAAAGTCATGTAAACAAGGAGGTCGAAAGGGAATATTACAATTTTGAAACCTAGAATTCCCTGTCACTAGACGCTTTCAAAAAAAATATACTTTTTATAGAACCTTATTAGTTCCCCTCTCATAGTAATCCTCATTGTGAGTATATCTTCACGATAGCCTCTACCTTCTTATTAACCTCTAAGAATGTTGGAAACATAAAAGGTGTAATTTAATGTTGGATATAATATTAGAGTGCCACCTCATGATGCCTCTATCAGGACTCCTCATCTTGGAAATGATTTGGAGAGAATCACAAAAGTCCATTGAACTTAATCCCAAGCTCCCACATAGACATAATCCCATATTAGAGTGATATTTTCACCTACCTCTTCTAAAAATTCATGTTATATGAGAGGAATTATACATGAAACAACTTCTAGAAGTTGAACCATGAAACGTATTCCTCCCTCTTCTCACCAAGGTATAACATCCGCCACTAAAGTGAAACTCCTCACATTTGACTAACCACCAAAGGGACCCTGTACTATGTTAGGTCTCTGATAAAAATAACAGAGATCTCCAAATCCTTTATCTGAATATATATTTCCATGTAAAAAATTCTCCCTTCATACCTTTGTAATGTCTACATCGGAAAATAGTGCAAAATCTATTTCCAGTAATCAGTATCCTCAATCAGATCTACCCACCTTTAATCAACCAGGTCTACCTACTAAACCTCTACTACCAGAGTCACACATAGATGAAGACTATGAGCCATAGATAAAATATAAACAAGGATTTACTAAGCATGGTAGTATGGATTTTTCATTATGATATTTTAAATTAACCTTAATACATTTAATTCATTTTTTCTATTTAAACTTTCCCCAAACAACATAATTCAAATAAGAACACAAGTTGCCTTGATGCATGTACATGTTATAGTATATACCCTATAAGTAATATCATCCCACATGGTAATTCAATAATCTTAGAGTCCATGACCTTTTTCATAGGGGGTACTAAAATACAATGTCTTATCCAGTCTCTATATCCTAGGTTGTGCTCTAAGGTAAACTGAATGTGTTTCCATACGAACCCATGAAAACCTCAGAGTGCCTAAATCTAAAATCCATCATATCTCTCAATCATCATCTCTGATACCACTCTCTCATGACCCCTCCCTCCAAAGATACCACAATGAGGAAGAGGTAGATAATGACTGTCGAGTCCCACCTAAATTTGGCCCAGTGATGGTGACAAGCACCAAGTGTGTATAAATCTATCAATATAAGAGGTATTAGCCTTTATAAGGAAACAATATCAAGAGATAGAATGAATCAACCAAAATAAACTCCATGACATAAACATAAAAAACCCAAAAGAAATCCTAAAATTCATGTGTAAATAAACTAATACAAAAATGTCTCCAATGTAAATACTTAAAAACAAAACTAGAGTAGAAACAAAGCAACGGTCCAAAGGCCTGAGCGAGTAATTCCCATCATGGTCCACATAATCCTCCTGGAATGATGGAAATGGTTTTTATATATATAGTATGAGTATAAAAATATACTCTATAGGAAAACCAAATTCTATCATCCATAATTGGAAGGATCACACTAATTCAACCATGACAAAATAGAAAAGCTAAAATGCACATAATAGTTAAACTGGCCATAACCCCAACCTCACCAAGGCTCTCTCGCCAATTATCATATCAACGTAATATAATATAACATAAATAACATTGATGATAGAGAATCCTGGAACACTTTCCCATGGATTAGCTACTATCACACCCAAATACAAAATTTCTTTTCACTCCCTCCTCTTCCAAATATATCACATAACATCTTGTCCGTACACACCTAGGCCACACCTCACAACAAATCCAACCGACACACACCAAGTCCCTCAAAACAAATCACATCACAAAGAAACCAAGTACAGAATAATGCATCTCATCCTTTAGACACATGGGATATCACACCACAATTGTTCCCAAAGGCATCTGGCACCACACCCCACAACTCACCCAATGACACCTCGGTGATTATCACCCCGAAGAGGGATTAGGGAAGAGTGGGTGGCCAGCTATCCATCCTCCCAGCGAGATATTGGGAAGACACCATCCCGCATTACTATGTTGGTGTTGGTAGATAGTACTTGATATGTGTGGGGTGAATATATAAACCATGAGAATATATTTTGTATACATATATATATAGAAAAATCACACAATCGCAACCCACGGGTTTATAAAAAAGACCAACATAATCATGAATCACCCACTTTTTCACCACCTCTAAATACATAAAACCATATAAGAGACACAATAGATATAATTTATATTTCATTCCAAAACTATCATTAATCCATTTTCCAAATTCTCTATTTTAGACCCATTCCATTAAATATGTAGTTTGATTTATACTTAAGTCCCATCATCAATTTATCAATTTAAAATTCATGTTAAGTCTATATCATGTAATAATTAAAATTCATTATTGATATTATATTTTCCATTCATACAAACTGGACACCTAAAATAGTAAAAAATGCAAAAAGTAGTATAGTGAAACAAAATCCAATGACTAAGTCCAAAACCCACTTCCACCGCATCTCCGCTGCATAACCACATCACGACCCCTATTACAGCCGAGCTACACAACCATACAACCATTGTATCCCAGCAACACAACAATATATTATCCACTACTACCACACAGGTCATGCCAAACAACAAAACACAACATAGATTCTAATTTAGAAAGTTTACACTTATTCAATTTCACATTGTTTATTAATGGTTTTATCAATGAAACTATATTATCATGCAACATCCATTTTATTGACCATGTATATATAGTTAGCTGATTATTCATGATTATTATAAAACAGTCACAAAATTAGGATTGTAAGGACTATGTACTATTAAAAAATAAATCCACCATTGGATATGAAATTCACATGGAAATATTCCCATAGAAACATATTATAAAATCAAATAAAAATAAATCAAGAAAAAGTCATGAGATAACACTTCACATTCTCCTGACCGTTTGTATTTATTTTAGATTAATTTTCTTATCTTTCTTAATTCAGAATGCACTATATCCACACGGATCAAAACAATTATATACCTATACCACTTGATACACAATCAGGAATGATGAAATAAATCATACCTGGATGAAATATAATCGAAAAATACTTGTTGCACCAATAATCGTGGTATACATAAAACATGAAAGTTTTCAATGGGGAACTCAAACTAGCTGTAGAAGAATGGTTACTCCACTCCAAGGTAGAATGATTTAGGATATCCGATCTCAATATTAATACAGAAAAAAATTGATAAGGAGGGATATTTGAATTAAAATATTTAGATCTTGAATGTTTTTGATTAGATATAGTTTTGAATTTCTATTAAAGTCAGTATCATCAAGACCATGCATTTTAAACATTTATAAGGATTTTGGAATTTTAATAAAAATATAGATATGATTGGTATCATTTGAAATATATTTCATATATATTTAATAACTATTTGAACCCATTTCCCTTCATAAAAGTCATAAAAAGTGGAAAACCAGAAAACCTAGAAACATTGTTCACAAGTCACTAACAGACGAGTCACCACCAAATGAGTCACCATCAGCGAGTCACTACCAGATGAGCCACCACCAGCAAGTCACAACTATATGATTAACCATCAAGAGAGTCACCTCCATATGAGTCATCACCAGGGGAGTCACCACTAGATGCGTAACTGCTAGAATGAGTCACTACTAGCGAGTCACCACCAGCGATTCACAGCCAGAATGAGTCACCACCAATGAGTTACCATCATGAAGTCTATGCTAGAATGAGTCGCCACAAGTGATTCACCACTATAATGAATCAACACCAATTATTCACCATCATATGAGTCACCCTTATAAAATTGGTTATTTGGAAAACTATTAGAATGACCCACCATTGGAATGCGTCACAAATCCCAAAAGCACTTCGAACTACCCCCAGATACCACAAACATAATATTTTTTGAAAAGTATTAGGAAGGAATCTTCAGGCCATTAAATTTAAGGATAATAGAAAAACTAATATGAAACATAGAGAAATAAACATACATAGAAAAATAAAAATATAGCGTTATCATGTAATCCTAGATGATCAAGGATAATAATGTACTTTAATGTTAATATGGTCATCAATGAATAAAATATTGTATTCCAATAAATAACTACACATCAATTGTTGAAACCCTACCACTTAGTGTAACATTTCATTTCCTAACTAAGGGGAAACATCCCATAGTTTTACCTCTGTCCCAACTTAGGACACTAGCTAGAACAAAATTTTAAACTATTACACATGTGTACCTAAAGTTCCCACCTAGACAACCCAATCTTCCAATGAAATATGAAAATGGAGGTGAATGTTTTAGGTTAATTATTATACCATATAATCATATTATAAATCAACCATTTAACTTAATCAGACAACCTTTTTGGTTAGTTATCATACCATACAATCAAATTTTAAAACAACCATTTGACTAAATCAAACTTCTGAACACCATTATAGGAACATCCCTTTTATTCATGCATAATAATACAAATCAACTTCTCTCTAAATGGAAATTAATAACATGGAATTAAATAACCATTGATTCATATAACATATAAAGGGTCATGAATTATAGGTTTTAATTTTTATAATAATGATTTTGAAGTTCCAAATGGTACATGGGATCAGTCTTTTTAACCCAAAAGTAGTGAACCCCACTAAGAAAACAAAGCGCATAAGTTAACATTTGATTTCTTCAATAAAAAAATTCGTTAAAATATTTTATAGAAAATATACAAAAAAACCAAAATTTATAAATCAACCCTTTAATATTTACTTCGAGATCAACATCATTATAAATAGCATGAATAATAATAAAGATCCAACCGGGCACTATGATATCCAAAACAAATGATTTTTTACCAAAAATGAATTCAAAGAAAAAGTCATTTAATACCCATATTTTATCAATTTAATAAATATGAATAAGGAAACATCATTTGATATAGATACATGAATATAAATGGTAACATTGAAAGACATTGAAATATTATTATGATAATGAAAGAAATCATATATTTAATTTTAAGGAAATATGAATGGGAAACCAACACAAAAATTCGGATTCATTAGAAGTTGAGTGGATTCGAAATTTTGAAGAGATTGAGGGGTCCTAGGGGAAAATAATGAACCATGGTTCATGAAACCCAAATAATTAGACTCAAATTAAACATAAAGTAGATCAATAAAGAACAATGGAAATCACATACCATGAAAACCCTTTATCATTCACAAAAATATAAAGGTATATCATATTTTCTCATAATCTCCTTTAAAACCAATACACAAGAAATCCCAGTATATCATGAAATAAACCCACTATTTTCCCATAAAATAGATGATCTATCATTATTTATTAGAATAACATAGGATATCTCGAATTAAAAAAAATTAATTTCATTCTTTCACTTCTTCATATCTAATTCCCGTAGATCTGATGAAAAAACACTATAGAAGGAATGGAATTTCCAAAATCCCTAATATTGAACCGTTAGGTGGATAGAATATGATGTAGTGTAAATAATAAGGGTATTAAGAGTCCTTTTAATCCAAAAATCAATTTTTATATTTAATTAGTGTTTTCTCATTGTTTTTTGGCATGGTTCATTAAACCATATGCCAATATTGTATCTAACACTATCTTAAGAAGAAGTCATAGACATTGGTAGCACTGATTGGTTAACCCTATGGAAACCATTTAAAATTCCACTACATAAAAAATTCTCAGATCATACGACTACATAGAGATTTAACGAGGTTTCCCTTAATTGTGTGGACCAAAAATAGCTAAAAAATTCTAAAAACCCACCTATAAAGAACCAGTTACCCAAAAAATCGACAAAATAAATGAAGATTAAAACCCGAAACTGAAACCAAAATGTAACTGTTTTTCACACCATATTACATTGTTCCCAAAACAATTCCCATAGAATATTTATTATCCAAAGAAGGAATAAAATTACATCTCAAGTGAAAAAATAAAAAAAGGATATACTCCTAAACCCAAAAACCAATCCAAAACTCATGAAAATACAAACTTTAAACTATCATAGTTGAAAAATAAAAGTGAAAACTGTTATAAGCATGAATATATAGAATGTTTCTCTCCGAAAAATGTTATAATTATATTCAATCATCTATCCCCAAAGAATCAAAAGGCTTTCCCAAAGAACTAATAAATTAAAACCACAAAAATATTAAAATTCTTTTAATAAAATTCACTAATTAATAATCCTTCATAAATTGGATGATATATACATAACCATACAATCAATATTGAGATCAAAAATAATTAACCTAATTAAACATCACAAGAATCACACTAGGTAAACCTCAAAAATCACACATGAATAAGAGTTATAAAAATATTATATCATCATTTAAAACCATTGAAAATTATTATGAAAAATAATAATGGATAATAATTATAAATGATTCAAAATGTATCATTATTTAATAATAACTATATAGTATATCCTATAGATGAGTAAGGATAATCCAGGGACATGATTCATGAAAAAACATACATAATATTTCCAAGGTACAATCCTTCAAAAGGAATGGTTTAACATAAGGCCCACTTCAAAAAATCAATGTTAAGTATAAAAATAGCTAACACATGAGAATTCCAAATAAAATTATAATATAAATGTGGATAGACAAGTGAAATGTAAAAAAACCACACATGAATCACCTAAAAGGTTAGAAATTCCCAAGAATTAAAACTCCTCATTATTCCCAATCTAGACAATAAAAAATTATTAACGTAAAGTCACCCTTTCGATATGTAAAACTTATCAATTGGGTGGGGGTTATTCCCTCTATATAAAAATTTCTATTAGATTTAAACCCTTCCAACTAACTGAATTAATATCTATTAATTTAAGACAAGATAAAGATCACATTAAAATCAATATAAAATAAATTTCTATGAAAAAAAGATATAATTAAACAACAAATAATATTAATTTCAAAATATCACCACATGAACTCTAAAAAACAAATTGAAAATTCAAGATATCCAAATTTAATAAGGGGAAACCAATTCTATCAAAATAAAACTCAAGTGATATTCAATAATACATTGAAATCATTGCGTTGAATTAGATGTAATGTAGTTGGGTTTTGGCTTAGTGGTAAGCACCCCATAATCCTACATGTAAAATGGGGGTTCACAACCCATTGGGAACAGGTACTATAATAGTACTATAGTAGGGGAAGAACTGTACCAATGATAGGCACTATAGCAGCGGAAGGTCACTTTAGCAGTGGTAGTTACTGTGTGATACTCTAGTAGATAGGTGCTATAGTAGTACTATTCATAGAATTGGATTGGGAAAAAAATTGGGCCTATGGGCCATGTAATGGGCTAAATTCCTACTGGGCCTTCGGGCTATGTTATGGGTCTCTCTCTACCCAGTTAAAAAGGTACATTCTTTAAATTAATAATAATTGAGTTTACAGCCCCAACCTTTAAAAAATAATGATTAGAGGTAATTGAGAAGGGGATATTTTATTTCCCATTTCATATGAGTATATACTCTATAGAACCTTTAAAAATGTCCCATATAACCAAAAAAATTATTGGAATTATTATTCCAATGATATACTAGTTTTTAATATAACACCTTTATTCTTTCATAGAAAATGAACTGGTTTTTTGTAGATAGATATTGTGGGATGAAATATGATTTCCTTTTGATACCCCTTTTCATAACGTATGACTTCACATACATAATTTTCCTATTTTTGGAAGTCTTTATTCCTCATACAAAGAATTGTAAATACATTCAGCACCACCAATCATCTAACCATGTTAGTTTCAACATTTATAACATTCCATATGACCAGTTTATTTGATTCATGGATGGGAGAAGAAAATGTCAGTGATAGTTCATGGTGAAGACCTCAACAAGAACACCAAGACATTAAAGAATCCTCTATGTCCAAATGAGGTAGGCATAAAAAACTCAACAAATTAACATGCATACTCCAACACCTTTTCATCACCTTATTTGAGTCTATGATACTCCATAGGATTTGGATCCTTCACTACATTAGAAATGAATTATAGAATGATTCACTCCTTAAAATCATTCCATGAGTGTTCCTTTTGATCCATAGTCTACATTATTGACTTAACATAATTCCAAATTATAACTTATAATAAACGTAACTAAAATAACCTTGAAGGTTTTTGGATGTTCAATATTGAAAAAACATCCTCCATCATTAATATCTAAACCACTATATCCTTAGAATATTTTTCCCAAATAAATATACAGATATAAATTATTATAATGATAGAATGATATAATAATGATATGATAGGAATTTAGGAATACTAACATATGATACTATAGAATATGAAACTTTTCTTAGAACATTAGGATCAACTAATGAGTTATTTGAGAGGGATTCCCTCACAAATACCTCTAAAGATTCTATGTTATTCAAAAAGGGGTGAACATTGAAAATAAGAAATATAAACATCATGAAGAATAAATTATAGAACTCAAACCCCATGGGATATAACATAATTCATTAAATAATAATAAAAACAATTTAAATATATTTGAAATCCAACACTTAAAAAATTATAAACTAACAATCCCATTTCTTTTTGAATACACAAGTGAAATTCACCGCATCTCTCCAAGAGTGTCTTATAAAAAATCATTTATAAAAGAACATTTTTTCTTCAAAACAATATTTAAAACCACTTGATTTTTTTTTATAAAAAATAATTTAATATATAAATATTTCACAACATCCCATTTTAAAACATTTTACACATTAACTCTTTAAAATATTCGAATTAGTCATTCTTAGCATTTCATAAAAATGATAAAAATAATTAATTCTATATCATTTCCACAAGATACCAATATATTTCTCATATTGTACTCATTATTTTAAATAAAAAATATTAAAAACGTTTCTAAAATAATATATAATTTTGAATGTATTTACATTAATTTTTATAAAAAGTTACACCTTTTAATAATCAATTTTCAAATATTTCTATTTATAATTTATAATTCAAATTTTCCAAAAAACACTAATATGACTCCACTAATCACAATATGTACAAGTAAATGAAAATAGAAATATCTCATATTCCACATAGAAAAAAATTCCAAAATCATATTATATTTTTACAATGAAAGGACTAAATTCATGTTCGAGCCAACTATATGCTAACAACACGATGCCCAATAGAATTCACCTGCATCAAAGGTCGTCAAAATTGTATACAAACCATATACTAGTAAAACATACCACAATGGTACTCCCTATTTCCATTAAAAATATAAAAACAACAAAATTTAAAGACCAAAACTCTACAAAAAATAATAAGAAACAAGATCAATGAAAAGATAGATACATCATATACAACCCTTTAAACTCATATCTCATCAAAAATAGTGGTGATCAAATAATTATAATGGGCATTCTTACAGATTTCATAAAATCTTATCACCTATTATCCAATCATCCCCAAGTTACAAGACATACCTCCTTTGATATAATTTTTTCATGAATCATCCCAGACAATTCTTGAACATGATAACAGAGCATGTTATGGAAAGGCCCAAAATATATTTTCAATCCCTATTGGCTAGTAAAAGGTTCCTCCACATCAATAAAAATTCCATGGGAATAATTTCACCATAAAAAAAATAAAAACTAAGTAGAATAATAACGAATCTACAAGATGGAATAAAAAAATCTAAATATAATAAATAAATCAACCCTTTTGTGTGATACCAGTATACAATGTCAATGTCCAACACTACTTAGAAAAAGGAAATAAATGCAAAAATCAACCAATAGAAAGTCTCACTGTTAAAATGAGGTAGTTCCATACACACCTCCATCATATAACCCTAATCATGAAATTTGAGGATATCTTATATAATAAAACACCTTAATAAACTTATAATATATGAAGGTGTGAGCTAAAAATCTATGTTGGTCACCTCCTACTAACCATTAAATTAACACTAAAAATAAATAAATTTCATACATGCTTAAAAATATGGAAATAAAACTAGGTTTTTTATATTTCTTTCCATAAAACAATTATTAATATATTTTACATGAAAAAATCCCTTATTAAAAAAGTAGAGACTCTTTATAAATTAAACCATATTTTATATAGTTTTAAAAAATTAATTCATTTATTGAATTTAAAATGGTTTTATGGAAAATTTCTATTGAAAAATATATATTCAATAACAAATCAAAATAACCATACATAGAAAGAAAACATATTTTTCATCATTGGGGAATCGTAGATAATCTTGTGAAATAATCTAATATAGAGCTAACATGTTCATCAATGAATAAATTTACCTATGTGAGATAAAATTTCATATCAATCGATTGTGATATAACATTGATCTTACACTTCCTAAACTAATAGAGGCAATCTTACTATTGGTTGATATATGTCATATTTTGGGACACCATTAATAGAAAAATTCCAAATTAGTTCACATGTTTACCTAGACATCCAATCCAACCAAATTATACCCTAATACATGAAAATTTATGTGATAATTTCAAGGTAATAAACATACCACTTAGTCATTTTATAAAAAATCATTTAACTTTCTGAAACCTATGAACTCCAACATTAGAACACGCCCATTAATCAACAATAACACCAAAATTTAGCATCCTTATATAGAACCATTACTTACATGGAATTAAACAATCATTAATACTCATTACATATTCAGGGTCATGATGCATGGGTTTTATTTATAATAAATCATAGAAAATATCCAACTACTCATTGATATCAATATGTAAAACCAAAATCAACAACTCCCCATTGAATAACATTGAATATAAGTCAAAATTGAATTCATTTAATATAAAACATGAACTAATTTCCTAAAAATAGTGAATACACCTGATTTATAGAAATAAACCTTTTAAATTAATTTTGAATTCAACATCGTAAATAATTTCAAGAACAATTATCAAGAGATAAAAAAAATTCCAAAACTATTTGTTATTTACCAAAAATGAATTTTAGGAAAAATTCATATGAAAACCCCCGTTTTCTCACATTAATAAATCTCAAGAAGGAAATATTGTTTAATATAGATACCTATAAATATATTTTAACATATAATGAAATTGAATACTCATGACAAAAATACAAGTTAATCATAGATTTAATTTTAATTAGAGAGGAATGGTACACTTACCTCAAAACATTAGATTTCTTAAAAATAGAATTGAATCCAAAAGTTAATGATTTGGAGGGATACTAGGAAAAATTATGGAACCATATTCTATGAAACCTAAATCATGTGACTCAAATTCAAAAAACTCTATATAAATGGCGAATCTGGGAATCACATATCAGGATAAACCTTAAGGATATAAACAAAGATAATTATATATATGTATTACTCTTCCAATCCCTTCAATTTATCCTTATGATATCCCAATATATCATGTCAATACACATAAATGTATCCATTATAACCCTAAGCGATGATTATTTTCAAGAACAACGTATGATATCTAGAACAAAAACAAAGAATATAGTCATACCTTTAATTTTAAAAATAAAACACCCTTATATATAATGAAAAACTCATATATATATATATATTAATAGCCAAAATCACCCAAATGGAGTCTCTAGTTTGAGAGTTGAAGACATAGGGGAAATAATAAGGGTATCATCAGACATTTGATGTCTAAAAATAAAATTTCTTAATTAATTATTGTCATCACATGGTTTAGTCATATTGTTTGGTAAATTATGCACATATAAAAATCCCAAGAATAAGATTCATGGTCTGGGCACATGGTATTCATAATCCATGAACCTCCTATATGGAATGACTATTCTTTAAAAATTTATTACTCACACTATTACCTAGATAGGGTGTATAATTTTATCTAACCATATTCAATAAATAATTAACTAAAAATAGAAATATTGTTTTAAAAAAGTTCATTTAATGGATGAAAAAGATACCAAACAAAAATATGAACAATATAAATGATCATTTATTTCATAATGTGACATAAGTGTGTGAAAAGTTATTATAATTTATCCATAAAATTCATAATTCCATTACAAAGTCTTTTAAATATATTTTGATATTATATTATTTTTCTTATACTTTATTAGGAATTTACCCTAATGATACCATCAAAATTATTTATTTTCATGTACTATGGTAATTTATTTTGAAAACATTTATTAAATATATTTCTTTCCCATGGGTTAATTAAGCTATAATGGAATTGGGAATATTTTTATGATCATGTGGAATAGATATGTTTGGATTTTAATTATGGGTTGGCTGTAAACATAAATATATATCCCTCTAATTCATTTGGAAAATGTTTTAATATCATGAGATAAACATAATGGGACAATATAGTGATTCCAATAATCTATTGTAATCTCTAAAACATTTTTTGGGAATGAAGAGTAAACCTAATCCACTATAGGACTCTATCAACTATGGGATATGATGGTCTTGGTGTTTGACCTCAACATAGAAAATGATTTTATATTATTATATGTGTACCACATTATTATTCCTATGTTATTTTTTCATGGATTATGATTATTGAGTCGTGATTCCACTCTCCTATTACTCATGTATTTTATTATTCCAAAATGATTATTCCACCACCCATGATTTACTATATCTACATTATTGGATATGATTATCTTTTTTTATGTTGATGTACCATGAATTTTTTATCCTACCCAAATGTTTATTTTAACCTCACTTATAACCCTCAATTATTTTCTTACATGTTTACACATATTTATCATCGTAAGAAACACTTGTTATGATTTTATTTACATTAATTATATTTAATATTTATAGGTATCGTATGTAGATAAAGGTATCATGTGCAGATAACATTTTTTGGAGACATTTCATATTTTTTGAAAAATAATTTGATTATGTATATAGTCTCTAAAGACAATAAACCTATAGGTGATGTGGTGTGTTTTATTTTTTTATGTAATGAATATTAATTTAAAATTACATTACATTCATGGTTGTTGTTCTTGGGTTTCATTATTTTTTTTCATAGTGGGGTTTATTTATTTTCAGGTACCAAGTTACATAGAATAATAGAATTAATCTTAAAAATAATATGTTAATACAAATGTGGTATTATATGAAATTAAAATCCCAAAGGATGAAATGATGGTATCATAATTTTTAATATCATTTGATTTATTTTATTTTTCATTGATTACATGATGTAATTACTGTTTATTAGTACTCATGCTAAGGATTTTGATTTTAATATGGGAGGAAATATAGAATAATGAAATTGGGGTAGTGTTAGGCACATTCCATAGTGAGAAAATATTTTTTAACCAGGTTATATGAATTTAATCATATCGTGAAAATTATATAAGACTATAAATTCACATATCCAATAGATAGATATTTAATTATCCATGAAAACATCTAGTGGTATGATAATTGCATCCCATGTCTACAAATCCAGTCTAATTGTGTTTTTTTTTGATTTTGATTATTTCAAATATTATTTTCCTACATTTAGTATAATTTAATGTTATTTTGGGTATGAATTAATTCCATCCACATATATACCATATTAACTATCTTGATACAAATTTTAAATATCATGTCCCAATTCAACATTTAAGCTTCTATTGATTCAAATCTGACCATGATATCTATATGAAAATTTCATCATTTATATGGGTTTTAATACCTAATCCTGATGGGTATTCATCTAAAATGGTGATATTGAAACATAATATATAAGATATTTAAATTTTGAATAAGAAAATTTTATTTTTTCATGAATATTTTATTTGTATTGCAATAAATTTTGAGGTTGGGTTTTCCGAAAAAAATTGACACTGTATTATCTGTATATCAAAGATTCTTTCTAGAATAGAAAATATTGAATTGGAGGAATTTTCGAATAACGTCTAAGATAATATGGAAAAGGGTTTTATATTTATAATTGCTTCAACATGTTGTGTAACAACCCTCTTAATTTAACAAAAAGATGGATCAATGTGTCTCTATATTGATTATCATCATCATGATCAATAATAAGTACCCTCAATCCCATGAAGATGAATTATATAATATTCTCTAAGGGGATAAATAATTTTCAAATATTTTCATTCAATATTTATATAATAAATTATGTGTGAAAGGATATGTATTATGTAATACATCCTTTCTTAATAAAATTTTTGAACTATGATTTCATATAGATGCAATTTGGATACACAAATACCCCAAATATCTTCATGGATTGGTTTAATAGTGTCTTTATAGATTATAGAAGTCAATTTTTTGTAATATTTATAAGTGATAATATCATATTTATTTTTTAAATAGTTAAATAATAATGATTATTTGTGTTTTATTATGAAGAACATGATATAGGAGAAACTGTAATCCAAATTTAGGTTGTGAGAAATCTACCTACATAAATATTAATCATCATGTAATCTATTATTAAGTTGTGGTATTTATGTGGGTCCCTAAAAGATAAATTTGACATACTAATGGTGTAAAAACCTAATAATTTATGATATATTTACTTTTAAATAAATTCAATATCTTTGATAGCTTGCGATGCACGCAACACTAGGTTTAAACAAATTGAAATGCACTGTGTTGCATTTGTTGTCACTGAGACATGTTGTTGTCTTAGAATGAATGGATGTAAAGAATTGTCAAGATGTGAATGCCAAAGGTTGTGATGGTGTTGGTGGTGAAGGAGAATGGCCATGGTACTAAGATGCATGTCACTTAGGAGATTCACTAAGTGACATAGGATGTTGTGGTTGAAACATTCTCTATGGAAATCAGACGATTGTTGAACTGCTCTTTAAATTCTAAGAACTTGTATCAACTGGATACAAAGTCACAACAATGTTTGAAGACCATGCATTGTATTGACAATGCATGAGGATATGAAGATGATCTATCCACAATCACTGAGTGGATGAAGTGGATTAATGAAGTCCATGCACTATCACTAAGTGCATGTGAACATGAAGAAGATCCAACTTGATCTCTTATTGGATCATAGAAGCATGTTGAAGAATTATTTGATTCAGGAGCTTCGGTTGAAGATGAAGAACCTTCGGGAATTCCACATTCTATGTATTGAATAAATGTTGAAGAGAATTGGAGGAATTCTAATGAAGAAGAAGAAATAAAGAAGAGGAGATGAGAAGAAGAAGAGTTGTGGCATTTGGCATTTTCACTTGGTTACTTTGTTTTTATACAAAGTCCTAAGTGTTTTACTTAGCAAAAAATATGGCCACCAAGGAGGCCAGCCGAGGGATCACCCAAGGCACATATGGGCCTAAGGCGCCACGCCCATGGGGAACCCTCAAGGCCAAGGCGCTCCCTGAGGCAGAAGGGCGGGGCCGTGTATAAGCCCCGAGGCCACGCGGTGATGAAGCCCGCGCAGCGCGCGCGCCCGAGGGCACGCATAGTGGGCGCCAGTGGCGCGCCCGCAGGGAGCAGAGTGGGCGCAAGAGCGCGCCCGCAGAGAGAACCCGGTGCGGGGCGGCACCGGGAGGGGAGAAGTTCAATTGCTGAGTGGAAGGCAGCGCTTGGGTAATAAGCCGCGTGAAAACAAGAGGCCGTTTCGATGTGGGACGCGGAAAAATTCCCGGGAGCGCATCCTGGCCGCATGATTGATCGCGCGCCAGATCGGAGCCGCACATCTGATCCGTGGCGAGGCGATCTGATCCCAGCCGTCCGATGTATTTCAAACATCTGATCCAACGGCTAAGAGACCGTCCTCTTCCTCGAGCTCGAACGAAGACCACCCGCGAGCTCCGTTCGAACCAGAGGCCTCCCCGACGACCTATTTCGAGTTCCCGGCCACCATTGCCGAAACTGAGACCTCCATTGAGCTCGTCTAGACCTACCGAACACGATCATGCACAAAAATAGACTTGCATGCAACAAATGAGAAAATTCGATGAAGGCCGAAGGCAAACGAAGTGCCGAGGCCTCGGTGTGTTCGTGATTTGCATGGATTGGAAGAAAAGAGGCCGTGCATGCATTCTAAGTTGCATGCACGTGAAGAAGACCGAAGAAAAATAAAAATGGAACCCACGTGAAATAAAAAGAAAAACAAGATTCACAGAATCTTGAATACCCGAAAACTTCGGGAATTCAAGCGGAAGATAAGGAATCCCTCTGCCTATGAAAAGAGAGGTCGAGGCATTGGAGAGGCTTGCTGATACTTTGAGAAACGTGAGTCCTGTGAGAGCACCCTTGTGCCTCGTGAAGAATTGAGCTGCGCGTCCCCTGCGCGGCAGAGAAGCCCGGAGCCATTTTTGGCTTCGTGAAGTCCCTTTTGTGCACTCCTTGCGCAAAAGAAGAAAGGGAGTCCCCTACGCGCTAATTTTTTGCGCAGTAGGAAGAACTCGTGGCCGAAACACCTTGTGCGCCCGAGGCTTGTTCCCTCTCTGCCCGCACCCTTGCGTGGCAGGAGGAATACCCCGCGGGTGTTGCACTTGCACACCCCGCGGCAGTGGCACTCGCGCGGCACTTGCGCACCCTTGTGCCTTGTGGCTTGCGCGACCCGCGGCTCAAGCACACCTTGCGCGGTGAGGCAGTGGGGTGTTGCATCTTGCACGCCTTCCTTGCACCCAAGGAGTTCGGGCTGTGTGTGCAAAAACAGAAGAAGGCAGTGTTGAAGAAGAGAAGCTGCACCCTTGCACACCTCCTTTGAGTTCGGGAGGAGTATAACTACACCTACAGGTTAAGTGTTTGAAGGCAGTGAAGGCCACCACATCTTGTGTGTGTGTGCAATTGAAGAACCCGAACCCAAGTGTGTGCTAAACAAAGTGGAGGCTGTAGCCTTTGGTATGTGCAAGAAGAAGTGAAGGCCAAGTCATGTGTGTGCAACAAGTGAAGACCACAACTCAACCTATGTTGTGTGTGTGTGCAAATTAAAATAAGTGGCCGAACCTTGGTGTGTGTGCAAAAAAAAGTGTGTACACACTAAGAAGAAGAGAAGATATCCACACTAGTGTATAACACACATTTATGTGTGTAATCAAAAGAGAATAAAGTGTGTGAAGTTTAGTGAGAAGGTGTGTGCTTAAAGATACTACACCCTTTGTGGGTTTATTGCACCAAGAGAAGAAAGAGGGAAGTGCATGCTTGCATGCATGCACGTGCACACGTGAACAAAGCTAAATCAGGTTGTGTGCATCTGAGTTGTCCAAGACAGAAGATCTTGAAGTATTGAGAAGGCCATGCAGTCAGTGCATGAGGAGGCAGAGTTTCCATGAACTCAGTGCATGAAGATGATTTGAAGTGAGACTCGACCAGACTGAAGTTAAAGATATCAGTTGTCTGAGTATTCAGTAGTTGGAGAGAAGCCGGGTCATCCTGAGAAGAAGGAGATAATGCCTGAGCAAGACGAGAATACCTGATCATCACAAGTGATCAGAGGTACAGAGCAAGGCCATCAGTCTTTATCCCAGACTGCTGAAGATACTTGAAGAGCTGAACAAGAAGAAGAGCTACTCGTGTGACTCGAGCAGCCAGGAGAAGACCCCTGTGAGACTCAGGGTGGAGGAAGTCTCCAGTGGGATTCTGGAGCAGGCCAGTGGGACTCTGGTAACACTGTGGGACGCAGTATAAAGACCCTCCTGTGGGACTCAGGAGAGATACAGTGGGAAGCTGTATCGACCATTGTAATACTAACAGATTATAATGGGAGAATCTATGCTGGGAGAGCATGGCAAGGATGTAGGCATTTGGTGCCGAACCTTGTAAATCCTTGTGTCCTATGCCTTTTCATTACTGCATTATCCGGGAAAGGTTGAGAGACATAAGAAGAGTGGATCGAGGCCTTAACAAGACATAGAGGTTTAATTGATTAAGAATCAATTAGTCAAAAGTTTTAAAGGATCACTGATTCACCCCCTCCCCCTCTCAGTGATTCACACTGATCTGGGCACTTCAATTGGTATCAGAGCGAGGTTACCTCTAAAAGATCCAAGGGAGTCTTTATGAAGTGCAGATTTGAGGAAATGAGTGACCAGCCTCAAATGGAGATATCTTCCAAGACTCAGAAAAATAGAAAGAAGAAACAGGCCAAGAAGATGAAGAAAGCCTGTCCTAGCTGTGATGAAGTTGGAAAAATGAAATATCTTCAAAGTGCAATCGAATATCTTCAGAAGGCAGTCCCCAAGGAAGTGGCAATGTGTAAAGCTACAGGCATCCTTGAACTTCAAGAAGAAAAATTACAGCTAGAAGAAGAAGCCAATACAATGGAAGATCAGTTGGCTAAAAGGGTTGGCATAACCAACACTCTCAGAAAGCTGGTGAAGGCTAAAGATGAAACCGTTTCGCTTTGCAATGAAAGATATGAAGACACTACTGAAGAATTGCAAAGAAGCCTTTCTGAGAAAGAATTCTTTATGATATTGGTCAAAGATGTTTTCCATGCACTGGAAAAGAGGCATAAAGTGTCAATGAATGTCAGAGATTCTCAACTCAAAGACAAAGTCAAAATGCTAAAGGAGCTTGACAACTCATTGCATGAAATAAAGAAGGTGCATGATGACCAGATGGAACAGCTGAAACAGAATTGGGAAGGTAGGATAAGATTGGTTGAGGATGAGAAGAACTCCCTCAACATGAAATGCTTTGAACTGGAGGTGATATTGAAAAATCTGCAATCACCCAAAGCTGAAGCCTCCCAGTCAGATGAAAGAAGAAATGTTGCCACTCAAGTGAGCTTTGAGAATGATGATTCTAAAAGAAAGACATCCTCTAATAAAAGGGCAACAACTTCTAAAAAGAAGGTACCATCCATACCATCTTGTACACATGATTCTAAAAGTGTTTCTATTAAAAGTGCAGGATGGAAGAATAAATCCAAACAAGTATGGATGAAGACAGTGAAGAAAGAATGCTCTCCTGAAACAACACAGCAAGTCAAGAAAAGTACCCAACAATCAAAAGGACTGAAGAGGTCAGGATTTGTGGGTCAGTGTTGGTGTTGTAATAAGTATGGGCACTGTGCAAAGGATTGTTGGTATAATCAACTGAATGTCAAAGCACAAAGGAAGCCCATGCCAAGGGGGAGCAAGCCAGAAGAAAAGTAGCAGCATCCACAGGTCCAGAGACATCTGTTTACTGCAAATAGATTTGGATTGCTTGATAACATCTGGGATGTGTGCAAAAGTGGTCAAATAGATACATGCCAATCTCCAACTGTATCCAGAGCTCAAAAGAATAGAAGATCACTGAACCTGGCTAAAATGGAATCCTTGGGAAGAAAGCATAAGAATGTGGAAGATGCTCCCAAGAAGATTTTGAAAAAGGAAGAGAAGTCCTTGGAGTCTAAATCCAAGAAGGGTGATGCATCCAGAAGGACCACCAAGAAAACATGCTTCTACTGTGGGAAGAAAGGACATATCATGGATCTTTGTAAAGAATCCATGAAATTAAATAGAAGCAGACTGGACTCAAAAAGACAATCAATCCAGAAGAAGAAGAAGGGATTCATTGAAAACAAGTTGCCTAAGAATGGTAGCTTGACAGCATCTAAAGAACCATGTGGAACTTCCAGAACTGGGGCCACTCTTCCAAATGATTTACTTGTCATATGGCCACATCAGTTGCAACTTGCCAAAGATCTGCAAAAAGCTGAAGATAGAGTTCTGGCAATTGCTAAGGCAAAAGGGAAGAAGAAGATTTCACATGAAGATGTTTTGAGAACCACACCAGCACAATCATCAATGAAGATCAAATGTGCAAGTGTGAAGACTGGCGAAAATGGGACATCTCGGTTGAGAGAATATTCTCAACCTTGTTGTTCACATTGATGAACCAAGGAGGTTCCATCTTATTCCCTTATACTAGTGGTATTTACATGTGGTGACATTGCAGGGAATTGAAGATGATGATCATTCTCAACTGGAGGATGGTTTGGACAGAATGGAGTGCACCCCTTGAGGGGGATCCAATCTGGAGAAGATGATGTTCTGAAATTAATATCATCTTGAGAAAGTAGATGAAAGGGGGAGCTTTATCTTTGCACCTGAACATTCTAATGTGTTTTGTGAAGTATGTGCAGGATTCAGCAATTCATTGAATATCTGAAAAATTCAACCCCTAAGCATGATCTCACATGTATTGTGAATGTTGGACAACATTGAGTTACTTGGTTATATCACTCTTGTTTTCTACACCGGGTTAGCCCAAGTAGACTTAGAGTTGATTTACTAAAGGTTCTTTGCTAAAGAGAACATGTGACATCATCTCTCTCTCATTGTTTTTCAAAGAAAATACTTTTCAAAGGGAGGAAGAGATTGTTGAAAGAGAACCACACCACACCTTTGCATTTGGTTGCCAATAAGGGGGAGAAATATTGGCACACATATTGACCCATTCATATGTTCTGTAGAAGTGTATTGACAACAAATACAAAGGGGGAGATTGAAATGCACTGTGTTGCATTTGTTTTCAATGAGACATGTTGTTGTCTTAGAATGAATGGATGTCAAGAATTGTCAAGTTGTGAATGCCAAAGGTTGTGATGGTGTTGGTGGTGAAGGAGAATGGCCATGGTACTAAGATGCATGTCACTTAGGAGATTCACTAAGTGACATAGGATGTTGTGGTTGAAACATTCTCTATGGAAATCAGACGATTGTTGAACTGCTCTTTAAATTCTAAGAACTTGTATCAACTGGATACAAAGTCACAACAATGTTTGAAGACCATGCATTGTATTGACAATGCATGAGAAGATGAAGATGATCCATCTACAATCACTGAGTGGATGAAGTGGATTAATGAAGTCCATGAACTATCACTAAGTTCATGTGAACATGAAGAAGATCCAACTTGATCTCTTATTGGATCATAGAAGCATGTTGAAGAATTATTTGATTCAGGAGCTTCGGTTGAAGATGAAGAACCTTCGGGAATTCCACATTCTATGCATTGAATAAATGTTGAAGAGAATTGGAGGAATTCTAATGAAGAAGAAGAAATAAAGAAGAGGAGATGAGAAGAAGAAGAGTTGTGGCATTTGGCATTTTCACTTGGTTACTTTTTTTTATACAAAGTCCTAAGTGTTTTACATAGGAAAAAATATGGCCACCAAGGAGGCCAGCTGAGGGATCACCCAAGGCACATATGGGCCTAAGGCGCCACGCCCATGGGGAACCCTCAAGGCCAAGGCGCTCCCTGAGGCAAAAGGGCGGGGCCGTGTATAAGCCCCGAGGCCACGCGGTGATGAAGCCCGCACAGCGCGCACGCCTGTGGGCATGCATAGTGGGCGCCAGTGGCGCGCCCGCAGGGAGCAGAGTGGGCGCAAGAGCGCGCCCGCAGAGAGAACCCGGTGCGGGGCGGCACCGGGAGGGGATAAGTTCAATTGCTGAGTGGAAGGCAGCGCTTGGGTAATAAGCCGTGTGAAAACAGGAGGCCGTTTTGATGTGGGACGCGGAAAAATTCCCGGGAGCGCATCCTGGCCGCACGATTGATCGCGCGCCAGATCCGAGCCACACTTCTGATCCGCGGCGAGGCGATCTGATCCCGGCCGTCTGATGTATTTCAAACATCTGATCCAATGGCTAAGAGACCGTCCTCTTCCTCGAGCTCGAACGAAGACCACCCGCGAGCTCCGTTCGAACCAGAGGCCTCCCCTACGACCTATTTCGAGTTCCCGGCCACCATTGCCGAAACCGAGACCTCCATTGAGCTCGTCTAGACCTACCGAACACGATCATGCACAAAAATAGACTTGCATGCAACAAATGAGAAAATTCGATGACGGCTGAAGGCAAACGAAGTGCCGAGGCCTCGGTGTGTTCATGATTTTTATGTATTGGAAGAAAAGAGGTCGTGCATGCATTCTAAGTCGCATGCACGTGAAGAAGACCGAAGAAAAATAAAAATGGAACCCGCGTGAAATAAAAAGAAAAACAAGATTCACAGAATCTTGAATACCTGAAAACTTCGGGAATTCAAGCGGAAGATAAGGCATCCCTCTGCCTATAAAAAGAGAGGCCGAGGCATTGGAGAGGCTTGCTGATCCTTTGAGAAACGTGAGTCCCGTGAGAGCACCCTTGTGCCTCGTGAAGAATTGAGTTGCGCGTCCCCTGCGTGGCAGAGAAGCCCGGAGCCATTTTTGGCGTCGTGAAGTCCCTTTTGTGCACTCCTTGAACAGAAGAAGAAAGGGAGTCCCCTGCGCGCTAATCTTTTGCGCAGCAGGAAGACCTCGTGGACGCAACACCTTTCGCGCCCGAGGCTTGTTCCCTCTCTGCCCGCACCCTTGCGCGGCAGGAGGAAGACCCCGCGGGAGTTGCACTTGCACACCCCGCGGCAGTGGCACTCGCGCGGCACTTGCGCACCCTTGTGCCTTGTGACTTGCGTGACCCGCGGCTCAAGCACACCTTGCGCGGTGAGGCAGTGGGATGTTGCGTCTTGCGCGCCTTCCTTGCACCCAAGGAGTTCGGGCTGTGTGTGCAAAAACAGAAGAAGGCAGTGTTGAAGAAGAAAAGCTGCACCCTTGCACACCTCTTTTGAGTTCGGGAGGAGTATAACTACACCTACGGGTTAAGTGTTTGAAGGCAGTGAAGGCCACCACATCTTGTGTGTGTGTGCAATTGAAGAACCCGAACCCAAGTGTGTGCTAAATTTGGTATGTGAAAGAAGAAGTGAAGTCCAAGTCTTTTGTGTGCAACAAGTGAAGACCACAACTCAACCTATGTTGTGTGTGTGTGCAAATTAAAATAAGTGGCCGAACCTTAGTGTGTGTGCAAACCAAAGTGTGTACACACTAAGAAGAAGAGAAGATATCCACACTAGTGTATAACACACATTTATGTGTGTAATCAAAAGATAATAAAGTGTGTGAAGTTTAGTGAGAAGGTGTGTGCTTAAAGATACTACACCCTTTGTGGGTTTATTGCACCAAGAGAAGAAAGAGGGAAGTGCATGCTTGCATGCATGCACGTGAACACGTGAACAAAGCTAAATCAGGCTGTGTGCATCTGAGTTGTCCAAGACAGAAGATCTTGAAGTATTGAGAAGGCCATGCAGTCAGTGCATGAGGAGGCAGAGTTGCCATGCACTCAGTGCATGAAGATGATTTGAAGTGATACTGGACCAGACTGAAGTTAAAGATATCAGTTGTCTGAGTATTCAGTAGTTGGAGAGAATCCAGGTCATCCTGAGAAGAAGGAGATAAAGCCTGAGAAAGACGAGAAGACCTGATCCTCACAAGTGATCAGAGGTACAGAGCAATGCCAGCAGTCTTTATCCCAGACTGCTGAAGATACTTGAAGAGCTGAACAAGAAGAAGAGCTACTCGTGTGACTCGAGCAGCCAGGAAAAGACCCCTGTGAGACTCAGGGTGGAGGAAGTCTCCAGTGGGATTCTGGAGCAGGCCAGTGGGACTCTGGTAACACTGTGGGACGCAGTATAAAGACCCTCATGTGGGACTCAGGAGAGATACGGTGGGAAGATGTATCGAACATTGTAATACTAACAGATTATAATGGGAGAATCCATGCTGGGGGAGCATGGCAAGGATGTAGGCCTTTGGTGCTGAACCTTGTAAATCCTTGTGTCCTGTGCCTTTTCATTACTGCATTATCCGGGAAAGGTTGAGAGACATAAGAAGAGTGGATCGAGGCCTTAACAAGCCATAGAGGTTTAATTGATTAAGAATCAATTAGTAAAAAGTTTTAAAGGATCACTGATTCACCCCCTCCCCCTCTCAGTGATTCACACAGATCTGGGCACTTCACAAATCATCAAACTCTATTAAAAAATAATTTATATATTACAATTATAACATTGATATTAAGTTTTTATGTATGAATAGGACTAACTAAATTAGAATAATTATGGTTATATATTTATTAGATAAAAATTAAAATTCAATTGAAGGAAAAAAATAATGGTTATATGAAAAACTGTATTTTTTTAAAAGTATGTTTAGTCGTAGTTTCCACGCATAATTTAAAAATATTTTGTTATGAGTTTTTGAATCTGTATTAGATAAAATGAAAAAAAATTAAACCATTCAATCAAAATTGTCTTAGTTTTACTTTTTAGATTATTAAGGAATGTTTTATTTTTCAATTAATATTAAAAATAATGATTTTTTTAAAACATCCTTTTCATTTAAATTATTAAAAAAGTTCAATTTTATTTTAAATTGTGTTTACATTATCATTAATTAAATAATATTATAATTTTAGGGACTTTTATTTTTTTTTTCATTTGTAATTTCAGAAGAATTTTGATTTTTTTTATTTTAGGTAGTTTTGAGTCGTAAAATGGTCATTTTATCATATATGATGATCTCATATATATTTTTACTTCTTCATTGGCCTTGGAATATGTTTTGTAACCCAGGAAAAAAGTTTAGTGTAATTTTAATGAGTTTGAGTTTTTTACAGACTATTAATTAATTCAATAATTATTTATTAAATTATTTTTTCTATTTTGGGTTGATGCATATTTTTCCCTGAGCATTAGATTTAGTTTTTGACTCTGTGGTTGAGTCTGAAATGGGGGGTTTAGAAAAAGAGAGTTACAAACTCACTTTGTGTTTTGGGACTGAAAATCAGTGTTTATTGGGAAGTTAGTTAATTAAAATTAATAAAACACCCCCACCACACACACACATTTGGGGTTCCAATGCATATAAGTATAAGGGATGGGAGACCCCTTAAGTGCAACAGTCGGTCTAAGAGGGGAGTTGGAGGAGGTTCCATCGACTTTGTCCATGGGGTATATCAGTATTAGATCAAGGTGTAGAGGCTTCTAGAAGATGATTTGGAACCCAAGCATCAACATTTACTCCCTAAAGAAGGTCAATTTTTTATTTTTATTCACTTATCATCTTAGATAAATTATACTTCATGATTTATATATCTTTTATGACATTTAATGACACCATGGGGTTGATATGTGATTATTTTATAAAAAACGTGGGGTTTTTTAGGAATACAAGAGTTTCCTATTCAGAAACCCCAACTAAAAATTGTGTGGTTTTAGTAACACAAATTGTGTGTTATTCCTCTATAGGGAATTAGAGAAAAGGCACTAAATGCGGTGTAGTCTGGAGAAAATGTTGTACAGTTTCACTTGGAATTTGATCGAGTACAAGCCCAAATAACCCATGTAGGGGAAGGGACATGATTGTGTTGGGTACTTGGACAAACCCGTGTGTGGGTGACACACCATGTGTGAGTTCATGACTCGATAGGGATATATGGACATGCCATGTGAGGTACACTAGTAGGTAACTCATGTAGGGGGTAGGTTGTGTACCTAAAATACACAATAGGTACTTATATTATACATGCAGTATTTGGCTGGAGTACACACCCTTGTGGGATGATGGGAGCACACAAAATGTGCTCAGGTATATATGATATTTGATTCTCCTTGGTAACCCTTTAATGGGTTTTAGGTGTTTAGTGACTCAAAATTATAATTGGACTTATGGGTAGTTCATTATCAGAGTTTTTCTTGGTCAATCGCGATGGTGGAATGTTTTCTTCATATAGAGGTCATATTAATGGTTTTTTGGACCATGATATTTTAGAAGGAGTATTTCATTATGTTTTGGATTCAAAATCCATTGGGGTGATGTTTTGTGAGGTGGGAGGCCCAATTAAGGGTTGTGATCTCGACGATTGGACAAACCTGAGCTTTCCATGGAGTTTAACTTGAGGTTCCATGGATGGGTCTCAATGGGTGGGATTGAGTAGTATCTTTAGGGAGATCTTAACTAAACCCTACATATTGGGTCTAGTTGTTCAAGGGATAAAATAGTTTAGGTTTAGATCCTATGTTTTAGGATTAGTATAGTTAGAGGCATTGGGATTGGTTGGCATCATTGGACGGTGGTTACGTTCAGGTGTTATTGTGGTGTTGATTTAGTTCTAGGGTACTCCTGAGGATTACCCTTGTGGGATGGATTATGATCATGAGATCATTGAATTTTATGGTTGGCTATTAAAAATTAACACATGACACATGTTCTCTTTTCAATGTCTTATTGTCATGTTGTTGATCGAGGATCAATTGATGTCCATTATGGTCCAGTTGAGGAAATTTTTGTGACAATTTTTGACTTGAGAGTTTGGTTATTAACGTGAATTATGATGGGAAGCCTTATCTTGAGTACTAGTTATGTGGATATCAAGAGGGGTTCCTCTATTTTTGTGTGTTATCTTTGGACCACGTACAGATCCGATAGCTAGAATGACCCAAATCATGTGCACGTGCATAAGTAGTTTGGTTATGGATGTTTCCATGGGTCCTAGGATAATGTATCTGTTGACAGGGATGAGATGATTCTAGGTGAGATGGATATATTTTCTATCCTTGTTATTTTTTATTTTTTGAAGATGAGTCTTGGATTTTTGAAATGGTATGGTTTGATATGGTTGGGTTGTCACATTTTGGAACCTAGTTTGTTAGTAAGGATTCTGATGGATGATATTGTTGGACATATGTTCCATAAGGATGGTTTCAGAAATCCTGGATTAAGATTGTTTGAATGAGGCTCCATATTAGTACAAATTGTTTTTTTATGATTGGATTTCTAGACCGAGGTTACATACGTGTTCTTTTATACAGTTGAGTATAGTTTATGTGACCTCACATGTGTGTGGTTTGATTTTGGACTGATGTTCTAGAAACATGAGTTAAACTACAGATAATGAGTTAGACTAAGGCTCTAGACACTAATTGTATACTTCATGGTTGGAGTTCTATACCAATGTTCTAGGAACCACTGGTGTTATGTATAAATGGTTGATGTACTAGGGTTTCATTCATGTATAGTATACTATATGAATTAGGTGTAAGACTGAGGTTCTAGACACTGATGTTATAGTTTATGTTTATCCACTAGAATCATTTTCTGGGAAATTATGGTATAAAAGATGGGATGGATGGGGGACTGATTCTCTACATCCATGGTTTAGGTGTTAGACTAACACTTCATGCATGACTGATTTTAGATATGGTTTAGGTTCTATACTAATTCTTGAGGAATGACTAGTTTGGTGTAAAGATAATGTGTTTGATTGATGATCCCATCATTATTTATTATAATACAAGAGAATAGATGTTAGACTACTGGTCTAGGTTTGGTATTATTTTTTGTGGTAATTGGGATAGGTATGTTGAGGTTCCAAGTATGAGATAATGTTTCGTTCATGAAGACATGGTAGGGTATGACTAAGACTCGTATCTTAGATGATATGAGTATCATATTATGGGTCCTTAAGATGGTCAGGTTAGTTATTAATTTCATGCATATATAGCTCGTAGGTTTTTAAGGGTGGTTGGTCATTGAGACATATTCAGAGACATCCCAGGATTAGATAACATCATGTATAGTCGATTGATGTCTTATAACCAATGATCTATGGTTGTTTTAATTATTTTTAATTTTAGTTATTTTCGGATAGAATGGGAATATTCCATGATATTTTACTTATGAAAGAAATTTATAGGTTCACAGTCAATGGTGTCCTACTAAAATTTATTTATCAACCCTTGTGCATGAATGTTGGTGTATGTGAAGTCCTTATGTTTTGTTTCAGGTTGATCATGGAAGCCCAATGGATAGTTGAAAGGCCTAGGGCTATGTGGTTGAGAAGGATTCTCTTGTGGAGTTGACTAGTTGGGCTGGAGCAGTATGATTGTGTATTAGAGGCCAGGTATGTGATATTGTCCGAATTTTAGAGTTGGGAATGATGTATTTATTTTTATATTTTTCATATTTTATATTTATTCAACTCAATGGGAGATCATTGTTATATAGATGGCATGGTTGTTCATGCCTATAATGTATATCATTTTTTTAACATATATTTAGTTCAGTTTATATATTCTTCCTATTTTTCTGATAAGTATGATGTTTCATTATTTACTTCTAATTGTGAACTCTGATATGGGTGCATAGTATCATCCTAGTTCCACCATAGACCCATGTTGTTGGTCAGTATGATCTGTCATACGAGGATGTATCCTTGTGTTCTTCTGCAGAACCGGCTCGGGGAATTGATTTTAGTGGCATCTGAGCCAGGATGTTACTAATTGGTATCAGAGAAATTAATTTCTTTTTATTTTACTATTTAGTGTTTATTAAAAAAGATATATAGGGATGTATCTCTTCATGTGATGGATATTAGGGTGCATTGCGAACACTAGTTCTGGTAGGAAGCTAAGGTTTATTGGATTAAGATTGATGTTATCGGTTTGTGATTTCATGGTTGTATTTTATTTTCACATCATGCAATGCACATGTTCTTGGATTTGATGGTTATGATCGATTTTAGGCTCTTGGACCATTGAAAATAGGTAGGTTATTTGTTTTTCACTCATTTATTATAAAGGAAAGAGGTTCCCCAGGCATCTTGATAGGCATGTAAGATCCACATGTTATAGGATTTCTAATATGTGATTTCAAGGATTTATTTATGATTATATGTTGCGTTTATCTACGATGAGGTGCTAGTCATTGATGATGCTAGTGTGGTCCTTGTGTTTGGTTGGTTGAGTGGCCATGGTGGATTTGTAAGTTATATGTTCATGACTATTTTACCACTTAGGGATGTTTTTGGTTTGGGATTGGTCACATTTATTGGTTCTCTAGGGAGTGGTCTGATGTGAAGATACTCATATAGGACAAATTCCCTAGGTGTGAGAAGTTGGTTGGTATATGGAACCATTATGGTGTGGGTCCTTAGAGGAGGGCGTTTTGACTTGTTTATGTCATATGATGATGAGAAAAGTTCATGTCAATTCCCTATGAGTTGTTCCCTTCATAGAGTTGGCATAAACATAGTTGGTTAGTTCAAGTGACTTGATGTGAGACTTGGTCAGTGGGGCTAGGTGGGAGAGCCTAGTTTCCTTTTTTACGTGACTCTAGTGTAGGGATTCATATATATTTAACCTTTGAATGTGACTCATTATAGGTTTTGAATGAGTTATGAGTTATATTGGTTATGTGAGGAATATTTGTTTGCTTGGGACTTTTGAAAAAAAAAGCATGAAGGGTGAACTGGGGTTTTAGGTATAGGATCATTAGATTCATTTCATTTTTTATGAGCACTTGTGTGTCAGTGATTCAGATTTGTGGTTGGTTTTAAGGGTGCAGGTTCATTCAGGTGCCTATCCCAGGAAATGGTTTCAAAAACAGGTGTTCCGTGTGGGTTTGAGCTAGATTGGAATCCCATGAGCTTCTTGAGGTTGGGTGGATAGGGATTGTTAACCAGGTTTCCATGATATGTGTCTCAATGGATCCAGAAAAGGTTTTTTAGTTTGGTAGTACAAGGGCGTGTAATGATTACAAGATTAAGGAATCGGTGATATGAAACCATTGCGATACATTGTCTGATTTGGATTGTGGATTAGACATTACGGGAGTGTACTTTTGAGGTTCTTTAGTTGGAAGGATTCCATGAGTGGGATGAGAATTGTGTCCATTGTGATGAGAGGCCTATTTTCATAGTGAACCGAAGCCCTTGTGATGGATCTATAATATTATGGAATGGATGATGTTATGGAGGTATTATTCTAAAAAATATTAGCATACACAATGTTTTGTGATGATCATGCCTGATATCTTAAAGTCATATTGAACATTCTATGAGAGTGCTATCTTTATGCCATGCTATATAGAGATGTTTCTTTGGGTTTATAATGTTCCTCGTATGAGGTTATGCTCATAGAGCAGTGTGCATGAAGCTATAGAGTGGGAGTTCACCATCATCTTTCTGAAAGGGAGGTCCCTATAACAGGTTAGATAATGAAGAATACTATAGGTGTCATTCTTTTCTTCTAGGAAATAGTGATAGTATATTTTTTGTTTGTTCACTCTGGTGGGAGCAAGATATCTATATCTAGTTATGAGGTTTTTTTGTTACTATGGAATGGGGCATGGAAAACAAGTTTTTTGTTAGGTGATGGTAAGGATAATATTATGGTGGTGAGTACCAAATCAGAAATGGGGTGTGACCCTTGTGAGTGTAGTGTTGAGGATACAATGAGGACCATATAGAACAGGTTGCTGGATCAGTTAGGGTGTGTTTTGATAGGAAACTATAATGGTGGTAATCATCTTGGATTGAAATGAATAGTTATTGATTGGGAAAGAGTTGATTTCTTTAGTTTTACCAACAAATTTGTGTAAACTGTTGGTAAAAAATTTGCCAACGGTTTGGCAAAAAAATTGGAATAGGTTAATTTTACTAACCTATACAAACGTTTCTATATAAACCATTGGGATAGGTTTTAACAATAGCTTACTTCCCCACGGTTTTCAGAACCATTGGTTTAACATGTACCAACGGTTCTGCAGGCATTCCAAACAGTTCAGGACCATTGGGAAAGACCCCATTTCCAGTACTAGACGATATCCCCATGACTTCTTTACGTACAATATACAGGCACTATGAATTCATAGTAATGCCTTTCGGACTCACTAATTCTGCATCAATCATCATGTTTGTGATTAATAGAGTCTTTAGAGATTACATAGAGAAATTTGTGGCATTATTTATAGATGATGTTATGATATACTCCATAACCAAAGAGGATCATGAGGAGCATATAAGAACTGTACTGGAGACCTTGCGGAAAGAGAATATCTAGTCCAAGTACATCATATTTGAGTTTTGGTTGAAGGAGGTATCATTATTGGGCCATATGATCACAAGAAATAGGATATCTGTGGATTCCTCTAAAACAGATGTAGTTGAGGGATGGCCGAGGCCAACATCAGAAACAGATATCCAATGCTTATTGGGGTTAGATAGATATAATCGACGATTTGTGTGAAATTTATCATGATTTTAAAACCCTCTTACCAAGCTAACTTGGAAGGGATTAATGATTTCATGGAGTGATGAATGCGAAGAAAGTTTCAAGGAGTTGAAAAGGAGGCTTATCACTGTGTTAGTGCTCACTTTACCCAAAAGTGGATAACTTTTTGTGGTATTCAATGACACATCGAAGAAGAGCCTAGGATGTGTGTTGATGCAAAATGAAAAATCATTTCCCATGCTTCAAGGCAATTGAATGTCCATGAACATAAATATCCAACACATGAACTCGAGTTGGATGTAGTGATCTTCACATTGAATATTTTGCGGCATTATCTCTTTGGGGAGAAGTGTGAAATATATACGGACCCAAATAGCCTCGATTATATATTCACACATAAACAGTTGAACATTCTACAATGAAGATGGTTAGAGCTAATCAAATACTATGACTGCTCAATCCATTACCACCCCGGGAAAGCGGACATGGTGGCATATGCCCTAAGTAGAAATGACCCAACGATTCTATCATTGATTAGAATTGAAAAGGAACAAATATTCCTAGATTTGATGAATATGGACATGGAAATCACAAACAATAGAACATAATCAATTTTTTCAAAAATTATTGCTCAACCGTCACTTGTGGAAAGGATAAAGGATGCACAAAATAATGATGTGGTAAGTCAAGAAAAAGTGGAAGCTATCAGAAAAGGTAAATCCACATAGTTTAATGTTAATGAAGAAGGAATTGTGAGATTTGTGAAAACACTATGTGTTCCATAAAGTCTGGAGCTAAAGAAGGAACTTTTGGATGATTCACATAGTTTAAATTTCTCTATTCACCAAGGAAACACAAAGATGTATCGAGATCTCTAGGAGCATTATTGATGGGAAAATATGAAGAAGGAGATTGCTGAATATACATGAATGTTTTAGTGTGTCATAAAGTGAACGCAGATAGGTAGAAGTCTAATAGAATGATGCAACCATTGCCCATACCAAAATGGAAAATAGAGAAAAAATCCATGGAATTTGTCACCGGACATCAGAAGACATCCAAGGGAAACAATGAAATATGGGTTGTTGCGGATCATCTTACAAAGGCTGCACTATTCATTTATATTCAGGAGGATATCTAATTAGATCAACTAACACATATATATATCCGGGGAGTGGTAAGTCATCATGGAGTACCACTATCTATTGTGTACAATCAAGATCCAAGATTCACTTCTATGTTTTGGAAGATACTTCAACATGATCTGAATACTAAATTGAAATTCAGTATGACCTATCATACTCAAACTGATAGCCAATCTGAGTGGAAAATCCATACACTTGAGGACATGTTGAGAGCGTGCTCAATGGAATTTAAAGGAGGATGATATCAACCTCTTCCTCTGGTTGAGATCTCTTATAATAACAGTTTCCATTCGAGCATCCAAATGGCACCATATGAAGATATTTTTTGAAAAAGGTGCAGAACACCTGCATGTTGGGATGAGGTTGGTTAGCGTAAGATTCTTGGACCAGAAATGGTCGATGAAATGGGGGAGTAGGTGAAAACCATTCAATAGTATATTATGGCAGCCCAAAGTCGATAGAAATGTTATGAAGATAACCGTCAGTGAGACCTTGATTATAAAGATGAAGACATGGTATTTTTACGCATATCATTGTGGAAGAAGGTCATAAGGTTTGGAATGAAAGGGAAGATAAGTCCTATGTATATCAACCCCTTCAAGATTCTTGATCATGTTGGGGTTATGGGCTATCGACTAGCACTTCCACCTTCCATGGCAAAGGTACATGATGTATTTCATGTATCCCTCTTAAGAAAGTACATAACAGAACCTTCACATGTACTCTATTCAGAGGTGGTATAGTTAGAGTATGATCTTTCTTATGAAGAACAACTAGTGAAGATCATAGAACCTAGAGGAAATTTTCTATGAAATAATACAATGTCCCCCGTCAAGGTGTTGTGGTGAACCCGTAAGTTTGAAGAAGCAACATTGGAATCATAGGAAATGATGAATCAGAGTTACCCACATCTTTTTTAGTGAGGGAAAATGAAATTTTGAGGGATAAATTTATTAAGGGGGAAGATTGTAATGACTAAATATTAATTAATGGATATCCCTCTTGATATAATTACTTATATATTTATGTTAAATTTTTATATAAAATTTCAACTTCTTTGGTTTTATGTTGTGAATCGTAACTGTTTCTAATATAGTCGTTGAATATGGATCACATGATAAGTAAAAATATTGGGCTTTAACAAATCCAATTTAATCATAAAAATGAAGCGATGACCTCATCCAGTAGACATGCCCCATACGAATCCCATTTTTTATTACTCGGATATCTGGTTGCGTCTTCGGGCTTCGCTCTTGACCAATCCCAAGCTGATCTTGTATATGTTAATCTTGAGCGGGACCGCCATTGAGAGAAGTGTAAGTTGATAGAGATTACCACTGGTACAATGTTATCTGAGCCACCCCAAGAGTCTGTCACCATCACACACCTTACTCTTTTTTCTTTTGTGGGTGGTATAAGGGGTTATGTAAAAAGACCTTAGCACTATGGTTATGTACATTATTTTTGTATATAATTTTAAATATACGTTCATTTTATTATTGTTTCCTTGTAAATTGTTTTTAAAGAACATATAGAATTTTTAGTTACTGTTCAACTAAGAAATCTATTTTGATGAAATAATGTATTTATGAATTAAATATGTTTTTAATAAAATATTTTGATTTTTATTAGATATAAATGTCCGTATAATTTTATAAATGTAATTGTAATTTTTATTAAGGTTTGAAATAAATTTTTTTCAAAAACCATGAATTTTCAATAAATGTCGGTTATTATATTTAAAGTGAAAATTAACATATATATAAACTTAGTTATGAAAAATGAATATTATTTCTGGAATCCAGATATCGAAATTATCCAACGGTGAATTTTTCATAATTTTCAGAGACAGTCAAATTTTTGGGAAAAAATTAATGAACGTTTAAATATATAATGTGGTTTATGATATCCTAGTGACCAAATATTGATGTAATAAAATAAAATAAATCATTTGTTCGGCCAATATATGTTTTACCATTAAAATAAATTTATTATGGGTTTTTTGATTTATTTTACAATGCTTTAGTGGACCCTTCAAGACTTATTAATAATTTTGTCTGTTTAAATTGTTTTTGTTTGGAGTGTGACTCACCTCCACATAATCAACCCCATTATTTTAAGAGGATATGATTTTGGTAATATGAAATATTTTTTTCCACATCCCTTTTCCAAAAAACAAGGGCAAAAACCATGGGCTGGTTTGAGATTTGGATTAGTTTAATGTGTGGTGTCCCAAACATAAAAAATAAAGAATTCCCTCATCTGTCCTATATAAACCCACCGATGCTCCCACTTATTCCTCACACAAAGAATATGGATTTTGTTCAAACTCTGACATCCCCTATCTAGAATACTCTCAAGGTTCTCCAAGATCCCAAGAATCCTCTATCAAGCCTCTCTCAAGCCATTAGAAGCACACTTCCAAGTAAGTGGTTTTTTATTCCTTCTAATTTTTGTTCAATATTATATAAGTTGTTATTACCTTTTAATTTCAATTATAAATGTTGTGTTATGGTTTTTTAACTCCCCCATACATCCCTGATTTTGTTTGAATGATGGGATACCCATTTATCTCTCAATAAATGCCTCCCATGTACACCTGTTTTTATTCTGAAATTCTGAAAGGGATTTCTCTCTCCTCGTTTACATTCATGAAATTATTTTGTATCATGAATCTAAATTTCAATAAATTTGTTGGGACCTGTATCTATATGACCCCCTTACTTCCCATGTCTTGTAAATATGATATACACCCCTTTCTCTCTTATCAACCATTTTTATGAGGTCTTATGTCATGTTGTTATGCTGCCGAAATTGTACCGCGTTTTTCTAAGCCAAAGTTTTTGTGTAGTGAATACCATTCCCATTTCTTTATCAATGGTATTCACCTTTATGAACATTTTCATATTTATTATAAATTTTCATTTATTAATACCACATTTTTTATCATATAATCAATTATTATGTTTTATGAATCCATGTTTTATGATCCATGCGGCACACTAATGCATGAAATGAAATTTTTAAGAAGGGTGAACCCTTATAGCTCTCCAATGCATTGGGTAAAATATAGTATCATGATACATCATGTTAAATGGGTGTTTACTAATGCTAATTCAAGTGAAACTAGTATATACTGCTGCTTCATTTGCAATGAGGGTTTACTCATACCCTATGTTCAATGAGCCTAGGTTCATGCTTGTTCCATTTTAAGTGTTGTTACCACATTTCCATGTTATGATAATCATGACTTTATGTTCATGTTTCTCTTATGCTCTATTGATATGACCATTGTCTAAAAAGTATTGTATTCTTCATTTTATTCAATGTTTATTCCATTACTAGTCTTTATAGATCATCCTTTTCTTATGCATGTTCTCAGGTTATCCCATGCAATGCTAAGGAAGAGGGTATGTTGTGGTCATGTCAAGGATGTTTTCAATAAAGATGTTGTGTGTTCTATGTTTTCATCTGTTATGTAATGATCATAATCACCAAAGACACTAGACCTCTTGATATTCCATGTTATATCATGTGATTTTTATTTAAAAAATCATGTTTAAGTGTGTAATAAAAAGAAGGGTTGTCATAAGTACCAGGTGCCCCAATGAAACATGACCACAATATAGTTTCATGATTATGAATTCACTAACGCAAAACATGTATACCAAAACCCATGCATAAACCATTTCACATAAAAATATTCTTCCATGAAAACATTTGGTAAAAAACTTATGTTCATAAAAGTAATTCCATAATATTATAACTAAATTTTTTAAATTATTACCAAATGATGATGTTTTCTAATAAATCCAATTCCCAGTTTCAAAATACATAACAAAAAACATGATTAAAATCATGAATCATAGATTTTTTTCATTATATCTCAATATATTTTTTAATAAAAACTTATCCTTCAAGATCTAACTTTGTAGATAAAAGGGGGATGGCCACCTAACTCTCGATGGTGGTAAAAACGAATAATGATGCTTTAAAATTATAGATCTAATCATAAACCAAATTCCCTTCACTAAATAAAATAATATCATATCAATATTGACATAAAATACAATATATATTTATATAACGGGCTCGATCTATGTTTTTGGGAGTGAGAGAATGACAATGAATCTAATAATAACAAGGAAGAACATGTACATACCAATGATTCCATATTTATAAAAAACATTGATTCACTAAAGTATTGATTTTGGGTTGAAGGGGATCATCTCTCAAGTTTGTAAAGAAAACGAAATTAGAAAATTTGGATTCAATGGTCATAATGGTGGTATCATGACTTAATTCAAATTAGATCCATAATTTTATGGATAACAACTATAAATTGCATGGTTAAACCACACAGTTTGAAAAACTGTAAATAAAAAATATGTTGATACAACCTTAATGCACCACGTACATGGTTGGCATGCATGGCAGGACAGATCATGTGCCGACCATTCTTTTCCATTTGATTCATGTTGCATGGTTTCCTCAGGTCACTTTTATGGTTTATCCAAGAAATGTGGTCATCATGTGCCGGCCCAATGTATAGTTTCCATCCATGACTTATTTCCTAGAAATGGTTCACGAATTCTATTAATCACACAAACCCCATATACCTCCAAAAATAGCCTAAAACATTCTAAAAACCGATAGATCCTACTGAAACATTACCCAAAAAAACATATAAACTAAAAATACATGAATAATGTGTTGTGTACCTAAAATTGTTGGTGTTATATTATCATAACCATTAGTTTTTTCATCCCCAAAAGTTATGTAATAGTGATTTTGGGAAGAGTTCAATCAATTGTTCCAACATTTCATTTCCACACTCACCCGATTTTAACTTATTCTGACCACGATTCCATAAAAACATACTAGACTGATTCTCTTCCTATGAATGATCTTATATTGAATATCCAATGTCAGTACATTCACATGTTTAAATGTAGTATCCTAATTTAGGTCAATGTGATCTTATCGAATAACATTGTTAGGATATAGTGTGTACTTTTTCAATTGAGATAAATAAAATACATTGTGTACCAAACTAAACATTGGCAAAAAATCCATCTAATAATCCATGTCAACAACTCATTCATGTATCTCAAAAGGGACTTTGTTCCATGGATACATCATTTTCTACTGACTAAAATGATGATTCCCATTCTTTTAATAGATTACTAAGGAGACATGACCAATCACCTCAAATTAAAATGTTCACTAATAATGATTCGCATAAGAATTTTGAGGACTCTAATTAATCTTTATACTATGTCTGATCAATTGATTCTTCTATATTATCTCTTACCCAATGATAGTTCTAGTTAGTTAATTATCACCTATTTCCAGCAAATAATTTTTAAAATGATAATAAAACGCATAAATACACCAAAATGAGACATATTTATCAAATAATAAAAACTTCTATTGTATTAGAACTCCACTAATGTTATATAATCCTACCATAAGCCACCAAAATCAATTAAAAAATACCACAAGATTTACAAAAATGTTTGAATTCAAATATGAAATTTTCTATCCTTTTGAGGATGAAAATCCATGTTCATAATCAACTATGTTCTCTAGTATTTCTATAAGGACTTAAAAATGAGCCATGAACTATGGGTTTAGTGAGATACAATCGAGACCGGATCACCAAGAATATTTACAACATCCCAAATATATACTAAAAACAATTATTCTAACCTATTAGTTTCATTAATAGAGACTAAGTGAGCTAAAATTGTGAGGCGATCAACTATAAACCATATGGAATCATTTTCCATAATCATCCTTGTTAGAACTCTATAAAAATACAAGGCTATCCACTACCATTTACGAATGAGAATTAGTAAATATTACAACATAAAAACATGTTGTTGATTATATTCCTTAACCAATTGATATGTGAGGCATCTCAAGACACACTCTACTGCAAAAATATTTATTTCAACCCACAAAATATATTCAATCAATGATTTATAGATTTTATTATTTCAAATATGGACATCCATCTCAAATGATGGTATGTAGAAAGAACTTGTTCTAGATAAGGAAAATGTAATACAATCCAATCTATAAAATGCAACACTAAACTCCCATAAAAATTCTACCATTATATAGTCTCCCCACCATTATTTTTTTAATGATGTTAACATATTTTGGATCAGAAGTTTATGCCTTTATAAACTAATCCACCAAATCAAGAACCTAACAAACTGAAAAAAATAACTTAATATCATTATTCTGATCTATCTAAGTGAATATCTACTATCAATAAGATTAATGTCCACTAGTATGAAGCTATTTTTTAAAATTTACCATATGAATTATTTCACAATGCATCAACTATAGAGTTTCATTTAGCTATTGTATACATAAAGTCAATACCAAACATATGAAAACACTCCATCCATATGTGTTACTTTAAATTCAAATCAATTTCTAGGAAAATGTGTTTCAATCTATTATAAATCATAAAAGCTATTAATTTCTCAAAAGATAGGTAATAAATCCATGTTTTCAAATCATGGAACACAACTGTAACGACCCAATGCTTCATTAATGGAAAATACCTCTTGATCCAGTTAAATGTCTCTTTATGAAAAATATTTTTATAAGATGTCAACTTCTTTGGTTTTATGTTAAGAGTTTTGATCGTTGCAAATATAGTCGTTGAACAGTAATTACATGATTAGTATAAATATAGGACTTTAACAAATCCAATTTACTCAGACAAAGGAAAAGATGGCCTCATCCAGAAGAATTTCTCCATACGAGGCCCATTTATCGGAGCTTTCAAAAGAGGTGGCATCTTTGGGCTTCCCCCTTGACCAAGCCCAAGATGAGATTCATCATGTCAAGCTCGAACGTGACCGTCTACGATAAAAGTGGAAGTTGATTGAAATTACCACGTGACCGATGTTATCTGATCCGCCCAAGAGTCTGTCACCATCGCACACCTTACCCTTAGGTCTTATGCGGCTGTTCTAAGGGGTTATGTAACAAATAAGTAGTACTATGATCATGTACATTATTTTTGTATATAATAATGAATATAATTTCTATTCATTTTTGATACATTGTAAATAGTTTTTAAAGCACAAATGGTGTTTTTAGTTATTATTTAATTGAGAAATATATTTTATTAAATTAAGTTATTTTTGAATTAAATAATATTTTAATAAAATAATAATAATATTATTACATTATTTTTTAAATATAAATGATCTTATAATTTTATGAATGTAATTAAAATTTTTATTAAGTTTTGAAATCCATTTCTGTCAAAACACGTGAATTTTCAATAAATGTCGGATTTTATTTTGAAATTGAAAATTAGCTTGTTTATAAAATTATTTAGATAAAATAAATTTCATTTCTGGAATCAAGACGTCGAAATTATCCAACGGTGGATTTTTTCATAATTTTCTGAGACAATCAATTTTTTCGGTAAAAATTAAATACCGTTTAAATATATAATGTGTTTTATGGCATCATAATTACCCAATAGTGATGTAATAAAATAATGTAATTCTTATTTCCGGCCAAAATATGTTTTACCAATAAAATAACGTGATTTTGGGTTTGTTTGACTTACTTTTCAAAGCATTAATGGACCCCTCAAGACTTATTCAACACCTTGCCTTTTTAAATTAATTTTCATGGGAGTGTGACTCACCTCCACATAAGCAACCCTAATATTTTAAGATGTTCGGAACATGGCCTGATAAAATATTATTTTCCTCTTCCATTTTCCAAAAAACATGGTCAAAAACCATGGGATTGTTTGTGGTTTTGAATAAATTAATATAAGGGGTCCCAAACTTAAATAATAAATAATTCCCTCACCTTTCATATATAAACCCACCCAAGCTCCCACTAACTCCTCACTAAAATCCCTTGGAGTTCATTCAACATATTCCATACTCTTTTTATAATCATCTCAAGGTTCCCCAAGCACTTAATAAGCCTCTCAGAAGCCACTCTCTAGCCATTGGAAGCACAGTTCCAAGTAAGTGTGTTTTCTTCCTTTCTCATTTTTGTCAATTTTAATTAAGTTTTATTTCCATTTTAATTTAAATTATGAATGTTGGGGTATGGTTTCACACCTCCCCCATACTGCCCTATTATTTTTTGAATGACAGGAGACCCCTTTCTCTCTTATTAAATTCCTCCCATGTACACCCGTTACTATGCCGAAATTCCGAAAGGAACTTCACTCTCTTCTTTTAAATTCAAGAAATACTTTTGTATCATGAATCTAAATTCAATTTCAATTGTTGGAACATGTATATATATGACCTCCTTACTGTACATTACATGTAAATATGATGAATAACCCCTTTCTCTCTCATCAACCATTTTTATGAATTCTTATGTCATGTCGTTATGCTGCCGAAATCGCACTGATTTTCTAAGCCAATGTCACTGTGTAGTGATTACCATGCCCATTTCTCCATCAAGGGTATACACCTTTATGCACATTTACTTATTGATTGTATAGTTTCATGTATGAATTCCACATTCTATTATCTTGGAATAAGTTATTATGTTTTATGAATCCATGTTTTATGATCCATGTGGCACACTTATGCATGAAATGAAATGTTTAAGAAGGGTGCGCCCTTATAGCTCTCCAATGCATTGGGTAATGTGTAGTATCATGATAATTCATGTGAAATGATTGTTGACAAATGATAATTCAAGTGCAGCGAGGGTTTACTCGTGCTTTATGTTCAATGAGGTTTTACTCATGCTCCATGGGAATGGGCCTTGGCCCATGCTAATTCCATGTTAAGTGTTGTTGCCACATTTCCATGTTATGATTATCATGCTTTATCATGACGCTATGTTCATGTATTAATTATTCTATTTTGATATGCCTATTGTATAACTTGTATTTTACTCCTCATGTTATTCCATGTGTACTCCCTTACTTGGCTTTATAGCTCACCCTTTTCTTATGCATGTCCTTAGGTTATCCCATGCAATGCTAAGTATGAGGGAATGTATTGGTCATGTAAAGGAAGTTTTCAATAAAAAAGTTATATTTTATGTTTTAAGTTTTTATGTAATGATTCTAAGCCCCAAAGACACTAAACCTCTCAATCTTATTTGTTGTATCAAGTGATGTTTTATGTAATAAATCATGTTTAAGTTTGTAATAAAAGAAGGGTTGTCATAATTGGTATTAGATGATAGGTTTATATATTTTTGAGATTAGGAAACCATAGTCAAGCCATAGATAAAAGACTAAGTATAATAAAAACATCCCAAAGTTTTGTTAATTACTGAGTAATTGGTTTATCAAACAAATACATCCCTGTCTGGATACGAGCAGGTAGAGGCCGCTCTGGCACAGATGTATCCTAGGGGTAAAACCCGAAAACACCGCTTTGAGCTAGACTTGAATGGGAACTGGTGAACGAAAAAGGGCCTTCCTACACTCTTGGTTATGACACTCCCAGGGGATATGCTTTGATAAATTCGAAAGCTTAGTATGAACCCTTATTAAGGGAATTAAAAAAATGCCCCTATGAATATATGTTATAAAGTAGATCCCGAAAAGCCTAGATTGAATCCTATAGACTCATGAGTAAGGAAATCAAAGTTTATTTATAAGTCATCAACTTTTGTCTTTGGATTACCCTTTATGTGTTACCCCGAACATTCATTTTATTCCATCCAATGGCCGGTAATAGGAGAACTCAGGCTAACAACCGTTTTGATGATCAATGTGATGACTGTGCTAATGAGATGCCAAATCCAATGGGACTGGGAATCAAAAACTTTTCCATTCTTCTCTCTCAGCTAACTCAAATTTTTAATAGAGACACAGGTCAAGAAGAACGTTTAACCCCCCCCCCTATGAAAGAACAAGTCATTATCAAGAGCATCATGAGACAAAGGCCACCTACTTTTAGTAGATCATCCGATCCCACGATCGCTGAACTATGGATCATCTCCCTTGAAAATCTATTCTCCATCCTTCAATGTTCTAAACAAGAGAAGGTCCTCTTGGATGCGTATTGTATGGAGGGTGATGCTGGTCAATGGTGGACATTGATCAAAAATACTAAGCCTGAGGAGGAGATCGAGGCGTTGGAATGGAAGGATTTCCGGAAGATGTTTTTCGATAAATATTTTCCGCGCACCATCCGACTTAAGATGGAAAGGGACTTCCTTTTCCTCAATAAAAAAGATGATGAATCTGTTGGAGCATACGAGGAAAACTTCACAAGGCTTGCACGATACGCTTCCGACTTTGTTGTTACCCCTGAATGCAAAGTTGACCGCTTCTTTGGTGGGCTGAAGACTAGCTTTCGGAAGGCATTAGAGATCAGTGACTTCGATAGCTATGAGGAAATTGTCTGATGTCCCCTCAAGGTCGAAATGGAGATCGGGGAATCACATAGTTATCATGGGGACAAGAAGCGTAAGGTGGAATTCAATTATGGTGGTCCAATATATAAATCCAACGGTGCTAAGAATATCCAGCACCCCACTTGCCAAAAGTGTGGAAAGAAGCACCCTGGAAATTGCCTTAAGGGGATGAGAAAATGCTTTATGTGTGGAACAGAAGGAAACCTAGTTGTTAATTATCGGCAAGAATGACCCACGACTGCGACAAAGGAGGGGAATTCTCCATTCGAACCTCAACTCATTGTTCAATGCTACAAATGAAAAGAACCGGGTCATTTTGAAAATCAGTGCCCTTAATCCAAGGGTTTTCGGAGGCAACCAATAACCTCCAAGGCAGCAAGGAAGAGCTTTTTCCATCACTGCTGCCGAAGTGAACCCCGACAATGAAGTGGTGACAGGTACGCTAGTTATTCATTCAAGAATAGAGAACATACTTTTTGATTCAGGTTCTACACATTATTTTATATCTCGAAAGTTTAGTAGAACAATCCCAGCACCACCACAAATCATGGAGGTAATGATGTAGGTGAGTACGGAAAATGGGGCAATAATTGCATGCCATGAATATAATTCCTCTCCTGTTATAGTCTGTGGATTGAATTTCCTAGAGAACCTCGTCATACTCCCTCTTGTGTAATTCGATGCAATTCTTGGCATGGATTGGCTTTCATTATATATAGCCAACATAAATTGTCGGGAGAGGGAAATCACACTCCATATGGAGAATAAACCCCCGATTCGTTACAAGTGACAGGAGGAAGATGAATCTCCTTTAGCTCCATCATCTCAAGCATGGATATTACTACCTTATGAGCACACATATCTGGCTCAGATGATTGAGTGCAAGGAAGAAACCATCTTTGAAGAAATGCCTATTGTGAGGGAATTCGCTGAAGTGTTTCCCGAGGAACTGCTTGGTCTTCCTCCTATAAGAGATGTTGAGTTCTCAATTGAAATTATACCTAGGGCGCTACCAATATACAAGACTCTATATAGAATGGCTATTTTTGAACTTGAAGAGCTGAAGAAACAACTACAGGAGAATCTGGATAAGGGGTTTATATGCCCAAGTGCTTCACCATGGGGTGAACCAGTCCTCTTCGTCAAGAAGAAGGATGGGTCAATGCGGCTTTGCATCGATTATCGTGAACTTAACAAAATCATGATAAAAACAAGTATCCTCTCCCAAGAATCTATGACTTATTTTACCAGCTTCGTGGAACACAATACATTTCCAAGGTGGATTTGCGGTCGGGATATTATCAAGTAAGGGTGAAGAAGGAAGATGTCCCCAAGACCGCTTTTCGTACAAGGTATGGGCACTATGAATTAAGAGTAATTCCATTCAGACTCACCAATGCTCTAGAAATATTCATGGAATTGATGAATAGAGTCTTTAGAGATTACCTTGACAAATTTGTGGTAGTATTTGTATATGATATTCTAATATACTCCAAAACCAAGGAGGATCATGAGGAGCATTTAAGAACTGTACTACAGACTTTGCACAAGGAGAAGCTATATGCAAAGTACAGAAAGTGTGAGTTCTGGTTGAAGGAGGTATCATTCTTGGTCCATATTGTCACAAGTAATGGGATATCTGTGGACCCCTCCAAAACAGATGCAATTGAGGGATGGGCGAGGCCAACATCGGTAACGGATATCCGTAGCTTCTTGGGGTGAGATGGATATTATCGACGATTTGTGAGGAATTTCTCACGATTGACCAACCCTCTTACCATGATAACTCGGATGGGAGTAATGTTTTCTTGGAGTGATGAATGTGAAGAAATCATCAAGGAGTTGAAAAAAGGCTTATCACTGCACCCGTTCTCACATTACCCACAAGTGGGGAATTTGTTTTGGTAGTCAGTGATGCTTTGAAGAAGGGTTTAGGTTATGTGATGATGCAGAATTATAAAGTGATATCCTATGCCTCAAGGCAGTTGAAAATCCATGAGCGAAACTATCCAATGCATGATCTGGAGTTAGCGACTGTGATCTCTTCCTTGAAAATCCGGCGGCATTATCTCTATGGGGAGAAATGTGAGATATATACTGACCACAATAGTCTTAAATATATATTCACACATAAAGAGATTAATATGCGCTATAGAATATGGATAGAGCTCATCATGGATTATGACTGTTCAATACATTACCACCCTGGGAAAGCGAACAAGGTGGCAAATGCCCTAAGTAGAAAGGATCCAGCGATTCTATCAATGATGCGAATTGAGAAGGATCCAATATTCTTTGACATAATGAATATGGACATGGGAATCATGGAGAGTGGAAGATCATAAATCCTTTCACAAATGATTTCTCAACCATCTCTTTTGGAAAAGTTAAAGGATTCTCAAATGGATGATGTGGGAATTAAAGAAAAAGTGGAAGCTATCAAAAGGGGAAATCCTCAGAGTTTAATGTTAATGAAGAAGGTATTGTGTGGTTTGGGAAAATACTATGTGTTCCGTCATGTCCGGAGCTGAAGAAGGAACTTTTGGATGACCCACATAGTTAAAATTTTTCTATACACCTAGGGAGCACAATGATGTATCGAGATCTCCAAGAAAACTTTTGGTGGGATAATATGAAGAAGGAGATTGCTGAATATACATCAAAGTGTCTAGTGTGTCAGCATGTGAATGCAGAGAGTCAGATGTCTAAGGCGATGATGCAACCATTTCCCATACAAGAATGGAAATGGGAGAACATCACCATGGACTTGGTCACCAGACTTCCAAGGACATCCAAAGGAAAAAAATGCAATCTGGGTTGTTTCGGATCATCTTACAAAGACTGCACACTTCATTCATATTCGGGAGGATTTTTCATTGGATCAACTTGTGCAGATATATATCAGGGAAGTGGTAAGGTTGAATGGAGTACCAATATCTATTGTGTCTAACCGAGATCCAAGATTCACCTCTTTGTTTTGGAAGAGTCTTCAACGTGCTCTGAATACTGAACTGATCTTCATTACGGCCTATCATCCTCAAAATGATGGCCAATCCGAGCGGACTATCCAAACACATGAGGAAATGTTGAGAGCGTGCTCAATGGACTTTAAAGGAGGATGATATCAACATCTTCTTCTGGTTGAGTTCTCTTATAATAACAGTTTCCACTCGAGCATCCAAATGGAACCATATGAATCCCTGTATGGGAAAAGGTGGAGAACACCGACATGTTGGGATGAGGTCGGTGAACGTAAGCTGCTTGGACCAGAAATGGTCGAGGAAATAGTGGAGAAGGTTAAAACCATTCAACAGTATATAAAGACACCTCAGAGTTGACAGAAGGGTTATGCAGATAATCGTCGACAAGACCTTGAGTTTAAAGTTGTAGACAGGGTTTTTCTATGCATATATCTGTGGAAGAATGTCATGAGGTTTGGAAAGAAAGAGAAGTTAAGTCCAAGGTACAACGGCCACTTCGAGATTATTGATCGTGTCGGGGTTGTGGCTTATCTACTAGCACTTCCACCTTCTATGGACAAAGTACATGATGTCTTTCATGTATCCATCTTAAGAAAGTACATACTGGACCCTTCACATGTACTCTCTTCTGAGGTGGTACAATTGGAAGATGATCTTTCTTATGAGGAGTAACCAGTGAAGATCTTAGATTATAGAGAAAAAATTCTACGAAATAAGACAATGCCCCTCATCAAGGTGTTGTGGAGAAACCACATGTTTGAAGAAGTAAACTTGGGAATTGGAGGAAATGATAAAGCTGTGTTACCCATATCTGTTTTAGTGTGGCAAAAGGAAAATTTTGATGGTGAAATTTCTTAAGGGGGGAATATTGTAATGACCCAAAGTTTCATTAATGCAAAATCCCTCTTTATCCAGTTAAATGTCTCTTTATGAAAAATATTTTTATAAGATGTCAACTTCTTTGGTTTTATGTTATGAATTTTGACCGTTTCTAATATAGCCGTTGAACAGTAATCACATGATTAGTATAAATATAGGACTTTAACAAATCCAATTTACTCAGAAAAAGGAAGCGATGGCCTCATCCCTTAGAATTTCCCCATACGAAGCCCATTTATCGGAGCTCAGAAAAGATATGGCATCTTTGGGCTTCACCCCTTGACCAAGCCCAAGCTGAGCTTCATCATGTCAAGCTCGAACGTGACCATGTACAGGAAAAGTGGATGTTGATTGAAATTACCACTCGAACGATGTTATCCGAGCCACCCCAAGAGTCTGTCACAATCGCACACCTTACCCTTAGGTATTATTCGGCTGTTTTAAGGGGTTATGTAACAAATAAGTTGTAATATGTTCATGTACATTATTTTTTTATATAATAATGAATATAATTCCAAGTCATTTTTGATAAATTGTAAATAGTTTTCAAAGTACAAATATTGTTTTTAGTTATTATTTAATTTAGAAATATATTTTATTAAATTATGGTATTTTTAAATTAAATAATATTTTAATAAAATAATAATAATATTATTAAATTATTTTTTATATATAAATGATCTTATAATTTTATGAATGAAATTAAAATTTTTATTAAGGTTTGAAAGCTATTTCTGTCAAAACACGTGAATTTTCGATATAAGTTGGTTTTTATTTTGTAAGTGAAAATTAACATATTTAAAAAATTATTTAGATAAAATATATGTCATTTATGGAATCAGGATTTCGAAATTATCCAACGGTGATTTTTTTCATAATTTTCAGAGACAATCAAATTTTTGGGTAAAAATTAAATACTGTTTAAATATATAATGTGTTTTATGACATCATAATGAACCAATGGTGATGTAATAAAATACTATAATCCTTATGTTCGGCCAATATATGTTTTACCATTAAAATAATGTGATTTTGGGTTTGTTTGACTTACTTTTCAAAGCATTAATGGACCCCTCAAGACTTATTCAACACCTTCCATTTTTAAATTAATTTTCATGGGAGGGTGACTCACCTCCACATAAGCAACCCTAGTATTTTAAGAAGTTAGGAACATGGCCTTATAAAATATTATATTCCTATTCTCTTTTCCAAAAACCATGGGCATAAACCATGGGGTGGATTGTGGGTTGGATTAATTTAATATAAGGGGTCCCAAACCTAAATAATAAAGAATACCCTCACCTTTCCTATATAAACCCACACAAGATCCCACTTCCTCCTCACTAAAATCCCTTCGAGTTCATCCAACCTCTTCCCTAAATTATCTATAAGCCTCTCACAATCCTCTCTCTAGCCTTTGGAAGCACACATCCAAGTATGGTTTTTTTCTTCCTTTCTCATTTTTGTCAATTTTCTTTAAGTTATATTTCCCTTTTAAAATCAATTATGAATGTTGGGGTATGGTTTCGCACCTCCCCCATACTTCCCTATTATTGTTTGAATGATGTGATACCCATTTATCTCTTATCAAATGCCTCCCATGTACACCCGTTACTATGCCGAAATTCCGAAAGGAACTTATCTCTCTTCTTTTACATTCAAGAAATACTTTTTGTATCATGAATCTAAATTCTATTTAAATTTTTGGGACATGTATCTATATAAACTACTTATTGTCCATTACATGTAAATATGATGAGGAACCCCTTTCTATTTCATCAACCATTTTTATGAATTCTTATGTCACGCCGTTACGCTGCCGAAATCACACCGATTTTATAAGCCAATGTCATTGTGTAGTGAATGTCATGACCATTTCTCCATCAAGGGTATTCAACTTTATGCACATTTACTTGTTGATTATATATTTTCTTGTATTAGTTCCACATTCCTTTATCGTGGAATAAATTATTATGTTTTATTAATCCATGTTTTATTATCCATGTGGCACACTTATGCATGAAATGAAATGTTTAAGAAGGGTGCACCCTTATAGCCCTCCAATGCATTGGTTAAAGTGTAGTATTATGATACGTCATGCGCAATGAGTGTTGACTCATGATAATTCAAGTGCAACGAGGGTTTAATCGTGATTTATGTGCAATAAGGTTTTACTCATGTTCCATATGCAATGGGCCTTGGCTCATGCTAATTTCATGTTAAGTGTTGTTGCCACATTTCCATGTTAGGATTATCATGCTTTATCATGCCTTTATGTTCATGTTTTTATTATTCTCTTTTGATATGCCTATTGTATAACATGTATTGTTCTCCTCATGTTATTCCATATGTACTCCCTTACTAGGCTTTATATCCCACCCATTTCTTATGCATGTCCTCAGGTTATCTCATGCAATGCTAAGTACGAGGGAATGTAGTGGTCATGTAAAGGATGTTTTCAATAAAGGTGTTGTATTTCATGTTTTAAGATTTTATGTAATGATCCTAAGCCCCAAAGACACTAAACCTCTCGATCTTCTTTATAGTATCAAGTGATGTTTTATGTAATAAATCATGTTTAAGTTTGTAATAACAGCAGGGTTGTCATAACAACAACTAAATCTAAATTGTGTGTTTGGTAGTTAAACTCACACACTTGTTTATATCATGAACTATATGAAAGATTATGACATCCCTTTATGAGAAAATATCCCAATCCAGGTCCTATTGCATCAAAATAGACAACATAGATTTAAAACCCTGATATTTTATGAAAATTTTCTCTTCAAATCATTATAGTTATTCTATATCTTCTGTTGCATGAAATAGTGAATGTTAACTAACCATATAACATTATTAAAATATTATATGTGTGTTATAAACTAGTATTTAAATTATAACGTTTTAATTGGAATAAATATTTTATAATATAAATTTAATTTTAAAACTCAAAAATAATTTATAGGTAATTTCTTTGAAAATGAACACACATTTTTTATTATATTATTTTTATTCTTAAAATAATATGTTTTACTTAAAAAATGAGTTTTTATTATTAATATGGGATAATATTAATCTTTAAAATTTCTAGAAAATGTATACGAAAAAATAAATATCATTTTTTAAATTCGTAATTATAAAATTATCTTAAAATGATTATATTGATATGCTTCTAAAAACATTTATTTTTCATGGAACAGTAAAAATATGATTTTAATTAAAAATTATATTTTCATTTAATGTTTTTACAAGGTAAAATAATGTTTTAGACTAGTTTTGAATTTTCATTACTTCATTTTAAATTAATACAATCCAATTATGGTATATAAAATGGATATTGTACTTGAATATAGATTAAAAATATTTTATATTTTGAAGAATAATATTATTGAAAAATTGTTTTTTGTTTCCATTTTACATTTTAATATTAAATTAAATTCTAAAACATCAATAATTTTAATTGGATAAATTTAATAAAAAAATTTAATTCATGAGGTTATCATTTTATAATTTAGTTCCATTTATTTTTAGTTAATACGAATAGTTACTATAGTGAAATTAATTACAACGTTAAAGCGTATAAAAAAGTTAATATTGATTACAAATAAGTAATAAGACAATATGTTTACATTATATTTCTTACTAGATAAAAATAATTCTATCATTAACAAATAAGGTTATAAATTAAGTTATTTATTGAAAAAATGATCATGAAAATGACTTAGATTTTATTAATATCAAAGAAAGTTACAAAATGTCAATTTTTTTAATAATTATAATATTTTTTATATGGGGTTATATAGAAGATATGTTCAAATATAAATATTATTTTAAAATAGAAATGATTTATATTTATCATTGTAATTTTATTTCTATTTTTAGGAATGATATATTTACCCTAAATGCTTACACAACACTAATGTAGAAATTATTCAATTTAATGAAAAATCAAATATATGATATACTAAAAATATTAAAAGTAATATACTTTGAATTAATTAAGGTGATATAATAATTTGATAGAATATTATATAATATAACATGTCTATTAATTTTTTTAGAAGATATATTGTTTTATTTATTTTTTTATGTCAATGTAATGAATACTGTAAAAATTTAAACTAATGATGTTTTACGAAAATATTATTTTATAAAATAATTTAAAAAACATAAATATATTAAATAAGTATCAATAGTGTAATCTATGGTATAAAATATCATAAATTTTATACTTTTTATCATATTAAAACTTTAGAAGTTAAAAATTACTTTCTTTTAATATCGATATAGTTGTTACTATAGCTAAAATTAAAATAGGTTCATTAAGGTTTAATAAAAATTATATGGCTTAACAAAACAACAACACACGTTAAAATTCAGTAATTTGATGATATTTTAACCAAATATTATATTATCTTTGAATCCAAGTCTATTTGGAGGCATTGTAATAAAAAATGAATTTATTACAATATAATCATTTGAGAAAATCCGAAAGTGTCTCTCCCCTCAATTATAAAAGAGAACCTCCTCAGCAACTTCATTACACCACTTTAAGCCTACAGTATCCATCATTATATACCAATTTCTCTTATAAAATTATCTAAATAAACTATAGAGGATCTATAATTCTCCAAATGTCATCCCTAGATCCATTAAGAGGTTATCCAATGGAGATATTTTGAAGAAGAGGTAATCAATCAAATTGATCACGTTGTTATTTTAGAAGTCCCTACCTCCTCTAAATATAATATGTTTATCATAAAATAAATACATAATTATCATAAATATGAATAATTTATATTATTATTATAATGAAAACTGAATTATTCACCATCTTTCTAATCAAACAAGAAGTAAAAGTATCGCTCATGTGTACATATGGCTTGTCATATCCATATAATAATTCACTTCAATTTTCTTCACCATCTATAATGGTTAGTAATTATGATTGGTTTAATGATTATATAGTATATATATGATATGAATGATAAAATAATGATTATTTAAATATTAATTATTATTTACTTTTCTTTCATTCCATCAATTGAAAAATGAATATAGTGTTCTTGCGTATGTACGACCTACCATATCCATGAATGATGTCGTTAATATATAATTAATCAATACTATAAATGATAATGAATTTGTATAAAATTATTATATATTATTATTAAAATTATGGTAATGTAGGTACCAATAAAAACAAATAATATCCAAGACATATAAACCTAAACATGCTTGGAAAACATAGCAGTTATCACCTAAGACAGTGATTTTGACAAAAAAATTATTAATAAAAAGGTGATAATAAGTTATAAATACATAATACATGATATCATGAAATTATGGTTATATAATAAATGTATAATAAATCAACATTTATTATATCAGAGGTTTGAACATTATTAAAGAAAGGAAATACTTGAGGTAATGGAATTATTAACACAATTTCCTTTTATTAAGTTAAAATCCTGGTTCATTTGTCATGTAATATTAAAATTATTTGTGAAATGAATTTAGATTATATTATGTATTGGTGAAACTTTTTATGTGGATCTATATATGATATACATAATATATTTTAACTTTCACTTCAATGTTATTTGTAAGGGACTTTCCTTTAAAAATCCCTTTTTAATGTACCTTTTTCAATAGTAAAAAACGAATGTTTTTTAACATACACTTCATGAGAGTTTTTTCCTTATTCTATGACACCTTAAATTCTTGAATAATCATTTAAAAACATGAAAGGTTCTTTTTAAAGAAATCTTTTTCCTTTTTAATAGTATTGATTTCAAAAAAATAACTATTTTAAAAATTGAATGTATATTTACCTCAAGAATTATTTCCCATTACCATTCAAAATAATTTTCCAAACAAGATAACATTATTTGATGTTAAATATGCTTTAAAGGGGATATTATCCATGGATACCATCTGTACTCATTTTATGCATGGTTTATCTTTATTATGGCCAGAAATTTATGATTTCTATTAAATATCTAGGGATATGAAATGATGTAATATTTATGAAACCCATTTATTTTCATGGGTATAGTTATAATGAATAATTTATATTCTTGTGGAACAATTATGTATGGGTTTAATTATTTTATTAGTGGAAACTATATCCCCCTCCTATTAACTAGTTAAAGATTTGTATCTCATAATATATATTGCAATGGAATGAGGAGTGAACACAGTTTAGTAATATAGTTATGGAATGGGAAGTAAACTTGGTTTAGTAATACAAGGCTGGAATGGGGAGTGAAAATTGTTCTAAAAGGACATTGTCCTATATGGTGGTCATGGTATCACGCCTTGACTAAAATGGAAATGACTGTCCATTCTTATGCGTATTCGATAAATTCTATGTATTTTCTTATGCTCTCATAGTTTTTGTTCTTCGATTATTTTATGATTCATATTTTATGACCATCCAAGATTTATTTCAGGACTCATTTTTATGGTTTTGATATACAATGTCTAATATTTAAATATTATTTTCATGTATTTATACCCTTATTCTCATGTTTTGTTTGATATGTCCCTTGTTTACCCTTACTGAACATCTTCACTCACCAATTTCATACTTTTATTTCCCCCAGAGTATGATGAAAGGTATAATGTATGACATGACAAATGGTTCTATTTATGATGTAATAATAGGGAGACGATGAAGATATTTTATTTACAGGTTTTTCATGTTTCAATGTTTCCAAGGGCATGAAACCCATATGGTTCTGGTATAGTTTTGTTTTGTTATGTTATGAATATTCATCTTAAAAGAATTAATATCTATGTATGATATATATGGGCTATTAAATTTGGTATTAATGAAAGGATTAGTTGAAAATGGAATATCGGATAATAAAACCATAGAATGGACTTTAAGATTAAGTTTAAGTATAAGATACAATAATTATTTTTTTAGAGATCATGAATAACCTATGATTAAATATAAGATGTTCTAAAATGCAATTTTTATTATTTTCTGTTGATTAGGTGGTTTTCCCACTATTTTTGTGTTTCTCACACTATGATTTTTGATTTTAGATAATTTTTGGAACCCAAAGGGAGCAAATTAATGTTGAATGAGAAGGGAAATGAAATTATTTTTCTTCTGAGAAACATAATTTTATGGGTGTGGGAATGCAATACATTATTGTTATTCCCACAAAACATTCTCAATCTATGAATCATATTGGAATTTTAAATGACCATGGAAAGAATTTTAAAATACATAGCTTATTTTAAATTTATATTTATTTTAATTTCCATTAATGATTTGTTTTGGGGGTTTCCAAAGGTTTTATGTAGAATAGGTGACTTTTCAGGAATTAGGCCAAACAGTGAGTCCAATTCCAGATTTAAAAATAAATTTTGATTCATTTATAACATTTTCATTTTTTTATATTTTTTACTCATTTCAACTCCTAAATGTCATACCTTGATATATTAACACCACAAGTAAAATTTTAAGCTTTTAGAAATCCATAACCAACAATTATTTTGGTTTATATTTAAGGTATTGGGCCTACCCAGAAGCCCATATCCAGTTTTAAAAAATTAATTTTAGTTATTTAATAAATTATTCAATATTAGGTATTTTTCGGTGATTCTAAGTCTCCCACGATCCCATTACACATAGCCGCGCCCCCACCCACTTTCCCCCCCCCCCACTTTGGAGATCTTAGGATCGCTCTTTAGGGATGAATTTCTTAGGGTTCCTCAAATCGTCGATATTTGAGAAGGTATGTTGATTCATTCATAAATCATTTAATTTTAACTCTATTTCCTCCATCTCAGTCCCCACATGACCTTATCATCCCCATTAGAGAATCCATGTCAGGTTTGGTTGCTTGGAGATTCTAATTTTTGTGTATTTGGTTCGTTTTATTCAAGATGTTTCAAGTAAGTGTTTCTTTTTCTTGATTTCTTCGCCTTCCTTAGGGTTTTGTTCACCCATTCAATTATTTCACCATGTCTAGAAATTGAGGTTAGAATATAGCATATGATTTGGTGTCATTTTGGAAAATATTGTTGTCTAGGGATGGATTTATATTCCTTGAGGTGCGGTGGTGGTTCAGTTGATGTTTCACACCATGTTTTGAGGGTTTCGTCAGAAAAGTAAGGTGATTCCATGTGTAAACATTTCTAGATGAGTTAGTTTGCTTTAATTACTTATTATTCATGTTCCTAATATGCTGTGTGTGGTGCATGACCTATTTATGTTGGATATGTTAAAGAATTTGTTTTTATAGTTTCATTTTAGCTTAAAATTCGGTGTTTTCATGTTCAACACATTGGGTATTGTTTTAGATTGTTTTATAACATATGAATTTGTTTTAATAAATCTTGTTTGGGATGAAAATTATGATTTGGTGGGGTATTGGTGTGCCAATTGGTCTTAAAGTGGTTTTTTAATGGTTTAAGGTGTAAAACATTATTGTACTTCTTAAAAGTGATTTTGAAAACGTGCGAGTTTCATGTGGATCATTTGTACTATAGTTTGAGGTGTTTGTATAATACATGGGGGTTGTTTAATAAATTTTTTGGGGGTTCAAATTCTATTTTGAATTTGTATTGATGTGATTTTGTCCTTGAAATATGTCTTTGAAATGGGTTTTATTTGAAAATCATTGGTACACTATTTGGAATTGGTTTATGAAGGTTTTGAGTGGTTTAATGATTTATGTAAGAGGTGAAACCATATTGGAAAACTGTTTTGGATTGATTATACTTTCAAATGAACCATTTTAAATCTAAATAGTTCTATTATGTGATGTTTATCATATTTTTAGGGAATTCATAAAATTGTTGAAGGATGTGTTGGATTGTGAATGTTATGAAAAAATTGCTATGGGCTATTTTGGTGTGAGTTTGATTTCAAAATGAATTTGAATGAAAAGTGGAATTTGTGACTTGTGTGATGTTCATGGACTGTATGGATAATGTGTTATGTGGAATTGATATTTGAATGTGAAAAGTATATTTCTTGGCTTGTTGAACTTGTTTGAGCACAAAGGGAAAAACCAGGTATCTAGGTGGGTGGACGTGTACTAGTATGCTAGTGAATCTGTGGGGTTTGGCCTCAGTTTCACTTAGATGGATTGAAACTTAGAACTCTAACTAAACTATGATGATGATGATTGGGGACCACTAGGTTATTGGTATGTTCCCTACTAGTGGCTCATGCACGAGAATGAATAATTTTTGTGGTTACTCTAACCGAGATACGAGGTACCAGGGACCCAAAGCTAGCTAGTGACTAGGGGTTATTTCCTATTGCTTGTGCTCATTAGATCCTTTATACTTACCATCAGCATACGGTATATTTTTCTTGAAAATTCAGTAGCTTTTTAATTTATTTTAAAAGTGTTTATTCTTTAAATTATCCCACTTGAAAACTATTTTTTTAAGTTGAATCTTTTAGAAATTGTAATTAGAAATTACATGTTTTGGAAAACTTGCATGATTTTTATCTTTGAATGTTCATCACATGGAATCTCATAGTGGTGGTATACTACTGGGCATTGGATCACACCCTACTTACACCCTTGGGTTTATGTAGACTTGGTTATTTTTGTTGTCACAGGTTTGGGTATAACCTTTGTGCCAACAGTTTGGGTTTTCACCGGTCATTCATGATGCAGTGTTGTAGAGATGGTTTGAGGGCAATTCCTATTTCCATGTTTAGGTTCTCGGGATGTTCATTTTTTGTTTTTTTCCTTTGTTATAGTCTTGTTGAGTTGTTTTAGACTATGTAATTTAGTTCTGATTTAATGTAAATCATTGTTTTGTTTGAAAAATCCATATTTGTTTCATTGGATTCTTTTGTTGTTTTATGTTTATAAACTCGTGTAAATTGTTCCCAATTTTCATTTTATGATACCCGGACACTTTTTCCAGCCCGTGGGGTTCAGGAACTCCCTTCGGGCCTTGTTATGGGCCAGGTTGGGTGCCATTTTTGGTGGCGATCGATTCAGTTCGTGACAGGAATAATATTTTGTTAATCCCTTCATGAGGAAACTTGCACATTATTTTAGTGGGCCTTTTGATCTAGTTAAATATGAAAAATGGATCAATTCTACTAGAAGGATATTTTCCATTATCCAATTTTTAGAATATGATAAAGTCATTTTGGTTTTACATCATTTGTATGGTGAAGCATGTCAATGGTGGAATCATATCAAGAATACAAGTCAGGTAGATGAAATTGATTTCATCGAATGAGATGAGATGATGAAATTATTTTTTCATAATTACTCTCCTCATATTATTCATATGAAAATAGAGAACTATTTGCTTGAGAAAAATAAAAATATAATGAATTTATTGGAACCTATGAAAATGTTTTTACAAGTCTTGGGAGAAACACTTATCGTATTATCATCCAACACAAAAGTATAGTTGGTTGATTATTTAGTTGATTAATACCAAGTCTATGAAGGGAGTTACCCATGAGATACTTCAATTGTAATGATGAAATCATCTGAGGTTCCATCAAGGTGGAAATGGAGGCTGGAGTTACATAACAATATCATGGTTTTGAAAAGAAAAGAAAGATAGAGTTCAAAGGAAAATATAAAAACCATAGGGATAAAAATATGAGGTTTTCCTTATTCTCAAATAGTGGAAGGAGACATCGTGTAAATTTAATTAAGGGAACTAGTAAATTAATCAAATTTGTGAAATAATTTCATTGAATAATTTATTACCAAATTGATATGAAAAAATATATCTAATGATGTGAATAAGGAGAAGTCTTCACATAATGAACCTCTAAAACTTCAATGCATCATGTGTATGGAAAATTGGAATAATTCTAAACAATTCCAAAATATGAGGGTTAATTATGATGATCAATTTCCAATGATTAATCATCCAAAAGACAAAGGGAAATATCATGTGATGTCTATTGGTGAGGTCGACTATGACAATGAAGTGATGGAAGGTACACTTACTATCAAATATTAAAAAGATAATGTATTATTTGTTTATGGATCTACCCACTCATTTATTTGTAAATGATTATCTATTTGTATCGCTATATCACCTAAACAATTATATGTTGAGTTAGTTATGAAAACTCATATGGGAAATGTGGTCACAACTCAAGTTCACAATTCTTCTTCGGTTGATGTTTTTGGGAAAATGATTCCTCCAAATTTTGAGATCCTTACTTTAGTTAAATATTATTTTATTCCTGGCATGAATTAGATTTATATATATGTATATCATATCAATTTAAATGGAAGGGAATTGAAAATTTATATTCTAAATTAACCTATGATAATTTATCAATGCAAGGATGAATATAAACTTACAATAGAAAGTACATCCATCTTGGGGGTCTTAATTCCTATAAATGAAGTTCTAATATCTCATATAGTTGGGTTGAAACTCAACATCATTGATACACAAAAAAGTAAGATGATTAGTTATAGCCACAATTTTACTAGTCATGACACTTATTGGAGTGTTTATAGTAAAAATCTATAGAAATAGTTTTAAGAAGCAATAAGCATGATTCTGGTAACCTTGGAAATAGATCACATTATTTTCCACTATGGATATAGCGTATATTTCCACTATCTGAAAAAGTGTTTATATCCCATGTAAACTGTATCTATATATTTAAAATAAATAGTGCTCAGCCGGATTCGATCTCTTTACCTATGTTATCTGAACCTATCCCTTTACCACTACACCATAGATGTATTTTTGTATATAAATATATAATTTTTATATAAATTATTATGAATCGTGGAAATAGCATGTAAACCGTGGATATAGACCTTCCTACCATTTTTTGTGGGTTAATTTGTTTCCCATGCAAAGTCAAGAGACTTATAGCCATGGGTTTGATGAAATATGGCTATAGAAAAGAAATAAACATTATTTCCACCATTTTGTAAAACCATGGGTATAGCCCTAAAACTCCTATAGCCATGGTTTTATGAGGCTATTTCCAAGAATTAAAATTTTGGCTATAGGGTATATTTCCACAATTTCCAAAACCATGTTAATAAATCACGTGGTTTTCCATTGTGGTTATATTGTCTATTTCCATAGTAGAAAAATGTGGCTATATACCATGTAAACAAGGGCTATAGACTTGGTATAAATACCTATAGCCATTTTTTTGGAAAATAATGGATATTGGATTGTGGCTATAGCCCAGACATTCAGTAGTTATTTTCTATAATAGTTTATTAATGTCTTTCAAGAATAATTTCTATGATTTCCACCTAATCACGATGTTGAGTTTTCAATATAACCCATACAATGTGATATAACTAATTCAAATAATCCATATATAATGTCCAAAATTATGTGGTATCAATTGCAGAAGTAACTCTAGCATAATATTGATAAGGATTCATACACCAGTGAATCACCTTGGGGTGCACCTCTTCAGTTTGTTAAGAAGAAAGATGGATCAATGAAAATTTTTATCGAGAAAATAATAGGTCTACATTCAATAAAAAGTATTTTCTTCCCCGTATTAATGAATTATTTAGTAAAAAAGGTGGAGATCAATAATGTTCCTAGATTTATCACCATTCTGGATATCATTAATTGCTTGTAAAGAAAGAATATATGCCAATAACACTATTTTTTACAATGTTTGGACACTATGTATTTATAGTTATTCCTTTTATTCTTACTAATCCCCCACTATAATCATGGAATTAATGAATAGATTCATTATAGACAATATTTATTTGATTATTTTAGTGTTAATAAGTGATATTCTTGTATATTCAGAATGAAATTGAGAACAAGAAGATCACTTGAAGATTATAATGAAAATCCTCATAAAGGATAACATTTATAAAAAAATTAATGTCTATGATTTTTTGGTATCAAAAAGTTTAATTTTTTGGGTCACATAATATCAATAGAGGGTATATATGTGGATCCATAAAAGATTGAATTTATTGAATGTTGGCCTAATCCAACAACAGTGACTGAGATCCCATGTTTTCTTGGTTTGTTAGTATATTATTTGTGATATATATAGAATTTCTCTTGAATATATAGTCTTCTCTCCATGTTAACTCAAAAGGGTTCCATGTTCATTTAGATGAATGAATGTGAAGAAAAATTTATTGGACTAAAAAGAATGTTAGTCAGTTTCCATGTGGTCATGTTACCTGGTATTAAAAAATAGTATGTAATATATACTTATGCATCTAATAAGATATTTACATGAGTTATCATGAAAAATTAAATGGATATATCTTATGACTTACAAAAAATGATGTTCTATGTTGAAAATTATCCAAATCATTATTTAGAGTTATTTACAGTAATATTTTCATTTATGATATACATTATTATCTTTACAGAGAAAAGGGTGATATATATACCAATCATAAAAGTTTAATGTACATATTAACATAAGAGGTGTTTAATATGATCCAAAGAAGATGGTTGTAGTTGATTAATGATTATGTCTACTCAATACATTACCACACGAAGAAATCGAACAAGGTTGAAGATGCTTTAAGTCATAAGTATTGAGGTATACTATCTTTGATGATGATAAAAAAGACACAATATTTACATATTTGAAAATTATGGACATGAATATTTTAATGGAAGGTGATAAATATTATATGGATTAAATGAATGTAAAGCCATCTATACAAGTGATGATTTAGGAGGTGTAGAAGGAAAATTAAGAGCTGAAAAAGATGTTGATAAGTGTTAATGAGTTCAACTTTGATTGTGATGGAATGGTAAATTTTAATAACTATGTTTATATCCCTCCCATAACAAATTTAATGAAGGATATGTTGGATATGGATCATAGTTAATAATTCTCTATTCATCCTAAAAGAACAAAGATGTATAAGGACCTAAATGATTATTTCTGGTACGATGGAATAAAAATAGATATTATAGAGTATGTTTCTCAGTTCTGGATATGTTATAAAATTAATTCTAAGTGATAGGAGTCTAATAATATGTTACAACCATTTCCTATACCATAAAATCACCATGAAACCTAAAGGGAATAATGTAATATGTGTTTTTTCAGTCACCTTACGAAATTGGAACACTTCATTACTATTAGAGAATATTTCTGTCGTGGTGAAATTTATAGAATATATATTATGTAAGTGGTAATATTTCATCGGATGTCACATTCCATTATAACTGATCGGGATTTGAGGTTTACCTATAATATTTTGGAAATGGCTTTCATGGGCTTTAGATATAGAGTTTTGTTTCAACACTTCTTATCAACATTAGACAAATGGTCAGTCCAAGAGAACAATTAAAACTACATAGGACATGTTGAGAGATATATCTATGGATTTAAAAGGTGTTTTGGAACAACACCAACATTTGGTATAATTGTTTTACCTAAACAGCTTTCACTCCATCATTCATATAGATCCTTATAAAGCCCTCTCTAGTAAGAGGTGCTAAACTCCAATATACTATATTGACGATGGGGAATGAAATCAATTTTTATATGATCTAGATGTGTAAATGGAAAATATTTTTCGATACATTAAACAGAACATAAGAGCATCTCAGAGTTAATAAAATTGTTATTTTGAAAATCGATAGGAAGATATGAACTATAATGTGGGTGAAAAGTAATTCAATGAATATCTCCTTATAAGAGAGTAATAAGTTATAGAAATAAGGGAATGTTAAGACCTATGTATATTGTTCATTTTTAAATGCTTGATTGTATCAGGATGGTATCTTATCGAATGGTGCTTCCACCAACTCACTCTTAAGATTATGTTGTGTGCTATGTATCCTTCTTGAGAATTTACATACCAAAATGATTCACATGTAATAAAATCAAGTATAATACACTGCAGAAAGATTATTCTTTTTTAGAATAACTAGAAAAGAATCTGGATCATAGAGAGAACATTCTATGAAATATGATAACTTTCCTTGTTAAAGCTTTATGTAGAAGCCACCATTTTCAGGAAGCTATGTGGGAACCTAAGGATGTGATGAGGATGTGGTATCGTCATCTGTATGTATATTAGTGAAAACTTTTGATGTAAGAATTCATTTTAAGGGGGGTAAAATTTAACATTCTGGTAATTTTATGAAATTATTTTTCTTTAAATAATTCTATATCTTTGATAGCTTACGATGCATGCAATACTGAGTTTAAGCGAACCATGTAACATTATAAAAGTATTATATGTCTATTATAACCTAGATTTTTAATTGGAAATAATGAATAGAAATACCAAATTTATGAAATAAATTTAATTTTCCAAATCAATATGTATGTATTAGAACTTTCTGAGAAAATAATCACACATTTTTATATAAAATTCTTCTAATTCATCACAAAATATTATTTTTTTAAAAAAAATGAGTTTTCTTGCTTTTACGAGTGAATATTAATTTATAGATCATTCAGAATAGTTATTTGAAAAATCGAATTAAATTTTACTAAATTCATAATTTTTAAATTCTTTGAAAATAATTTATTGATAAATTTCTAAAAATATTATTGTTGATGGAATAATAAAAATTCTTGATTTTTTAAATTATATTTTATTTTAAAGTATTTACAAGGTAAAAATATGTTTTGGATTATTTTTAATTATTAATTAAATTTTTTTTATTTAAATTAATTAAATTGTGACTTTTTAAATTAATTTTATACTTGAATTTAGTATAAAAAAAATTTATATTTAAAAAATAGTATTTATGAAAAATCGTTTTTCATTGTGTTTTCAGGTTTAATTTCAAATTAAATTCTGAAACCATTTTTATAAATTATATAAAATTAATTACCGTATTTTAAATAATTAGGTAAAAAATTTAATGAGGCCCTTTTAATTTTAGTCAATATGAATACTAACTATGGTGAAGTTCATTACCACAGTAAAGGGTAAAATTTGTTTATATGGATTAAAAATAAGTGATCACGAAAAACATTTTAATCTTATTTATTACTTTATGAATTTAATTCTACTGATATCACCTATCTTTTGAAATTCAATTATTTAATGGATACTTTTCCTTGAAAATTACTGAGATATTATTAATATATATAAAAGTGACAAAATGTAAGAATCTTATTTTTAATAAGTATAACATTTTTAATATAGTGTTATAGAGAAGATATATTAAAATATAAATATAATTTCCAATAATAAATTAATTATCTTCATCATAGTAATTAAATTAAAAAATTTAGGAATTAAATTATTGTCCTAAATGCATACATTACACTGATCTAATAATTATTTGATTAAATAAAAAAATCAAATAAATGATATTAAAAACATTAAAATAAATATAATATAAATTAATTAATGTGATAAAAGAAATTTATATAATATTTTGTCTTATTAATTATGTATTAAATTATTATTATTGAATATAAATTGTTTTATTGGTATTTTTAAATATAATGTAATGAATCGTGTCAAAATTGACACTAATGATATTTTATGTAAATAATTTTTTATTAAATTATTTAAGGATAATAAAATTAATAAATAAGAACAAAGGGGATATTTTATGGTATATAATATCATAAATTTTTTATTTATGGTCTAATTTAATCTTATATTTAAAAATTACAACATTTTAAAATTGAAAATGTTTTTACAGTAGTTAATATGAAAATAGATTAACTACGGGTTAAACTAAATAACATGGTTAAAAATAACACCAAAAAATGTAAAAATTATATTTATTGATGATATTTCATCCTAATTTTATATTTAATTCAAATCCATGTATGTTTTGTGGTATTTTTATAGAAAAATAATTTATTATACATTAATCATTCGAAAAAATTCCCAAAGTACCATTCACCTAAATTATAAAAGAGAACCCATCCCCACACTTCTTTACGCCACATTAGTCATTCTATATCGACCATAATATTCTAAATTATATTCTCAAATTACCTTTTTACATAATATAGTTTTTTATATGATAAATATACCAATTATAGATCCCTTTATTTGATATCTTCAGTAGGTGTTTCTAAGAAGAGGTAATTGTTCTGATTGATAAAATTATTTTTCTGCTCTTCCTTTCCACCAATAACAATAATTTATTTATCCTAAAATAATAAATTAAATATAATAAATATTATTAAATGTTATTATTATTATTAAGAAACAATTATAATCATATTTCCCATCAAATAAGAAGTGAAAGTATTAGTCGTGCATATATACGACTTACCATCTCCACGTAGAGATACAATTCTTTTTTCATCACCATTTATTATGGATGGGTATTATTATGGGTTAAATATATAAATATATGATATAATAATTATTTTTTAAATAATAATTATTTTTTCACCTTTCATTCATTCCATCAATCAAGAAATGAAAATAGTGTTCATGTGTACGTACGACCAACCAACCCCATGAATATTGTCATTCATTTTTCCATTTCTAATTTCTATAAATGATTATAAATATGTATATGAATTTTATTTATTATTAATAAAATTATAAAAATTATGATATAATTATTTCACTATAAGTACCAATACTTATGAACCGAAATATTCTTGGAAAACGAAGTAGTTATCACCTAGAATAATGATTTTAATAACAAATTATTAATAAACAAGTGAAAAGATGTTAAAAAAATAATAAATTATATTATAAAATTATGTGTATGGGATAAATTTATAATAAATACATATTTATTAAATATTATGTTTTAACATGAAAAAATAAATGCAATACTTGGGGAAAGTCAATTCTTAACTCAATTTCATTTCATTAAGTTAAACATATACTTCATTTCTTATGTCATACTAATACCATTAGTTAAATGAATTTTTATTATCATATGTTATATGTCTGAATTTGTTATGAGGATTTACATATGATATCCATAATCTACTTTAAAATTCACTTCAAATTTATTTTCAAGGTATATTACATTAAAAATCCACTTTTAATGTTGTGTTTATAAGTAAAAAATGAATAACTTTTTTAACCTATAAGAAAAGCGATGATTTTCCTGAATTCATGAAAACATAATTTCTTAAATCTTACATAAAAACATAAAATATTCTTTTAAAAGAAAATTATTTTCTTTTTTATTTTTTTCCTTAAAAACTATTTTAAAAAAGGAAAGGATATTTTTCTAAAGATTTACTTAAAGCGATCTTTCAAAATCATTTTCCATCTAAGACAACATTATTTGATGTTACATATGATTTAATATGGATATTATCCAAGATACCATATTTATTCATTCTATAGATGGTTTATGTTTATGTTTTCATGATATTTATGAATCCTATTACTTTTCAATGGGATATACAATGATGTAAAATTTATGAAACCCATTTCATTCCATGGGTTTTGATATGATTAATAATTTTTAAATGTGGAAAACATATGTATGGTTTTCATTATGTGATGGGTGGGACCTATATCTCCACACAATGAATTATGTATTTATTTATATCTCATGATATATACATTAATGGATTGAGGTGTGAACTCAGTTTAATATTATAGGAATGGAACATGATGTCAAACTAGTTCAACAATATTTGGCTAGAATAGGGAGAAAACCTTGTTCGGTAAAGGAATTTGTATGTTATGATGGTCTTGGGAGTGATCATTAACTAATAGAGAAATTGTTTTCTATTCTTGTGTGTATGCCATAAATTCTATTTCTTATGGTATTCTATAATGGGTTATGATATTTCTTCTTTTATGATCCATGTTTTATGATCATATATGATTTATTCCATGACCTATGATTATGATTTAGATACACAAGTTATAATTTTCTAATATTGTTTCTATGTATATATATCCTTATTATCTTGTTATTATATATATATCAGTTTTTTATCATTATTGGGCATCTTAGATCACACTTTTATCATTTTTCTTTTTCCACATGATATGAATAAAGGTACTAATAAGGACGTGTTAAAAGGGTGATAGTTATGAAGAAATTAGGGGGAGGTGCTGTAGATATTTCATAAACCATTTGTTAATGTTTCAATGTTTCCAAAGTCAAAATTCCCATGTGTTTTTGTAATGGTTATGTTTATTTATGTCAGGAATATTCATCAAAAAGGATTTAATATATATGTATGAAATGTATAGGCTATTATAATAGAAATGTGCAAACATTGGAAATATTAGGGTTGGTGTTAAGGTAATTCAAAATTTATATTCTTGAATGTATTTTTGACATTATCATTCAATTGTAATGGAAGACTATTGCTATTAAAATTTATCATTGGTGTGACGAAACAAGACAAAAAATGAACAAATAATATGTAGTATCTTACTAAGCCATGGAAACTATGAATCTCAAAGACATTATTCGGTTATTTCCATGATATAATTGCTTCTATCATTTTAGCGCCCATAGAAACACATTTTTTTAAAATAAAATGGATAAAGAAAACAAAACTATTCTATCCATAAATCATTTTTTGAAAACATATAAAAAAGAAAATTATCCCAAAGGGTACCCAAAATTATATCCATGTGTTGATCATGATCTGTTTTTCTCAAGAATATACTATAATATCATCCAAAAACACCACCAAAAAAGAATCCTGATACCTATAAAATATTTGATTAAAAAATTATATAAATACAAATGGTGAATTGGTAAGACAAAAAGGCATAATGACATATTTTTAATGTACAAATCTAATTGATAAATATTTATTTGGAATATCTCCCTTCCAAAATCATAGTGGGTAATATCCTGAGAAGAAGATAATTTTAGATAAACACTAGACTCATATCAACTGATCAAACAAGTCATTGATTTACGGGAGAGGATATCTATTTAATATCATTACATGGCTAGTGTTATGTTAATCTAAACAAAGTGTAATTGTTCCATTGTAGAGACCCGAAGCTTAACGTAGATGGAAATTAAATTACTTTTGCAGAATACTTAGAACATAACAAAAACACACACACAAGGACCTTAATAGTTTAGTGTCTTTGCAAACTTGGAATATAATCTTCTAATCGTGGTGAAAGACCTTCTTCATCTCCCATAAATATCTTTCTTTTTTTACCTAAAACTTTTCTTTATATCCTTGGGAAAAGACAACATAAAAGGGTGAGCTCAAATTCTCAGTAAGGGTAAACAAAAGAAATATCAATCACATCATATTCATAAGAACATAACATTTTTGAAATCTTAATCCTGCAAACGAGATCATAATATCATAACATGTGATAAATCATAGTAGTGAAATGTAATCCCAATAATCATAAATTAAAACATGAATCTTTGTGGCATTCACACATAATCATAGATAATCATTTCTTATTAGTCAAGACTCATTTCCAAGACTATCTTAGTGGACAAAGTCCATTTCTGAACAGAGTTCATTCCTCGTTTCAGTCCTGTTTCACTGAACCGGTTTAAACTGCCGTTCCAGCCATGTCTATCTCATGAGATATAAAATCATTACCCAATGCCTTGTAGGGAGATATAGGTCCCACCCATCTCATAATGATACAATTCTTATGTGTTCCACAAAATCATAAACCATACATCATAGCATAACCCATGAAATAAAAATGGGATTCTTAAACATCGTGACATTATAAAACAATTCATATAAGATAAAGGAATTAATAAAAATAATTCCATCACAACATAATCAAATCTATGTAATAATAGTGATAAAAATAGAACCCTTTATTATCTTAGATGGAAAATAATTTTGATAAAACACTTGAACTCCATTCTTGAGGAAAATATCCTTTCTACTTCAAAAACACTTTTCCTTTCGTACCATTTCATACAATTCTAAACTAAAAGAAGTTGATTAAAAATAGACCTGAAAAATTGTAAAGGAAGCTTCTTGGAAATAATGTTTTAAAAATAAATTCATGTCATATAAGTTAAAAAAAACATTTTTGTCGTACTTTTGTCAGAAAAGTCAAAAAGTACCTCGTACGAAAAACGACAAAATATTCCTTTCATATCTTTTACTAAAAACTCACCATAGTGTAAAATTGGATTTAAACAATTGTAGGTGGATGGAAATAATATTACATATTGAGGAAACATGGATGTGGATGATAAAATACACCCCAGTAAATTCCAATGTATAAAAAATCTCAGATAAAAATGCGATTGTGATATTTCCATTACCTTAGGTCTGATTTGCTTCGTAAGTGTCCGAACCTCCTCTTCTTTGAAGCGCCTCTTTGAGTCATCCTCTTAGTAAACTAAAATTGGTCATTGAAGAAGACCAGAACCTCTAGAATGTTTCTAGGGAAGTGTAGAAGAGAATTTGGCAGGGGTTGGACGAGCTTGAAAGCTCAACGTGGTGTGAGGAAGAGAGGGAGGAGGTGCCCTTTTATAAGGGAGGGGAGGGGCTCCTTTGGAAAAACTAAAAATATTATTTTATTATAAATCCAAATTCAGTTTTAAATAACTCCAAATTGAGTTATTTTGAAGATAAGGTGGGGATGGGTCGAAATACTCTCATACAATAGAATTTGGACAAGTTTAGTTTACTAATTTATCCTTATGATTTAGATTTAACTTTAAGTTAGATAATTTTACTTTTACCGTGTCTTTTTGTGTTCTTACACTATAAGGTTAATAAACTTACTATAAAAATCCAAACGAACCCCAAGTTGTTTAGTATTAATATATATAACCTTATCTAAGTCATTAGGCCGAACCATAGATTTTTAGGAATAAAATAACAATTAATAATATAATATTTGTTTTAAAAACAATTTTATGTCAATTTTGACACTATTTAGTAATTAATTTTTGGGAAAATCATAACAGAATGATTAGTTATAAAAAAGTTACTTAAATGAATACTAACAAGTCATATTAACCAAGAAAATTACTGGAATTCATAAAAAGTATAAAATTACATTTATTTGAATATTTATAACATCAATTATGTCAATATTTCATTAATTAGATAATTACTGCATCATCGTTGTGTCAAAATAAATTAAATTATTTAACGTCTAAAATTTACAAATAAAATACCATTATGTAGGAAATATTTTTAGATTTCTAATGAATATTTATTGTCGAATTTATGTTATGTATAACCCTATATTAAAAATTATCTACTTATTAAACTTTGATTTTAACTATTTTAACCCTTCTTTAAATAAATTAATAATAAATCTACTAATCTAATCCATGTGAGCCTAAATGGTCATATTTTATTCCTAAGGTTTTTTTTGGTCGAATTACACTTATCCAATAGAATTAGGACATGTGTTAAGGTAATAATAATATCATTTTCACCCTTAACTACCCTATTTACTTTTAACCGCGGTAAAAAAGTAAAAAGTTACTATTCACCAAAAATTATTTTCATATCATTGAACAAAATTTTAGTCCTTGATACTAACTGTGTCTCTCGGATTTTTGAAATTCTACTCACAGAAGCGGTAAAATTAAGTTTTATGAAAAATTCAGTTTTTTTAACTACCACTTAGTGGTTTCACTATTCATCAAAAAATGAACGTTTCTAGAAAAATACCAAAAATTAGGCTTAAGATATATTTGATATTATGAATTAAAAAATGATAATTATTTTACCAAATTAAAAACATATCAGTGACATTAACTAATTTAAAAATTAATTTCCGTCGTCAAAACAAATAGCATGTTTTTAAAAGATAATAACTATCAAAAGATTGACACTTGTTTATGTCTGGTTTAAATGTGAAATTACATCCAATGACGATCATCGTATTAACTTGTAAAAATATATTCTAAATATAATTTAAAACCACTCAAATTAATAATTTATCAGTATTAATTATTTCGATTTAAAAAGGTTTTTTTTCATTAAAATTTAGTAATTTTCACTATTCATCAGAAAATGAAAGTTATCTGAAAATTAAAAAAATTTCACCCTAAGCTAATTTTGATATTCGAAATCCAAAAATGAAGTCCATTTTGAAAAATAAAATTTTCAAAATTTAAAAAAGTGGTTATTACTATTTATAACGTCTAGTTTTAATAATATTTTAATAGCATATCATTGTTTAGTGAAACTCGGTATTGCGTACTACACACGCTATCGAGGAAGGTCGTGATTGCGTGTAATGCAACGCAAATCAAGGATGCGTGTTGTGCAAGCTCCTTTTGGTGTAGCGTACAACACACGACATTAAATAAAAGCTTTTTTTTCTTAAAATCTTGTGGTGTTACATTCTACCCCCCTTAAAATGAATTTCACCCTCGACATTCATCCGGGGATATAAATGGTTTACTACTTGAAAGTTTGTTTAATAGAAACTCACATCGTTGCAAGGAATACCAAAATTTGGCTTAAAAACTAAATTATGAAATGTAACGGTTACCCAAATTAACTCATCACTTGGTTTCCACGTAGGAGAACATAGGTGAAAATATGGATATAGAAGAAAAAAATAACCATCACGTTCTGATGGAGAGTGGTAGAGAACATGGATATGGAAAAGTAAGCAATCATAAAGCCATAAATTTGTGATGATCTATGGTACCATCTGAATCATTGGATTTAAGAGCACTTTGACAACATTTTTGGTTTTCAGGATCATTTTTCTAGTGTTGAAGAATTTTCGAATCAAAAGAAATACTTACTTGATTTTTGTACAATCTCACCGTTGTTCGTGCCTTGAACAATTTCCACTTCATCTCTTAAAGAAATGAAGTTGAATTTTCCATTCAAGATGTGTTAGCAGATCATGTGATTGAATGATGGGTCATTCCATCTGTCTCAAACAAAAGGTTAGAAAAGTTATCAAAAAATACATAAGTCCATCTATAGTGATATTAATCATATATTGTTCCTAAAATGGACTTATACTTCATATATCATACTGCTTTATATAATAAAACGAGTTTCTACTAAACAGGGACTTCCTATAGGCCAATGGTAGGTGATAAAGGCAAGTCACACTTCAGTTGTGGGTTCGATTCCCACAGCCTTGTCCGATGCGATGGGCTGTCGCCCATCCTGTAGGTTATCCTTTTTCTAAAACTACATCAATATATCATCCCATAAATAATATTGGAAAAACTTATATCCTTAAACAATACTAACTTATGTCCAACATAATGCATTCCAATCGTTAGGATTATCCAAAATAATACTGTCTAATCTCACATTATAGTGAAAACGATTACCAAAGAGTTCATACAACTAGCATGTTAATACCATTGTTGATCCCCATATATCATGAGATATGTCTTGTTGGTCACATTCCAAACATTTGAAGGCCTTAATCATGTATTATCATGAAAAAAAATGAATACCCATTGTACCATATTGAAAACATGAATGTTGTTAAAAGTTAACTCTTTCCACATACCTAAATCCTCAAAATTTTATATACTCAAACCATGATATCACTTAGTCCTTATATCAATAATGAGCTCATGAATACTATCAATCATTTCATTTTCTCGTTTCCCTTCATTATGCGCATATCAACTTTTTTTCCAAAAATATCTCAATTAGTTTCCATGGTTACCAGTACCCTTGAAAACCACAATAGGCCAGTACATAAATATTCCAATATTCCACGACACTATATACAACATTATTTTGGAATCCCATTACATAAAAACTTAATCATTCCACCACATTGTTTTCATATTCAACATCGCCAATAGTGATCGCATGTGACTCCCCTTTGTCCTTTTCCTTAAGTGGTTGCTCATGTCGATTATCACTAACCCTTGGATAAGGGAATTTATTAGCATAATGCCCCATTTCCTTTCACTTGAAGCATTGAAGTGTTGGTGGTGTGTTCTCTGTAGTCTTTTATTTATTCACATCATTAGAAACCCTTTTTCCATTACTTCGACACTTAGCTGCTCGATGACCTTCTTTTCCACACATAAAACATTTTCTAGTCCCTTTAAGACAATCTCCACCATTCTTCTTTCCACACTTTGAGCATAAGGAAACATTCATCTTCTTTTCACCATTATTCTGAGATTTCTCCTTGAACTACATCTTTTGTTTCTTGTCAAAACTATGAGATGGATATGTAACACCATCTTCCATTTCTACCTTGATAGCACAACACACAATTTCTTAATAGTTATAAAGTCTCTTATAGCTAATGCCCTTCGAAGATTTGGTTTTAAGCCACTGAAGAATCGATCAACTTTACTTTTGGGTTGGATGATAAATCTAGATGCATACCATTCAAGCCTTGTAAAATTAGCTTTATATATACCAACCGATTCATCATCCTTTTGCTTTAGTTCAAGAAACACCTTCTCCATCTTTGTTCGAAGAATACGAGGGAAGTACTTATTGAAAAATATGTTCTTGAACTCGTCCCATTCCATGGACTCAATTTCATCTCTTGGCCTCGTATTCTTGATATGATTCCACCATTGATCAGCATCACCTTCAAAACGATACACTACTAAGATGACTTTATCATGATCAGAACATTGAAGAACTAAAAATATCTTTTCAGAAGTACTGATCCATTTTTCAGCAACAGGTGGACCCGAAGACGCACTAAAAGAAGGTGTATGTTGCCTCATGAAGGACTCAATAGAATATTTTTCCCTTCTCTGCTAATTTGGAAGTCCAGAATGATTTATAGCTTGTGTAGGTATAGCAATAAGATTTTTCACTCCATCTCCCATAACATTTGTTTGTTCAGGAGGACAATCATTGCATTGTCCATTACATTGATCAACACGGTTCCTTCAGGTTCCAGCCATCGTCTAAAACCCAAAAAAGAATAGTGTGAGAGGAGAAAATCATGCTACGGAAAACAACATAATAAAGGGGGAGTACCTTCAATATCTAACATCTTAGGTTTAATTCTAATATCGTTAGCGCAATTACAGGACTATAACCTATACTTATACTTAACCTTAGGGACATCCCTAGACATACCTTAGAAATATTTCTAGGGATCTCACTAAAGTTCCCACATCCTAGTTTCCAAAGGTTTACTAAACCTTTCCTCTGATACCAAATGTAGAGACCCAAAGCTTAACATTCATGGACATTACATTAGTTTTTCAGAATACATAGTACATAACAAAAACACACACACACAAGGACTGTAATAGTTTGGTGTCTTTGGAAACTCCAAATATAATCTTCTAATCATGGTGAAAGACCTTCAACATCTCCCACAAAGATCTTCCCTTTTTTACCTAAAACAATTCATTATATCCTGGGGAAAAGAAAACATAAAAGGGTGAGCTTAAATTCTCAGTAATGGTAAACAAAAGAAATATCAATCACATCATATTCATAAGAAAATAACATTTTGGAAATCTTAATCCTGCAAAAGAGATCATAATATCATAACATGGGATAAATCATAGTAGTGAAATGTAATCCAAATAATCATAAATTAAAACATGAAACATTGTGGAATACACACATAATCCTAGATAATCATTACTTATTAGTCAAGACTCATTTCCAAGACTATCTTAGTGGACAAAGTCCATTTCTAAACCGAGTTCCTTCCTCGTTTCAATCCTGTTTCACTGAAACAGTTTAACCTGCCGTTCCAGCCATGTCTATCTCATGAGATATAAAATCTTTACCCAATGCATTGTAGAGAGATATAGGTCCCACCCATCCCATAATGATACCATTCTTATGTGTTCCAAAAAATCATAAACCATACATCATAGCATAACCCATGTAATAAAAATGGAATTCTTAAACATCGTGACATCATAAAACAATTCATATAAGATAAAGGAATTCATAAAAATAATTCCATCACAACATAATCAAATCAGTGTAATAATATGGATAAAAACAGAACCCATTATTATCATATATGGAAAATAATTTTGATAAAACACTTGAACTCCATTCTTGAGGAAAATATCCTTTCTACTTCAAAAACACTTTTCCTTTCTTAACATGTCATACAATTCTAAACTAAAAGAAGTTGATTAAAAATAGACTTGAAAACTTGTAAAGGAAGATTTTTGAAATAATGTTTTAAAAATACATTCATTCCGTATAAGTTAAAAAAACATTATTCTCGTACTTTTGTCGGAAAAGTCAAAAAGTACCTCGTACGAAAAACGACAAAATATTCCTTTCATATCTTTTACTAAAAACTCACTGAAGGGTAAAATTGGATTTAAAAAATTGTAGGTGGATAGAAATAATATTACATATTGAGGAAACATGGATGTGGATGATAAAATACACCCCAGTAAATTCCAATGTATAAACAGTCTTGGATTAAAATGAGATTGTGATATTTCTCTTACCTTAGGTCTGATTTGCTTCGTAAGTGTCTGAACCTCCTCTTCTTTGAAGCGCCTCTTTGAGTCCTCCTCTTAGGAAACTAAAATTGGTCTTTGAAGAAGACAAAGACCTATAAGATGTTTCTAGGGAAGTGGAGAATTGAATTTGGCAGGGGTTGGCCGAGCATGAAGTCTCAATGTGGTGTGAGGAAGAGAGGGAAGAGGTGCCCTTTTGTAAGGGAGGAGAGGGGCTCCTTTGGAAAAACTAAAAATATTATTTTATTGTAATGCCATATTCGGTTTTAAATAGCTCCAAATTGATTTATTTCGAAGATAAGGTGGGGATGGGTCGAAATCCTCTCATCCAATAGAATTTGGACAAGTTTAGTTGACTATTTTAACCATATCATTTCGATTTAAATTTAAGTTAGATAATTTTACTTTTACCATGTCTTTTTGTCTTATTACACTATATGGTTAATAAACATACAATAAAAAGCCAAAAGAATACCAAGTTGTTTATTATTAATATATATAACCTTATATAAGTCATTTGGCCGAACCTTACATTTTTAGGAATAAAATAACAATTAATAATATAATATTTGTTTTAAAAACTATTTAATGTCAATTTTGACAGTATTTAGTAATTGATTTTTGTGAAAATCATAACAGAATTATTAGTTCGAAAAAAGTTACTTAAATAAATATTAAAATGTCATATTAACCTATAAAATTAGTGTAATTCATAAAAAGTCTCAAATTATATTTATTTGGGTATTTATAACATCAATTATGTCAATATTTAATTAATAAGATAATTACTTCATCATTGTTGTGTCATAAATAAATTAAATTATTTAATGTTTAAAAATTACAAATAATATAAAATTATGTAGGATATATTTTTATATTTATAATGATTATTTATAGTCGAATTTATCTTATGTATAACCCTATATTAAAAATTATCTAATTATTAAACTTTGATTTTAACTATTTTAACCCTTCTTTAATTAAATTAATAATAAATGTCCTAATCTAATCCAAGTGGGCCTAAATGGTCATATTTTATTCCTAAGGTTTTTTTTGGTCGAATTACACTTATCCAATAGAATTAGGATATGCGTTAGGGTAATAATAATATCATTTTTACCCATAACTACCCTATTTACTTTTAACCGTGGTAAAATAAGTAAAAAGTTACTATTCACAGAAAATAATTTTCATCTCATTGAACCAAATTTTAATCCTTGATATTAATCATGTCTCTCAGATTTTCTAAATTCTATTCACAAATGTGGTAAAATTATGTTTTATGAAAAATTCAGTTTTTTTAACTACCACTTAGTGGTTTCACTATTCATCAAAAAATGAAAGTTTCCAAAAAAATACCAAAAATTAGGCCTAAGATATATTTGATATTATGAATTCAAAAATGATGTTTATTTTACCAAATTCAGAACATATCAGTTACATTTACTAATTTAAAAATTAATTCCCGTCGTCAAAACAAATAGCGTGTTTTTAAAAGATAATAACTATCAAAAGATTGACACTTGTTTATGTCTGGTTTAAATGTGAAATTACATCCAATGACCAAAATTGTATTAACTTGTAAAAATATATTCTAAATATACTTTAAAACCACTCAAATTAATAATGTATCACTATTAATTATTTTGATTAAAAAAGGTTGTTTTTAATTAAAATTGAGTAATTTTCACTATTCATCAGAAAATGAATGTTATCCGAAAAGTACCAAAATTTCACCCTAAGATAATTTCGATATTACGAATCCAAAAATGAATTCCATATTGAAAAATAAAATTTCCTAAATTTCAAAAAGTGGTTATTACTATTTATAACGGCTAGTTTTAATAATATTGTAATAGCATATCGTTGTTTAGTGAAACTCGGTATTGCGTACTACACACGCTATAGAGGAAGGTCGTGATTGTGTGTAATGCAAGGCAAGTCAAGGATGCGTGTTGTGAAAGCTCCATTTTGTGTAGCGTACAACACACAACATTAATTAAAAGAATATTTTACATAAAATCCCGGGGTGTTACATACATTATCCTATTTAAAAAACATATCGATGTTAATGGATACAAGTTAGGTAAAATGGACACTTTACATAAAAAACTTTTGTAACTCTTTAAATTCCCCCAATTACGTTGTATATATCCTATAAGATTGAAGTGAAATTAGACTGGTACTTTTTAGTAGATCAATCATAAACTCCACTTCTCTTTTGGGTGAAAACAATGAAGACATTTTCTGAAATACATTAATGAGATTGGATATCAATTTTTGGAAAATATATATTCCCAATATCTTAAAAATATTCCAATTTTCTTTCTAACAACTAATAATAGATACATCCAACCACTATTTCCAAAATTCGAGCAATATATGTCTTTAGATCTAAATCTCCTTTAAATATATTTTTAATTCCATCAATATTTGTGAAACTATCCTTTCGGGTATAACAGTCGATGTGGGACTTGAATGGTTACAAACTATCTATACCCATAATAAAGACATAGAGGTCCATCCCAAGAAAAAATAAATCCCAAAGCAACTCGTCCACATTGGAAGTTATAGAACAAAGTTTGCATATAAATTCATGACACTCTCTTTGTCTAAGAGGAGATTTATGGATCAAAAAATAAGGCATCATCTCAACATGTAAAGCTATATGTTTAAAAATATGAGATGAAAAAAATGAGAGGGACACAACTATTTCAAAAAAATATTTCATAAGGGTATAATTTAAAACAATTGAACCTCTCACCATTAGTAGACCTGATTGATCATTCACAATCACTTTTTTGTGTATATAAAAGTTCTTACTCACTGTTATTTTCCATATGATTCCCAATTTATATTATAGTGGTTAATGAGTAATGGTATTCTTATAGTCACCTTCTATTGATCAACTCTGATGATAATAATTATTTTTCTACCCTCATTTATGCTATGAATATGACGTCTGTGAAGAATGGAAAGAATATCTATCACTAATCCTCGAAGAACTACGTTAAAATTGCTGAAAAAGTCCAATATGAATATAATTATGAGAAGATCTTGGTTGTGTTGTAAAATATCACTTTATATGATCAAAATAACCACACTAAAACATCCCTACACACTCTTTGGTTAAGGAGGAAGATCTATTGATCTCATGATCTGATTCTAATGTTTCCCATAACTTTGGAATTATATGTCCTACATTGCTTATTCCCATCATTTTATTTACCAAATATTCCTATATGAATAAACATTCTACCAATAACCAACTTTCCTGATATATACCATTATCCCATAGTGTATCTATGGCCCATACTTGAATTGTCTGCAATATAATGAATGGAAATCATTAGGAAAATATCCAATCAATAATCTTGACTGAAAATGTGGATCATTCATGGATAAACAATAAATACTAAATATGGAAAACCGAAAGTCATAAAGTAAACTATATCCCAATTCTCTCCAATATCCAACTCCACATTCCCTTCCCACACTCGTAAGAAGAATCGCTAAGGAAATGAGATTCCTTGTCTTTACATGTTCCCCAATAGATGAAATTTTCTAACACACTGATGTTCCCATGTAGAGGGTGACTATAAACTCAATAATATTTCCTAAAAGACTTCCCAACTCATTCCACTAGGACAAAACATGTTATCATAGATTATATATCATTTTCAAACTTAGTTTAAATTAATTTTATAAAATTAGTAAACCAATTTCCTAGGAGAAAAATTATCAAATTTTAAAATTATTTTTTATTTGTAATACACATAATAATGTCCCCCACACACATCCATGCATGACCAGGTGATAGTTCCATACTCATGTGAAATATATTGTCGATCCACCAAGACATCACATGTTGAGCAATACATTGTACTCCAATAGGACACTTCCCGTCCACAAGGTCATGTCTAAAAATTCTATTACACAAATCTTTTATTCCAAAACCCTTTCAAAAAACAATTCCCTTAAAAAACTCTTCCTTGAAAAATTTTAATTAGTAACATGCATGCATCAAAAAAATTCCATAAATTTTAAACATAAATTTTAAAATTATCACAAAAGTGGTTTTTTATGAAATACATCCAATTATAAATTTCCAAAACCTTAACTAAAAATAAGAATTCAATTATTATTCACAAAAAATTTTACTACAAAATTTCAAGAAAAAAAATCAAAACTAAGACTTCGTGTTTTAATTATGTTGAGATGAAGGAGAAGCCACCAACCTCTCAACAGTTGGTGAAAATGATGAATTTTCCTTAAAACATCTATATTTGATCAGAAACCAAGTTCCCTTTACTAGGTCTAACGTGATATTATCATGATTTATATAAAAAAAACATTGATTTATCCATAATTAATAGGATATGTTGCTCCGAGAGAGAGAAGAACAATGGATATAAGAATAAAAATGAGGTTATTATACTTATCGAGGAATCTGGGTCTCCAAATCACTTTGATTCACTTAAAAATCACATCCATATTGATGGGGGTCATCTCTAAATCCTAGGGAGAAAAAGGAATTCATGATGTTGGATTAATAGGTGGGAAAAGTGGGTCTCAAGAATTAATCTAGATTAGATCAAAAAATTTATGGGTACCAACTGCATAATAGATTTTTAAGATACACATTTGGAACACTATGCACCATCCAGTTGATGCAAACGTCTTAATCTACAAATCACACAGTTCTCTCTCATGATTAGAAAAAATATACACCTACAATGTGTTTTTCTATAATTCATGCTTCACAAATTCCCCTAGTCAATCACATGGTTTTCCCAAAAAATGAGACATATGTGCCCCATCTAATTGTTAATTGTCCCATCTTGTACGGTTTCAGAGATATGGTTCACAGTCTCGACATACCATGCACAAATTTTGAAACTCTATAAAGTCCTTCAAAACTATGCATAACCCTTCATAACCATCCAAAACATATCATTAAAAAAATATAGACCCAAAATACTTGAATAGAGGATTAATTACCTAATTACGAGGTTTCTAAAAGAGTTATAGAAATGGGATGAAATAATCATACCATTAAAAATTTTCACTAATAATTCACTATATATTCATTGTGGTGATTATTTGAAGCTTCTATAAATCATTATAAATATACCGGAGTGGGTAGAATCAGTATAGAATAAATCATTTTCTATTATTTAGTATATGATGAGTCTTGCATTGACCCATAATTTTCATAACCCACTTGATTTTTTATGATAGCATAAGTATTAAATTTATTTCATTGAATAAGAGTTTTAAAGTGTCTATTATCCACATCAGCACTTAGGTTATATTATTGATTTTCATAATCCCCGAAATCATTACATTTAAATCATTTAATTTTTTTTGGTTTATTTTATGTGAAATTATTCTTCTTAATTTAGTTGATTATACTCTTTTATTTTCTTCATAAACTAATATGTTGAAAAAAAATCCTTCAACACATGTGAAATATTTTAGTTCCATGATACATTTACATTGGGGAGTCACCCAATTTTTTTGGTATGAAGGAATTTGAATATTTCTTCCACTATAATCTATTCACCTGAATATCCGGAAGACTTTTATTTTTCTCTTAGTTGGCGTCTATATATGTTTAATATGGTTTAGGTTGTTTCTCATAACTCGAGATAGATAAGTATTCCTAAGCTAAACAATTCAACACTTGCTTTCATATTTTGTTCCAAATCATTATAGAATTCCCCAAAGTCTCTGTCACATTCATTTTTAACTAGGTTCCACTTTTTCCTGGATAGATATATAAATTGATATTGTGATATCTCAATTCATGATTTTTATATTCATAATAATTTTTGAATTATAGGCATCTATCATCCTCTTTGTGGGACCTTGAAAGTCATGTGGATCTATCATTTTTCTTGCTAGATTAAATACAACATGGCTGGTGTGTCAAGAGGTTATCCAGGTCCCTCTATTTATTGATTATTTTTAGAAATAATTTTTCTGATAAAATGGGATTATATTATGGGCATTGTGTTATCACTAATTCCCTTGAGGTTGAAATTCATGATGTTATTAATGTAGTGGATATTGAAATACTGCGAGGATACCACAATTTTTGGCTTTAGTGTGACTCCACTACCATTTTTCAGGATATTAGGAATGGGGTCATCCATAAATCAGGGAAACTAACTGCAACAAGGAGAATATTCATATATATGATTTTATATATTAATTATATCATCATGCATACATGTTGTGAGGAATACTATTTGGATAACATGCTTTTTAATAAGGGGTTACTAATCATGAATGGATGTGGTGAAGAAATGTTCTAGATGAGCTCTTATATTTTTGGAAGAATTATTATTGTAAAAAAATATACATTTAGGATTATTTAATTTCGATTTAATTAAATAAAATAGAATTTCCTTTTAAAGAAGTTCTCATTCTATCAAAAAATGAAAAAACGCTCCGATGTTTTTTACTCTTTAATACTATCTTTAAAAACTATTATACATTCAATTAATTATTGGTTTTATTAATTTGGGTTATCATGAGTTTAATAAACTAATCCCCAAAAAAATAACTAAATCCCACTCTAATACCAATTGAGAAGACATGTTCATAAAATGTATTTATTTTACATCATTTAAATAATTTCAACTTTATATATCATAAATAAATACACAATTTTAGAACACAATGGTATATTTTTTTTAAATACTAGATGCATAAATATCACATTTCACATAATTTATTCAACATTTAACACAAATATCCGTCTCTTGATTTATTCTTCTATAAATATCCCTCATAATACTTTTTTTCATTTCCTATGGGATAGAAACACAAGAAAAAGATAGCAGAAATTCTGATAAAGAGAATAAATGATTAATGTGTAATAAATAACTTGTTTATAAAAATTTTATTAAATATTAACATGATATAAATACATATTTAAAATAAACTTTATTCTCTAGTGTTGTTGAAATGAAATTTTAGAAGGAGATACAGCATTAAAAGAATATTTATAAAGGCATAAAATTTTCCATGTCATTAGAATGTGGAAGAATGTGACATTATCAAGAACCCTGAGGTATAACATTTGTTAAAAATATAATGATAATAGATAATATAAATCAAGTACATAAATCTGGTTGATAACATGTCTAATAAAAATCATTTCTATACTCTAGTTTGTGAACATACCTGATTGCAATTAGATACACACATCATGTTGTGAATAGAGCTCATCACAATAATGTTTAGATATCATGTTTTTAAAATAACATATCATAATAATTTGTGCGCATTATATTTCAATATATTTTTTTTTCAAAATCGTATTCATAAATTACTTTATGAGCATAAAATATCATAATCATATACACACATTATGCTCCTAACATAGCTTATCAAATCAATTTCCATTTATTATCTTGTGAAAATAATATATCATTATTACATCCATGAATTAAATTATGATGATAACTTATTATAAACATAGAAAGAATTATATTTTGATCGTATACTATTACCAGTATATTCAAAAATTATGTTGTGAACATAGATTATTATAATCATGTATACACATTATCTTTTAAACCCATCTAATTCAAGTGATGTCCACACATTGTCTATAGAGAAAAAAATATTTACTGAATGCATTGGACGACTATATTAGACCCAAAAATCATATAAATATAAACTCTACATATATATTCAATATAAATTCAATCATACATGTCATCATGAAAAAGAATTATAAAAAATTTTCTAATGGTATCTCTTAAAATGAAATAAAAAATTCAATAGATTAATACTAAAAATACAATATAAAAAAAGTATATAATAAGTGAATTTGGAGGATAATTCATGAATTATAACTCCACAATAGTTTGATATTTTGGATTTAGTGAGACAAAATAAAGAAAAATCTTCTAAATAATTATTATAAAATATTTTCAATGTTTTCTTAAGAGGAAAAATTATGAGTAACTTTGAGAAAATCATTTTTGATTTGGTGAAAAAAATAATTAATAAAACCTTACTATAAAATAATAATGAATAATGAAATATTGAATTTAAATAATTTTTAATTAATAAAATGTAGACTGGAATATAGAAAATATATGGAAGTGAAAAAAATTCATTTTTAATCTTTTATGTAGTTTTAGAAAAAACATGTGTAAATGAAAATTTATCAAACATCATTTCGAAAAGGGAAAAAATATGAATATTAAATAATATAATACAAAATTATATTAAAAAAATAAAAAAAATTGTGACGAAAGAACAATGACATAGAAATAATGAAATTATAGAGTGGATGAGAATTAATCTAAAAAATTTCATATATTTATGAATAATTAATTATATAAAATAAAACATTTTTTACATGAAATTGAATTTCACCTGAATAAAAATTTAAAATATCGCAATATATATTAAAATGGTATAATGTAAAAAATATTTAAGAATATATTAAATGAATAATATGTACAACTCAATGATAAGAGATCAAGTCAACAAAAACTCTTACATTTTTAACATCATTTCATTTTAAATATAATATTTTTAAAAAAATTAGAATGAATTTTACATTGGATATAAAATAATACATGGATAAGAATATTAGAAGACATAAATTAAAGGGTTTATAGGAAAATGGAATCATCCACAATTCTTTAATGAAAAGAATATAATTCATTGAATGGAAGTTGAGTTAACAAAAACCAATTAAAATTATGATCACTTTTTATTAAAATCAATTGGAAGAGATAACATGAAATTGAAAACTAAATAAAATAAATATATTTTTAATTATTATAAAAATATATTTGGTTGTATACATACAAAATAAATGAAAACCTGTGTGTAATATAGAATAAATCACAGAGAAAGAAAATTGAAACGAAATGCCCTTATGGATTTTCATAATTTTAAATAATGAGAGATTGAAAAAGATAATTTTTAATGGAACATTAAATACCACTACTAAAAAAATATGAAAAAATGTTTGTAATAGGTATTATATTCACTATATAAATGAAAAGAGCCGAATAATATAAAACAAGACACACAATAGAAAAATTTGAGTGAAAATCCCTTATCATAGATTCCTATTTTTTTATGTTTCACTAACCATGGGTATAATAAATTTATGTTTATTTTTAATAAATATCATATAAATTTTAATATTTAATTTAATTTAACATATTTAATATAATTAATTTTTTATTAATCATTCCTTGTTAAAATTAACATAAAACAGCTAATTATTCGTTTTGTTTTGTGCTATCATCGACATGGAAGTTCAACTATGTTATATTTTCTCATGTGTTAATAACAATAATCATGTAAATTAAAGTTATATATGTTCTTTTTTATATATTTTTATTGTCCTATTTCTATTTAATGGAATCTATGGTTATAATTCATAAAGAATAGTTAAAATATATTAATTTTTTTATTTTTGATTCATTATGTAATTTAATTTATTAATGAATATACTTATATATATTAAAAAATTAATGATATAAGAAAATTATTATATTCATAATTAATAATTCATATTAATATTATTTATGACTTCTTACCAATTCATGATATAACAATTACAACATTTTTCATCTAGGTTATAGCCCCAACCTATAGAAAAACATGTTATAAAAATTGAATGAGTAAGAAAATGTAATTCTATAGTAATAATATATTTTTCAAAAAATATTAGTGTTTTTATTATTTTTCATAATGTGATAAATCATATTAGATAATAGTTTGATGTAAAACATACGTAATAAATGATTTTTGAGAGAATAACACATACATTGATGACTTGAATCTTATTTTATAGAGTCTTTTTGAAATAAATGATTTGGGAATTTTTCTATATAGATGATAAAAATGTGAGGGAGGCTTTTAATAGATATAATTTTTGTGGAAAATCAAGAGTAAAATTAATTAATGGTTTATTTAAGGTGGGTAGTGGATGTGTCCTTTTATAGGACAGAATGAGAGTAATTATTTCAAATACAAATTTCATAATGAGTAAGAAAAGTAATTTCTCTTGTAAAGTATATTAAAAGTGTATAATAATTCTTGATAATATAATATTAGGTCATTAATTACCTCATTCACTCATTTATGGATTATATTTTAGGATATTTTTAACCATTACCACTTAGTTAAGCCCTTGTAATTCATTTTACTTATAATGTGTCGACTCAATTTTTACGTCATTAACATATTTGTTTGCCTAAAAATTAATTTCATCATATTAAATTACTTATAAAATATAATTAAAAAAATAAATTTAATTGAATAAAATTTATAAAAATGACAAAAATTTGTTATAATATCAGTACATATAACACATAAATTCAGTTTTTTTGAAAAATTAATTTTTAACAATAAAAATGAATTTATTATTCTTCCATACCAAGTGATAGTTATTTAATGAATTATAATATATATTTTAATATAAATAAAACATACATATCATGAAAATAGTTAATAAATTTCTATAAATATACTTTATTGAAATAAAAACTTACAACATATTGAAATTTGTTTTTTCAGAAAATAGGACTTTTAAACATGTATTGATTAAATATATATATAACTAAAACATTATAAACCAATAAAAAGTGATTTTTTATTAGTTTTTATATATAAAATATAATTCTCGTTATATTCAATTATTCTAAAATATGGAATATTAGATTTTTATAAAAATATATATAATATAATGAAAATAATTTTTTTTAAAATAATTTATGTATTTGTCTGAGACCTATTAAATTATTATTCCTCATAAATATCTAATAATATTATATATTTTACTAATTTGTTTTACTAATAATTTCCATCATATTATCAATAAATTTTTTAGTAGTCATTATATAGAAGTAACAAAAATAACGAAATAGGAAATTGAAAAAATAAATTTTCTTCATAATGAATAGAATTTTCATAAATGAATTAGAATAATTTAATATAATAAAAAATAATTATATTTATAACATCTTAATTTTGAAATATATATATATATATATATATCATTTCAGCAAGAATTTATTTTATTAATTATATTTTGGTAATTTTAAATTACTACCATGTTTACTGTTATTTTACACAATTAATATACACCCTTTAATAAGGGTCATATTATTTTTATTGTAATTCCCTGACGCAGAAGCCTAGAGTCAGTGAATTATGACGTATAATTTTCATGATCACAAAAGATCAAGTCTTGAAAGTCCGATTAATTTAATAACCATGGAAATACTATATACATTCATAAGGATTACATTACTTCATAAAATGGAATACTGCAACAACATTGTTTCCATAGAAAACACTATGATACTATAAACTATCCATGCAGGCTAGTCATTATATACTTCTTTGCATCCTGGGGAAAATAAAACATAGAAAGGGGTGAGCTCATATTCTCGGTAAGGATAACAATATAGAGGAATCTTTCATAAATAAGCATAAACATTTAAGGCAATGTATAAAACTAAATCAAAAGCCTTTTAAACAAAAAAATCATCATAATATGGAAAATAAAAATAAAAATAATTCCATTTACTTACTCACATGGATATTCTACTAGTCGAATAATCACATGCAATGCCAATAGCCACTTTCATGATGATGGAAGGCAAAATGCAAGACCTCATAACAACATAGTCAAGGCCTTGTGTGAAGACTACAAATAAGATTTTGTCAAGGCCTTTTGCCAAGAAACTAGTTTGTCTCCTGAGACCTGCAGATCCATCGAGGAGCTATAGTGGGATCCACCCATCACATACTAAGTCCAATGCATTCCTCATATGAAAAAGTTGAAACATAACATAAACATTAATATTAAAACTATCATAGATAATTTCAATAATTTATCTACAAACCATGAATGGTGTAAAAATAACACATCCATAGTCAAACATATCACAAAACATTCAATACAGTATGGATGTTTTGTGTCATAGTAAATCAACATCATATAATCATAAAATCCATCAATGTATATTGACATAGATGAAATAAATTTTTTTTAGAGAAATATCTCTTTCTATTTTGAAATAATTTATGTGTAACATAAGTATAAAGAAAAAATTTATTTTGAAAATATTCTTATAATCTTGTAAGGGAAGCTTTGATGATGTTATAATGGTGGAAAAGAGCCGTACCCGCCGTATATGTTAAAAACAAACTTACCTTAATTTTATCGATAAGGTCATAATGTACATTATTTGGAAAATGACAGAAAGATTCCTTTCAAAACATATAAGGTCAAATAAGGGTATAAATGGAATTACCCCATTTTCATGTAAATTGTAAAAATGTTTTAAAATACCTTTTTAAGAATCATGGATGTCGATGATAAAGAGGTCTTAGTAGATAATTACGTATAAACAACCTTAGATAATAATGATATTTTGAAATTAACACATAACATGTACTTTTCCTTGGTTGAGGGTAGGTTAACCTCGTGTATAATTGTGAAATAATTTTTATTAAATTATACAAGAATCAAGTACATTAATATTATATCATATATGTTATTTTAACATTGCATCATTAATAATATCTTAGTATTATGGTTGTTTTGAATGTTAACTAATTCATTTTCCTTTATATGTTTTTTTTTGTAAGTAATGTTTGTTATGGATAGGATGTATCTTATTCATATTCAGAATGATATTAAGACATTAATCATTATTTTTAATCATGTAATGAAAATTAGTCTTGAATGGATACGATGGGGAATGAATCTCATCACGTTCGTAGAGACGATAATCTATACTTACGCATGAGCGACAATATCATTCTTTTGATATTAAAATAATATATAATTGGATGGTATAGAATATATAAAGAATAATTATCATGTCATATTTATTTATTACATCTATTAAACATCATTATGATTCAAAGGATGGATATAATAATAAATATTGTTGTACCATATTTATAACAACAACAAAGTATTTATAATATACTGGAGTAATTATATTATAATTCAAAAAACAAAGAAAGAGGAAGTGGAATAAGAAATTAATTTGAAAGAGGAGATAAATATTTACATCTTCTTTGGGTTCTTCCTTTTGATTTGATCAAAAGGGATACATTGGTTGGCTTTATGACTAAAGGAAGTCCTCTAGGATTAAGGGAGGACTGTTGAAAGGGTTTTTGGGTATGGTTTGGCCGAGACAAATGTCTTTGAAGGTGTGAATTAGGGAGAAGAGAAAAATCCCTTTTATAAGAGGGGTGAGGGGAACCTTAGGAAAAGCTAGAAATATTATTTTATAATAAACTCATTTTCGGTTTCCAACAGCTCCCAAATAAAATATATAAATTATAACGTGGTGATGGGTCCAAAACCAGTCAACCAATAGGTTTTATATAGGTTGGGTCACTATATTAACTTTATCTTTTCGATTTAACTCTTATTTAAATTTTTGACATTTACCATGTCTCTTTGTATTTTTTTATTATATGGTTAATAAAAATACTATATACTTCCTAGAGAACCCCATGTGGTTCATTAATGATACACCTATAATTATATAAGTCATTTTTCCAAACCATAGATTTTTAGGAATAGAATATCAATTAATAATATAATATTTGTTTTAAAAACTCTTTTATGTCAATTTTGACACTATTCGGTATTTCGTTTTTTCTAAAATCATAGAAAAAATATTTGTTCTAAGAAAATTAATCTAACCAAACCTAACATGTCATATTAAACTATCAAATTAATGGAATAGATAAAAACTCTCAAATTGCATTTATTTGGATATTTATAATATCAATTATTTTAATATTTCATTATTTTGTTAATTACTGCATCATCATTGTGTCATAAATAAATTAAATTATTTAATGTCTAAAAAGTATAAATAAAATATCATTATATATGAAATATTTTTAGATTTCTAATGAATATTTACAGTCGATTTTATATTGTGTGTAACCCTATATTAAAAATAGTTTAGTTATTAAACATTGAATTTATCTCTTTTAAATATTCTGTAAATAAAATAATAATAAATGTCCTAATCTAATCCAAATATACCAAAGAGGTTAATATTTTATTCATATGGTTTTTTGGTCAAATTATACTTATACAATTGAATTAGGACAAGTGTTAGGGTAATAATTATATCATTTTACCCATAATTACTATATTTACTTTTAACCGTGGTAAATAAAATTAAATGTCACTATTAACCAAAAATTATATTCATCATATTGAACAGAATTTTTCTTACTAATATCAACCATGTCTCTCAGATTTTTGACATTCAACTCACAGAAGCATCAAATTATGTTTTATTTAAATTTGCAAATGTTCCTAGGAGGTGGGTAGAAGACGACAAAAAGTTCAATAAATTTTTTAAATATTTAAAATTAATATAAAATGATTCCATTGAATTATATTGAATTTATATTGGTATTATGTATCTATTGTGTCCTAAAATAAATTTAAATTAAATAATTACTTATTTAAATAAAAACTTGGTTTTAACAAATGAATTATTGTTTTTCACTATTCATCAAAAATTGAAATTTTTCGGAAAAATACCCAAATTTCACCATAAGGAAATTTTGATATTCTGAATTCAAGAAATTATGTCTATTTTAAAAATTAAAAACATATAATTGGCATTTATTAATTTAAAATTAATTCATATTTTCAATACCAAAAAGGGTGTTTTTAAGAAATAATAACTGACAAAAGATTGATACTGGTTTATGTTTAATTTTAAAGTGAATTTATTTCCAATGAATAACATTGTATTAAGTGGTGAAAATATAATATATTTATAATTATAAAACATTAAAATGGAAAATTTAACACTACAAATTATTCTTATTATAAAAGTTTTTTTCAGTTAAAATATAGTATTTTTCTCTACTCACTCCAATTTAAATGTTATCATAAAAACAAAAAAAATTAATTGAAACTAAATTCATATGTCCCAATTCTAAAGAAAAGGTTTATTTTGTCAAATTGAATATATAAACGTTTCAAATATTGGATTTAAAATGGTTTCTCCATTAAAAGGTGTTAACATTTTAGTTTTTGTAAAAATACTTGGTTTATCTGAAGAAATGAATTTTTTTAGTTATGTATAAGAAATAGATAATATGGATTCTAAAATTATAAAAATTATATGAAGTTAAAATTTTAGTTAATAGTATTCATAGCCTCTATTGAATAGCAAGTTTGGTTAGTCGTGGTGGACTTGAACTCGGTGTTGCTTGTAGTGAAAGTTATTGAATTACATTTAAAAAATAATGTACAATGAAATCTTGGAGAGTTATATCTATATTACCCCAATTGTGTACTATATATTCATAAAATTATAACTTAAAAAATAATAATTATCATTAAAATAGTTCAAATCTTGATTTTACAATGTAATTTCTTTTTATTATGATGATTTTTCTCATTGTGTGTTTAGATATACTAATGGTGATTCTCAAAGATTAAGATGATTTAGTTGATAAACTTATTGTAAAAATTTAATTATTTTCTAATTTTTATCCCATTTCAATTTATGATAATTTAAAATATGTAACAAAACATGATATATTATAATAATAAGTCATTACTACTTGGATTAATTTACTTTTTTAGTAATTTTCTTTTATGAGTGAATAATGTTTTGTTAGTTTGATTCATATGTTTTATGTATTATTTTCATGTTTAATCCACATTAATGAATAGAAAATGATTTTTACAAATTATACAAATATAGTTTAAGTGAAAAAATGTGTCTTAAATTATAGAGTGTTTAATTCTCTCACCCCCACTAATAAAATTTCATCTTTTTAATTTTTAATTTTCTATCAATGATGAAAACAGTTTAGGGCATCCATAAGATATATGTGACACAAAATATAATTTCTACTAAGATATAATCATCATAAATTAGGTAATATCAGGATGTTTATATAATGTAACATTCATCAATCAATCCTTTATTACATGATTTATGACAAGGGTTTCGGTTTTTATATTCGTGGTTATTTTCTGTTGAGTTTTTTTTATAGAATTAGGAAAAACATTATATAAAAAAGTAAACATTTCAACACAATATATATTTTTCCAAAACAAAGTTTTTGATAAATACATGTCTACATAATTCAAGGAATCCCCCTTATCTATAACTCTAAAATTATTAACATTTCTACTCATCCTTAATCCATATGAAAATTCATTTGAAAACTTGGTATGAGAAAAATAAAGCCCAAAAAATGGACACATACAAAAGTAGAATGAATCTAATTTGTCCATTTCAATATCGAGAGATCATATAATTGAGTTCTCCAAAATTGAACATGACCCCAGTATCCCTATGTTAGTGGTGACTTTATTAGATTGTCATATTAAACAATGTAATTACATCCGGAAGGACCAAACAGTTTACTAGTTTTAGAAAAATTGATAAATACAATAATCGTTCATTATGAATGAAATATAAAATAAAACATAGAAAATACATTTATAAATATATTATTATCCTATATTAAAAAATTATATCAGTCATGAAAAACTTCTTAGAATCCAAAAAAAACATAACAAAGGGGTGAGCTGAGATGCTCAATAAAGGTATATTGTAATACCTCGAGTCTTTATGAACATTTTTTTCGAATAATATAATTTTCTTTGTTGTATTTTTTTTTATTTCTACACCAAGGTATAGTTTCTTTATATTACATACCATGTTAATCTTATGCTGCATTTAACACCATCTTATCTTGTGTTACAGACAACACTAAGATTCTTCGAAACACTGTTTTATTATTATACTTATTTAAACGAGATATTTATAACACATTTATTAAACTTAGTAATAATAACTATAATAGATATTTTTTAAATATTTTTTATAATTATTTTATAAAAATAAATCATATTAATATTAAAATATAAAAAAATTTGTAAATCCTTTATATGTTTTAAAATAAAAAATTTCAAATGAGCTTCTTTTTTTACAATTATGTGAAAAATAATAAAACTAATTTTCGATAATTTTAGAAATTAAATTTGGTAAAATAAAATTAATTTTTTAATTCAAAATTTTAAAAGCATTGCTTAGGGTGAATTTTTGGGGTATTTTTCTAAACAACACTAGTTTTAGATTAATACTGACAAATACTGAATTGTAATTCAAAAAATTATTTTCTTATATTTTATTTATATTGTTACATTTTTTAAGTTTAATTAAATAAATATTAAACCAATTAATGTAACATGGGTCATTATAACCAATTTCACTTCGAATGTGTATATAAAAATATTTCTAACATTTAAAAAATCACTGAAGAAACTCGTTATCACGACATGTCTTTGGGATTAATTATAAATTAAAATTTTCTACGTTGGGGGATTAGAATATAAAAAATACGTCTATATATTGAATCATAATAATTTATAATATTTAATAAATTCTACTTAGTTTTTTTATAAAATTATTAGTGAATGTAATTAAACATAATTATAGTTATTAATGTAAAAATAAGACTACTTAGTAAATGAAAATTAATTTAAGAGGAATTATAACCTAAAAACATGTCCAAAAGCCATTTTATGAACATAATATTACCATATCCCATCCTTTGGACAATGATCGGTTCCACATGATGCAAGGGTGGACTCCTAGTAGTGTTTTCCTTTTATAAATTTATAGAAAAGTAACTCCTCCTCCACTATAAAAGGTAAATTACACCGCTAAAATATTCAGACCTTTCATGCCCTTTGGATTGAACAATTTTTTTAAATATCCTCCAAAATTACCATATTTCATACTATAATCCTACATTTGGGATGAAATTTAATCAATTATTCCCATTGATACAAACTAAGAGGAGTTACCTAAAAAAGATGTACCATTATTCCACAAGATATTATGTTTTATTTTCATTCTAAAACATCAAAAATATTATTATTACATGATTATATATTAAAATTTTTCTAATCAATATGCTGATATATTTTTATGTTAATTTGTCTCTCTACAATCACACATACATCCATCGAATGGGATACTCAATCGTCGTCTGTGCGTATGGCGTACTACCGCCTCAAAAACAGATGTCGCTCGTTATTCCATTAACACCATTCAATATTAAAAATAATGAAAAAATATCATATTTTATATGATATTTATGATATTTATGATGTATTTATATTTAATTAATCATTATATAACACATACCTCCATTATTTCCATTTCATGGAAATACAATAACTTTTTTTGTGGACGTGTGGAATACTGCTTACTCAAAGCGAAGTGATTCGGCCACACATTACATGGAATGTATTAAGGATAGGTTTTGTGAACATATATGATATAGATGAAATATTAATTATACTATAATTATAATATAGGTATCATTTAATTTCTTTATTTCAATATGAAAAGAAAATTTAAACAATATTCATTTGTCTGAATGAACTAAAATGTCCTTGAAAGGTGTATATCATTTTCTCTTTATATCATTTATAGATTATTTTAAATAAAATTATATGAATATATATGATAATTATTCTATTTTAATCAATCTAGGGATCATGAAATCATTATATAAGTACGATAAGAATAAATATAATAAATCAAAACACATTCGAAAAGCAAAGTGGTAATTACCCAAAATGAATCTATGAAATGGAAAAGATAATAAATATATAATATAAATTCCTAAGTAAATCAAAAATGGTATTATATAAATGAATATATATTTTTTATATATTTATAATAACTTTATATTTATTATACAAGATTTTTCAATGGGTACAACGAATGTCAAGACATAAGGTAAGGGGTTTCGTCTCAAATTAATTTTATTTGAGACTTACTTGTTATTATGAACCTATGTACATTTATATGGTTTATATACATTCATATGACAAGTTATATATATAATTGCATTCTTTTCATGATATTAATGGTTGTAATTGATGTTATTTACTCATGGATCTCTAGATTCAAAAATCACTCAAGTTGTAAAGGGATTTCTAGTCTCATGTGAAATTTTGTGAGACATAAGCCATATTCACCACTCATTCATTTTGTGTGGTGTATATAATAATAATTAATGTATTATATTATAATTATAATTAAATTTATGGTTATTTACACACCAATTTTATGATCTCTATTTCATATAGATTTTCAGTTCATAAGTGACAAAATCAGTAAGGTAGTTCTGTCAAAACTTTTCTTCTTTAGGAAAATTTTTTTGTTATGAACGTATATTTTTTATTGATGTGTATATAAATTAATTTTATATGTTATTGTATGAATCTAATTTGGTTAATTATATTAAAAGATTCATGTCAATTCATATTACAACATCTATAGTTTTATACAATGTTTCTAAAGTTGTAAGTGTTTACTGCAAAAATATCATCATTTATCATGATCATTTATGATTATAATTCCATTGATGGAATATTATGATCCATATCTCAGGAAAAATCATTAATTTTATTCTAATATGGTTATTCATGAAATCATCATGAATTGGTACTATTTTTTTCACTCTTTGGAAATCAAGATAATAAAATTTTTTTTAATAAAACTCGACTTTATTTCTCTCTTTGGCTAAATGATGTTTTATGTAAAAACCATGTTTTCTAAAAGTTTATTTAAAAAATGTTTTATAAATGATGTTTCATGATAATATTCAAGTAAAAATTATTTTAAAAATGTTTTCTGGTTTTCAAATATTCCTTTTTATGTTTTCAAATCTATTTTCAATGAAAAATGTTTTCATAAATGATTCATGTTTTAGAAATAATATTCAAACAATAAAGGATATTTTCCCAAATAAATGTTTTTAAAAGATAATTATAAATTATTTTCCATAGAATATGAAATCCATTAGTGTTACTCATTCCTTTTTGGGGAAACGATGCAAAGGTTCCATTCATATTCTTTCTCTGGATGGTTTATGATTTAATGGCATGATGTTTATGTAACTCATTTATCTTTCAGTGGTTTTATATATATGAAACTCGTTTTTATTTTATGGGTGAAATGATTATGAAAGAAGACTCTTTTCATGGTTTATGACTTCATGTAATTATTATTAAACTTTTCTCATTTCTATAGGTTATGATATGATTACATGTTTATGATACCCATTTCATTTCATGGGTTAAGATATGATTGTCTATGATCTTGTGGCACAAATATATATGATTTTATTATGATATAGGTGCGACCAATATATAACTCTAATGAATTAATTAAATATTTATATCTCATAAGATATGAATTTATAGAATAGGGTGTGAAGTCAGTTCAGTAAAGGACTTTATCCGCTATGATGGTCTTAGAAGTGAACCTTGACTACTAATATGGTCATGGTAGTGGACCATGATTACAAATATGGTTTTCGGTGTGATCTCATTCCACTCATATATCCTTATAAGTGATGTCTCGACTACTTTGAAAACCATTTAAAATTTTTAAGTTTCTTACACAATCCCATGTCTTATTCTTATGTTATTCATGCATGAATTATGCTCTTCATTAACTTATGATTCATGTAGTAAGAACTAATAATATATATGTCACAACTCTTGATACGATCTTCGATATGCAGGGTGTGATCTACTAATGTTATGATCATATTATCATAACCTTATTCTCATGATTATAGTTAAATATCTCATTTATTTACAATTAATGAGCATATGAGGTCACCCCTTTTAATGTTTCCTTTCCCAAGGATATAAATATAAGTATTATGTATGAGGTGTATAAAAGGGTTCTAGTCTAAAAGAACCTCGTTGGAGAAAATGTAGCTCACTTATATACAATTTTTTATGTTTTGATTTTTCCAATGGAACTAAACTAATATAGTATTTGGGAATCAATTTTTTTCAGTTCTTAAGTATGGCACTAAATTTATGTAATCATAATGTATGTTAAGTGAGGGTCACTATAATTGGTATTATAGAGAAATTTATGTAAACCATTGGATACTAGGATGATAAAACTTTATATGATATACGTAATAAATTTTCACTAAAGATAAGTCTGAGGATGAGTCAAAGTATAAGAAAATGTCTTGGAATTTTTTTAAAGGATAGAGTTAGTTGTTTCTAATGAATAAATATATGTCTCAATACTAAAAGTAGATGTGTCACTAGAATTGATTTATATAGGGGAAACATCCCTGAAAAAGTTATACTGACATAGACTCAATTGGGAACTCGTGAAAAACAATAGGCCTTATTACACACCTGGTTCGAAAATTACATGGAATATGTTTTGGAAATTCACACAATTTTCATGAACCACAATAAATTATTTAAATAGAAATGGATACAAATAACCTCGGATAAACCTAAGGTGTCATATATTAATAAAGGTGTCATAATTCTGACATCCTATTAGTGGTTTTCATAATTACGTTGTTTCCGCTATAATTATTATTTCATAGTCCATAATTTTCAGTTTCAGTCAATGGTTAGAACCTAAGGAACCAAATCAATGATGACTATGATGGAAAATTAAATGAATTTTCTCTTGGGCATCCCAATTCTATTTGAGTTGAAATGAAAAATACAGTTGATATGCTCACACAAAATTTTTAGCTATGAATAAAGATATAATTTTAAACAATCAAGAGAGTAAATAAAATTATGTTGATTTCTTCATAAGGAAACATCCAACGTCATTCAATGGGACTTATAATCTACTTGTATTTGAACAATTGATCAATACCCCTGAAAAGGTATTTTCTATTTTCAAGTGTTTAGAACATGAGAAGCAATCATGGTTGTTTATCATTTAAGAGGAGAAGCAGACCAGTGGTGGACTGTAATTAATAATATAATGTTTCAAGATGAAATTTAATCCATGGATTGGGACAGGTTCAAGAATATCTTATTTCATTAGTACTTTCAAAAAAATCACACAACTATGGAGAAAGAGTTTCTTCCGTTAAAGAAAAGGGACGATGAATCTATTGGTACCTACAAGGGTAATTTCACAAGACATACGGGGTACACATCTGTTATTATCATCCAACCCAAAATTAAATATGATAGGTTATTTAGTAGCTTTAATTCATGTCTTATAAGGGAATTTCATAAAAAAGAATATAGTAGCTATGAATTGATTGTACATCGTTAAATTTAAGTTTAAATTGATATTATATTTATGTATCAATCTCATTTTTTGACAACAAAATGAAGACAGAGTTCAAGTGAAAATATAAATACCATAGAGAGGAATATAATACTTCCATAAGTCTTTATTTGTGGGGCGAAGCATGGAAGAAACTGTATTGGTGGTTATAATAAATGTTTTATCTGAATAACGTAAGTTCAGCATGAATTTGATTACCAAAGTTAGGGGAAGAAGTTAGCTAACAATATGAACAGATAGAAATATACATTGAATGAATGTCCACCACAATGGTTTTACTAGTTCAATGAGAATGTGAATTGTGATAAACTTTTCCCAATCCAAAGGTTAATGATGATTATCTATGTCATTAATTTCTTAATCCAAGGAAGAAGGAGAAATCTCCTGTGTTTATTGTTTTTGATGGGGTGTGAAATAATGACACGGTGAAAGGTATGCTTACAATTCAATCTAGAACTGCTAATGTAATATTTTATTCTAGATATACCCACTTTTTCATATCTAAATAATTTTATAAGTGTATTTCGATTTCACAGAAATCATTAGTTTGGGAATTAGTAGTGAAAACCACTATTGGTATGATGATTTCATCACAAGTGTCTGATTACATATAGTTTATGAGTATTAATTCTAATTCAAAAGGTATTTTTATCTCAAATGGTTGGGGGAAATCGACATCAATGATATTCTTATTGTTCATGAATTTGTATTTGTATTTCCAGAATATTTTACTAGACTTCCACAAAAATATTAATTTGATCTCTTGATAGAACTAATACATAGTTATACACCAATTTTATATACCCACTACAGAATGGACCCAATTTAGTTACATGAATTAAAGAATAAAATCCACAAAAACCTTGATAAGTGATTTATTTAGCCATTTAGGTCACCTTGGAGTGCACCTATTCTTTTTTTTTAAAAGAATGATGGATCGATGTCACTCTACATTAATTATTAGGAGTTAAAGAAGATCAAAATCATGAACAAGATCCCCTTACCTATTTTGATGACTTGTTTGGTCAATAATTCGTAGCTCAATACATTTCTAAGATTGACCTCTATTCTGGATATCATTAATTATGGGTTAAAAAGGTTGATCTACCCAAGACGACATTTCATACAAAGTAAGGACACTTTGAATATATAGTGATGCCTTTTGGTCTTTCATATTACTTTTCTATATTAATGGATTTTATGAATAGAGTCTTTATTGATTACCTTGATCAATTTTTGGTAGTCTTTATATATGATATTATTACCTATTCAAAGGGAATGGAATATCATGGAGACAACATGATAATTGAAAAAATGATTATAAGAATGGGTAAATGATATGAATAATTTACATAGTGTGATTTTTACATCAAAAAATTCATTCTTGGGACATATAATCTCAGGAGAGGGTATTGAATTAGATCCATTAAATACAAAAATATATTAAATGATGGACCAGAAAAACCGTGATGATAGAGATATATAGTTTTCTTGGTTTAGTTATATATTTTGGATGTTTTGTGGATAATATATCATTAAAATCTAATACTATAACCATGTCAACATAGAAGGGTTCCATGTTCCCATGGATAGATAAATGTGAGGAAAATCTCATGGAATTTAAGAGAAGGTTAGTCAGTAAAACTATGACTTCATTACCTAATAGTGTATAATGATTTTTAATCTATATGGATGTATCCAATAAGTGGTTGGTATGATTTATTTTGAAAAACGACATGGTTATATCCTATACCTCATGAGAATTGAATATTCACAAGAAAAAAATACCCAACTCATGATTTGGAGTTAGTTATAGTACTCTTCATTAAATATATGGAGGCATTATATTAATAGAGAATCGTTTGATATATATACTGATCATAAAAGTATGAATTATATATTCATGTTGAAATAGTTTAACAGACACTAGAGAAGATGGATAGAGGTGATAAAATATTATGATTTCTCAATATATTACCACCATGGGAAAGCAAATAAGATGGCCAATACTTTGAGTATATTGGATCATGTTATCTTATACATGATGACCAAAAAAATCCCAAATTTCTTTATATACAATTGATGGATGAGAAAAGGTTTAATGAAGGTGAAAAATATTATCTCGATTTACCAAATGTTCAACCCTCTATAATAGTTGAGATTAAAGAGGTGTATAAGAAGGCTTTAGAGTTGCAATAGAAGGTTTGAAATCTTCTCATGTTTAACCTTGATCCAGATGGAATGATATGGTGTTGAAACCATGTATGTGTTTCTCCCATACTATATTTGAGGAAGTATCAATTATAAGAATCACATAGTTCTTCAATCTCTATTTTTATGGGCGTTATAAACATGTATAGAGAATTGAAAGAACACTTTTGGTGGGATTGCATGAAGAGAGATATAAAATAGTTTGTATCTAAGTGCTAGAAATTTCAGCAAGTTAAAGCTAAAATACAAAACTCTATGTGGATTGGACCTCCATTCCTCGTACAATATTGGAAAGGGAGGAACATAACTTTGGATTTTTTCATTGGATTCTACAAATAATCTAAAGGGTTAAATGCTCTATGGATGGTAGTTGATTTCCTTACTTAGTAAGCACACATCATTGATGTCAAACACTAATATTTTAAGGTGTTTTAGTCCCTATTTTTTTATTCTCCATGCCTCACACTCACACCACTCTCCCCATTAACCACCCATGCACACCCCACAATCCTTCTCTCACACCTCTCCTTTTCTTTATATCATACACTCCATCTCTCCACTCAATCCTCTTTCCACCACTAAGTTATTTATTTTTATTTCCTCTCTCCAATCACTCCCCCCTTTTTATTTTACCAATCACCCACTACATCTCTCTACTCACCTCTCATCTTTCTATTATTCTCACACATCACCCCTATTTCCACATTTATTTCTCTTCATTTTTTATTTCCCTCTCCACTCACCTCTCCCAAATCACACCCCCCTTCATTCATTACCCATCATGCACCACCCTTATCTCCATAATTCTTTTAATTTTTTTATCTCACACTATACAATCACCCATCTCTTTTTTTATGCGCTCACCCCCCCTTTCTCCCCACTTTAATCACTTTTTATCCCTTCACCCATACCTGCTCCCCGATTATTTTTATTCTTTTTTATCTCCCACACACCATCACATTATCCCATTACACACTCTCTCCCAGATTTTTCCTCACGCTAAGCTCTTCCCCACATACTCTCAAGAACTCCTCCTCCCAACAAGCACTTCTTTCTGCGGCTGCTCCTCCTTCTGGCGGCTGCTCCTCCCTCCGACACTGTAAGTTCTCTTCCCCTTTCTCTCTTATCATCAATCGTTTTTTGGGTTTTCATGTGGGGTTTAATGTTGTACAAACCCTAAATGTTAGGGTTAATATGTATCTCGGGATTCCTCTGAATTTGTGGTGTGCGTTTTGTCCACAGGGTGGAATTCTTCCTCCCGTTGAAGATTAATCCAATTGCACAAGGTTTTGGAATGTGATTCCATGTTTTTCTTTCTTAAAGTATTTCCTTTGATGATTGAAAATTTAAACAAATATATAAAATAGTTTCACAGCTCTATGAAACCCTTAATTAAATTATTATTTCAATTTGGAATTTATTTTATATGTTAAAAATAGGTATTAAATGAGTATTAGTGTAAATTACATAGTTTTATGATACCAAAAAAACTTCTTTGAATTGCATATGTTTATTTATGAATTAAATGGTCCCTTATGAAATGTATCAACATTATTATATTTCAATTTCATTGTTTATTAATGAACTTGGATTGGTTGTGTTGTGAATTAGTTATTATGTTAAAGCACTTTTAAAGGATTAAGGAATTTAATGTTTTATTTGGAATTCCATAAAAATATTGTGGGTAAGTGGTGATTTTTGGGGAAAGGTTTTAAAATGATTTCTAGGTGTGCGTTCTATTTCAAAAGAAGATTTCGGGTGTGTATGGTTTGATGTTGGTATATCATACTAAAAGTTATAAAATGTGTTGGAAAGTGTTTAATGTTTTTTATGGATTGTTTTATGTTCTATAAATAATGTAGGTTGTAATTTAGGGTTTTAAGGTAATTTGTGTTTTCTTGGAAGTTTAGTTTTCTAAATAGATTTTAGTTTTCAAATAATATTTTCACCATGGAGTGGTTTCATGAGTATTTTAAATGTGGTTTTGTAATATATTTCTTTAAGTGTTTTGGAAATCATGGATTGTAATGAGTTCATTAAGGTTTCGTAATTCTATTTGAAACATGATTCAGTGTGGGACAGAAAATGGTAAAATCATGTTTAATAATTGTGAAGTGTTTGAATGTTTGTTTAGAACTTGAGAGAACATTTAGCTTTGTAAATGTAAGAAAGATTTTTTGAAATATATTTTGAATAAATGTATGTTTCATGTTGGATTCCTTTGAAAATTTTTTAATGGTTTCGATTTGAACATGATGTGATGGCCCGTCTGGCACTTTGTTTAATGTGAATTATTGAACACATATATGAGGCACTCCATTCTAGTGTAACCCTTTATGGGTGATTGTATACAAAGCATCCGTGTTTGAGGAAGACAAGTATGGTGAGATGAGTCACGCATGCAATGGCCTTTCTACCTACACAGTCTTATTATAACAACAATGGGTTCCTAGGCGTATTATAGATTATAAAGTGATGGTTTCTCACCAGCCCCGATTTGATGGTTCGGTTCCCATATTAGATAGAGAGGCTAGGTAGGATTTGCAATTGATTTTTTCGCAAGGGAGATCAGTGGGTTATTGAATATTGGGATTCACCATACGCTGGCTGGTGGCTCCGAGCCGAATGCCTCCACGGGTTGTCTAGGGATGTTCAGGATCACCCATTGTAATATCTTGTATTTCTTGCTTATTTTCTGTTACACAGGTTTATTTGCAGCTCATATTGCTTGTTTATTTTTAAGCTACACTGATTTACCTTCAGAATTTATTATTTACCTGTCTCTATTTTTCTAAACCCAAATATCACTTGTTTGGTTTAATTTATAAAATGATAATTTGTTTTTGAAATAATATATGGCATGAGTTGGTCATCATTGTGGGAAAGAGGTGTTGTTTCTTTAAACGAGAAAACCTTATTTTTATAATTATATTTCAAAACATGTGTCATCGAACAACATTGGGTATGGAAACAGCTGGATTCAGTGGATTACTTTTGAAATTCCTACTGAGAATTTTTGTGCCCACAACTATCCTTTACAATTTCAGCTGCAGGATCAGTTGTTGTTCAGGCTTTTTCTCTTTAGCAGCTCATGTGGGATCAGTTTTGGGATTTTTGTTGGAGGTGTCCAAGTGGTAACATAGATATCATTGTAGCGGGGTATTGTTTCCAATTTTTTTAGTGATACATTATATCTAGATCGATTCATTGTTTATTTGAACTTTAGTTGTAATTTTTCTACAAGATCTATTGTTCTATTGATTTATCTAGTCCTGGTTTTATCTCCTATGCTTAAATCGTTCCCTCATGTATAATTTAATACCTAAAACTAGTTTCCAGCCTGTGGGGATTGAGAACACCCTTCAGGCAATGTCATGGACCGGCTCGGGTGACCAGTTCAGGGTCATCATAGGTTGGTTCATGACAAAATTGTATCAGAGGAGGTTATTGTTATTTGGGGTGTCCGGTAGATGGAGATTAAGACTTTTGGGACTCGAGAGGTTGGTTCGGGAAAGAAATCATGAACCCTTTCTTATTCTGAACCTTCAGTTTCCAGGTGTAGTCTAGGATTTGTGTCTTGTGTCTTTGTTTTTGGATTGATAGATGACAATAGAGGCAAGGTGGTGACATTTCGTGGCCTCAAATAGAGTAGGGACCCATGTGGAGTTTGAGTCCCAGGTTTATGTTCCTCATAGTTTTTGACACTTACTTGGGTCATTACTCACAACCATGTCACTGGGTTAGGTGTAATTTCTAGTTCCTCATTTCGGTGGTTATTTGTAATTTGTACTCATTTTGGTTCGGGTTTGTGAAAGAGTGCTTTTGGAAATGGAAGTGGATTTTTTTAAATGAAAATTTTTTCTCTAAAATTATTTTAAATTAGTAATGGGAGTTTTAAAATTGGAAGTGGTTTAGTAAATGATTTGGTTTTGATGAGGAAATTATGCTTCACTTGGTACTCTTTATTGAATATTACATGTGTGTGGGTGTGTATGGTATGTGTGTGGGGGAACTTGTTTATGGATAATGTGGATGGAAATGGATGGACACACATGGGATGGTCTATATGATGCATTGGGTTTGTTTTAATATATATAAAAGTTTTGGAATTTTATTTCCTTGAGTGGCTTTTTGACTTGTGAAAAGTTGTTTTGACATTAGAAAAATGATTGTGTGATAAGACAGTTCTGAAAATTAAATGAAAAAGAATATTTTGGAAGATGTTTTAGGTTTTGTTTCTATTTTATAGTATTTTAGTCTAGTTTTATTAGCATCGGGTGTTCTTTTTTATTGGGTTTTGTCTTGAGTAATGTTTTGGTTTTGTGTCTCTTGTGTAGTTTGGAGTATGACTCCCAGAAAAGTCCCTAGTTTTGCTGATGAGTCATGTTCAGGTTTCTGTTCATTTAAGTTTCATCTCCCTTTAAAGTTTTAGAGGTATGGTAGAGGTGGTTAAATAACTTGAGGGAAGTGGAGTGTGTCTATGGGTGTTTGAGAACTCCCTAGGTTGTAATGGATTGTGTCATTTCGGGTTTGTTTAAGGGTTGAGTTTGGGATAAGAAGAGGTTGGTTGTGTTATAGTTGTTGGTGTTTGGGGAGTATTTGGTGATTGTTGGTTTTTAGGGTTCCCTTTTATGCGAGGATTGTGTGTAGGATGAAACTTCCCTATGAGATTATCGTCATTAATCCTGGCACCTAGTTTGTCTGGATTCTAACAGATGTGACATTAGTATGGCTGGTTTGGGCATTCTAAGCCATCGGGCCGTATCCCTCTTAAGCCCTATCATCGTTGTGGTCATTTGAGTCACGAGGGATGTTTTATGGGAAGTTTCGTTCGAGGAAGGAGTTCTAATTACAGGATTTTAGTTTCTGACTATGAGGCATAAAATGCTTTAGTCATCAGAGCCCGAGCCTCAGGACTCGGGGTGAAGCTCGCACACAGTCAGCATGTCAAATTCATGTGAGACATTTACCTAGTTCTTTATCTTTTGTCATGGAATAGAGAAATTCAGGGTTCCCCTGTTCTTGTTTTCCTACTATTATAAGTTCATTTTTTTGTAGTGATAGTGCAATGAACTTATCCTTTTGTCATCAGTGTAGTTGCATTATTCGGAATGTGACCTCTAGAATCGTTTGTTTATTTTAATGTGTATTTTGACGTTGTGTGGGCTGGTCCTTGTTTTATTAGTGATTGTTTGGAGATGCGAGGTGTTGGATAGTATTAGATCGGTGTGGGAAATGCATAGTTCTAGCAGTGGTGTTGTAGGGAGTTTCTAATTTCGGTGCCCCAGTATGTCAGGTGGCCTTGTATTGGTTTTTGGTTTTTGTCTCAGAAGTCCTTCTCAACTCATCTGAAGAATTAAGTAGGTTTGGATGGGAGTTCCCATGTTACCCCCCCATCCTGGGGGTGGTATGTTTAAGTTCAAATTTTTTACGTTAGGGGAATTAGTGTAGTGGGGAGAACCCTCTCGCGTTCTCCCTTTGTTTTTTGATTCGGTTTTTCATTGAGCCGACCGTGTGTAACTTTTAGGGTGAATAGTCAGCTCGAGGCTTATTTTTTTTCCAACAGTTTTGGTCAGGAAATGACCTATATTTTGGTTGTCTTTTAGCTGGGTGACTCTCTGGGGTAGAATGTTTTGTGGTGGGGAGAATTGTCACACCAAAATATTTTAAATTTTATTATTTTAATATTTCGTGGCTTTGGTTAGTCATTTAATGGTTTGGGTTGAGTGCATGTTTAATTTTTTTGACATTCGATGTTTTTGGTGGGTTTCAGATTAGTGTATGGGAACCACCCGGTTGGCAGTAACCGTGCGGTCGGCCTGGATTCCCTTGTGGTTACTCATTACTTAATATACTAAAACATTATCATGATTAAATGAGTTAAAATTTTAAGATATAATAATAATAAAATTTTTGTGTAGATAAAAATGTTTGTTTAAATAAAATATTTAATGATCTTATTATCATTAAATTGTTATAAATATAAATATAATTTGGTTTTTATATATTTTCTTATTATTCAAAAGAAAATGGAAAAAATTATGAATTATTATTATTATTATTATTCTTATTCTTATTATTATTATCATTAAGATAAATTAATGGCGTTGTTATGATTATATAATTTTTTTTAAACTATTTTAAATATTCTCATTAAATTTTGTTTGTTATTATTATTATTTGAATGGTTATTTTTATTATTATTCTTCAGATTATTATCATTATCACTATTATTATTAACATTTTTCTATTATTTGTTATTGTTAATTTTATATTAATTTTTAAGGGGTTTTAGTCCAACTTTTTTTATTCTCCACACCTCGCACTCACACCACTCTCCCCAATAACACCCCCACACAGACCCCACTCTACTTCTCTCACACCTCTCCTTTTATTTATCACATGCACTCCCTCTCTCAACTCATTCCTCATTCCACCATTAATTTATTTATTTTTATATACTCACTCCAATCAATCCCCCCTCTTTATTTTACCAATCACCCATTACCTCTCTCCACTCAATTCCCCACATTCAAGTATTCTCACGCATCACCCCTCTTTCCATATTTTTTTCTCTTATTTTTTATTTCTCTCTCTAATCACACCCCCTAATTTCTTTACCCATCACCCACCACCCTTATCCCCATAATTACTTTATTTATTTTATCTCCCACTGTCCACTCACCCCATCTCTTTATTTTATCTGCTCACCCCCTTTCTCCCCCTTTGAGTCTCTTTTTTTATCCCCTCACCCATACCCGCTCCCCACATTATTTCAATACTTTTTTATCTCCCATGCACTAGCCCACTCTCCCCTTACACCCACTCTCCCCGATTTTATCTCACATATCCATCTTCCCCTTACACTCTCAAGAAAGCCTCCTCGCATCCGGTGCTTCTTCCAGCGTCTGCTCCTCTCTCCGGCGGCTCCTCCTCCCTCGACACTGTAAGTTCAATTCCCCTTTCTCTCATCTCCTCACCCATTTTTAGGGTTTTGATGTGGGGTTTATTATTATTGGAACTCTAAATGTTAGGGTTAATATGTATCTTAGGTTTCCTTTGAATTTAAGGTGTGAGTTTTTTCCACAGGGCATCGTTCTTCCTCATTTTGACATTTTATTCCAATTGCACATGGTTTCGGTAGTTGTTTCCAAGTTTTTATTTCTTAAATTCTTTCCATTGATGCATGAAATTTTAAATAAATTTATAATATAGATTCACATCTCTATGGAAACCTTAATTAAATTATTATTGCAATTTTAAATTTATTTGATTCGTTAAAAATAGGTTTTAAATGAGTTTTAGTGTAAATTTTATAGTTTTATGATACCTAAAAATCTTTTCTGAATTTCTTATGTTTATTTAAGAAGGAAATGGTCCCTTATGAAATGTATCATCATTATTATGTTGAAACAAAATTTTTTATAAATGAACATGGTTTGGTTCTGTTATGACTTAGTTATTGTGTTAAAACTCATTTGTAATGTTTTAATAAATTCAAAGTTTTATTTGGCGTTCTTTTAAAATAATGTGGGTAAGTGGTGATTTTTGGGGAAATGATTTAAAATGTTTTCCTGGTGTGCGTTTGATTTCAAAAGTGGATTCTAGGTGTGTATGGTTTTATGTTCGTATAGTATAATAAACGTGCTAAAATGTGCTTGAAATGGTTTAATGTTTTGTATGGATTGTTTTATGTTATATAAATAATGTACGATGCCAATTAGGATTTTATGTTAATTGGTTTTTTCTTGGAAATTTAGTTTTCTAAATGGATTTTAGATTTAAAATTAATTTTTCCCCTATATTGGTTTCAATGGTATTTTAGATGTGGTTTTGTAATGTGTTTCAGTAAGTGTTTTGGAAATCATGGTTTATAATGTGTTCCTTAAGGTTTGGTAATTCAGTTTCAAACATGTTTTGGTGAGGGTCAAAAATGTGTAAAATCATGTTTGATAATTGTGAAGTGTTTGAATGTCTGTTTAGAAATCGAGAGCCCATTTAGATTTGTAATTCTAAGAGTGGTGTATGCAAGATATTTTGAATAAATGTCTATGTCTGGTTGGAAACCTTAAACGGGTTTTTTAAATGGTTTTAGTATGAAGATGATGTGATGGCAGGTCTGGAACTTTGTTTAATGTGAATTATTGAACACGTATAAGAGGCACTCCTGGATAGTGTTACCCTTTATGGGTGAATGTATATGGGACATTCGTGTTTGAGGATGACAAGGGCAGTGAGATGAGTAACACGTGTGAGGGCCTTCCTACCTACACAGTATTATTAAAACCACCATGGGTTCCTGGGCATCTTATATATTATCGAGTGACGGTTTCTCACCTGCCCCGATTAGACGAGTTGGTGCCCCATAGAATATAGAGAGGCTAGGTGGGATTTTCCACATATTTTGAAGTGAGCGTGATCAGTGGGTTATAGAATATGAGGCTTCACCATATGCCAAAAGGATGTTCTAAACCGAGTACATCTCGGGGTTGTCTAGGAATGTTCAGGATCGCCCATGGTTACATCTTGTATTTCTTTCATTTTTTCTGTTACACTGGTTTTTTTCAGCATGTATTTTGTGTTTATTTTTCTGCTACACTTATTTATTATCAACATGTATAATTTACATATCTCCTTTTGCTCAACCATGATATAAATTGTTTGGTTTTATTTTAAAAATGATAATTTTTTACTGATATAATATATGGTGTGAGTTGGTCCTCATTGGGAGAAAGAGGTGTTATTTTTTAAAATGGGAAAACCTTATTTTTATTATTGTATTTAAAAACGTGTATCATCAGAAAACATTGGGTAATGAAACACTTGGATTCAGTGGTTTACTTTCGGTATCCCTATTGGGGATTTTTGTGCTCATGCATATCTTTTACCATTTCAGTTGTTGTTTCAGATGTTGTTCAGGTTTTTTCATAGTGACTGCTCATGTGGGAGTTGTTTTGGGCTTTTGTTTGGAGGTGACCAAGGGGTCACATGGAGATCTTTGTAGCAGGGTATTACTTCCAATATTATTCTTTTTAGGTATATTTTTTTTCTTGATCGATTCTTTGTTTATATTAGTTGTAGTTGTCATTTAGCTACATGCTCTGTTTGTACTATTTATTTATCTATTCATGGTTTTATGTCTTGGGATTAAATCATCCCCTCATGTATACATTGATGCCTGGAACTGGTTTCCAGCCTGTGATGATCAGGACCGCCCTTTGAGCCATGTCGCAGACCGACTCAGGTGACCATTTCAGGGTCGACCTGGGTTGGTTTGTGACAATTGATATCAGTGAATACTTCCCTCTATATCATATTTATAGTATATACAATACAGATGTGATGTGGTTGCATTGGGTACAACATTCTATTCTATATAATCAAGATATGAGGTTTGCCTCAATTTTCTAGTAAAGCCTATAGTAATCCATTGATAAATAATTGATCTTAACATTAATTATCATCCTCAAACATATGGTCTATATAAAAGAATAATTAAAACCCTATATGAGTTGTTGAGATCTTATTCTCTACATTTGAAAGGTGGTTGAGATAAAAAACTTATTCTAGTTGAGTTTTCTTATGATAATATCCTTAACTCGAGAATTCATATGGCTCCTTATGAATCCCATTATCGAATTAAATGTATATCTTCAACTTGATGGAATGAAGTTGGAGAAAGAAAGATATTGGGACCTGAGATCATTTCAGAATTGGCTGAGAAGGGTAAAACCATTCAACATCATATCAAGGAAGAACAATGTCAGTATAAAATTTATGCTGAAAACCATCAGTATGATATAGAATTTAAATTTGGTGAGAATTTGATTCTATGAATCTCTACCTAGAAGAATTTTATGAGATTCATGAATGTAAACTAGGCCCTAGGTATATTAGTCCCTTTGAGATTATTGATCATATCAGGATGGTAGCCAATCTGTTGGAACATCCTCCAAATTTCTCTCAAGTCAATTATTTGTTCCATGTATTTATATTGAGGATGTTTATATCTGACCCTTACATGTCCTAAACTCAGAAGTCATACTTCTAGATAAGGATCTTTCTTACAAGGAATAACTAGTTGAAATTATTGATCTTATATAAATGTTTCATCAAAACAAGGCCACACACCTGGTCATTTTTTTAGAAAAATTAACAAATACAAAAATCTATGTGGTAACTTGATGATATGTTGAGGTACAATAATCCTAATTTTTATATCATAATGATGAATTTTGAGGGATAAATTGATTTTAAGGGGGTAGAATGTAAAACATAATGTTTTTATGAAACTTATTCAATCAAATAAATTAAAATAATTTGATGTATTGTGTTTCATGATACGCCAATTTAAACACTCATTATATGATATACTAATTTAATCTTTCTATAAACATAATAATGGATTATATTATGTTACAAACAACACAGAGTTTCTACAAAACATCATTTTATCATTGTAATTGTTTAAATGAGATAGTTATAAAATAACAATTAATTTTTTTAATATAATTAATATTTACTATTTTTTAAATTTTATTTATAATTATTTTATAAAAATAAAACTTATTGATAATTTTAAATATAATTTTTGGTAAAGCCATTATATGTTAAAAAATAATATTTTCTCAAATGAACTACTTTTTATGACCTTCTTTGAACAGTAATAAAATTAGTTTCAGGAACTATAGAAATTGAAATTAATAAAATAAAGTTATTTTATAATTTATAATTTAATAGATATCATTGGGTGAATTTTTGGAATTTTCTGAAAAACATTATTTTGGATGAATAGTGATTGATACCGAATTTTAAATCATTACACAGTTTTTGACTAATTTATTTATATTGGTAAATAATATTTTTATTTGGTTTCAAAGTTAAAATTGATAAATTTTAAATCAATTAATCCAATTTACTTCATTATATGCAATTTCACATTGAAATTGGATATAAAACCATTTCAATCTTTTAAACATTTTCTCTTAAAAAACATGTTGTCATGACACATCTGTGAGGATAATTTTAAATTAATTTCTACCAATTATTTGATTATAATTTATAAAAATGGATTTAGTATTTTTAATCATCATAATTTCTAATTTCTAATATGTTTGAACTAATTTTGACAAAAATTTTCATGAGTTAATTAAAATGAATTAGAGAGACTAAGTTAAATACAATATTACATTGTAGTAAAAATTTAATTTAAGGGGTAAAATAACCAATACACAAGTCGAAAAATCCATTATCTAGAAATAGTAATAAAAATTACACTATTTTATCATAATATTAAAATTATTACTAGAACATGTTGTAAGGGAGACCATCCAATTGGGGTTTCAATTTTATATTTATAAGAATGTCAATCCTCCTCTAGTATAAAAGGAAACTCACCCCCTTCAGTTATGAACACCTTAATATTCTTTTTAATCATTAAAAATATCCAAATATCCTTCAAAATGCCTTAATATAATCCTAAAATCCCCTCTTTGTGCATAAATCCATCCAAGAAAACCATTTGGTAAAAACCAAAAAGAGTTACCCAAAGAAGAGGTAACCTCCTTACACATGATCTTTTATTTTATTTTCATTATCCACCCCAAAAATATTATTTTTACATTATTATATAATAAACTACGTATAATAAATATATTGATATTTTTTTATGTTAAGGTTTCAACTTACACTCACGCACACTTCCATCAAATGTGATACATAATCATTGTTTGTGTGTATGGTAGACTACCGCCTCACAAACTGATATAACCCATTATTTCATTACTATATTTAAATGTTGATAAAATGATTAAATTTCAATTTTTATATAATATATATTATATTTAATATATATTTAGGATTATTTAATTATTATATAACACATACCTTTATGCTTTCCATTTTTTGGAAATATAATAAATTTGTTTGTGGATGTGTGGACAATCGCCTCCTTAATGTGATGTGATTCGGCAACACATTACATGGAATTTATTAAGCATAGGTTTATTTAATTTATATAATATACATGATATAATAATTCTTATATAATTATATTATATTCATTATTTACTATCATTCATTCCATACAAAAAGAAAAATAAAACAATGTTCATTCATACGTACGACCTACTGTCTCAATGAATAGTGCATTTCATTTTGTGTTTGAATATTTTATAGAATATTATTAATAAATTTAAATTTAATTTATATGATATTTATTTCATTTTAATAATTATTTAGATGATTAAATAATGATATAAGTATGAGGACCAAAAATTAAAAAATCATAACACATGTAAAAAACAAAGCGGTCATTACATGAAACATAAATTTAGCATATAATTGTTAATAAACATGTTATATAAAGTCATAAGTAAATCATATATGATATTATATGAATGAATATGTTTCTATTTTGTATTTAAATTAAACCTATATTTATTTTACATGAGTCTTGATTGAGTATTGTGAGAGTCAAGACATAAATTAAGGGGTTTCGTCTCAAAATACTTTCATTGGAGACCTTTTTTGTTATTATGAACTTATGTATATTTATATGGTGTATATACTTCCCTTTTACATGTTATATCCTTAATTTTATTCATTTTGTTATATTAAAATTTTCAATTGATGTTATTATCTAACAAATCTCATGATTCAAAATTCACTCAAGTTGTAAGGGGATTTCACATCTCACTTTTATTTCTATGACACTAATTCTATATTCACCAGTCATTTATTTTTTGTGGTGTATATAATACAATTTAATGTAATATATGATTATAATCTTTTAAATTTATTGGTATTTCCACCCAAATTTTATTATCTTTATTTCATGGGGTTTTATGGTTCAAAAGTTATTAAATTTGAAAGGTAGTTTTGTGTCTATTTTCCCTCTTGGAGGCACATGTTTTGTTATGAAATTGTATTCTTTAATGTGTTGTATATAGCAATATTTAAAACTTTATATCATTAATATAATTAATCTAATGATATATTATTCTTCATATAATGTAATTTTATCACTTGTAGAGTTTTAAAAAAAGTTACCATGTGGTAAGAGGTTATGGAAACAATCTCATCATTTATCTGGATTGTTTATTATTATGATTACATTGATGAAATAATATGATCCATATTTTAAAAAATCATAATTTTTTTATAGTTATATTATTTTTGTAATATTCAGGTATTGGTACCAATTTTTCGACTATTTTCTACCTATGATAATTAAAAATATATATTTAAGAAAACCTGACATTATTTATCTCTTCGGTTAAACCATGTTATATAAAAAGGATTTCTATAAATTTTTATTAAATTATAATACACACTAGTATTCAATGAAAATGTATTTTTTTATTTTTAAATATATTTTCAAATAAAAAGTTTTTCAAAAAAATTATGAGTCAAAATGTATTTTCAATATAAAAAGGATAGTTTACCCATGAAATTTGATTAGATGATATTTTTAAATTATTTCCCATTTTAGATTTAATTATTTATAGTTACTCATTATCTTCATGGAAAATATACAGAGGATCTAATCATATTATTTCATTAAATGGTATATGTTTTGATTGAATGATGTTTTTGAAGCTTGTTTATCTTTCACCCGTTATTTTTTTATGAAACCCATTTCTCATTCTAGGGTTATAGTCTTTTAAAATAGTCTTATTTTCATGGTTTATTCTATGAAACAATTATTGTTAATCCTATCTAATTTCTATAAGTTATGATATGATGACATGTTTATGAAAACAATTTCATTTTATGTGTTATGATATGATTTTTTACAATCATATGGAACACTTATGTATGATTTTATTATGAGATGGGTGGGACCTGAATCTCACTCAAATAAATTGGTTAATGATTTAAATATCATGTGATAGACATGGATGGAATGTGGGGTGAACTCAGTTCAGTAATGGACTTTTTCGGCTAAGATGTTCATGGGAGAGTACCTTAACTTATAAGATAGTCAGGGGAATGAACGATGACTACCAATATAGTATTGTGAGTTGGACCATTATGGTAATATAATATTGCTAGTAATTCCTTGACTAATATTGAAATAATTTTATATGTTTATATGTCTTCTACAATCCCATGTTGTATTCTAATTTATTGATTTCATGGATTATACTCTTTATTCCCTTATGATTCATGACTTTTTATCTAGAAATATTTATTTAAATACTCTTTATTATGATCTTTAATACATGGGGTATGATATTATAATGTTATGATCATGTTCTCATACACTTATACACATGATTATTCTTACATATATCCCTCATTCACCCTTATTGAGCATAATATATCCCCACTTTTTATGTTTCCTTTCCCCATGTAATGAGGATATGTATTATGTATGAAGATTCTAAGAAGGGTTCTAGTCAAGAATAACCTAGTGGGAGATAATGTATCTCACTTATCTAATAGGGTTTATAATTCCATATTTCTAATGAAACTAATCAAATATTGTCTTTGGGGGTCTGCTTGTGTGAAGTATTAATTAATCTGCAATAATGATGTAATGATAATGTATGTCAAGAAAGGGTATCTATATATACATACAAAATAATAGATCATAAATAACAGTACCAAATTATGGAAAGGTAAAAAAAATAAAACACATTTTATTTAATAAATAAATTGACCATAATATGGAAGGAATAAAATCTGATCAAATAAGGGCATATAAATAATCATAAAGTATAAAACATAACCATGGATATTTTAGTAGTACAATAATCCTATGTAATATTAATAAACAGTCTCAAAATATAGGAATGAATAATTATGGATGTCAAAAATATACCACCATTTCCTTGACCAATAGAACAATATAATAGGGTAAGGACTCTGCAAAAAATTATTCTATTTTGTCTCATCAGGCCTACAAATGCATCGAGGGGCTACAGTTGGCCCTTCCCATTACATACTATGAAAAATGATTTCCTATAAAAAAATTGGTGAAACATAATAATCATAACCATTCCTATTTAAAATAGAATAAAAAATTTGAATACTTTTCTCATTCAATAAACTTAATCATAAACATCCAAAGAAATATATTTAATGTTGTCAAAAAAGAACATCCCCAATCAAATTGATCATATAATATTCAATTAAATATGGTAAACTGTAACATAAGTTATCAAACTCAATAAATCAATGTATTCAACAATGGATGTTGACATATATACATTAATAATGTAACTGAAAAATTCATGATGAAAATACCCTTTTATCATTAAAATAAATTATTATTAACAAGTTGAGAAATTAAAAAATAACACATTTAATTTGAACATAGAATTTTAACCGTGTAAAGTATTCTTCAAAAATTAATGCATAATGAATGTGGTAAAATATTCTCATTCATTTGTAAGTTAAAAAAACATCCATTTTAAATTTTGAAAAAGGAACATTTAGAAGAGTATTTTTAAAATAAAGACTTTACAAATATCATATCATTGATGTGAGCATTAATCAAAAGAATTTATCAGTTTAAAGTCTAAATAATAAAATTGGGAATACAATATAATATAGTGAAAAATATTTTCACACATAATCATAGAATGAATTAGTGAATGGAGTAAATGTTTTACTCAAAGAATGAAAATTGGGTTAAGAATTACCTTACCTTTGGTCCAACTTGGACTATAATTGGTCAAATATATTGTATAATGGAATTGAACATAATAATAACATATAATATAATCATTTTAATATTTATTTTATCATATAATATCCATTTGTAATATTTTACCACTTTTTAATTAATAAAATTTATTCATTTCACTATTTCGGGTGTTAATTGCATTGTTTTTCATGCTTGTTTTCTATTAAAAATAATGATTCTCTTTAATAGGGCATAGATAAAACATTTAAAAAATAAAATTAATTTCATAAATATCATATTTAATCATTAAATACATTTTATAACAATTTTTTAATGTTGAACATAGTAAATCAATTACACCGCTACGTCGAGACGGTATGTTGTACGTACGCACATGCGGTACATTTGTTTTTCATAGGATACGAAAAGGGTATAATGTGGTTGTTTCATAATAATAATAACATTTAAGAATATATATGATACTATATTTATTATTTTATACTGGAAACAACATATGATGTGTAAGTGAAAGAAGAAACAAACTTGAAAAAGTCGATAAAAACAATTACCTCTTCTTCGGTGGACATCCTATAACCTCTTCTTAAAATATATAGGATTGAAATTAATGATGGAAAAAACATCATGAACTTATATTTGTATATTGTTAAGAGAAATGGAAAGAATATATCTATAAGGCTAAATGTGGTGAAATGAAATAAAGGCAAGAGGGACCGTTTATAATTGAGGTCAAGGGAACCCTTGAAAATCATCAAAATAAGAAATTATAATGAATACATTTTCTATGAAAATACAACCAAATGTCTAGTTTATAAAATAAAAGATTGTACAAGGTTTTAATATCATCATAAAATATAATTTTTACACATTTTTGTATTATTTTGAAGCTTACCATTTTATATGACCTTAGTTAACATATTTTAATTTTAATTATGTTAAAAATTTATTTAATATTTGAAAGTTTTCAATTTTTAAATTAAAATATCTATTTGATAAATACAAACAATATATGAAATTTTTTCCCAAATAATAATCACTATTTTATTTTTATTTTCATTTTTATTTTTATATAGTATGTTAAAATATTGTTTTGATAAAATATTATTGGTGTCAATTTTTAAACTATTGATTATATTGGCCTTATGGATATCAATAAAACAAGATAACATCGAATAGACATTTAAGAAACTCCAAATATTTAATAATTATACATAAAATCCATTGTGAGCCTTAATTAATTCAATTTATATTAATTTTAATATTTTTGATATCATTTATTTTATTTTTTTGTTAATAAAATATTTACTCCATCATTGTTGTATAATTATTTTAGATAATTATTTATTCACTAAAAATAAACAAACATGATTTTATCGATAAATATTTTTTATTTAAACGTAATTTATATAGTCTGATATTTCTCTTTAATAACACAGTAAAAATCAGTGTGGTTCTTGTAATATGAATGTGGCAACTTTTTATTTTATTTAAATAAAATACTATAAATACCACAACCTCATCAATGTTGTCCCCAAAAATATTAGAAAAATTATATCATGAAAATAAGTTAATTAAATTCAAAATAAACATTTTTTTTAATTAATAACCTACCTTTTTCCACATATGGATACGTAAGAGATGTTTGAGACAATGAAAGTGACATTTTGTGATTCCCTTAAATTTAAATAATAAAAAATCATTTTCATTTAAAAGTGTTTGTTAAATAATAAAATTAAAAAAACATAGGTGATAAGGGTCTAATATTAATCCTTCAATAATATTTGGGAATGTTTTAGGGAAATTTTCTGACCCTTATCATATTATTTTATTGTCAAAATTACATGATTTACCCTTAACCGTGGTAATCAAATTAATAATTTTATTATTAATATTTTCCATAAAAATAAATGGATCCCATTTAATAAATTTGGAATCTATAATTACAAATATGGAATCCATTTTTAAAAATTCAAATCAGAGAAGTGGTAGAATTTAATTTAAATTTTAACTGATAAAGTATAACTAAAAAGAGTTTTTTTAATGCATTAATAAGGAAAAAAATTCACTGATACCAAAATAAGGTATAATGAAGAAGTAGATTATATTATTTCGGAAAAATTATTTATTAAGATAAATTATGATAAAAATAAAATCATATAATTTTAATATTTCAAGATTGGATGTTTTATAAAAATTAGTAATTTTCCATATTACTATAAAATAAATATTTTCAAAAAAATACCATGAAATAACCTAAATATATTTTGAAATTATTTTTTTAAAGTTGAAGCTTATTTTTTAAAATAGATTTTATAAAAGTTTAAAAATTGATTTTTAATCAAGTGCATCATTATAAAGTGATTAAATATCCTTTTAGAATAAAAAATATATAGCGTTTATGCTTATATTTTGATTTATTCTTATCTTAATACTATCAAACAGTTGGATAATTTCAAAAACATTTTATTGAATATATAACATATAAACTTCATTATTATCTTTTATTAGTGGTTATTAATTTAATTTATTAATATAAAATTCCAATTTGGGCATAAAAATTGAATTTTTATAAAAAATAAATCGTTTATGTTCAATTGGTTTTTATTGCAATTTTTAATTAATTGTTTACTAATTAATTCATTTTATAATATTATTTAAATTATGTTTTCATAATTTGGTTAATATCATTCAATCCCACTATTTCAATGGTTAGGTGAAAAATATCATAATTAAATAGTAATATTTAATCATATGTTAATGCTCAGTGTTCTGTGTAATGTAGGCTATCAAAGAAGATGAATTTTAAAGAGATAAATATCATAAAATCTTGGTGTGTTACGTTCTCCCCCAATTTAATAATTGTTTTCCTTGTATTTAAAACTTTTGATTTGTAATCATGTATTTTTCACTTTAAAATACCCTTATGGAAATCTGATATCGTGAAAAGGCTTGATAATACATCCTCTTAAAAAGTGGGAAAGGAAAATGTAAAGTTCAGAAAAAAAAGTATGCATTAAAATAATATAACATTAATGAGAATTGAAATATAGACGTGGAACAAATCTAACCATCATTTTATGAAGGGGGTTGTAAATAACATGGTCATTATAATGTTAACCATTTTAGAATTGTTAATATGTTATTGGTTAAAAGGACATTGATTTATCATAAAGTAAAGTAAACATATAGTGATTTTGTTTCAAAATCATTTTCATAAAGATGTGATATTTTTTACAATATATATAGGAACCTAATAAAACAAACTTTATTTATTTATTTCCATGTCATAAGAATAATCTCATCCTTTGGACATATTTCAATCTACTTCCACTACTTCATACCCTATGAGATGGATATTCAAGTTAAATCTTTCATACCTCAAGAAATTCTAATGAATCATATTCTATTTAAGTCACTCCTTAGACCATTAAATGTTTAATGAAACCAAATTTTTTAGAGCATGTTATCAACATACAATAATTTAAAAATTATAACTTAATAATTTCTATAAGTAGTTAAAAGATGTATTTTCAAATTAAAAGACTATAAATTTATATATTGTAGGTTACCTAATTACCAATGTTATATTAACATTATATTTTCTCCAAAAACATATTTCAGGTCTTAAATTCACAAATGAAATATATTAATTATGTGAACACCTTATAATCTTAATGAAAAAATTCATGCTTCCATTTTCATAAAGAAAAGGTAAAGTTGTACATTCTTTATATATCTCATGATTCTTATAACCAGAATATCATTATATAATTATTGAATCTAAAACGACAAATACATTGATTATTCCACTTCGACTATAGTATCAGCATAGACTTCAGCTTAAACCCTTTTTTTATTTTGGGATATATTCCACTAACTCTTGGGAAATTCATTTTCATAGTTCCCCATCTTCTAATATTTTAAGCATTAGAAACTTCTTTCATTCCCACAAAATCACGAGTCTTGTGAAATTTCTCTCCACACTTGTATCAAACTTACATTACCTTCAAACAAGTACCATGGTGTTTCCTTCCAAAAATTATCACATGTTGTAAAATCATTCCTTTCATTCTTCCATTTATCCATATTTTTAACTATCATCCTCTTTTTCTATTTCTTCCATTAAAAGTGATAACAATTAGAGAGTTACTTCTCTATATTTATGGAACATGATACTATATCTTCATACATTGAGAATTATTGGCAGACTAGTTCCCCTCAAATACATTTCCTAATCCCTTCAAAGAAATGGAAAATATTACCTCTTGGGATACTAATATAGTTTTTATTATGTCTTGATAATATTTTAATGTTGGCATTGTATATAGAAAAATTATATTCCTTATTTTCTCTCAGACTCAATAATTTCCACTTTATATCTAGTCGTAGTTCACATGTGAAATATTTTTCCAAGAAATTTTCTGTAAAATCATTCCATTCCATGTCTTATATTTTCTCATCCTCATTAGTGTTTTGATTCACTAAAATCATTGATCTATATCTTTATAGATATGATAAAATTCCATGAAAACCATCTCCATTTCATTAATTCCCAAATAATGAAATATCATCTCTAAGTATATTATCCATTTCTTAACTCAAAATGAATTTCTGGTCCCATTGAACGATGGACATTATTGTCATATGAAGTGTTATAACATTGCTACACCATGTTTTGGATCAGGCTATAACATTTGAGTAATGTTATTGATAGTAACCTGATTTGTGTCCCCATATTCTTGTTATTTATTCAACTCCTATTGTTCTCCATCTCTATAATCATTATCATGTCTAGTAGGGAAATCCATACATGGATTACACATAATGATACAGTTTCCATTCCTTTCACTCGATTACATTTCAAAGCAATTACACATATGAGACTATATAATAATGTTATGGAAAATAATGTATAATATAAAAACTAGTAAATCACATAACCTAAATTGAACATTCATGTATAAATAACCTATAAATAAAAATCTTAGTTACATTGATCATATTCTCAATATCCATTATAGGGTTTTGTTTCCCTAATATATGTTTTTATAAATCTAGATTATAATGTTTCTACTAAACATCCCCTAATACCAACTGAAAGAACCCCAACCCCATTATCCCAAAGTCGATGGTTACTATATTAAACTGGAATAATAAACAAGGAAATCACCTGACAAATGACTAAATGGTTTATTTTTATTTCAAAACTAGATACATATATAAATCTTAAATTTTGACTAAAATTTGAAATACAATATAGCTAATAATTTGAGATCAGTATTATTCTCCTAGATTAATTATATTTATTAGTCGTAATAAACATCTTGTCCTCCTAGGAAAAATAAAACATAAGAAATTGTAGATATCATATGATTAGTAAGGGTATACATAGAGTGAAATCTATCATAAATAATCATAAATGATTATAGAAATCTAACTTGTGGAACCCTTGTCATTTAATCAGTAACTTGATCATAATATGTCATGAATAAAAACTAGTCAAATAATTCCATATATATAATCACATAAGAATGAAACCTATCCATTGATATTATACTTTTCTAACAATCACATGTAATATCAATAACTAATATCATAATGATGAAATGCATAATGAGGGATTTCTAAAACATACCATCAATGACATGACAAAAAATATACACAAATGGGTAAGGCCTCAACCAATGCCATGTCTAGCGTTTCTCATCAGACCAACTGTTGCATTGAGGGGTTATAGTGGGACCCTCTAATCACTTAATAAGTCCAATCTATTCATATTTTGTAAGGGTTGAAACATAATCAATATAAAAATTTTCATTTAAACTAGCATATGAAATGTACATACATTTACCTTTTAATAAACATAATCATAAAAATCCAGAGATATATAGTGAACGGGGTGAAAAAAGTACACCCCCAATAAGGATGATCATAAAGTATTCAATAACATAAGGAAAATAGTATCATAAGAGATCAAACTAGATATAAAATAGGATTTAATCAATGATTTCAACATTGAGGACATAACAAGATCAATGAAAAATTCTTGAGGAAAATACCTCTTTTAACTTTGAAATCACTTATTACTAAAAAGTTGAACAGTTATAAAAGAAAACATTTCATTAAAAAACAAACATGTGGTAATGTAAAGAAATCATAATAAATTATGGCATATTGGAATTAGGAAAATCCACTAATTCTGTTATATGTTTAAAATATAAATTCCATTTAAATTTTAAAAAAACATTTAATAGAGTATTTTTTAATGAAATTCCATTAAAAATATCATATAATTGATGTGAAAATTAATAAAATGAATAATTCAGATATAAATCCACATAAAAATAGAAATATAGCATAATATAATAAAACAAATTTCAAACATAATCAATGCATAAATTAATATATTTATTAAAAGTTTACCACAATGAATGGAAGTTGGGTTAAGAATTCCCTTACATTAGGTCTGATTTCCATTGTACGTGTTTGAACCTCCTATCTAACTTTAAAAAAAAAATTAACATATACAAGAATCATATTAATATTCATGATATCATATATTATCTCATTATAACATTTTAGCACTAATTTTTTAATAATACTTACCCATTTCAATATGTCATGTACTAATTTCATAGTTTCTCATACTTGTTTTGTCATAAATTTCCTAGTTCCCTTACAAACGAAATTTATAAAAAATTTACATAATAAAATTTCTGTCATAAAAATAATATTTAATCATTAATATAATTTTTATAATCATTTTTTAATTATGTAAAAAGTAAATGAATTACATTGCTACAGGGAGATGGTATGTCGTGCCTATTCACATGTGGTGCATTAATTTTTCATTAGGATAGATAAAATTTCTAAATGTTTGTTTCATAGTAATTATAAAATATGATTATATATATCATAATGGAGTTATTAATTTATTATTTTAAAAATACATGAAGAAGAAATGGAAGAAGAACCAAACATGAAAAGGTCGATAAATATGATTATTTATTCTTTGGTGGACTTCTTTTAACCTCTTCACAAGGGTTCTAGGGTTGGTATTTTGGTACGAACAATGCCTATAGAATATATATAAGGATATTGGGAATATATATGGATAGAATTATTTTGCAGATATAAGGATAAAATTTGTAAAATAAAATTAATGAAGGGGTTCCCTTTTTATAATTGAGGTGAGGGGCGCCATTGGAAATCCACAAAATATTAAATAACAATAAATTGATTTTATATAAAAATAAAACCATCTGGAAAGATAATCAATTATAAGATGTTTTAAGGTTGTAATCTCATCATCCAATAAAAATTTTACATGTTTTTTTTATATTAAACCTAATCATTTTGATTCACCTTAGTTACCATATTTTAATTTTAATTATGGTAACAATTCATCTAATATTTAAATGGGCTAACATTTCTTTAAATAAAAAATGTAAATTGGAAGCTTAATGAACCATTTAATAAATTTTATTCCCAATAATAAAAACATTTAAAATATTTTTTTATATTTTTAAATAATTTAATAAAATATTATTTTGATAAATTATCATTAGTGTCAATTTTAAAACTATTCATTTCATTGGGCATGAGCAAATAATAAATACCAAAAATTCAAAAAAATAAACATAATATATCTCTAATATGTCATAATCCCCTAAATAATTCATTGATCACCATAATTATTTCAAATTGTATTTATTTTAATATTTATAATATCATTTTCATGATTGTTTCATTAATAAACTAATTAATCCATCATCTTTGTGTAATTATGTAAGGTAATTATTTCATTACTAAATATTAAAAATAAAATACCATGATATAGATAAATATTTAATATTTAGAAATAGTATATAGAGTTTCATATAACTTCTAAATAACACCATTTTAGGAATAACATATCTATTCAAATATGAATGTGACATCTCTAACTTTTAAGTAAATTAAATATTATTAATATCATAAACTCATCCAAACGATCCCCATAAATCATAAGTAATATTTTATAATGAAAATAAATTTATTAAGTTTAAAATTGAAACTTATATCCTCTCATACCCATCATTTTTCCCTTGTGGACATATAATATAAATTTAAGACAAAGAGAGTGACATTTTGTGATTATATTTAATTTAAAGTAATTATCATGAAAAATTGTCCATTAATTAACTTATATTAAAATCATATGTATTTAGGATGTAATATAATCATCCAATAGAATGTGGGAATGGTTTGTGTAATTTTATAATACTTATCATATTAGTTTTTATTTTAAATTACTATTTTTACCATTAACCATGGTAAAAAAAATTACGACGACTTCAATTTATATTGACCAAAAATAAATTTATCATATTGAGTAAATTTATACCATATTATTAAAAATATTGATTCTATTTTTCTAAATAAAAAAAATAGAAGAGGAAGAATTTAATTGATAATTAATCCAAAAAAACATAATAGAAAAAGTTTTTTTGAAATTTCTTTTTTAATCATAAGAAATGTTATTATACAAAAATAACATATAATTATGATGTAAATTATATTATTTACAACTAATTATGATTTATTTTACAATGATATCAAATGAAAATATTATACTTTTAATAAAATAATATTCACAGTTTTAAAAAATTTCTTATTTTTTCACTACTCACTAGAAAATAAATATTTTGAAAAAATACGACTAATTCACCCTAAGATGATTTTGAAATTAAAAATTTCAAAATGAAGTTACTTATTTTCAGAAAAATTTATAAAATTTTAAAATTTAAGTTTCAAAATAAGTGATCCATTAAAAGGCGATAAAATTGCCTCGTAGAAAAAAAAAAAATTGTTTAGGCATAAAATATTATTTATTCTCATTATAAGCATATCAAACATAATGGATAAAATTTAAAAAAAATTATATAATATATATAATTTAAATTTCATTATTCTTTTTTTCTAAATGTGATTAATTTAATTTAAAAAAATAATATTCCATTATTGGCATAAAAATAAATGTTTTATTAAAAAACACATCCCTTAAGATGAATTGGTTTTTATGTTCATTTATAATTAATTGGAAACCAATGAATTCATTTTATAAATATTTATAAACTATATTTTCATAATTTAAATAATATCATTCATTCCAACCATTCTAATGACAAGGTGATAACTATCACAATCATATCATAATATTTAATAATATGGTAAATCGTTGTGTTCTATGTAATTTAGGCTATTAAAGAAGATTAATATTAAAAATAGAAATAACATAAAAATTCTTGGCGTTACATCTCTTTTAAAATAATATACATTATGCTTAAATAATCATTTACCTTCACATTTAATCATCTTTACTGCTCAATGTTCATCATAAAATCATTATTTTAAAATATAAATTAAAATCATAATAATGAGGTTTTCATAGAATGAATGAGAATCATTAAATCATATTCCTAAAAAATATCATTTATCCTTAAAGTTAATAATCATTCCTTTTAAAAAAATATGATTATATTATCTTTGGAAATGAAAATATTTCAAGGAAATTGGTTTTAAGAATAAAAAATCATGTAGGTATCGTGAAATATCTTCTTTTTATAAACCATAAATGTATAATTAAAATGAACCTGACATGTGAAAAAATATACTCTGTTAATTCCAAAAAAATTATACATAGAAAATAATCATTACCCAGTGCATGATAGAGGTATATCAGGCACACCCATCATCCGAAAAAAAATTATAAGGAACCAAAACTAAATAAAACACCGAATATATTCAATTAAAAAATACAAATATCATAACTTATTCAACATAGCACATATATAGATGAAATATAACGATTCATGAATACATTAGTATAAAAATAAATTTTATTAGAAAGCTCATTAAAACAAATTCCAATAAGAACTATAAAAATTATTTTATTTTTAAAATCCATGAAAAAAATTATGTTAATATTCAAAATGAATATCCTTAATGATGATGATAAATTATATTCATGTCATATACATTAAAGAACATACTTAATGAATTTTTGAAAAAAGGATAAATAAGTTACATGTATATAAAATTTTAAAAATGATCTTTCTAAAACATTTTAATGAAAAAAAATTCATGAAATTTAAATTTAACAATATTTTAATAATAAATAACAACATCCTTCAAAATTTTAAAATAACATGTACATACTGGAAAAATAAATTAAATCATTTAAAAGAACACTTTAAATAAAAATCACTTATAACTATATTAACTTTTGAGTAAAAGTATCATTGAAAGATAAAACTCAAAAAGAATTTTTTAAAAAAATTTAAATTTAATAAATAAATGATAAAGGATATCCATTTGTTTTTTCATACACCCCACTAGAGAATCATTGTGGTGAAAATTTCATATGTATATAAGGAAGGTAATTGAGAAAATAAATTCCAAACATCATGACCCAACAAGCCAGATATGTTCTTTAACATCATTATAATGAAATTTTATTAATTTTTTACATTTATAAGGATATTTTTATGGTTTATTCTCTTATTATAATCACATTATTTCATTTATTACAATTTATTATATTGTTATTAAATTGAATAATTCTAAAACAAATGTTTTAGTAATGTTTAGTTCATAATCACCAAAACAACTTTGGAAGGATAAACATGGTGAAAGGGGTAATTGTTCCCCCATCTCCAAAATAATAATCATGAAATAATAATCTTTTTTAATCATAAAACTTTGGTTTTATATCTAACAATGAAAAAATTCATGAAAAAAATATATTGGCTCATGAGGCGGTAGTTCACAAATACACATGCGAAATGTATTTATTTTTAATAAGATGAAGAATAATGAAATAAAATTAAATACTATCATTATATAAATAATATCATGATTTAATCATGAAATAATCAATAAATCCATCCCAATTATTATCCATTGGAAGAGGGTTTTTGAAAAAACTATATATATCGATACGTAAAGATGGTAGTCCGTACATGCACACATGTGATGATCCCAATTTTAATGATTGAAATTATATGAAGATAAATGATATATTATATTCTGAGAATTATAATTATATCATCCATATAATATATTTAAATATATTCTATCCATCATAATATCAAAACCATAAATGAATTTTATTTTAAATAAAATACATCCGTTTTTGAGAAAATAGTCTTCACGTATTCATGAACGACAGATTCAATTCCAATTAAATGTGAAAAAGGTAATAAATAAGGTTATAACATTATACTAATAATACAGATGTAAATATAACATATTGAATTTATGATATTTTATTTGTTATGAAAAATTGAAGGAGGTAGAAGAAGAAGTAAGGTGAAAACTCTCGAATGAAATGATTACCACATCGTCAAAAACCCACTTTTGGATCACACTTTAAGTACCGTAGGGTGGGTATTTTAAGAATAAAAACAGATCTATATGTTATATAAAATTTTAAGAAGTGTTTTTGGAAGGGATGGTAAATCCATGTGGATAAACATGTAGGATGTATAGTGTGTAGGTGGTATCCTTCTGTAATAGAGGAGAGGGGAACTGTTGGACTTACATAATGAATAAAATTAATATTATTTAATTTTAATGTTTATATGGAACTAAAATGATATATTTATAATATGATATGGGTATGAGGTGAAATAATCTCATACAACAAATATTTTACAATTTATGGTGATTTCTTGGTCCTTATCTTTTAGTTTACACCATAGTTATTTCTTTTGAAGAGTATCATGAAATCTATGTTTTTATTATTATTCATGGATCAAGAAAGATAGAATAAAATGAAAATTAATCCTTAAGTGGACAGTGGTTGATTTTATAAGACATATCTCAATAAATTATATAGTTATATCATTTTTATGAAATTTAGGAGTTGATAAAATATTATCTTTCATAAAATTCCAATAAAGTAATTTTTGGGACTATTAGCATAATTTAACTTCAAATAGTATCATTATTGTGATGTAATTTAATTATAAAAATATAACACATTAATAATAAATTAAATTTATAAAATTAATTAATGGAACATCATTAATTACCCAAAACCTTCTACCTAGAATATTTTCAAAATCATTTATTTGATTTTCAAACATCTTGAATAAGAATTGTGTTAGTATTGCGTAATCATTTATGGTAATTATTTAATTTTAAAAAATTAAAAAAAAATAACCATTGAAAATTAATATTCAATATAAATGTAAATATGAATTAATAAATTATTTTTATTCATTTGAAGAAATGTTAGATATATTAGATATCATGAAATTGACATTTCTATAGTATTCTTTACTTAAAAATTTTAAGCAGGCATTTATTAAAGCTAAGTGGCTTTAATATTGCATAATTTCCCTGATTGATAGGTGGTTTTCAAACTATAATCATACAAATTTTTTTTAAATAATGTGGTGGGGTGATTTTAAATCCCCACGATATTATTTTTAACTATACCTAACTTAATTTATCATTTATTATGGTGATAAATTATTCCATGATTATAATTAATTATGAGAATATAGTTGAAATATAATTTTTTTTGAAATTGGGATTTCAAATAATGAAAACATTTTATCAAATTAATTTCCTATATATGGAAAAATATTAATTTCCAAATAACCCTACAAAACGGGATCAACACATTTTTCTAGATAAATAATTTTTAAGAATAAAAATTTCGTTATACCAAAGTTAACCATAATGATGATTCCAGTGATATTAATTAATTAAATTTTATTCAAATGGAATGGATTAAAATTTAAATAAAATTAATAAAACTAGAATGTGTTTATAAATTAAAATAAGAGATAATTTTCTAAAAAATCAATATTCTACGTCAAACTAATGAACCACCCAACAAACCAACACATGTTTATTCTAATGTGTTTTTCCTCAATTGAAAAAACACTAGGAAAATTCATAGTTGGTTACCTATATTTCCCCCTAATCCATTCAATTTATTATTAACTATGGAGTTTTAATTAGGAAATCTCTTGAAAATAATGGTGCACCTTGTTGACATTTGGAGAAATAACATTACATTTTGATAGTTTAACAATTTGAGGTGTTCCATTCACCCCCATGTATAGAAACAAATATTTATTATAGAGCATGTATCTCAACCCAATAAGTTCAACTGGACTTCTTTTTGGGTTCCTCTATCGATACCAATTAAAATATGCCCTTGCAGGCACCCTAATTTCTCTAGAGACCAGTGATGTTCCCTCTCTAGGGCTCACCCATGTGCCTAAACAAGTTATCTAAATAGTGACTACCCCCAAAGGCCAAAACATATTCTTTATAGTGTATTTTTTCTCACCCTCACACACCGTAAGAAAATTCCAAGGATGTCAAATATCATGATCACTACTATAAGAATAACCTCATAAACTATTGAGATATAATTATGTAAGCTCCCAAAAAAAGGTGGACCATGTTTAAATGGATAGTAATATTTAGAATTTTTAACCTTTAAACATTATAGGATGTTAGATCCCAAATTTATAATAATTTATTTATTAATGTAAATTAAATAATCATTCAAATTTTAGTACTATAATTTTATCATATTAACTCACAAAAGTAAATAAAATCCATTTTTTTGAGAAAAAATATTTTCAAAACATAAAATGACCATACTAAAAATTAAGTGCTTATTTACAAACCGTTAATCAATACATTTTTAATGAGGCCAAAAATTATATATATATATATATATATATCATAATTTTAATATTCATATCAACCTATACAATGACTATATAATAATGGTCATATTTGGACAATAATATTTTAGAATAATTAAATTTATATGTTTCATGCCCCATATGATATGGAACATAGTATTAATCAAAAATATTAGGGTATTAAAAATGTTGGGAAATATATCAAAATAATAATATGAAATTAATATGTATTCAATATTAAGTTTTTCTTTGACCAAATGAGAATAATATCCCTCTTGAATGGGTATTAAGACCTAAATAATGGATATATTTTCATTTAAGAGTTCATTGTAATATTTATATTAATAGATGATTGTGAGTTAATTTAAGATACTTAATTATATTTCGTTATATTAAATATTAATATGTTATCCATGTTGATCAACCCAATTCATACCCAAAATCATGTCAAATTTGATTAAATGGAACATAATTAAATTTAGAGGGTGAAAATTTCTATGCACTTATATTGAAGAGGAGTTATAGAATTCGGATGAAATAATCAAGCTAATATAATTTTTCACCTATACATAAACATTTAATCATTATGGTGGTGATTTGAAGTACCTAGAAATAACTAAAGAGATAAATGAGTATGTAACACTAGAATCAAATAAGATATAGTCTAAGGTTGAGTTTATGATAACTATAAATTTCACCCATAATATTTACTACCCACTTCAAAAATTATGATTTCATAATCCATCCCCATTATCCCTTGAAAAAAATGAATGTCAAATATATTATAATTGTTATCCCTTATCATAGGAAATTGATTTTCATAATTATAAAACTGTATGAATTTAAAATCATTTCTATTTTAGTTGTGCATTGGATGGACCTTCTTATCCTTAATTGTTTTAATTGGTCTCTCTTTATTTCATCAATAAGTATTAAATCGACGAACTACAATTCTATACTTGTAACATATTATAGTTTTTTTGAGTCATTTCATTGGATGCTTCTACATTAATTTTTGACACATGTGTTGTTGAATAATCATAATTTTAGAGTCTTTATCATGTGAACATCAATAAAACTATATTTTTTTCTTATTTGGATTTATTTGGAGTTTTACATGGTTCATGTTATTAATAAAATCCCAAGATAGATATGTAAGAATTAAAATTAAAATTTCAATAGTAGCTGCAATATTTTTTGATTTCTTATTGGTAGATATGTAGCATTTTTAATCACACTAATTATTAAAATTATTACTCCTAATTCCATCCATTAACATAAAACAAATATAATTAACATTAGTAATAAAAAATAATATATTAATAAAATCAGAGTAATTAATCATATATATTTTCAAAATACTCTAATGATGTGTTATTTTTTAAATCTTATTTTTAACTAATGATACCTTCAGTTCAAACTGCATTTTATTAAGTTGTGTTATCTTTTACTTCTTAAAAAATCAAAAAATATAACTAAAATATACTTTAATACTAAATAAGATTAAGAAATCATAAAATTATTCTATTTCATATAATTTACATAATATCAACATTACATCTCAAATATAAACACATTGTCCTAGAACCCAATGGTTTAGTATAATTGGGTGTTTTCTATATAAATGTAATATTTCAAATTATTTCATCAATATTTCCCACAAATAACCATATCACATGATATCGTTATATATAAATCATACATAAAACTATCTAATATTACTAGATTAATGGAAACAAAGTAATAACTGATCACAAATACATAGTAAATGAAAACATTATTAGTTAGTCATAATGGGTTATTTAATAAGAACATTATAAATATTCCAAATAAGAGATATATTTACAAAAAAAGAACAAGTAATCTTATGAGTTTTCCAAATGGAATTTCAAAATGATATACAACATTAAATGGATCATCATAAAATCATAACATATACCATGGATTAATAATATTTAAACATGAGAAAATAATTGTGATCCCAGAGAATAACATATTCTTATAGTCTATACATAAGCATAATAAATCATAACATAGTTAGTATAAATAATACTAATCATGTTCATAAATTATATTGTGAATAGGTTTAAGATTAATTGAATCTACACATTACATTATGAACATATCATATCGCAATCATGTCTACACATCACATTTTTAACATATCTAATAGAAATAAAATACACGCAATATACTATAAACATAGATTATCATAATCATTTCTATACATTACAATGGTAACATATCTTTTCTCAATCATGGAAATTCATTATCTTTTAAACATATCTTATCTTAATCATATCGACACATTGCAATATGAACATATCTTACCTTAATTGTGTATATATATTATGTTGTGAACATATATTATCCTAATCATGTTCATATACTATTTTGTTATTATAGGTGTTCTCAATAATTTTGATGAAAATTATTTTGAACATAGCTAATCAAAATCATGTCCATCCATTCTCCCAAGAGATATTAAGATTTTCCCTATTCATTGGTTGGATATATTAGAACCGTCAATTAATGATAAACCCTAAATAAATCCATATAAAGTCAATAATATTTATCATCATTAAAAAACAAATTGATTAAAATTTATTACATGATATTTTGAAATTGTAAATCCTAAAACGACATCATGGATTAAATTTATTAATAAAAAAATTTGACTTCCCAAATTTCTTTAAAAAAGAAAATTTGGAGGTTTATTTAATAACTAAAAAAACCCTAAGTGTTAGGACCATTGGAATTATAGATTAAAATAGAAGTTAAACATTATTAATATTTGTTAGAATATTTATTTAATATTTATATATAACAATTAATTTTTAAAAACAATAAAAAATTTATTTTTAAGAAGGTGAAAAAATGACATTTAAAAAATATTATAATATAATCCCTAATATTTGATCATTGGAAATAAATGAAATTCATGTAATGACATGTGGAGATTAATTTTAAAAATATATGAATTTGAAAAGAGATTATTTTTTATCTTTTTAGGTAGTTTTTGTGAAAGCATACATCAATGAAAAAGTATTAAAAAATTGGTTGAAAAAATATAATGATTAAATAAGATAATAAATATTTGGAATTTGAAAAGGGAAATAAATAAATTTGGGTTAATAAATAATATTGTCATTCAGGATAAAGAGACAATAGAGAGAATGAGAGTTATTTTTAATAATAACATAATTTTATGAAGAAAAAATCACTCAAAGAGTAATATTTTAACATGAAAATTTAATTTCACTTGATAATAATATAAAATATAATATGAAATATATAAATAGATGAACATAAAAAACATTGAAAAATATTTTCAAAGATTAAATTGTATGACTCAATGAAAAGAGATTGAGTCCACAAACCCCCATGGGTTTTTTATAACATTATTTAAAAATGAAATATATTAAAACTTTACTAGAATATTAATAACTTTATAAAACCAAGAATAACTTGAGTGGAATACTTTTAGCATATTAAATTTGATGTAGGGAAAATTAAATCAGGTGGAATAAACTCTAAAAACAATATATCTCGATGATTGAAAATTTACTTAACAAAACCCCTTAACAACTTTTGTTACTTTTGAATAAATATCCCCTTAAAGAGATAAAATAATTTTAAATTTAGATACATTTAGTGAAGGAATAATTATGAAATAATATGTATTTTTTTATAAAATACACCATATAGATTAATATATGGGATGAATATGAAACATGTCAAAATGACGGAAAATGTATATGAAAACACCGTATGGATTGTGTAACATTTGTATAAAAGGCCCCAAATAGAGGGAATGAGAAATAAAAATAATAAGGATATAATTATAAAATATAAAATCTCAATTTCAGAATTCATATTATAAAAATTAAAATAGGTTCACAATATGAAACTTGCCTCAAATAAAATAAATTAAGGTGAAAAACAATTAACTCAGATTCTTACTTGGTCAGATGAGCTCTTACCCCCTTGAATAATAAAATATGGTTTGTTATTCAGACATATAAAAAATATTTTTTTACAGGGTACTATTAATTTATCATTTATTTGTACCCATTTATTTACAATCCATTATTAATATTAATAATTTCTTGTTAATAGTCCTATTTTTTCTATGATAGCTTTAGTATAGTAGATTTAGTCCTTGATCCTTTACCATTTGTTCATCACCAAAATAGTGTTTATGGATGTTACATAAGTGTGGTTCATATAGTTCTTAAATATAATACTAATTCTATGGAATCTAGGGAGATGTTTCTTTGACAGTGATAAAAGTATAATTTTTTTCAAATTTCATGCAATATAAATATTTTATTTTATCAATGAATATAAATATATAAATATATAAATATACATATATGTATCCATTAAGGTATTATGAAATGAAATTTCATCCATCAATTTTATATTATATTACCAGTATTTAAATTTTCCTAATCATTCAACATATAACAATTATAGAATCATTTTAATTGGTTGTATAGATGATCCAAACAAGAATGTCTAATAACAATTGGATGAGTAAGAACATGTAATTGTATAGATATAATATCACATTCATGTATGTATAAGGAAAGAATTTTTTTATAAAAGTGATAAATTATATTAGATAGGGTGTAGATTAAAAATATATAGAAAATTGTTTATGGTTCACATAACACTGAGGTTAAATAATATAATCTTTTCTTAGAGTTCCCAATATAAATAAAGGATTTTGGACTCCCTTAAATTACTAGATGTTTCTCAAAATGAATTTGTATTTATAAGTATATAATGTGTGTAGCTACACAAGAAAAAACTTTATACAATGGATTCATTGATGTGGGTAGTGGATGGTTGGTTTTATCAGTGTGCTTGAGTGTTATTTTAACAAATACCAATTCCCTAACGAGGAATGAATTTACATTCTCATGAAAATGTCGATCAAAATTGTATAAATATTTTATATAATATATGGTCAAATATATAATTTCTAAAAACACTCATTTAGTGATAATATTTCTTTATATATTATCTCATTAATGTAACAATCAAACAAAAATCACATAGTTTATCTAGATTACTAAATGACAACATAGTGTCTCCCCATGCACAAGAGGTAATTGACATGAGGTTGGGGCCTATGAATAATAATGGGGAGACTACTACCTAGGTAATAGATATCAAAAATTCACACATAAAATAGATGAAATATATGACTAAAAAATAAACAATAACATAATGGAAGAAACAAGTAATTACATCCATTGTACTAAAATATGAAATAAAATAATTCATATGTAATAGTAAAAAGGAATACCCACATGTGGTGGATCAATATACAATAATAATCCAAAGAACAAAATAATAATTTGTCATGGAAACAAATGAACATGGATTATATCCCAACATTGCCTCAATATATCCTAATCCACATACTCAATAGATCAGTGTAGGCCCTTTACTCATTATCATAATGCCTTCATGTGCTATAAGATTCCTTTAATGGGTAAGAGTGTAAATCTTGAAAGAAACTACTGGTTTTTAATTATATAAGTAAAATAGTTATATAAATGTGTTTAAAATGTTGGAAAATTCATACATAATTAAATGTAAAATGCACTAGGTCAATATGAATTTAACATGATACCATGAACACCAACCTAACATGCCCTAGCTCCATGCCAAAAGGAACGGTCATACCATGTCAATAAAATTCCATTAAAATGTGTTCTCTACTTTTCATGACATAATTCACTAGGTCCTTCCTAGAAAGTGGCAATCCATGTGTGAAACCCCGAGATTTCCTCTAGTAGTCTAGGGGCTCATAACTAGAATTGAGAAGTCATAGCACTAAAATTGGAGGCCTTAGTCTATGTACTTTTACACAGTCCCAGAACAAAATCCATGAAATAGTGTAGAGATAAAGGGTTAAAATAAATATTTAATGTTTAAACCGTGAATTTGAAAACCACCAGTAATGAGTCAAATTTAATAAGAATAGTTAAAATTTGTGAAGGGTAAAAATACATTCCAAACTATAAATGAAGTCCCAACATGAAAATAAATAGAATAAGGGAGAAAATAGAGGTCCTGAATCTCAATCCACAAGGCTGACCACAAAGCATGTATATCTCTTGTAGGCACATCTAAACTCCTCTGAAACCAACCCCACCTTGGTCATGAACAATCATTCTATATTCTTTATATGGCATAACACATGTTAGTGAATCCCATGAAAGGGTATGTATATACATACCCAGTATAATTATTAAAAACAAAGAAGTAAGAAATTGAAAGGTAAATAATATACTCAAACCGTAATCAAGAGGAAAATGAAATCCAAAGACACACACACACACACACACACACACAGATATATATATATATATTTGTAATGACACCCAAGAGATATATAATGGGGTTCTTCATCTTGACAACCCATCATAGAATGAGGAGCCAACATTTACTTCCAAATTTCCAGCACCCATTCCCACAATAATATGAAACCATAGTAGAATCCATGTGGAGGTCCCACACCTCACCATTTAACTCCACATCTGAGGGGGAAAATATTAACTGGAGGACCCACTCTCAGATAGGGCTCGAACATAGGTGTGGGTTCCACCACATAGATTGAGGGGTCATCACCTCTGTAATATAGTGGGATGCCAACCCAAACTGTGTAAAGAGTATAGGGGACCGACTCCTAGGTGTGACAGCGAGGTTTTAAATCCCCAATATTTATCTAATAAACTTTCCTAATCAAATTCATCAACCAGACAACAATGGAAGAAGAATCACACTTATAACACCTCGTGTTGTGTCACAAATGTAAAAAATGAAGGTCATCAGCATGTTCTACATGGAATGCTTCTCATTATAGGGTACTCACATTCCCAGATATGAGTCATAGAGAAAGATATATAGAAGAAAGAATATTCTATGGGAGGTACATGGTGTGTACCTAGGGCTACACAGTGTGTAAACTCTCATAGAAACCTTCTTGTGTCCTCTACAACACATGGATTAGTTTCTATGTGGGACTACATGGTGTGTAAAATTGGTAAATGGAATTTCATCGAAACCTATGGACATCCCATATCCTTTAATACCATTATAGTGTACTTATTCTTGTGACCATGTATATTGGTCTTGTTTGTGTGCCCTGGAACTGTCTAAGTACATTGTCGGGTTAGTCTACTCTAGAAATTCCCTTACACCCAACCATGTACATGACCATGTACCCCTAGGATACACATCAATCCATCATCACTGGGTCACATGTTCTGTATGGTTGATACATGTTGTGTGATAATTTACTTCACCAAAAACCCAAGACATTTTAGTCTGGGGACAGCTAGACTTTTTTTAGAATACATGTCATGTAAATCAAAATTCTAACTGAATAATTCTTCATGAATTTCATCTAAACAACTTATTGAAGAGTTTCCACCACAAATAAATTTATATAATGGTGATATATGGTTGACCAAACCCCACCTTACATTCTGGACAAATTTCAAACACATAAATCTTCTTCGGAAGTAATCTTATAGTTCCCTCCTCCGTGTGATATAACACATGAAAAAATAACTCCTAACCAGACTATAATCCATCAGATATCACCTTTTTCATTTCCAATCTCCTCATTCATTCATTCGATCATGAATCTAGACCCATAATAATGAACCATAATTCCAATAAACTATTGTGCATTGATTTTTTACTGGGAATTTGTCAAGCCACCAACATGTAATAACTGATAATAATCACATCAAGCAGAAGGGGAAAAGATCTTATAAATGTTAGAGAAAACATGGATATTTTTCTTGTGGGATTCCATTCATATATTAATGAATTTAGGATCATAAGGGTTAATTTATTACTCAGAATGAAATAAGTAATTTTTATCGTATGAAGAACATGATTTTAGGAAAGTAGTTGATAAAACCCATTTATATTAATTTAAAAAAATAGGGTGTAAAACCAAAAAAATAATGATTCCTAGTTTGACTATTTATTGATAATTGGTTATTGAAATATTTTAAAAAATGAATACGATGACCCCACTCCATTGTGTTGTCTTTATTTTATTCAGCTCGATATATTAGTCATTTTTCTATGATCATAATCCTCCCAAAAAATTCATGATCTTGCTCTCTATTCTTCCTAAGTTATGCAGATTACTCTCTAGATTTTTCAAAAATAGAGTATTTATATGGGTGATTATGTTTAGGTATATTTATATAAAGTAATATAATTTATTAATTTATTCAATAAGCACACCTTCCAATGGTTACCTCAATGGAATTCATGGCGTTGACCAACATTATTTTCCACCTAGGGTAATACCCGCATTCCAAAATCAATTGTGGTATAAAATTTTCCATTAGATATCCCAAAAAATAAGAAAACCATTTTTTTTAAAATATGAATTTCTATGATTTAATATATATTTGTTTTTTGATTATATTAATTCTGATGTCTTCAGACACCCAAACACCATTCTGAATATTTAGGAAAATCAAAAAACATAAATAGAAACACTCAAAGAAATAAATACAAAAAAATATAGTAATAAAATTCTACATACAATTAATTTTACATCAATATGAAAAAAGTAAAAAAAAAAATTGATGATAAGTGTATGTCTGACATTCATGCTCTTAGGATCTATCCTACATGATCCCATATTTCCAAATCACATGAACCAAAGGGTTGGTTCATCCATGAAGGGTCCTATAAAGTATATCCTTGATCATTATATGGTACTCTACAATGGTGTTTCTATCATCAATTTTTAGCTTAAGACAGTAATTAATATGTACATGATCAGGCATGTATATCCTCATATGAAACACAAGAATGATTAAATGAACTATGTCCAACTGTGTATAAAATTCCATGCAGTTACCAACCACAATAACCATACATATGAACTCAATCATCCTGATGAACATCATGGATATATTTCTACCCCACAAAAAACTCAACAATCATATTGTTGGGGATATTCTTAGTAAAAATTGGTATCCCTTCTCGAAATTCAATGTTATATGGAATCAATCCGAACAATATTTCCTTCAGCTATTGGATTTCCTCATATTCTTAGAGATCACTTGAACATTCTCAATTATTTCTTGGATGGTCTCTATCCCAATAAGAGAAGTCTCTCAAATTATAGTCTTTCATAAGGGTGACCTACATGATCCCCTATATTGGACCTCAAAATATTCCTTGATGATAGTTGGGTGATAACTGTTGTTACAAGAAAACTCCTCCAATGAAAATAGATCCTTCTAGCTCTAGAAGAAGTCAAAAAACAATATCTAAGAATATTCTAAAACACAAGGATAGTCAGATTGGACTTCCCATCCTTTTAGGTTTGAAACTCATTTCTCATCTGTAATAGGGTAACAAAATCCTCATACAAAACCCTCCACAACCATGACATGAACTGAGAATCACTATCATAGACGATCATTGTTCAAACTCCATGAAGCTAAATTATCTCATATACATAAAACTACTCTATAATTTCATCCAAACTCTTCTCCTTGATTCTAATAAAGTCTACCAACTTGGTGATTCAACCAATAATCAACTAGATAACACCATAGAATCTATCTATCCATGAAATCCACCTAAAAAATCCATCAATATTCCATCCTTCTTCAATTCTAGAATATCAATATGTTGGGTTAAACAAATCTAAACCTGATATTTAGACTTTAATTATTGACATGTAAGACACTGAGAGATAAACACAACATCTTTATTCCTCATCATAGACTACCAAAAAGGCTACTTTAGGTAAATGTACATTTTTTCACACTATGATGTATTGTCATGGTAAAATTATGAAACTCCCTCATCACCTCCTCTCAAAACATGACTGTAATCACTATACATCCCAATAAAAAGATTACATACTCCCCGCCTTAAAAAAATAAATCTTATGTATCTCCTAAAGATGTATGGTATCACTGATCCTAAAAGTCAATTTCTCCCAATTAATCCATTCTCACAAACTGATGATGTAGTAGAGTCACAACCATTAAATAAAGTAAAAGTGTAACCCTATCCTCTACCAATGGTTGTAGTAATGATAATAACTACTCAGATTCCACCTCTATCAGGTGAGAATATGACTTCTAATAAAGGGTATATACCCTCATGTTCCCCTAATATGGGTATAGACTATCTCAAAGTCATAGTCCAATAGGAACATTGATCAATGACTCTATCTCCGGTTGATATCACACTATGTGAAATGGAACTAGTGCCTTAATATCATCAAAGAAAATAATTCAATTTAAATATCTATTTTTCGGGTTGCATAGTTATACTAATGGTGTATCAACTTCCTCAGCCTATAAGTGATCAACTCCTGCCATTTCATTAACACAGAACCAATCCCATATCAATAGGAATCACAAAACAACACATACTCAAATTCCTCCTCAAGAGTCTTCGAAATGTGATCATTTTTCAACCTCTACCTCAACTCCTTATAGTCTCTCTATCATTTTTTAGTCCTGGTAAATTGCATCCAATCATTTATAAAAGTAGTCAAAGGGGATTATATCCTTGAAAAGTCTTCTATGAACCTCTTGTTGTACACTACAAACAAAGGAAACTGTACTCTTCAAACCCTCTTGGGTGGCTGTAGAGAAAGCATTACATTAATCTTTATTGGATCTACAACTAATCCTTTATCATATATGACTTTCCCCAAAAAGTGAACCAAAATGGTCAAGAACTAAAACATAGATATCTCACCATAAATTTGGTGATTCATAATTATGTCTTGGACCAACCTCAAATATTCGGAATGTGCCTCCTATGATGTAGAGTAAATGAGTATATCATTGATAATGAAAATTATTATCCATTACATGTATAGCCGTAAGATTTTGATTTTCTGATCCATGAACAAAATGATGGAATTCTTCAAATTTAAATCCATTACCAAGAAAAAATTGTGTTAACAGGGAATTCATAATGTCTTATTCTAAATAGCATCCTTGGCAACCTGAAGCTTGTGGTGGTTGGACATGAGATAAATATTTGAGTACAAATACACACCTCTCAATTAGTTGAATAGGACATCATTCCCTATAAAGGTGTACATGTTCATTAATAGTACCATATTCCATTGAAACTAGTCCCCAAAAATCCAAAAACTCTCATCATCATTTTTTGATGAACAAAAATAGAGCTTCCAAGCTTGACACACTAGGTCAAAAAACACCTTTCTTGAGAAGGTCATCCAAAAAAACCTTAGTTCCTAGAGCTCAATAGGGGAAATTTTATATTACATTGAGTATATAGATGTAGACTTAGGGATGATGATAATGAAAATGTATATCACCTACCTCAGAGGAAGTCCCAGAACATCTTTTGGGAAGATCACCATATAGTTCAACACTATTGAGAGATTACAAATGAGTGAAGAGACCACTACCTAGTGGTATATGATCACTAAATAATGGTCTTGGTGATTCAAAATATTGTTTGTGAGCCCCAAATTCATAGTTATGATATCCCCCTCACCCATAAAAGAAGAACTGAGAAAATTTTTCTAATGGAATGAAAATTCTCTTCAATTATTGACTTTCTGGGAACACATGGTAGAAAAAATTTCTATACTCATGATGATGTCATATGGTTTCATTGTGATGACCAATATTCCCCATGATAAACTCTGTCCACTGAAAAACAACTCACTATTCTAAAGAATGTGTGTTATAAAATAATTGATCCATCTATGAGTCTCTAGCCGCAACTATTGGGATAAGGTCTCATAGAAAATATTTATCTCACACAAAAATGATATAGATATAAATGAATGACCTAAAACTATATCTAATAGTACTAGGGAATAAGTAAAAAATATATAGATCATATCCCAAATTATCTCATGAGAATCCTGCTCATATCACTCCATATCCCACAACTACACATAGCCTCAACTACTGGCTCTCTAAGAAATTAATGTGACAACTAGTGGTATTGATGAAAGTAGCTCATAATGTTTCCCTCCACCAGCATCTCCTCCCTCCAAAGCTACACCTACTACTATATTATCACCGCATCCCCGGGTTCCAACTAGGCCATACCTAGGAGATCCCTGATCATGATACTACCTCTTATGTTGTGGTCCATCCACATTTTTTCGACCCAACATATCATGTAGGATAGAAAAATAATGATCCATGTGTCCTCTCCCATAAAATTAATTACATATACAATCTTTTGGATGACATGGTCCTCTACATGAACCTTATTCTATAGGTCCATGTGTTTAAGTCTAACAATTAGGAGGTTTCCTTCACCATTATCCTAATGACTGATGTATGCAAACTATTGTAGAATACTCAGCCCCATGATACCCTTTGCCGGATCTATATTCATTTTGTCCCTCTTTTTGGATGTTCTATATAACTAGATCCCGCTCTAGCACTCCCACATAACAAGGAATTCATTAAGAGACTATATTGGCATGAATTTCACTTTAAAGTACCTAATCAAAGATCTACATCTAAATGAATCCATCTCAGACCATATAGAAGGAGTAACATGTAAGGTTGGTAAACCTCATGACACACCTATAAAATAACATATCAACTTTCTATAGGTTGTGAAGATCATGAAATTTCAAGAATCATTAGCACAAGAGATAATTCTCTTAATGAAATATTTGGTGGATGCATGGCTAGGAGAAAATGACATCATCATGGAGTCTACCTAATCTGAATCTACCAGTGCCCTTCCACTCTATAAATAAGCTTGGATACCCGAACAACCATCTGATTAGTATGAGTATAGTCAAGCTTAAAAATTGATACCACCAACTTGATCCAATCCTACATTACTTAAGGGTTTGGATTACTGTGAATCCATGGTGGCATCTATCACTGTAAATATCATAACATGCTAATCCTGTGTGTATTGTTATCCAAAAATGATGGAACTATATTCTTCTTGTCTGAAATTGGTACTATTATATGCATTACTTTAGGAAACACCTCATGAGAAGGTCCATGTACTGAGACCTCATTACTGAAATGATTGTAATATTGATCCCGTATCGACATCCTTGTTGGATGTCATCGTGGAAACATCAGGAATGTTATAAAGATCTGACAAGGATAGATGAGAATATATTTTGAGCTCATACAATAAGGAAATCAAAGTAAAAAATGACAAATACTGTATGATTTATGTTCAATTTTTTCAGGGAACTGATGTCTCTGTGTGCCAAGTTGACAAAAAGGTAGTTAGTCTCTTGGTGAATGGATACATTGTATGTTGTACTAAAACTAGGTTCCCTATCCTAAAATCTAAACTAAAGAAACACAGACATTTCCGTTTGTTCAAAAACCCATCTTCACATCATGTTAAAATCCTAAACACTAACCCGGGGTGGGGGAGACCTCTTATGATATCACTCTATCCCAACTGAATTTACATAGGCCTTCCGATCAAGCTATATACCAGGTATAACACCCCATGACCACCTATAATATTCTTGTAGATAGTGATTACCACAATGAAATAATATCGCAAAAATTAGAGGCCTTAGATAAATTACATGAATTCACAAAATAAAATATAGGGAATAGTTCAATGATAAATTGAGATAGAGAACATCTATAGTGTATAACATCCATGCAACAACCTCATATAAATGTTTAACTGTAAATTACAATAGTGTAAATGAGAAAAATACATACCCAACCAGAAATAATATCCCTACCTAATAGTAAATAGATAAATAGAAACTGATTAGAACCTATATAAAAATCCCCAAAGAGGAAAACCAAACATGGTTATCTCTTCCTATTACAACTATGATCCTTTGAAACATACTCCACCATGGTCACCACTTATCTATTTTTCATCTTCAGAATACATATCATGTGAGAGTGAAATCCATATAGAAGTCTATATATACATACCTAGTAGGATTCCCTAAAAATATGTTGGGATAATTATAAATATATAATAGTCATCTCATCCAATAAAAATTATGGAAATGAATAACTAATTTACATATATATATATATATATACATATAGAAACCCATGTGAGAGAGAAAGGTGATCTCTATCTCTAATGCTTGGAAAAGAATGATGTCCTGCTACCCACTCCATAAATAATGGGGTATTGTCTCTGGTAGTAGACATGATTCCCACCAGAGCTCAAAGGTGTGAGTGGAACCCTGTAGATAGAGGACCTATTACAAATGTAGTAAAGTAGGATTCCAACCATACAAGTATAAAGAGTATAGGGGACCCACTCCCCATTAAGGAATAGGATTCTAACCATGAAGTTTCACTGATAAATTGGCCTTGTAATTACTATAAACCAAGTATTATCATAAGAAGAATAATGATCATAACACATCATGTCAAATATATGATGCTAACATGATGTTTTTAATCTCATTATTTGTTGAAAATAAACATGATGATATAAAAATGTGCCCAAATAAATGTCCCATTGAACAATATACTCAAGGAAGATGATTTTGATAGAGGCACATGATGTGTACATAGGGCCAGAAGTGTGTGACCATTCCAGGATACCTTGTGACGTCCTTGCCTTCAAGTGGATTTGTTTTACATTTGAGACTAAATGAAAACTACTAGCTACACGGTGCCTCTCCATGCCATTTAGATCATTCTCATGTATTCATCTTGTACTCATGTATGCTGGTCATACCCTAGTCACGACCATGTACACAGTCCTGCTCATGTACTCTGGTTGTTCCCATGTGCATGTACATATCCATTCCCATGTACCCCTGGGTACAAACCGATTTTCCTGAACAAATTCACATGGTGTATATGGATCATACATGATGTGTGAGACTTAAATTCATAGAATACCATCAATACCCTGGTCGGGGGACTACATAACATATGTTCGTAGACTGCACATTGTGTAATATAGTATTTTCAAGAAACTAAAGAAAGATTCATGCATCTTGCCTCTACACCCCTACCCATATTTAAACAAAAAATATCACCCTTGGTAGTGGTTTTGTGTTTGATTGAACAAAAATATTTCTAGGGAATACATTCCGGCCACCAGCATATTCTTATAATGGAATCTAGTCATACCTATCCTCTAAGTAGAATAAAACATAAACAAAGAACTCCCAATCTATCTCTAATTTATATGATGTCACAAATTTCACTACAATGACCCATGATTGTTCTCTCAATACCAAATATATACTCATGAAATGACCCATTTCACAAAATACTATTTGTGAAATGATTAGTTCCCAGGTTTTCATTGAATCACCAACCATATATTACTTATGATGATATCAGGAAGAATAATAGGAAAAAACAATGTAACACAATCATAAGGAACAAACATGGGATTTATTTTGGGAGGAATTTAATTTATAGATAATGAAATCTATGATCTCAAGGGATAATTTATTATTGAAAAAAATAAATGAATAATTGGGATCTTGTAAAGAATGTTATTATAAGAAACAAGCTGATAAAATCTATGCATATCAACTAACACAAATAGTTTGTAAAACCAAAAAATAACAATTCTTACCTTGGTTATGGATCGATCATGTTTGAAGAAATTTTATTTCATGGAATAAGATGATGGTTATTTCTATTCTAAATTAATCTCTTATTCACCTCAATAAATTAACCATTGGTCTATGATCTTCATCCTCCAAAGAATCAACATCTCTCCTACTCTATAATCTCCTTGAGTTATACAGATAACCATGTAGATTATTTTATAAGAATGTAATTATTACATGGGATTGGGTTTAAGAGTATTTATATAAATAAATAGAATAAAAGATTTAATTCACTTAATGTACCTATCAATGGTCGCCTCAATCGAATACTGAATTCTGACAACATTATGTCTCACTTAAGGTAAAACCCATATTATAGAATCAAACATGGAATCATATTATCCATCTGAGGTCTCAAATATTAATAAAATCATTTATTCCAAAAATATGTGTGACCTTTTTTAATATATATTAATACATTTAACATATTTTTTTATGGGTCCTCCGAAACACAAACATGGTACCGACACCAAGGGAAAATCCAATGAAATAAATAAACATATTTAAAGTAGTAAATCCACAATACCATAGTTGTAACACCACAAAATCAAGGCAAATTACTCACGCATATACTATATCAACCATCACACTCATGGATTATATCTACATAACTATATAACCCAAACACATCACTCATGGTCATCCCAACATCACACCTCATGCTCATCCATGCCACTCCTGACTAGATCATGATTATCCACAATTCAATCATTTCATTCTTGTTAATACACTACCACCATTCAATGAAAAACCATATCATTTATGGTCAGGCCACACGATTATTTGAAACCAAACATCATCATATCACATCATTCTAGTCAATTCTAAATACAAATGATACTTCTTAATTACAATTACACATAATAAAATCCCTACCCTTATCCATAGTAAATGTATCACTTTCATTAATTTCAAGATATGTTACTTTTACTTCCCCTATATGGGACCAACTACATAATTAAGAACCTCACTTGGTCTCTTTGATTAAAAAATAAGAGACCACACATGGCTATACATGAACCCACATGTAAGTCAAGACATACAATTCCATATGAGTGACATACCATATTATAGACTGCCAACCTTATGAATAATGAAGCTAAATAATTAAAAATCTCTAGAAGAGTCAAGGATGTAGATCCAAATACATAAATACATCCCTAACATAGTCCAATAAGGGGTTATACCCTGGGAAATGAGCAATATATTTAGAGAATATTTCTATGGATTACGTGGTTTTAGACACTTTGAGAGAGAATGCCTATAATGAATGAAACCACAATGGGTTAATATGTGAAGTTGAGGGATTTAAAATAATCAAGGGGAATACCATGTGTAACCAAAATAATGAGTGATGGTAGGAGGTTATAGGGGAGATCTCAAATATGTAATAGGTTCGATGTTATAATTTTATCCCTCTAAAAAGCCTGCCTATGAGGCCATTTGCTGTCTGACTATAGTTTTCCTCATGTGAATTACCTTTTGGGACACAACATTTAAGTAATTAATCGGGATTTACTTCATAAATGACTGAAGGTATAGATCTTTTATCTATACTCGAAACATTCACTATGTTAAGAAAACATTCACAATGTGAATTCCTTCCTTTTGTAGCATCTCATCTATTGTTCGAACACATTCCCAAAAACCAACCCCAAGGCACTATCAACCCCTCAAATATTAATTAGTAATCATTATACAATGTAATAGTGGAAATTATAAATTTTCCTGAATTGTGAAATTAGTGGGGGTGTTACAAACTTCCCCTTTATGAGATTTTCATCACAGAGAAGTGTCTATAAGGGTTTCCATCAAGAAACTCTCGCCACTACACCTAAACATCCAACTAATTCTACCATGTACCCTCCATGATATATTCATACTACCACCAAACCCAAACCAGATGAATTTTACTCCCTCACAATACCTTGTCACTTCAATGTTGAACCCACACCGAATATTCCTCTAATTAATTATCAATCATCACCTCCATATCATCACCATAAATCACATCTAAAGGGTTTGGATCATTCATATAAAGCTGTAGCACAAGATACATAAAAAGAATACCATGATTTCATGGAGGAAGATCCAACTGGTAAGATGCCATCTGAATTTTATATATAATCTTGATAGGACTAACACGAAATAACCCTAGATTTCTCTACCTCCCAAAATGTTAATCAAATATCAGAGAGTATTTATAAACGAATCAAGACATCTAGTTGGAATAGTAATTTTACATTTTTTTGTTAGTAACAATCCACTTTTTAATAAAATACATCAATTCAGAAGTCTCATGCACGACGCTAGACTCAATCACTACAAACTTTCCTTCCCAATGCCAACGTAGTGGTGAATAATACGGTCAATCGAACATAAAATCAAAAGGATCCATCTGAATATAATATAAAAAAGATATTATAATATAAAAAATATTCAAAATTCAAGATAGTCAACCCATACCCTTAAAAAATCAAGCTTACATACTCTGATAATATCATCATGGATCTAGATCATTCTCTCATATTTTCCATCATTCTTTTATGATATACGATAACAAGATTTAGAAATTACCCTATTTCCATATATAGGAATTTATAATACTACTGCATTAAAAAAAACACCCTAATATAATATGATACTTATAGTTTCATCATGAAACTACACTATTTCTCACATATATAGTTTACCCTACTCATATATAGAATGATCCTCTAGAATTGGGGAGAAGTGTGATACCATTGATAGTTGACCAACCACAACTCACACTACATATTGACCCCATGGATACCAAGGAAACCTCATGAAATAATATATCATTACCTTATAACATTTTTTATAGTAATGATAAGATGTTGAAGTACATTTAATGGTGATGTGACTTCTTCCTTCGACGACTAAGAGTTAAGTTTGCGAGAAAATATTATATAACAACATTCCTCATACCCATACACCAGAAACAATGTTTTATATCAAAACACAACTTTATCAATCCCGTATTTATGGCCAACTATGTTCTATATAAGTCATTCATCAAATACATTATCAAGAATGTGGAAACCATACCTATTTCCTCTAAATTTATATCATCATTTCTATATAAAGACCATCCAATACAATATCATCCCCCATAAACCACTATCACATCACCAGACAATCCAAATCATCATCTTGGATGCCCTTTATTAGATCTATTAAGAATGAAGTGATGTTAATGGGTTTGAAGGTCAACACCCATTGATAATTGGATACACTAGTCTTCTAATCCAATTTAAATATCAGAATATTCCACTCATCCTCTAATGAAATGGTCCTAGGTTACTATATTTTCACAATGAGGGAATTTTTGACAATAGTCTCCTTTCTAAGGGTATATGCCATCTCAGAATTTAAAATCTATACGTACATGATCCCATTTATTTTGTATAGGATCATGTATCACTGAGGATATATATATATAAATATTATAGGAAACCTATAGATTAAAAATCTCACACAAAAAAATAATGATTATAAAAAATTAAATCATGCACCACATGAGATAACATTAGGTCATGAGTGTGGTACTTTCACTCATTGTTTCATAGCTAATTATGTATGAACATGACTTTTATATAATGTAACAATCCTATAATTTTTAGTGTGATTATTTTCGAATTTGAAATCATATGGATACCTAGTGAAGAAATATATGAAATGAGGTTTTAGATGGAATATTCAGAGACCGAAAACCCAGGTGGTGGATGGGAACACTGGGATGCTTATTTAATAGAACCTGTGCAACCTAGTTTGGATGGTTTCACGTAAACGTGTGGGGTGTTTCAGTTGGAAGAAGTGGACCATATAATTTTCCATAATTGTGTGACCCATGTTACATTCCCATGTGAAAGATCTACAATTTTCATTAGAGGGAAAACCATAGTTTGGGGAATTATTTCAAAAACCATTCACATGGATGATGAGGTTACCATCCATGGATAATTTGTGGAAATTGGTTGGTGCATGTTTTGGCCAAACATATGTCCAAACCATGTTACCCCTTAATTATTTTCAATTTTTCCATTTTCCCTTAAAGGATTATGTGTTTTAATTATCCTTTCTATTTTCCACCTCCAGCAAATAGAGGAACCACAATTCTGCCGTTTGAGCTCTGATTATTCTCCACCTCAGTGCAGGGATAAATCTTCCATTTGGACTCAGATTCTAATTCTGACCATCTAATTGGATGAAATCTAGGGATTTGTCTATTCATCTTTCACCTTTCATCATTTTTCATCATATTGATGGAGTTATTTAGGTAAAGGGTAATATTCCCTTTTTATGGAATTCATCATTTTTATTGTTTTCTTATGATTTGAATGAATCCAATAGCAGACACTATATTTTTACTCCCCAATGATCATGAGGTATGATGTTTGGTATTTATTCTTCAATGTTTTTCTAATTTATATTACACATCATGTTCCATATACTATATTCTATATTTTTTGCCTTAAAATATGAATTACCCATGTTTAATTCTATATCCTTGGTAGATATAACATGTATTCATTGACTCATATTGTAATAGGAGCCCTTCACTTGTATCCACCAATTAAGGCCTGACCATGAAATAGACCTTAATGTTAGAAATTATTTAATGACAAAACCATCATTTAATTTGGATTCTCATGTATTCTATGTGAGATAATTCTAATTATTTTTATTGAATGTTATTGGTATGATGACATAACCAGTATTAAATTGGATAGTGTTTTTCCCTTATTAATAGGGAATGTTAATGATGTATGAATTGTATTTTCCCGCATTAAATCCATTGACTACTTATCATTTTTATGATAATGGGAATAAAATCCCATATTATTTATTTTATATATGAATTTCTCCCCTAATTAAATTATTAAATAAAAACATGGATACACTCTTATTATTTTTATGTACAATAATAGCATCATTTTAACAACTGTCATATATACGGGCATGACATGAATTTTTCGGTTGTCATATGAAGGAATGAAGATACTTGTAGATTATGATGAATCGGAATGGTGACCCTTATTATTTACGATACATGGGAATGGTGACCCTATAATCATGATAAAGTAATGGATACCCTACTAATATGATTCTAGAATGATATACCTATAGTTATGATTCAATAATAGAAGCCATATTATTATGATCTGGGCATAGAGACCCTATTGATATAATATTTGGAATGGCTACCATTATGAATATGAAATAAGGGAATAATAATACTTACTTTAATGATTTGGGCTTGCTGAACCTACTATTTTTACAGTAATAATAGAGTCCCTTAATTTGTGATATTGGGCATGGAATCTCATGACACTTATATGAATCATGATACATCCCATGGAAAATAGAGTCACACCTTGGGTATATAATAGTATAATTATTTATATATATGGTTGTATATGTCACAATGTATATAGTCAATATATACATATACCTATGGTTACATGTTCTGAGGTTATCTATCTTAGGCCAAAGCAGGTAGTGTTACCCCGGTGTCCTGTAGGAACCTGACATGACCACTTTTATTTATTATATTACTACTTACCATTATATATACACAAAACTAATATTATAAGTAGTGATTAGATATTTAATGAAATCATTGGTGGTGGCATACAGAGTTTAACACATACCCTATCTATGATGTCGATAATACCCAAATAGTTTATGTGGATATAGGCATGGATAAGGGAAAGAACCCATTTGTTGTTACATTATTTATTTATAGTATGGGAGTGGTGAATCAAATGGATACAATATGACACATGAAGTTATTGTAGATAGTAGATTTGTTCTTTTTTTTTGAAACATGTATTTTATTTACATACACTATTTCATGTATTCATATTTTTTTATATAGACACATTACATTACATCATTTTATATAAGCTGGTTTATATTATTGATGATTGTTATTTGTTACATTGAAATGATTTACCTTCTGCTATGAGTTACGAATTATGATTATGAAATTTATCTATTTGTTTCATCATTGTGATACTTTGATAATAATGGTATAGTATACCCATTGTACCACCTTGGACCCTCAATGCTAGTTGATAGCCTCTAGCCTATGGAGAGGTGTGCTTATGTCCATGTGGTCCACCATTATAGGTAATCATTTAGTGGAATATAGGTCAGGATGTCACAAAGTGATACAAAATACTTTATTTCTCCCCTTACTCTTTTAGGATGGTACATGGAGGATATGATGATTTAGAGTATGTTTATGATAAATTCTTTAGAGGGGCTAACCTACATACAGGGAAAAAACATCTTACCTATGATGGTACAAGATGATCTTATTTATGCTTATTACAATTGATTTTATTCCACAATTGGGTGACACACATGATTTGTATGGTTATTGTTATTATCATGTATTGTATTTTTCCTTGGCCTAATATGGAAAAGAATCACTAATCATGAATAGTCTAATGAACCATTAGTATTTATATGTCATTCATTATACCATGCCACATTTACTTGCTTTGTGCATTACCTATAGAGTGTTTTTGGGATTTATTTCTATGTCCATGAATTGTACTGACATTTAATTCAGGGAATTTATAAAGGATCAGTTGTAATGAAATAGATTCCAAACTTTTTTAGATGGTGTATACGACCTTATGAATTAGAATTGGTGATCTAAATAGTTCGACTTTTTAAAGGTGATATCTATATATTTAAGATTTAAATGAAATGAAATTGTATTATAAAATGAAATTTTCACTATTGAATAGGTATGTCAATAAAGGGTGTTTTACACTTTAAATTGCAATTGGAAATATGTATATCAAGACCTCGGAATTATAACACAGAGCATGACCTAGACCTTCCCTTGGAATTATCAGGGATCAATATAGTTATTGATCTAATATTAGGTTTTTGTTTGGAATTAGTTTATCAATTCCATCATGATGTCCTCTGGTCATGTGATAGGATGGTGGTGATGACGATGTATGTAGGTGGTTGGAGTTGTGCCACTAGTGATACCTTCGGTAGTGACACCTATGAACCCACCTATTATTACTGATATGGATTATTATGATTAGCTTAGAGGGGAGTTTATGTGGATTATGAGGACTATATCAGGGTCTCTGTGACCATCCCCCTATATGGTAGAGCATATATGGGAGTTTAAGTAGCAGCATCCACCTACGTTTTTAGAGGATAATGTCCCCTAGGATGTAGTGTTATGGAATGAGATAGTCATATCATTTTCCACGAATCTTATAACTCTTCATGAGATGATTTTGAAAATCTATACATCTATGGTTCATGGATCATCCAAACATAGGTGGGATTTTTTAAACAAGTATGGTAAGTATCGGGAAGTGATTTTGAGGGACTCATAATCTTGCTTCTATGAAAATTTATTCCATGAGACACTACAGGATGGTCATATGATGGATTTTTTGAAGCTACTATGGGGTTATATTTTAGTTATAAACTATTAAGCTTATTTTATAGAGCATTAGTTATTTGTACCTATTTATACTACTAATGTTCTAATAAAAGAAATACAATTTGGGAATATGATTAGGATTACTATTCAATATCTACTAAACATTATTTAGTTGACTATCATTTCCAATAAAGTGAATCAGGCTCTTATTTAAAAGTTAAAACTGAAGGAGGAAGATGTTGTGGGATAGGGTAGTTCAAAACATATTCAGATTAGTGGTTTTACTAGCAGTCATAGGTTACCCTTTGAAACACCACACATGATCAGCAACAATGAGATGACACCCATTGATAGTTATGTGGTTTCTCAGCAGTGTGGGATGCCAGGGAATAAGAAGCCCTAGTTACCCAGAGACCCCCTTGAGTGATGAGGCTATAGAATATTTGGTAATATCCAACCATTTGCAAGGCCTTCCCATCTATGCCAAGTGGGAGACAATCCATATAATATATACCTTTAGGAGTGAGATTAGAAGTTTTTTACTAGGATTTATGTTGATGTAAAAAATGTCATACAAGTAGAGGAGTAGGTTTTTGATGAGGTATCAAGGATTCAGGTACTCAATTCCTGTAGAACAGACCCGCTAAGGGTAGTAAAGTTGTAGCACTGGCCCATCGATCAATATAAATTTATTATGTACAGCCTGTAAAATAGTATAAGGGTGATGTTCCATATACTGTATAAGGTACTACTCATGCATCATCTAATATTGTGTATGCTTTATATATCACGGGTGATTCAAACCCCTTTATATTTGTTTCTATTATGGAATGATTTGGGATAGATATTGAGTACTCTTATGGTATTATGAAATGTGACACCCCTATGGGACTATGATACATGAGTGTACGCCGGTGTAGGTAATTCCCCCTTGAGGTAGGCAGTCTTCATTTCGTATGAGGCCTCCACATCCTCCTGATGTTATGATTTTATGTCATTATCACGATGAAATAGTTGGTCCCCCATCATGCATATGTGGATTGTTATCACTGGGGGGTTTTGTTTACATCACCAGAGGGAAGTGCTTATATTAACAATGACATTTGGGATTTCTAGGAATGTGGAGATGGATAAGAGCATATTGGGATAGGTGGAGGGACTTTCCATATTTCTATCCTTTATATGGATGATATGGGATAACATAATACTAAATTTCATCTGGTATTTGACTATTTAAGGGAACTTTTCATAAAATATTCTCTAGACTACCACCTATGAGATTGGTAGAATTAACACTATTGATGGTTTACAGAGATTCACTAGAATTCATTCTTCTTATAGAGTGGATGCTATTGAGTTTTAGGAGCTCAAGTGGTAGCTGGAGGATTTATAGGACTATGATTTTATGCATCCCAGTACTTCTCCCTGAGATCCACCGGTATTTTTTTCATGTAGGTAGATATAACCATTAGGATTTTTTTGATTACATGATGTGGAATTAGCTTGTTGTGATGAATCCATATCCCTTACCATGTATTAGTGATTTCATTGACCAAATCATAAAAGAATGGGTTTTCTCAAAGATTTATTTTAGATCATGTTATCACCAGGTGCATGTTATACCATCAGATATATTATGTATGTATTTGTGTAGTCATAATTGTTTATATTATTATCTAGTTAGGTATTATGGTCTTAGAAACATGCTTTTTTGATTTCATGGCTTTAATGAATCATGTTTTAAATGCATATTTTGGATTCATTCATGGTGGTATCCATAAATTAAATATTGGTGTATTATCATACTCTGAGAGACCATGCCACTCATATTGGGATCATTCTAAATACAATGAGTGAGCACCAATAGTAATCTATCGCCCTTATATTCCAATTTTCGATTGGTCAAATTCACTTATTGGGTCATATTATCTTAGAGATAGTAGTACCATTTTACCTATAAAAGGTGAGTGTTGTAGTCACTTTGCTGCAGTCTAAGAACATGTTTTATATATATAGTTTCTTGGGCCTAACGGGTTACTACAGTAACTTCAAAAATAACATATCATACTAAAAAACCCCTCTTATAGGATTTAATAATAATGGTGTGATTTTTATATGTTCATAAACCAACATGATATCTTTTTAAGATAAAAAATGTATATTGACGTCAACACAGATCTTGATTCAACTAGAGATGGGTAGAATTTATACAGTATATTTTGGTTCAATAGGTATCAAGCTAAGAGGAATTATGATATAGAAATATTGAGTTGTTTTATATGGTTTATGAAACCTAAGGCCCCATGAGAGGAATTAACCAACACATGATAATAAGTTGGAAGTTGTAGTTCACTCCTTGAATTGTTGGAGGGATTACCTTTTCAGAGTGAATTTTATTGGTGTTTATAGACCACAAAAAAGTGTCATGTATATATTTACACATCATGAATGGAAACATAGGTAGAAAAGGTTGGTTGAATACCTATTTTCCATTCATTTTTGGGATTAATTATACACTCAAAAAGGGAAATGTTTCTACTCATTCTTTGAACAGGAGGAATTAGACACATATGGTTTAAGAGTCCAGTGGAAAGTGGAATCTTATAGAATTTCTTTTAGAAATACATATATATTTTCAAGACTATCATTGATAGCATGTTATTTCATCACTATTTGTGACCCCTTCACTTCTAGAAAGAGTGAAGACAAGGTAGTTTTTATACCCTAAAGGATTGGTCTTGTAAGAGAGTATCTCAATTTAAGACTTACCTCTGGATTGGTATATTTATGGTGATTACATATTATGTATACATGGGTTTATATATATTTTTATAGACATTATATAACATATAATGTGTGATTCACATTTCACTAAGTGGTTAGTGCACCCGAGATTCTCCATGATGTAGCTTGGTATGTGCTGTCAGTATTGGTGTACTAGTATGAAATGTAATATAGTGGGCTCTATCACTATCTGTTCCACTTACTAGTAGGAGAAGGCAGAACACCAATTTTCCACTATCTTGTCACATCTGTTACTAGTCATGAAATGAAAATAGGAATACATTCTGATGGATTTTGTGGTTGTATTACTGGTGATTCTTCAATGTAGCGATGTGGTTTTGGTATTCATGGATTGATTGAAAAAGATAGCTCACCTCCTTCCATTCTATGAGACATTATCTATTGATGAGATTGGAAGAATGTATATATGGGCTATTATATGGATACATGGGGTCCTATATACTATCATTTCATATATGGATTCTCATTTCAACGTATGTTTATGGAAGAGGTTATAGAAATATTTGAGCACACAGATGCTTATGAGTATGTCTATTCACCATAAGACCGATGTCCGGTTAGAATGGATGATATTGGTGTTAGAGGAAATGCTCTGAGAATTTTTCATTGATTGCGGTGGTTATTGGGAAAATTTTATTTCTCCCATCAAATGATCCTATAATAATAGCCATCAGGTAGTGATTCAGATGGCTCTATATGATACCATGTATGGTAGGTCGTAATGTTTACCCCTACTCTTGTTATAGGGAGGGGATGTAGTGATACTAGTTCCTCAACTCATGTAGGAGACTTTGGCGTAGGTGCAATTAATCATAAATTATATTTATACTACACAGTCGTGACAAAAATCATATGTCGATTGCTATCGAAGTCCTCTAAAATTCATGATTATGGATCCTATTTTCTTGTGGGTATCACCCGTACTTGGGCATAAATGGATATGGTGGCAAGGGAAGCACTGTAAATTTTTTTTGGGATATTTTATATATTTTTTCGAGTTGTGATGATAGCCTATTGGTTTCAATTACTTTAAAGGTATCATTCCATTCTTGATTAATTCCACATTTCATAGCTTTACCATTATCATTTTGAACCATATCATTCTTTTTATTTCATGGATGTAGCCCTAGATGTTGATGCTTCTTTAGAGTATTATCCAATATGCATCATTGATCAGATAATGAAGGCTCTATGAGGAAATTTTCTCCCTATAGTGCAGGTGTTATGGTAGTATGACCCTATACAATATGGGACAAGGTAATGAGAAGCTGATGTACATGCATAGTGGTTGTAGTTAGTCTGAGTTGATGTTATACCACCCGTGGAAGAATAACTCGATGAAGAGTTCATTTTAGGGGGAATATAATAAGAATACAACATTTATATGAGGTACAAATACTTTAATATTAGGTTTTATTCTATATTTTTGACATAATATGGTTGCCTATTGAGAATATTGAAGAAACAAGGGTGTCTGGGTCTTTTTTAGAGCCCAAAACCTGAGCCGATGTAAAGGAACAATGGGATGTGGGATTAGTATATATTGTGCAGTCCAGTTTGCATGGTTTCTCCTAACTGTGCATGGTGTTTCAATGGGAATAATTAGAACATATAGTTTTCCCATACCGTGAGACCCAGTTCACATTCACATGGGTAGGATATAAAATTTTTAACAGAGAAACAACACATGGTCTGTATATGGTTTCTGATACTGTACACATGAATTGCATGGGATCCTAGTATGGATTGTGTCTGGTGTATAGTTGGTGCATGGTTTTTCCAAAAAACAACCATACTATGGGACCCCTTATTTTTGGGTGATTTTGAAATATTTCCTTTACGACATTATAATTTTTAAACCTACTGTCTATTTTCCTCCTCCATTAAATATATGAACCTTCATCCACTTGTTTGATCTCCCAAGATTATCCTCCTATGTACATGAATAAATATTCATGCTATACGTCGGTTACACTAATGATTGTCTCATAAAAAATGATCTAGTGTTTTCTATATTCATCTTGTACCTTTCACCATTTTCTTCATTTTTATGGAGTTATTTATGTATAGGATCATATTCTCAATTTTGGGGTGTTTGTATATTTTTCTGTTATCTTCTATACTGGACCTAACCATAGGATGATATTGGATGTATAATCCTATACAAGCATAAGATATGTGGTTGATTATTTATCCCTCAATGTCATGATGATCTTTATTACAAGTCATGTTCCGCATACCATATTATCCATGTGTTGAATAAAAATAAAATAAATCATGGTTAATTCAATATTCATGATAGATATATCATAGTATTCCATTATTCATATTGTATTAGGTTCATGTTACCTTCTTCAACCCTTTTGGTCGTGACTATGAAATTTACCTTGATTCCCTAAATGGTTTAATGACCAAACAATTATTTTTCTGGGTTTGACATGTATACTAAATGATAGAATTATAATGAATTATATTGAAAGTGAGTGGTATGACACCATCACCTTTATTAAATAGGATAATGGTTACACACTTGTTAATAAAGAATGTCAATGAATTATGAATTATCTGTTAGCTCTCACTTAATCCTTTGACTACATTTCATTATTATGATATTGGAAACACCGACCCAAATTAGTTATTATATACTGGCATGTAATCCCTATTTCAACTATAAAATGTGGGAATGGGAACCCCCCTTTTGTTGTTATATAGGAGCATGGAATCCCATTTTCAACTTTTATATATATGATCATGATATCCCTTATTCTATTTAGATATGTTGGAATGGATACCCTTATGGATAATGATAAATGGGAATGATGATTCTTATTAGTTATAATTCATGGTCATGAAAACCATAAAATTGTGATATGGGATTGGAGACCATATTGATATTATTTGAACATGATGTCAAAACAATTATGATTTGGGCATGGTGACCTTTTATTATGATCAATGAATTGAGACCCCATTGATATAATATTGGGCATAGTGACCCATACGAATATGATATACGGGAATGATGACTCTTACTAATATGATTCAGTCATGGTTTCCCTATTATTATGACCTTAGGCATGGATTTCCTTATTTTGTGATATAAGGCATCACATCCTATTAAACTTGTGGGACTCGTGTTACAACCCCTGGATACTTGAGTTACGTCTCAGGTCCCAGATAGTTGTAGTAATCATACATATAGATGTATAATTCACTACATATATAGTACATATATATAAACCTACGATTACTTGTTTTAAGATAATTTTTTTTATGTCGAAGAAATTATTGTCATCCCTATGTCTTTCAGGAACCAGAGATGACCCATTTTAGTGCTTTTATTACTTCTTACCATTATATATTCACATTGATCATGTTATATGACCAGAATGGATATTTATAGACATTATTGGTGGGGGCCTATTGAGTTTATCTCACACCTTGTATAGACCACTGATGGTACCCAGGTAGATTATGTTGATTTCGGTAGGGACATGGGATATCATGAAGTTGTTGATACTTTATTTTTATATAGAATGGGAATAGGGAAGGAGAATACCGAGGTATGGATCATCATGCTATTTGATATTTTATTTCTGGTCTATATGTTATTATAATACATGAATTGTATTCCATGCCTGCTTCCATGTATTCTTCATTACTTTTGATGGACACATGACATTACAACATTTTATATATGATGTTTCATACTATTGTGGATGGTTATTTATTTCATTTTTTATGCTTTAACTTCTTCTGTAAGTTATTTATTATTATTTTTATATTTTTTATCTATTTCACTACTATTTTACATTTATCAGGAGGATATAGTCTCCCTACATTAAAATAATGGATCTTAACTTCTAGTTGGTAGCCTATAGCATATGGGAAGGTCCACTTGAGCATATGTGTCCCACTAGCTCAGGGCACTATTTAGTTTCATCTGGTTTGAGGAATTACAGATGAGACCCATAAGTGAACTCCTTAACTTCCTAATAAAAGAAATCAAAAAAACCAAATTACTTAGCACAGGAGTATACTATATATCTAAAGAATATACCTTATGGTATTTTAATATGTTTTGATGTAATACCCTCTCATTATCTCTAAACATTACAGCTCACACATATTCACCCACAAGAACTTCACTAAATTCTGGGTAAACCTTGTCATTAGCACTTCCAAGTGAGAGAATTCATGAATTAACCGCATGTAATACATAGTCATTCCAATAAGTCATTGATCCTTAAACACATTTCTAAGACACACCAATGGAAAAAATGTATCCACCTTCTTTAGATCAATAAATATTCGTAAATCAGAAATCACAAAACAATTGAAATATACCTCCTGGATCTAGTAGTGAAAATTCTATTGAATGGCAACTTGAACCAACATTATGAATTGATAATTAAAAAAGAATACTTTTTATATCCATTAAATTAATTAATTAATTTTATTGTAAATATTTATTAAACTATACTTATCATTAATCATATCATAATATATCATTTCCTAAAAATTATTTAAATTTCTTGTTTTGAATATTCCTAACAAATTCACAATTTTAATTTTTTGTTCCTAAGAAAAATAAGTTATTTGAATCCTTAAAATATAATCTAGTCATGTTTTTTAATATTATCATATAATAAATATACTACACACTACAAATCCAAATGCTTAACAACATCGTCAATTTGTGAACCATGTAGCCATTTTGAAATCCATGTAGATGATTTTCCATAATCAAATACCCTATGGATTTATTCCATATCATGATATATAGAATTAAAAATTGAGTGATTCGTTTTTTTGAAAGATAATAAGATTAAATAAATTTAATTAGACGCAATTATCTTCTTAATTGATATCTATAATGTCTGAAATTAGTCTAGAAGTTACTAGATTTGTTTAGTCAATATTCTTTAGTTTTTCAAAATTGTTTTTAACTAATTTGTAATCATAACATATGTTATATGAATATGATTAAGGTTATTGTTTATTATTTAGAAATATAATGATATTTTATAAATATAATTAAAAATGAAAAAAATATGATTCTATAATTTAGATGGCATGTTTTAGGTCTAAAACATGAAATATTAGTTTGATTACAGTTTTAAGGAATTTAGATACATGAATCGCCAATGTGGATTATTCACTTATGTGAATCCCTTATATGAATCATTGTTGTGGTGAAATTTTTATGTGAATAACATATATTGATTCAAATTCATGTTCAATCCTATCAATTGGAGAAAAATACCTATGTAGAAACACCCTATAAGGTTTTTCAACATTTTAAGTGAAATTCTATGGGGTTTGATAAAATCTAAAAAATATCTATTTTCTGTTCTGTATCATATATCATTTATCTACATGGTTATTTCACATATAAATTTATTTCTAATTACTTTATAAATCTACAATAGTTATGTATAACATTTTTAATATTTTTTCATTATTTTAAATCGATTTTAATGAAGATCAATGTGTGTTTTATCCTCAATAATAAAATGTACTACTTATAACAAAAATATCTATTACTTTATGATGGTTTCATTATTTTTTTGTTTTTATATTTAGATTAGTTTATATTAAACTCATTCAATCTTTTTTTATCATTAATATAGTGTTATTAATTATTAATATTCACTACATATTTACTACTAGTTTAAAATATAATGTTTTAGAATTTCATATTTTAAATATAAAAATTCTATTTTCATGGAATATTTCATTGGTCTATTATTACATAAGTATTTGTAATTATTAAATTAGGTAATTTAAAATTTGTTTTAATCAATATTAATTGTTTTAAATTTCAATTTTGATTTGGGTAAAATTTATGGAATGATGATTTCTCTCGTTTCAATCTCTTTTTTGTAATTTAGTTTTATCATTTGTTGAATTTTAAAAATTCTACCCTCTCTTGGATATGTTGATATTTATTTTTATAAAGGATTTAGAGACATGATTCTATATGTAAGCACTCAAATGAATCCTTTCCAATGAGAGATTTAATATTTTAAAGTGATAAAATGTAAAGAGTGTGGTGGTGTCGATACTGTTAAGTGTCGTAAATTCTTTAAATGTAGAAAATTTCTCATTAATATTGGAAGATCCCTCAATGGTTGAACAAAAATATTTATCACTTCTTCTACCACCTTAATTAAACAATCATGATGATAAAAAACATAAGATCAAGTACATGTTTTTTAATCTTATTCTATATATTTTGTTATAGTCACTTGATTCTATAACACTTCTTCTCAATATTCACGTGTACTCATTTTTCTATTTTTGCATCTTTAATATAAATAGTTTTTGTTTCATATAAATGAGTTCTTAATTTAGTATTATAGTTTCAAGACAATTTGTGTTGTGACTCATGTTCTAAAAATCCAGTGTGTTATTTGGGTTGGGAATCCCAATTTAAAAGTCTATGCTTTATTGTAGTTATCCCTTAATATTGTAGAAAAGGATTCTATAATTGGATCATTAATACCCCTAAAAAAATAGATTAGTGAAAATGGGTATCTCAACATGTATATAGGTTTAAGAGTAGGATAAGTCAACTTAAGACTAAAATAATATATAATTAATTTATTATATACATTTATTTCTTTTATTTTTTCAATTTCCAATTAACTCTATTAATTAAAAATCATTAGTATATAAAATAATTTTTCCTTAAATTTAAATTTTTTAATATAGTTTATTCACCCCCATCCTCTTTCTATGATATCTACCATTTCTCTATTGGACCTAACAATTGGTATCAGAGGTAGTTCTTTTAGAAATAAATTGAGTCCTTTAATAGAGTGTGTTTTTTTTATTTTATTGTTATAACTTATTCCTATTTCTCACATTCTACGAAAAAAACAATAAGATAGAAATAAATATGTTAAACAAAGAATGAAATCTTAAAGGGCACCTCAGTTTTACGGAAATAATTATGGCTACTATAGATCTAGAATGGAGGGATAAATAAAAAATGTAAGCATAGAAAACCGGTCAATTATAGAAAAATTATACACACTACTAGAAGATAACATCGAATCTCTTATAGTAAAAGGAGATTCAAGAAATAGTTTAAATTTAAAAATTTTAAATATGTTATACTATGGTATTAGAGGATTTGTGATTATTCTCGTGTCTACATGTAAGACAAATCACCTTAATTGGCAGATTCTACAATTTACCAACCATGGAACAATAAATTGGATCAAACCAAACATTGAATTATTTGAGTTGAGTACCAGGTATTCTATTTGGGTTATGAAGAAATTGTAAATATAATGTTCCACTAACTCACAATGATTGTGAATGAAATGAATTCCATTATATATTCCTTAGAAAATTCATAATAGATTAGGGATTCTAATGATCACTACTAATGAAAAGGAATGAAAATAAGGTATTCATTGATGAAAGAATGATTTTCAATGTGTAAACTCTTGATTCATTGATTGGATCACTACATGGCTATAAAATGGAACTGCAGAACATTTATAAAGAGGAGATAACATAAAGAAAAGGTTTATCTTTAAAATCTGTGATGGTTGTATCTACTGATTCTTTGTATTATGATATATATGATTTTGAGAAAGAAAATATGTCCCATATTTTTATAAGAGTATAAAAATGAATGAAAAATAAATTATTTAAGAACCAATTTCTAGGAAACACCCAAAAGGTGAAAATCATGTTAGATAAGAAAAGAAGTACTAACTTTAATACTTTATAAGTTACTTATTTTGAGTGAATAAATAAAGGTAATATTATTCATTACTTTCCAAAACAAATGAACAATGATAAATACAATAAATAATGACAAAAAGGAAATTAAAAAAGTTAAGGTCATCGGAAATAATCTTATTTATCTAAAGAATATTGAATTGAGAAATAATATTCTAATTTTTATGTATTTTAGTGATTTGTGTTTTTATTATGTATATCATTTAATTATGATTATGAAGATCTAAATTGTTTTGTGTTAAATAATGAAATTTAAAAGCTTAGAAATGATTTTTTAAAGATTATAGTTTTATATAATAATAATTATGAAAATAATGAAAAACATTTTTATTAAATTAAAATATTATTACATGATAATGAAAAAATAATGAATATAGATTCTGCTTCTCATTCTTTAGTTTATGATTATTTAAAATCTTCTATTTATTTGAATGAAAATTTAAAAAACAAAGTTTAATGTATTAACAAATGTTTATCTTTTTTTAATAAATTTCATGAAAGGTATCATAGAAATACATCTCTAAATAAAATAAATCAAATGAATATTGTATTTTCTATGATAAATGATTATTTCAAATGTATCAAAATCATTTCGTGAAAAATAAAAATATATTTTTATACCACACTTACATGATTTAAATTTTTCATAAAAGAAAACTATGGAAATTATTGTTCTCTTATATAAATGAAATAATAGGGATTTACAAAGAACCATATTTATAAATAATTTTTAATCTAGAATACCATACAATAGTATTTTAAATTCTACGTGTGAACCTAAAAATATGTCTACTAATCTTTTTAGACCCAAAGTATCTTGAGTACCAAAATTTTAAAGGAATTTTTTTTGGAAAAATTATTTGGATATAGTACCTGGAAAATGGATGATATTGGCATATGATCAGAGACACATAAATTTTTATTAATTAAAAAAATGTGATGAAGGAACAATTACATTTGGAGATAAATTGTAATGTCAAAGTAAATGGTTTTTTAATGTCGTTATTTCTAATTCTACATTTGTTTATAATGTTAAATATGTTTAAAGTTTAAAAATAATTTAATTATTATATCTTAATTATGAAATAAAGTAATAGAATGGAATTTAAATTTCATGATAATAAGTTCATGGTTTTTAAGGATGATTATTTATTAATCTATGTGATTCAAAATGGAAATGCATATACTACTTATTTTTATGAACTGAAATTTGAACATGTTACTTGTTTGAATGTTGTACAGAATAATAAAATTACATAAAATCAATTATTTTTTTATTTTAATTTAATAATGTTACATATTCTTTCTAAACATGATAATATGTTATAGGTTCCCACCTTGAGGAAATAATAACACTATATTTGTGGTGATTTAATGAAAGGTAAAAAATTAATACAATCTTATAGACCTATCAATCATATGTGTACTAATAGAAATTTATAGTTACTATATATTTGTCTATTTGGTCTGACCCTAATTTATAGCCTTATATGAAGTAAATAAATATTTTTTATTTTAATTTATTATTTTATATTTACATGGGTTTACTTTACTTCACATAGAAATGATACGTTGTCCACATTTATATATTTTTTCAATTTAGTTAAAAATGAAGAATTATTTATGATTGTTTCAAATAGTAGTGATGAAGGAGGATTATTTTATAATTTCTAATTTTAAAAAATTTCTGAAAGGAATTTTTATTTTATTATTTTTAAAATTCAATAACACCCAAAAGAAATGTCACTACATAAAAAAAATTGAACACTTATTGAAATACATAGAAATATATTAAGTGAATATAATTTTGATAAGTATATTTGGACTAAAGGCATTTCTTCTTATTTTCATATTTCAAATATAGATTTTCTTAGTCCTTTGTTATATAAAACATATTATAATTTTTTAATGGAAAAATGCATAATTTTGTTTATTTTAATGTTTCTGGTTGTAATGAATTTATTTTTAATTCTAAATATACATTAGATAAATTTGATGCTAAAAGTGATGAACATATTTTTCATAATTATTCTAATAACAGTAAATCTTTTAGATTTTATAAAAAAGGAATTATTATTATTAAATAATCTGTTCATGTTAGGTTTTCTGAATATAAGGTAAAAATAAATTCTAATTCGGATTTTTTTATAATATGTATAGAGATTTTAACATTTGTGAAGTGAAACCTTATGATATGTAATACTCAATTGGGGATGTGTATTAACCTTGTCATATCAATCCAAGATAATGGAAGATTCATAATGATCATACACTTGATAATTTTATTGGAAACATTGGTTTTTGTTTGACAACTAGGAGCTCTAGTTTAAACATATTATCAGACCTTAATTTTTTCATCATGTTCCTACTAATTTTATTTCTTCATTAAATGATACATATTGTATTATTTATATGATAAACGAGATTAATAAATTTGTAAAAAATAATGTTCGGTGGTTATTGTTTTTATGGATAAGATGTAATCAAAACTAAATGTATATTTCGAAACAAGATGGATAAATCTATATATATTACAAAAAATAAATCCAGACATGTATTTTAAGGATAATCACATGAATAAGTTATAGATGTTGGAGATTCATCTTCACTAGTTTATAAGTCGGAGTATATTAAAATCTTGTTCACTTTTTCTTTTTTTCAAGGTGTTTATTTATATAAAATGTATTTTAAAAGATCGTTCTTAAATTTTTTTTAGAAGTTTTTTTCTCAAACAATTGGTTTTGAAAATGAAAAATTTACTAGTCATGTTTTTAAATTCTATAAATCATTATATAGTCTCAAATAAGAACATCTTCCTCGGTACGAAAGGTTTTCTTTATGTCTATTCAATAATGGTTTCATGGAATGTAATATTGATCCTAAAATTTTTATTAAAATAATTTCTAATTTCATTTTAATTATGAAAATTTCAGTTGAGGTTATAGTTTTTGGTTATTCTAGTGAATTTATTTTTATTTATTTTTTCATATTGATGTCATCTATGTTTTGAAGTGATTTTAATGGGATAATTTCAATTTTTTTCTCAGAATTAAAATTTCTCAATTGAAATATGGGATCTTTCTTATTCAATCAAAGAAATCTAATGATCTGGTTTAAATTTTTGGTCTTCATTCCTGAAAATATATTAAAACTCTTATGTTTACTAGTTTTAATTTATATGTTTATGTATCTAGAAAATATATTGATAATAAATTATATAGAATCATGATTAGTAGTTTTATTTATTTAACTACATCTTGACCTGATATCATGTTTAGTTGTTGTCGATGTACATGATTTCATGATGATACTAAAGAGAGTCATATTAAATCTATCTAGTTGATAATTAGATATGTTAATGGGACTATTAACTTTGGGTTTCTATTCTAAGTATAATTATATTGAATTAATTTGATATTATGAATTTAATTTTGGAAGCTACAGAATTAACACACAAAGTACATCAAGTATGTTTCATATTCATGGAAAAATTTTAATTTAGTATTCTTATAATAATGCACTATCTATTTCCCTATGAACTATTGTTTTTTTTAATTTATGAAACTAGTGTTTGTATATAATCTATAGGGATTAAGAAAACATTATGTGATTTTTGTGATTTTCTTGATAAATTTTCTTTTTATTATGACAAAAAATTATCATTCTTTGTTTCCATGAATCATTTTCAATATTATATAACAAAGAATATCAATGATAAGTTTCATTTTTTTGTAGATCATTTTAATAAGAGATACTTTTCATTGAATTTATCCCTTATGGAAACCAATATATGGTCATCGTTATTATGACTTTAGACTTCTCTTAGTTTGAAAAAAAATTAAATTTTAACTTTTTTTGATAAATATTTAATGTTACATTTATCATACCTGAATATCAGGGGAGTTTGAGTAATTATTTATGCTGAAATATTCATATTTATTTGAAATCAGTAAAATATAGTATATTTTTTAGATTAGTTTTGTTTAATTTATGTACATATTTGTTTATTATACAACTATTTTAAAACATTTCTTATATCCTAGACGTTTTAAATTTAATGTTTAAACCACTAGTTTTCATAAAATATTTTATTAATTATTTGTAATTATCTTTATCAATCAACTTCGATAAATTCAGCTCATGGAATTTAATTAAATATTTTTATAGTAGATGCAATTATAGTGGATCCTTGATATATTTTTTTAAAAAAGTTATTTATATTGAATCCTTTACATTTATTTTTTAATATATAAATTTTTAACAACACATTATACACTATTTAAATTATTTTTAATGAAGGAAATTTTCAATTGAACCATTATATATTTGGTAATTAGAAATAGTGGGGGGTGTCTTTGAATTTATTCTTTGTTTAGAAGTGATCAATAAGGGGGAGAATGTTGCATGAATCCTTGAAAAACATTATGTTTTGATAATTACAATTATTTATTTTTTTCGAATTCCATTAAATACAATTATACATTAAATTAAAATAATTGATTAAATTATTCGTAACATTGATCATATAATAATATAAAATTTATTAAAAAATTAGTATATTTTATTTTTTTAATGTTTATGAAAATATGACTATGTTTTATTTTGAGTACGTAGGATAATTATGTCATTTGGGATGATAAAATATCTATTATGATGGTTTTTTTCTATTCCCACAAAAACATTATATTGTACACCACATAGTCGAATTCTTAACTATGTCGCCATCTTCTGAACATTGTAGCCATTTTGAAATCCACATAGTAGATTTCCTAGAATCGATTACCCTATGTATTTATACCAAATATTGAGTTATAAAACTCTAAAATTAGTTATTATGTTTAGGAAATATAATGAGATTATTTAAATTTAAATTGATGAAATAAACTTTTAATTTAATATCTATAATTTATAATATTATTATAGATATTAATGAATGTTTTCAGTCTATTTTTTATATTTTTTCAGAACTATTATGCTTCTATTTTTATATTCATAAATTAATTTATATAAAAATTATTGAAGATATTTTTTATTCATTGTAATGAAAATTTTAATTTATAAATAAAATTAAAAATTTCCAAAAGATTATTCTTACATTTAGATGGTAGGTTTTGTGTTTGAACATAGAAAAGTCAATTAGTTTATAGTTTTTAGGAATTCAAATATTTGAATCACCTACATGGTCAATTTGCTTATGTAAATCCAATATGTGAATAACCTATATAGTTAATCACTTACGTGAATCATGGATGTCTATTTTTATATGTGGTCGATTTTCTAACATATAGAAAAATTCCTATATGAAAAAACAATATAAATTTTGGTATGTAATTTAGTGAGATTCCAAGGGGTTTTTTATAAAATTTGGAAAAATGATATTTATTATATTTTTTATGATATATCTATTTTCTCATTTTTAGTTAATATATTTACTTTATTGTAATGACTTTATATATTTATATTAAATATTTAAATCCTTTGTGAATTTTTTAAAATTATTTTAAATAGGTTTTCCTGATGACTGATGTGTGTTTTATCTTCATTCATGAAATGTACAGCTAGAAAATAAAAGAAATGTTTTCATTATTTTATTATTTTAAATTAGATTTTATTGTTTATTAATTGATATTAATTGATATTAGACTATATAAAATATTTTTTAAAATCATTAATGAAGTGCAATTAATTTTTTCATATCTCTATATATTTACTGCTACTTTTAATCAAAACGAGTTTTAATTTATTATATTAAATTAAAACATTATATTTTATAGGGATCATGAATGGACAGATTATTATTGGTTTTTATTCAAATTATTCAATCGAGTGATTTCAAATTTGGTTGGATCAGTCCTCATTTTTTAAAATTTAGGTGATAATATTAGTGATATTATTGGAAGGATGATTTCTCTCTTTTCAAAATCTTTCATATAATTCGTTTTTATCATTTTATACTTTTAAACAATCTGACATATATTATATGTGTGGAGATTATTTTTTATAAGGATTTATATCCTTAATACTATAATATATTATTAATTCAATACTTTTTTGATATGAGATTTCATATTTTTAAGTGATATATTGTGAAGAGTGTGGTGGTGTTAATATAGTGAAGTGTTGTACATTATTACAATGATAAAAATTTCTCACTACTACTAGAAAATATATCAAGGGATAAACACAAACACATATGACTACGTCTACTGACATAAATAGATAATATAAATTCTCAAACACTTATGAATTAGTACTTATGTTTTATATTTATGCTATATATTCTGTTATGGTTTCTAGAGTATGTAACAATTCTTCCCATATTACATGAAAACTTATTTTTCCATTTATTATTTTACAAATAATATAATTATTCTTATCTATTATGATTTTTTTAATATAAGATTCTAAAATTAGGATTCTCAAGGTTATGAATTCTATAGTCCAATGTCACTTTTATATTTTTGGTTATGACTTAACATTCAAATGTTTGAATACTAGTCTGGTTAGGAATCCACTTTATAGAAAATGATTCTGTAATAGGGATATGATTAACCTTCAAAAATAAATGTTGCACAATTTATCTCTAAACATTTAAAGAGTTATACATGTAGACAAAGTCTATTTTGTACTAAACTACTAATCAAACCATCACTACGTTATTTTGTTTTTTTACCATTTATTCTTTAAATTTAGTATAATAATTAAATATAATAATTAAATTAAATAATTATTCATTCTCTTTAATTTTTTTAATATGCATTATTTTACCACCTTTTGGCTATATTTCGTTAATCTATCTCACCTAAAATCTTCATGAACATGGCATAAATAAAATGCATTAAATATGTACTCAATACAATCTCAAGATTCATAAAATGAATCTAAAAGGGCTGATAATTCATGAGAATATATTTAATGAATTTTATAATGAAGTATTCTAGATAATGATTAAAAACATCTCATTTGAGATATGACCATTTATGTAACATTTATCAAACAAAATGATGTCAATAGAGAATAATAAAACTAATACCTACTCCTAAATTTCATATTTGGTATGTCATTATACTTGAACCATAGCTGATGTGATATAGACTGATGATCAATCTTTTAGAACCATTGAGCTCTACTTAACTAATCAAAAAATCCTCAATTCATGGAAGTGGATACATACTTGTTGGAAAAAACCATCGAGATCAAATTGATGGATTTTTGAGAGGATTGTGTTTTTTGACAAAGAGGGTTTCAGTTTTCATTTATTGTTTTCTAGAGATAGTGCATACAATTTATGTTGACAAAGAACCATTTAAAAAGAATGGATGATCTTAAGGCGGTACAAAAAGAAAAGATATAATTGGATGTTGTTTTCTAATGTTTTTCAAATTTTGGGGCCATAGAATCAAAAAATAGAAAAATGTGATTTTGGATATAGAATATTCATGAAATATAAAAGGAATATTGGAATATTGTACAATAGGAATGTATTAGGATCAGCCCATCAAAATATGGAAAATGAATGAACTGTACGGAATATTGGGAAATGTGCATGAATGATGAGGTTGCACGAAAGAGTTTTATGCTCAAAATACGGCATAAAATGGGTTTTTGCACGGTCAAGGATGATCATGATCAACACATCAAGTATTATTTTTAGGGGTCAGTGATTCTTATAAATAAGAGGTGGCCCTTCATTTGAAAAATCTCAACACATAGAGAGAATATGAGCTTCAAATCTTATAATGATAATGTGAAAAAGGAGTTCCATGAAATAATTGAAGTTGTGTGAAACCTATTGAATTTTCCGGTAAGATTGGAGTTCCTTGTAAGATTGATGTTGCATGATAGAGGAGTTTTTTTTCAGGAATAAAACATGTTCACAAGGTACAGTAAGGGTTCCACAAAAGATTTGGAGTTACCAAGTACATATGTGGTATTATGGTATTAATTAGTGGAGGAAATTGGGATATCAATAGAGAATATACATATATTTGAGGATGCATTAAATAGAGATAATGAAGGGACCTACAAGTCAATAAATAGTCCTTTGGTATTCTGAATAAGTAGTGAGCTCACATTATTTGATATATTAGTGAGCTTGAAAATTTTGATTGGTTGTAAATTAATAGGGACAATGAGTTAGTCTTGAACATTGTAAACAATACTGTTCTTTTAATGGAGTTGTTACATTGTTACATCACCATTGTATGCTCCTTAGACTTAGCCCAGTGAGGGTTAACCAAGTAAAATTTTTGTGTCCCATGTATTCTTTAATTTCTATTAATTCCATGCATTGGGAAAGAGAGAGAAGATATTTTTTCATAACAAAAAACCAGAACAAAAGGGGTAGTTGTTTTTGTATTTCATACCCTAAGTCACCCCCCTTTCATTGTATCTGACCTACTAAACCTAATAATTAGTATCAGAGGGAAAGGATAATTTAATTGTTTATATATTAATGTAGGTTATCCCTCACAAATGGATTTCGATCATCGATAGGAATAACATTCAGTTATAGAAGAATCAAATCCAATACTACTTATGATCCTTAGAAATGGATTTCTTCACACAAGAGATGAGTTGTATTTCAAATGATATCAATAATGGTGATCTATTCTTAGTTGAAAGAAGGTAATTGGATGCTGATGCTAAAATAATCAATGATTTTGGGGGATCCCCATCCAATGTAATATATACGATGGTAATGTCATGTAAAACATCACATGTAATGTGGGAAAAGATATTGAATATATATATATTAAGGTGATTCAAATATCAGAGAGGCAAACTGTCTGGTTGTATGGAATGTGTATGAAGATCTGATATTGAACCCAACTAATTATGGTGATGAATAATTTTATAGAGTAATTGTTGTAGTGGAATACATTCATGGTTTTGGGGATGTTATTGAATATATAATGATTTTAAAGCGTATCGTGAGGAAACTTGCACCTCGGTTCAATCCAAATGTTTGACTATTGGATGATAAAGATCCAAATGAACTGATACTAGATAACTTTCATAGTACCCTTGTTGCATACGAACTGAGAAATGATGATAACAATGCTGTGTAAAATGGGAAATCTAATCTGGTTGCATTCAAGGCCTTGAAAAAGATTAATATTATAGATTTCCATGAAGAAGAAGAGATGGATGAAGTGATCTCCTTTCTTTATTCAATTTTACAACGAAAAATGGGAAATTTCTTGGGAAAACCACTACATTATTTCTTTAGATTTGTAAAGGATGGTCATATTTCATCAAGATTCTCTAATATATTCAGAGAGGATTATGTGGATAATGTTGAAATCCCTAAGAAGTTGTCATTTGCCAATGTGAAAGGAAATAAATATTTTATGTGAAATTATTCTAAGAAGAAGATTATTTTTTCACCAGAATGTGATATTTTAGATAAATCTGAGGTTGAATAGATAGAAAACTATAAATATTATAGGAAAAAATTCTATGGTGGAAGTTGTGAGTAGTGCTCAGAAATAGGAGGAACCCAATGTTGAAGAAGAAATTGTTGAATTAAGATTTGATATGGAGGACAAATTAGAAATATCACTTCAAGATATAGATGTTTGGAGAGACAAAATTAAGAAATCAAACAATGTGGTTTGTGATTCCAAACTATACATGCAGAAGCAAGAAGAAGAGAAGTCTCAGTTCATAGAAGAAATTGAGAATCTAATTTTTTTTTGTGAGAGGAATCAGAATAAGTTAGTGGTTATAAACTCATGATTAAATAACAAAAAATGGTTATCTATGGTTTGAATAACATAGAAAAAATGCATTGAATAATTATAAGAAGAAGTTGTCGACCTGTGAGAAATTTATAAGGACCAACAAAAACTACATACTCATGGTGTGAAATTAGTAAAGGAAATCATTCAAAAGTTGTAAAACATGGAATTTGGGCATAGAGTTCCAACAAAACATAAGTAATTGTCAAATCTAAGTGATATGGACAGTATGGGGCTTGATCAAAAATAGAAATCAGTCGTTGTTGATGTCCGACGACATGAACCTGATCCAAGATTAAAAATTGATTTGGGAATTAAGAATAATAAGAAGATTCATAGAATCCAAGGGATAACTAGCAGTGTAGAAGGGACCTATAATAATTCACCCTGTATCAGGCGTTATTGTTGTGGAAAGATGGGTTATTCACAAAATTTGTCTTCCATTGCCAGGATATATTAAAGGACACAAGATAAAAGGTGGTGGCCAAACAGATCTTGAAACTATAGAATATATTTAGTGGTACATTGTTTTTTGGTTGGAGGATTTGGGAACATGGATATATATTGTACTTCAACTATAGATAGTAATTTGACAAAGTAAAACCCAAGTGATCGCCAGAAGCAAAAAAAAAATTCAATAAGTGAGCTAAAAATGAAAAATTGATTTGAAACTCTATAGAATGAAGCTGGTCCATCATAATTTAATGAAAATCAAGATTTCTAATCTATATTCAGTGTGAAAACAAAAACATAGACTGAAAAGAAAAGAGATAATAAGGGTGGGGTTGCATAAATTTCTTTAAATCATTAGATCTTTCTAGTGTATGGATCATTGATAGTGAATTCACTTCCCATATGGTAGGAAATAAGGATATTATCACATTCATAAAATATGACATAGAAATAGTTTTCATGATTTAAAATGATGAAGTTCTGAAGATAATTGGCTCAAGAAAGGCCCGGTTTAAGGTTAAAGAAATGAGACGTGTTGATGTCTAAGTTGTATAAGGTCTTAGTAATAACATGCATGGAATTAGTCAACTATGTGACTCAAGGAATTCTATAAGATTTACTAAAATGAGGTGTATCTTCAAATAAATAGACGGTGATGTTATTATATAGGGAAAAAGGGAAAAGGGAAATCTATACCATGTATGTGGGGAAGAAGATATGTTCTTTTTATCTAGAGAGAATGAAAAAAAAGTTGTGTCATACACAACATTGTCATATATGACAACCATCCCAAGAATATCTTCTCAAGTGTGATGAAGCTAGAAAGGTCTATAAACTATTATGTGATCATACTCATATGTGCTATGCATTTCAACAAGGAATTAGAATCAGAAAGATGAACAAGAAAAAGGAACGGAAGTCAATAAGACTGCTTGAATTGGTGCATGCTGGTGTTTCAAGACCTATCTCACCAAGAACCAATAATGGGAAGATATGTTAAATTATTTTCATTTGATGATCATCTATGAATTTCATGGGTATTTTTCATTTCCTGAAAGTCCTATGTGTTCAGTATCATAAAATAGTATCAGATAAAATGTGAAAGGATGAATGGCATGAAAATTATGTTGTTTTTTTACTGATAATGGTATGGAATTAGAAAACATTCATGTAAAATACTATCTTGAGAAACATGGGATAACGCATCACATTTCTTCAGGGAGAACCCCTCAACATCATTGAGTGGTTTAGTGGATAAATTAGATCATAAAAAACATGGCCAAAATAATTTTTCTTGAAAAATACATACCAAAGAGATTTTGAAAGGAAAAATTATTAACATCATTCTACATTTCTAATACGGATCTTTGATTCTCAAGGAAGGAAAGACTCTGAATGAGATGTGGTATTGAAAAAAATACAATATTAAAATACAATAGAATCTTTGGATGTAAGAGCATTATTCTCAAAAAAGAAAAAAATAGGAAATTTGAGTCACATAGAGATAAGTGGATATTCCTAGGATAATCAAGAAAAAGAAAAACATATAAATGATTTAATAAATGGTTCGGAAAATTAGTTGAGAGAAATGATGTACTTGTAGTGAAAAATGAAGTGAATATTCATTAACATAGTGAGAAGGTTCATGATGAGAGTGATAAAGAGGAAAGCAGCACAGGGGGATTGGAAGTGGAAGATGATGATTTAAAAGAAGATAATGATAATGAGATTGTTGATGTCAATACTATATCTATGATGTTGACAGATAATTAATCTGAAATTGATATGAAAAATATCAGTGGTGATAAAACAGATCCAGTTCAAACAATAAAAATAAGTCATTACAACAACATCTTTACAATCTCAGAGAGAGCATTTTTGTTTTTTGATGCATATGAAGATCAAAAATGGGTTGAGGATATGAATGAAGAGCTAGAATAGATTGAGAAGATCTAGACATGGTAGATTTTATTGAGTCCGAAAGATAATAATGTCATTGTGGGTAAATGGGACTTTTGAAACATGATGAATGAAGGGAATAGAGTGATTCGAATCAAATCATGACTAATGTAAAAAGTTTACTCCCAGATAGAAGGTATCAATGTCAATGGGACATTTTCACCTATTTCAAGGATTGAGATGATCTTATTATTCTTGTTCATTGTAGTACAACATAATTTCATATTTTTTCAGATGGACGTATAGTCATCATTTTTGAATGGGGTTCTGGAAGAAGAGGTTTATATAGAGCATCTAGATGGTTTTATCATTTATGAAGATGAGGACGATGTTTATCAATGGCAGAAGTCGCATATGGGTAGAAAAAAGCACTAATATATTAGTATTCAAGACTAGATCAGTACTTGAAGAGGGTAGGATTTCAGCACGGTGGAGTTGAATATAATCTATATGTGAACAATGATATTAATCAAAGGATGATGGTGCTGGTATATATCGAATACATGATCTTCAAAGGTTCATAGAAATAAAAGTGTAGAGAATTTCAATAATTCATTAAAAGTGTGTTGGAAATATAAATGTTTAGAGTGCAATTGTTTTTTCTTGGTTTATAGGTGAAAAAATAATGAATGAAACAATCATTTATCAATGTAATTATAAAAATGAGATTTTTAGAAGGTTTGGAATGGATAATTCCAATGAGATGATGATTTTAGTGGATACCAAAATGGAACGATCAAAGAATGAGGATGGAAATGTGGTTAATATCATAGAATATGGGAAACTCATTAGATATTTATGGTACTTGATAGTGACATGACCTAATATTTCTGTTTCCACATACTAAGAAGTGAGATACAAAGTCAAAATTGTCGAATGAAACATGATTATAATGAAAATAATACTATGGTATATAAAGGTAATTGTGGATTTTGGTTTGATGCATAATGACAGATCTCGGTCATAGATTATGTAATATAAAATAAAGATTGGGAAGGTTCAGTAGATTATAGGAAATCAATGTCCGGGGGATCGTTCTATCTTGGTTGATTGTGTATTTCATGGCTAAGAATGAAACAATAATTACTTTTATTGAGAAATGCAGAAGATGGGTATATTGTGGTCACTCATGCATGCACATAGTTACGATGGATGAAGTAGCGGCTTGATGATATGGGAGTTGAAGTGAAATATCTGATAGAAATCCACTATGCCAATTCAAGTGTTGTCAATATTAGAAAAAACCCAGTCCATAACTTATTTAATAATCACATTGATATAAATTAACATTTTATCAAAGATAAGGTGGAGAAATGGATTTTAATGATGTAGTATCTTCCTACAAAGCTACAGGTTACAGACATTCTGACAAAGGCCTTACCCAAAGAAGCATTTGAGAAGTACCAAATATATCTGGGTGTACAGTTGACACCCCACACCTGAAAAAGTGTGGATGTGGGACCTCACACATGAGGTATGTTGTTTTTTACCTTATGTGTTGATGAGTGTTTTTACCCTATTATATACCATAAGGGAGTGACCTTTGGGTTCATTGACTAGGGGATGGTGATTGTGGCTCTAAATGGAAGAAAATATCATACTTAAGGCATGATGAGAAGTGGAAAGTTAGAGAAACAATATAAAGGGATAATTAAGTTAGGTGGAGAAGCTGATTGGGGGAGAAACATGATTATAATACCTTTGTTTTTTGAGGAAACAATCAGAGCTTAGCTTGGAAAACATTAAGAATTCCTAAACATGAGAACACAAGATATGAAGTTAGGGGATTTTTATATTTGATAATTGCATAATTTGTTGATCAATGAAGATATATCATGATATAATAGATTCATGACGTAATTTGTTGTTTCTTTCAAGAATTGGTGTCATGAATTAAGTTATTCATTGATGAAAATTTCACTATACTTTGGTTTCTCATGTCGAGAATTTCTCATGTGGTCTTAGAGTATGTGTTGAGTAAATCTGTGATCAGTATCTTAATTTCATGAAGTGAATGATGATAGAAAATGGATGAATCTAAATAGGTATTAATTAATGAAATTGGATTCAACAATCCTGAAGGGGGATATTGTTGGGAATAAACCCCTCAAGATAACATTGAAGCATTTTTTGGGTTGATTGTGTTTATTAATGAAATGGGATTCCCTAGTTAGTTGTGGTGTTTTAGAGATATTGTTGACAATCAACGTTGATAAAAAATCATGACAAAGGAATGGATTATCTGAAGGTGGTACAAAAAGAACATATATATAGTGATGACATTTTCAAGTGTTTTCCAAATTTTTGGTCCTCAAAATCAGAAAATGGAAAACATGTTTTTGGAAATGGATGATTTTTGAATGATAGAATGTAGCTTGGAAACTGGTGTGAAAGGATGTTTTAGGATCATAATGTGGAAATATTGAAAAGTAATGAACTACCAGAATGATTGGGAAATGTTTTTGAATGATGAGTTTGCATGAAAGAATAATGTGTGATCAATGCGATGCAAAATGGGGGTTTGTGTTCTCAAGGAGGATCATGGACGATACATTGAATCTTCTACATAGGGTATAGAGATACATATAAATAAGAGTTGATCCCCCTTAGTCAAAATAGGTCAACACATAGAGTGAATTTGATCTCCGGATCACATAATAATTTTAGGATTGAAATAGTGATATAGATGCATAATATACAAGAGTGGGGGTGAATTTTAAACATTAAAAATTTCCTTAAAAAAGGAAAGATATAAGTTTAACAAAGTTAAACTAAGAAAATTCAAAACACCTCTAATCACCAATTTTAGGATTGGTATAGGGTATGAAGATACAAACTTCTAGTTCTTTGCACTTGCTTAAATAGTCAATGTGATTCCGAAAAAGTGGTTCAAAAAATATGGATCTGAAAATTTAAACTTATCCAAAGATTACAATATGAGATTCTACCTTAAAGCGTATAGACTCTAAACTAATCAGAGTACATGTGTATGGAAATATAAGAAGATTATACTTTCCTTGAAATACATAATGCAGTGGAAAACAAGTAATAAAAACTACTAGTAACAATATATAAGTCTTTTAACCCAAAGAGAAGGGTATCCAACAACCTTAGATAAAGGTCTCTTGATTTATACTTTCAAGCAAGTCTGTCTTACCCACACTTGGGTAAGCCATCGATACAATGATTAGAGTCTCTGTCTTGGTATCCCCATAATAGCTCAACTTCAAGGTAGTTGAAACCTCTTTCTTTCCTCAGCAAGGAAGCCCTCGAACTTCCAATAAGTCGGCACCTCTATCTTCTTATCCACGGAAGCCCTCGAATGTAATCATCAAAATTCGGAGTCGCACGAAGCAATCTGAACGATCGTTTCAGTATGCACAAAGAATGAAAAGATTCTCTCTCTAGAAATCACCTTAACAACATGTGGTCTCTAGAGTGATCAACTTTTTGTTGAGCTCTTTCAAATGAGATCCTATTTATAGGCTCGGTTGGAATGGTTGGCTCCCTCCTCCAATGGTCATATCTTCCTTGAATTTCGGAGGGAACTGTACACATGTCACTAAACCAATGATTTGTTATAAACAGAATGGACGACATCATTTTATAACAAAACAAGTGTAACTGAAGGCACAACATCGTTTTATAGTGAAACAAGTGTATGTATAAGTAAAATTAGAATTTGGAATGTAAGGAAATAAAAGTTCTGAGTCTAATCAAAATGGAATTCAGAGTCTATGAGAAAAAGGATATTTAGATTCTGTTTTAATTGAATTTGGAACATGAATTATGTAGATGTCCGGAGTCTGAATTACTAAGGCAATTCGGCGTTTGGTTTCATCAGAGATTAGAATATGATCTTAAAAATTTCGGAGTCAAACTTGTAGTAGTTCAGAGTCGAACTATGTAAAATTTCGAAGTCGAACTAATAAAATTTCAGATTTGAACTAAAAAATGTTCGGAGTCGAACTAGTAAAAGTTCGGAGTCTAGAATTTGGATTTGAACTTTGTTAGAGTTTTTATCCAGAATTCGGAGTGGATCTTTATCAGACTTCGTATCTAGAATTTAGATCCGAAAAATAGGATACTTCATACCATTGCATTATATGATTCTGAGGTTTTGGGTGTGAATCCGATTTTTATACTTAAGAAAAAAACTATGTATAAGAAAAATCTCGGTTAGGGTCAATTTCTTTAAGGAAGGAAATTTTCCTTATAGAAGTAAAATATAGTTTTTCTTAGGTATAAGGTGTTTGTGATTTAAAAAACATGAAAAAATGGATAAGTCATAAGTAAATCCTTATTGACTCAATAATCTCCCCCTTTTGGAAATCACAAACATCCTTACGAAAAATAATATAAGGAATTTTAAATTAAAACATATTTCCCTTTGTTCATGGATGATAGTGAATACAACTAACTCCCCCTTAGGCATTGAAACTCTAAGGATTGTATTCTGAATTTCCATAGTGGATTTTTCATTATCAATGGAATAAAAAACATCGTAGTGAGAAACTCCCCCTTAAATTAAAGATAACTTCACTCAGAAAATTTTCTTCTTCATTTTAAATTTTTCCTTCTCCTCTTTTTAGTTGTTCTTTTTCCTTTCCCCCCCCCCTTAGAATTAGTTATTTTCCACTCTCCCCCTTTGTGATTTTCAAAAAGAATTGAAGGGAATGGAAAATAAAAAAGGTACATGTAACATTAGTATATAACAAAACAAGATATAACCAATAAAAAATTTCATTAGTGTTGAGATACTTTTTACAAGGAAAGACAAATAGAACAAAAGAATGGAGTGGATTTACTTTCCCTCCTTTTCCTTTGGGACCCGTTTCTTTAACAATGATTTCAGTTTCTTCAAATATCTTTGATCCTCCTCTGGTTGCCTCTCCATGGATTTTGCCTTTTCTTCTTGGGATTTCAAAGCTTCTGCCTGAGCCTTCATGGCTTCTACCTACATCTTTAGTAATTAATCGTGCTTTTCCATCTTGTCCTTAAACTCACTCCGGAAATCTCTTTCCACTTTCCAATTCTGAGCAACTGAGTTAAGCTTCCCATTAAGATCCATGGCCTGTTGATTTAGAGTGCTTTGCTTAATGATCTGCTCTTCTTAAGGATTCTTGATCTTGTTATCCTCGGTGTCAATGGCATCTTTCACCTCATTCTAAAAATTATCGTACACAACCAAGTCTTCTTCATCTTTCTTAGACCACAAAGTTATTTTTCTGCATGATTTTATATGCAAATCATAATTGATAAGAAAACATTTATGGTCGGCCTCTATTTTTATTCACCTATCCATCACCATGGATAAGGCATCTGATTTTGGATTCAAGCTATGATGCATCATCTGGCATCTAGAGTCTATAGTTGGAAAAATGGGAATTGTGTCCACCAACTTTTTCAGATATTCAACCACAAAATCATGACCTTCTGCTAATGGCTCTAAATCCGATAACTTACTTGGAGACAGTTCTTCTTCATTCTGTACCAACTTCCTTATAAAAGGACCACCAACCTCTTTCTTCCTGATAACATGTTTTATTGGAGTATCCATCATAACATTCTTGCCCTTGTCATCTTTCGGAATAGGTTGATCATCTAAAGATTCTTCCACACTTTCTGATAATTGAACAATCAGAACTTCATCTGGTTTCTCCTTTTCTTCCCCTTCATCAATGAAATTCTTCTCATAGGATTCTTCCACATCATACAAAACATTTTCATTCTCTTCCTCTTGTCCATCTTCATACTTCCCACTTTATTTCTCAACTGTCTTTCCCGAAGTGGGTAATTTTTCAGATTCATCCTTTTCATTATAGTCTTCTACTTGTTTGATCAAATCAACAAGGTCATCACTTCCTTCTTCTTCATCTTCTTTAACAAACTCTTCTTTTACTTCTTCACCATCTTTTTTTTCTACTTCTTGATCTACCTCTTTACCCATGGATTTTTCTAAAGTGACATAGTTCTTAGCTGGAGTTTCTGGTAAAGATGGTTGGAAATCAAAGGTTTTCAGAATGGGAATCTTCTCTAAGGCTATTTTATCATCTCTTAATAGAGATTATATAAGCTCAGCTTCAGACACCTTTTTCTTCATTTTTTATCTTTTGCCTATTTTTCTAACACATCTGCAACTTTTTCCCATTAAGGCCTTAACCTCAGCTGGATCCAATCTGAACTGTGGATCCCCTTATTTTCCTTCCTATTTGTCTTCTTTCCACTTGGCTGCCACTTCATCTATATAAGCTTTCCGTTTCTTTGGCTTGGGAGGTGCGGATTGAGTTTCCTTAGATTTGGGACTTTGGTCTTCAACAACTACTTCCTTAATCTTCCACTTCTTAGAATATTTCTTCACTTGTTCAACCTTCTCCACAATTTCCAGAATGGCCTCAGCCTCTCCCTCTAGTAAAGGGTAGAATTCTCCAAATTCTGCAGAAAAACCCATCTTCATCCTTTTCAAAGTATCATCACTGAGAAGTATAAGTTTACAATTCCAAACTATAGACTTCCATACAACTTTTAAATAATCTAAGCACCAAATTATCATCTTTGATAGTAAATAAGGGTATATAATGATTTGAGCTCTCATGTTCCCTTATTTTATATTCTTTATTGTAATCAAAACTTGCATCATCAAATTTATCTTCCTTAGATTTACCAGGAAATTTAGGATGTAAAAGTAACTCTTCTTCAAATTAACCTTGTCATCCCTTCTTTGTATGAGAAAACCATGTACCCGCAACTGTGGAATCAAATTTTTCAGAGTGAGATGAGAAATCTTAGCAGTCTTGGTATCTTTAAGTCCAATAAATTTCAATGCCTTTACCTTGTTGAAACTTCATTTCTCATCCGGAAGCTTATGTGATAAAAATTCAGCTTCCCCTTCGTAAGATAAAAACACCAAGCTTGTAGCCTTGGTGTAGGATAATTCGTAAGTCTTAACATAAGACTCAAAATAAAATAAGTCTCTGCCATCTTTCTACTGGAAGGAAACAGACTCGTAGAATTCAACAAGTAAATCTATATAAACCAGATCCTATTTCTCTGACTTAGACAAGAAAACATCTTCTCATCCATTCAATATGATATTTCAGATATATGAGAATCAAACTTGTAGAAATCTGGATGCACTAACCTTTCCCTGTAGTCTACCCATTTTGAGATTGGATTTGTGGTAGACATGTCTGGAGATATAGCTTCAACAGACATTCAAAGTGGAGAGTACTGGAAGATTCGGAATGACTTTGAAAATGATCGGAACGGTCCTTAACAAGGGAGTCAGGGTTTCGAGATGTGAAAGCATTGAAAAACCGATGTAGGACGACTCTTAGGGTCTCCTTTATATAGGCGATGGATGTGAACATTGTTCTTCCCAAAACCATCTAACTGTTGAAAATCATTATGATCTGATCTGATTGTTGAGAACATTCCCGCAAGGAAAACAAGACTCTTATATTTTGAGGATTTAAGAAAAACATTCGGATATAAGGAAAAACTAGAAACTGAATAATTTTAAAACTCATAGAAAAATACCAGCAAGAAAAATATGACTTTGAGAATTAAAGTAAAGAAATAATACCTTTCAGATTGGCTAGAAAGATTGTTCATAATTGGTAATATTCTTCTTGATGAAAAGAATTTAAAAACGATAAAGTCATTAAGAAAATTCCTTGTTATAAAAGAACATTATGAAAACTCTCATTACAAAAGATCATTATGAAAATTCTCATTACGGAATATCATTACGAAAATTATCATTACGAAATATCATTACGAAAATTCTCATTACAAAAGATAATTAAGAAAATTATCATAATAGAAAATCCATTACAAAAATTTTCATTACGGAAAATCCATTACAAAAATTCTCATTACGGGAAATCCATTACGAAAATTCTCATTAAGGAAAATCCATTTTGAAAAATTTCTGTTCTAGAAACTTTCATTACGAAAATTTCAGTTTTGGAAATTTTCTTTAGGAAAATGTCTGTTCCAGAAATTTCTATTTTGAGAATTTCGTTTCCGAGAATTTTCATTCCGAAATTTCCATTCCAAAAATTTCCATTCTGTGAATTTTTCAAAAACTTGTGAAGAAAAATTTTAGTTACATATTTTTGAAAAGAAAAATGACAACGAAAAATTTGATTAAAATAACATGCAAATGTACTCCCCCTTTGAGAAGGTGTTTATTACTGTAAGGATAATTGTTCAACGAGAAGTTAATGAAGAAGGATTAACTCACGATTATCATTCCTAACTTCTGTTTAATGTATTAAAATCTATCATAGGGTAAGGATTTTGTAAAAAATATCAGCTAGTTGATCTTGCGTTCCGATAAACTGAAGAATGATATCTCCTTTAAGTGTGTCATCCCTAAGAAAGTGATACCAAATATCTATGTTCTTTGCATGAGAGTGATGTTCAGGTTTTTTACTAAGGGAAATGTAACTTGTGTTATCACTCAAAATTTGTGTCTTTGTAAAACTCAAGCCATAGTCTGTGAGTGTGTGTTGCATCCTTAATACTTGAGCACAACGACTTCTAGATTCTACATATTCAACTTCATAAGTGCGGAGTTCTACTGAGTGTTGGTTCTTTCATGACCAAGAAACTATTGAATCTCCTAAGAAAAGACATGTTATAAATGTACTCTTTATATCCATTCTACATCCACCAAATTCAGCCTATGAAAATATTTTTAAGATAAAATCATTTCCAGAAGTATAGTATAATCCTAGATATATGGTTCCCTTTAAGTAGCAAAAAAAATATTTTCACAGCCTTTAAGTGAGATTACTTAGTATTGGATTTATATCTTGAACATAAGCATACTATGAACATCAAGTCTGATCAACTTGTTGTAAAATATAGTAGACTTCCTATCATACATCTAAAAGATTTTTGATCTACTGGTTTCCCAGCTTCATCAATATCATGTGTGTTTGAGGTACCGATAGGAGTACTAATACTTTTAGTGCTGTCAAATGCATACTTTTGAAGAATATATTTAATATACTTAAGTTGGGATATGTAGGTTCCTTCTGGTTTTTGAGAAATTTGAAAACCAAGGAAAAATGTTAACACACCCATCATACTCATTTCAAACTCATATTTTTCAGACTTGCAATGGAGTTAGTTAAAGATTACTGAGTTGAACCAAATATAATTTCATCATCATTAATATGAACTATCAAAAAAAATTCCTAACTTTATTTAAAAAAAGGGTTGGATCTACATTTCCCTTAACATTGCTATTTTGAAGTAAAAATCATGTAAGTCTATCATACCAGGCTCGTGGGGCTTGTCTATGGCCATACAAAGCTTTGGTAAGTCTAAAAACATGATTAGGATGTTTTGTATCTTCAAAGCCATATGGTTGTTCAACAAAAACATCCTCTTGAACATAACCATTAAGGAAAGAACATTTCACATCCATTTGAAAAAGTTTAAAATTGATGAATTCTACAAAGGCAAGTAAGATACGAATAGATTCAAGTCTAGCTACTGAAGCATATGTTTCTTAATAGTGTATTCCCTCTTGCTGATTATAGCCTTTAGCCACTAGTCTAGCTTTATATCTAACTATGACTCCATTTTCATCACACTTATTTCTGAAGACCCACTTTACTCCAATAACAGAAGTTTCCTCAGGTCTTTCAATAGAGGTCAAAGAATTTATTCCTTTCGAATTCATTTAGTTCATCTTGCATGGATTTAATCCAATAATCGTCACCTAAAGCTTCAACAGTGCTTTTTTGTTCCAATTGGGAATGGAAATCTAGATGTTCTACTTCATTTCTCAAGAAACATCTAGTCCATACAAGTCTATTTACATCACCAATGATACCATCACTGGGATGATTCTTAAGAAACACCAGGTTTGGGTTTTGAAAAACCTGTTCATCAATATAGGGTAGAATTTCTTCTGGGGTTAATGTTTTAGAAGTATCTTCTTGAACATTTTTCTTTATCAGAAAGATCATCTATCATAGTTTGATAATTATTTTTTGAAAATACATCGGAGTATATAGGTTGGGATGGTTTAAAAACAAGACGATCAGTTCCATCAAATTTTAAAGGCACTTTTTACTCAACAGTACAAGTGTTTTTATTGAAAACACTATAAGCCTTAGAAATTGTGGTGTTGCCTAAGAAAATTCCTTCATCAATTTTTGGTGCGAATTTGTGTATATTATCTTTAGTATTCAGGATAAATACCTTGCAACCAAAATCCATCATGTAGGAAAGTCTTGGTTTTCTACCAACTTATAACTCATAAGGAGTTTTATTAAGAAAAGGTCCAATCAAAACTATATTTATAGTATAACAAGAAGTACTTACAGCTTCATTCCAGAAATTTATAGCTATATAATATTCACTCAATATGGTTTTAGTTATCACTTGAAGAATTCTATTTCTTCTTTCAACTACACCATTTTGTTGAGGAGTTCTAGGTGCTGAGAAGTTGTGAGTAATACATTTACTACTACAAAAAGTTTCAAAATCAGAATTTTGAAATTCTCCTCCATGATCACTATGAATAGTTTTCAATGGAAGGTTTTTCTCATTTTTAACATGGGCTATAAAACTTTTGACATAAGAGAAAGATTCAGATTTCTTTGCTAGAAAATATACCCATGTAAATCTAGTGTAATCATCAACTAGAACAAACACTTACTATTTACCTCCAATGCTTCTAGTTTGTATTGGACCAAAAAGATCCATGTGCACCAACTGTAATGCAAAAGTTGTTGAGACTTCATCGATCAATTTAAAACTAGATTTAGGTTGCTTTCCATATTTACAAGGGAAAAAAACTTTAGAAGAGTCGAATCTATGCTCTGTAGATCCTTAACTAGTTTCTTCTTAGAGAGTTTACATAAGTTTCTAAGGTTATAATGACCTAGTATTCTAATCCATAACCAAGAATGATCTTCATTTGCACTAAGGAAAGGTATGTCATGGCTCTTAAGGTCTTTTAAAATCAAGGTTTAAACATTCTTTTTCCTGTGGGCAGAAAGAATAAACTCTTCCTTGGAATTGTGTACTAAGAACTTATGATTCCTAAAATTCACAAGGTATCCTTCATCACATAATTGACTTATTCTAATGAGGTCGTGCTTATGACCCTTAACAAACAAAACATTTGAATTAAAATTTTTACCAAGAAGAACAATATTAACTATACCAACAATTTCTCTCTGTGCATTATCTCCAAAAGTTACTTTTCTTCCATTCATGTTGATAATATTTTCAAAATAGATTTTGTTACCAGTCATGTGCCGAGAACATCCACTATCCAAATAACATGTATTGTTGTTAGTACATCCTTTACCTTCCTCAAAACATGATATGAGTTAGACTTTTGGAATCCAAAATTTTTTGGATCCGAGATTTTCAGTTAAAAAAATTTTGGGTACCCACATCTTCTTTGAAAAGTAAGCCTTATGAAATCCTAGATATTGGGTTTTGTTTAAAGAGAAATTCTTTGCCCAGTGACCACCACATGGACACTTGGTAAAAAATGGGGCACTTTGATGAACACAGTAATTGTTATAAAAAATTGGGTTTGCATGGGTATAACCAAATCTGGATTTGTTTCTTAAAGGTTGTATTTGTGAATACATTCTATCAAAATTTTCCTTACCATGGGTAAATTTTGACAAACACTTCTTCAAGGAAAATATTTCGGATTTTATTTTTATAACCAATTTTTTATCTTCAAAATCATTAGATTTGGATCTAGAGCTAGGCTGGAAAACACTTTTCTTAGAAATTACTTTTTCTAGATCTTTATAAAGTTTATCCTTCTCAGAATTTAGTTCCTCAAGATTTTTTTGAAAAACTTATGAAATCAGAATTATTCCTATCAATATATTTAGAAAGATCTGATATATTTTTTGTAATAATAGTATTCGTTGAGTTTTTCATATCAAGATTTTTATTGAGTTTCAGATTCTCAATCTCAAGAAGGTCGGCAAACCTAGAAACTTCTTCATAGGTAGGTAAAGTAATTTCTTCATCAGAAGAGGATTCTTCATCTGAAGAGTTATAATATTTACTATCATTAGAATTTAATGAAACATTGTTCAATGATTCATAATTGTGTACCTTATCCATGAAGCAATGATTGTTAATAGGTAATCTGGCTATAAGACCAAGATTCTTTTGTCTTAATGATTCATAATCGGAGGATTCATCTAAAGAGTCACCACCAGTGGCACTCCAGGTGTCACTAGCTTTCAGAATATTCTTAGTATTGGATTTATAATACTTCTTCCTATACCTTTCAGAATTAATCTCTTTTCATTCTTTCATTTTGAGAAAAGGAAAATCTATTTTAATATGTCCATCTCTCTTGCATTCATAAAAATTCACTTCTCCATCTTTCCTATCTTTTCTTTCCTTTTTCTTATACTTGGATTGGAAATTTCTCTGACCAGCTATCTTGTTCATCCTTCGAGAGAGATTTTCTAACTCATTCTTTGAGACTTCACTCTCACTATATTCGGACTGGATAATAATATTCTTAGACTTAGATCTAGTTACTCTCTCAGGAGTCTTAGCCTCCATATTAATTTATTTTGTAGTAAAAGCAACAATACCATTTCCATTCTTCTTCTTGATGTTGTCAGCATCCCTTTTCATTCTTGATTCATGTTGAAGAAGAGTTCCAAATAGCCCATCTAACAAAATTTTAGTTACCTTCCTATTCTCATCAATTACTGTTCTCTCTGATTCCCACTCATTGGTTATAATATCAATAATCTTATTCACAAGAGATTCATCATTCATGCCTTTCTCTCCGATATATTTTAATCTATTCACGATAGTCATAAATATTTGTTGCACTTTGCAAATGGGTTCATCGTAAATAAAATTGAAACCATGATACTCAACTCTCAACATATCTCTTCTTATCTAAATCAATTTATATGTACCAAAATATGTAACCTCGAGTTTCTTCCGAATACTGTTAGATATTTCACATGAAGAAATTTGACTATATATGTTCCTAGTCATTGAACATAGTAGAGTATTGAGTACCTTATAGTTTAATTGATAATCATGCTTCTCCTTGTTTGTGAAAGAACTTACATCCTTATCAAGAATTTTATAACCTCCAGTAAACATAATGAAATTTTCTACTCCAGTATTGATATCAAAAGTCTTCATATGATCTCTCCAATACTCATAATCATTACCATCAAAAATTGGTGGTCTTGTAGGATTAAGGTTGTTGATAGAACCAACATTTAAACCTTCCATCTCTAAGAAAAACTTTGGCACACAAACTTATTATATGTATAAGTCTGTAAACGAGAGAAAATATTCAAAGCAAGAGAAATTGTATCTCTAGGGAAAAAATGTGAATCTGAACTATGATTCTGAAAAAATATGAATCCGAAAATTTCCTTCTGAATCTAATCGTGAGATTATTTCAGATTATACCAACCCCTCTGATACCAATTGTAGGATCGAAATAGTGATGTAGATTCTCAATATACAAGAGGGGTGAATTGTACACATTAAAATTTTCCTTAAACAAGGAAATATCTATGTTTAACAAAGTTAAACTAAGAATATTCACAACACCTCTAATCACCAATTTTTCGATTGGTATAGGGTATGAAGTAACAAACATCTAGTTCTATGCACTTGCTTAAATATGGAAAGTGATTATGAAAAAAGTGGTTCTGGAAATATGGATCGGATAATTTAAACTTAACCAAAGTTTACAATATGAGATTCTACCATAAAGTGTATAGAGTCTAAAATAATCAGAGTACAAGTGTAAGGAAATATAATAAGATTATACTTTCCTTACAATACATAATGCAGTGGAAAAAAAGTAGTAAAAACTACAAGTAACAAGATATAAGTTTTTTAATCCAAAGAGAAGGGTATCCAACAAACATGGATAAATGTCACTTGATTTATTCTTTCAAGAATGTCTATCTTTCCCACACTAGGGTAAGCCCTCGATACGAATATCGGAGTCTCTGTCTTGATATCCCTGCAAGCCCTCAACTTCAAGGTAGTTAGAACCTTTGTCTTCCTCAGTAAGGAAGCCCTCGAACTTCAATGAAGTCGGCACCTCTGTCTTCCTATCTTCGTAAGACCTTGAATGTAATGAACAACATTCAGAGTCAAACGAAGCAATCTGAAAGAGCGGTTCAATATGAAAAAAGAATGAAAATATTCTCTCTATAGAAATAAACTTAACAGTGTGTGGTCTCTAGAGTGATCAACTTGTTGTTGAGCTCTTTCAAATGAGCTCTTATTTATAGGCTCAGTTGGAATGGTTTTCTCCCTCCTCCAACTGTCATATTTTCCTTGAATTTTGGAGGGAGCTGTACATGTGTCACTAAACCAACAGTTTTTTAGAAATAGAATGGACAACATAGTTTTATAGCAAAACAAGTGTAATTGAAGGCATGACATCATTTTAAAATGAATCAAGTGTATATATAAGTAAAACTAGAATTCGGAATGTCAGAAAATAAAAGTTCAAAGTCTAATAAAAATGAAATTCAAAGTGTATGATAAAAAGGATATTTGGATTCTGTTTTAAAGGAATTCAGAACCTGAATTCTGTAGAATACGAGAGTCTGAATTTCTAAGGAAATTCAGAGTCTGGTTTCATCAGTGTTAAAAATCCAAACATACAATGTTCGGAGTAGAACATGTAGTAGTTCGGTGTCGAACTAGTTAAAAGTTCGGAGTCGAACTAATAAAATTTCGGAGTCGAACTAATAAAAGTTTGGAGTCAAACTAGTAAAAGTTCAGAGTCAAACTTATTAAAAGTTCGGAGTCCAGAATTTGGAGTTGAACTTTTTTAGAGTTTGTATCAGGAATTCAGAGTGGATCTTTATCAGACTTCGTATCCAGAATTCTGATACTAAATCGGGATGCTTCATACCTTAGCATTATATGATTCCATGGTTTTGGGTATGAATCCGATTTTTATACATAAGAAAAAAAAACTATGTATAAGAAAAATCATGGTAGGGTAAATTTCTGTAAGGAAATAAATTTTCCCTATAAAAGTAAAATATAGGTTTTCTTAGGTATAAGGTTTTTGTGATTTTCAAAACAAGAAAGAATGGAAAAGTCTTAATGAAAACCTCATTGACTCAAAAATAATTTCATGAAAAGGGAGTTGCATGAAAGAATTGAAGTTGCGTGCATGGTAAGGAAGTTGTGTATAAAAATGGAGTTACACATATGATTTATGTTAGGCGTGAAAAGACATTTTGCATGCAGGGAATAAAACATGAACGCAAGGTGCTGTAAGGGTTTCAAGAATATTTTGGAGTTTACCAGTATATCTGTGGTAAAGTGGTATTAATTAGTGGATGAATGTGGGACATCAATATATAATCTCAATACAATGGATGATGTATTAATTAGATATAATTAAGGGACATACAAGTATATAAACTCCTAATGGATCTTCTATAAAAGTAGTGAGCCCACTTCAATTGAGAGGGAAGTGATATTTCAAATTGTGATTGGTTGTTAACCTAGAGAGTATGTGAGTTAGTTCTGAACATTTAAAACCATAGTTCTCTATTAATGAATTTTTTATATTAGCACATTACCATTGTATTCTCATTGTACATAGCCCATTGAGGGTGAACCAAGTAAAACTATTGTGTCTTGTGTATGATTTAATTTCAATTAAAACCATTCAAAAGGAAAGAGAGAGAAGAGAGTTTTTTCACAAAAAACAAGATCAAAAGGGGTAGTTATTTTAATATTTCATACCCTGATTCACCCCTAGTGTATTTTTCCCAGTGAAGAAAATAATTATTTTCACTATAAATTGATTTTTTTGAGTAATACATTAATATTCAAAGGCTACCATCTGGGTTTTTAGTGATTACAACTAAACTGACCAAATATGACGTTATGATGGTAATAAATCCATTCAACTATAGGGAATCAATTTCTACATTAATATTTCTCAAGACAACCAGTTTTATTCAATATAATGGAATCAATACGGGTTGTTCAACAAACATGGGTTTAATATCAAACTCAGTCCACCTATCAGGAGGGAGTCTCAAGAAATATAATTGGAAAAAAATCATTAAAGTGATCCACCATAAGAGAATAAATTTCAAAAACAATCACTTGATCTGCTATATAAGCTATACCCAAGAACTATGTAGTAATTACTTAATTATAGATAAGGTATGGTCCTACACTTCTGGCCTCATTATTTATTTCCCCAATAATGATATACTCCTCTTTTTTAGGGTAGGAAAAATTTCCCAAATATGATAACTGTTTTTGAAAGAAAAGGAACATGTCAACCAATCCATATAAAATAAACCTTCAAAACTCCTAATTTAAAAATCCATAATATATGACATTTATTCATAAAAATAAAATCTATATGGGACACTCTTAGAACCACTAAATAGGATTTACTCACTTTTCGAGAGGTGTATCAATTTCTATCAACCCAATGTATAACATCACTAATTTTAAACCTGACACAATATTGGAACAAATAAATGAGTGAGACAGTCTTGTATTGAACAAAGAATTACTGAATATGGATGTAACCAAACCATACATCTAAAAATTAAAGTCCCTTATCCACTATTTTTTGGTAGCTGATCCAATGAATAACCCCTATCTTCCTTGGATCCAAGTCCATATCCTTATGATCCCTATATCACTAGAGGAAATGTGCCATGTTAATCCTACAAAAAATAATCCCTCAATACTAGAGTTTTCTAAAAAACTATACCAAAAGACACCTATATAATTCTTATGAACAACCACAAATTATTTCCCATTCTATTAAACTGACAACACTCCCTTGTAAATCAAGTAAAATACCTATGAAAACTCCCATTCTTTATACACTAAAAATTAAAATGGAAAACTCATCTCATAGATGTGATTAATATGTCTCTATCCTACTATAAAAAAATTTATCCCTCCTTGAACATTAACTCTAACCTCCACTTCCCACTACTAGGAGAAGAACCCACAACACCATTTGTGAAGCTACTCACCATCCCACTAAAAACATGAATATGTCTAATTGATTTAACCTTCTCTAGGCCTCTATCAATAATATGAGTATAATATATAATATTAGGGTAATATTTTATGTTGAAGGTCAACACCTAATGAATTACCTTGAGCATTAAAACTATTTCAAAACAATGATCAATTTTCTGGATTATTTCTTTGATATCATAGGATAAAATACATTAAATATACAAAATAATCAGAATAAATAGCTACCAAAACCAATCCTAATTAGAGTTTTATAAAATGTTGATCTCAAAATAACCTCAACACCATGAGAAATAACTCCTTAAAATGATTTTCATAAAGGAAAACCATGTAAATCCATTATTCCTTTGTGATTGTACAATCACACCCTAATAATTCTTAGTTGATTTTGAATTCATATAAGCATCCAAATTCAACCTTAGATCATAGGTAGTCTCAACTAGATCAAAATTATCTTCAACAATTTCAACTCAAAAATTTATATCAATGGGTACTATCATTCCCCAGAACTCTATTTCATTCCCTAAGTGGACTTTTTTGAGTAATATTAACCATAATCGGTAATCCCCTATTAGTTAGTCTACAGAAATCTAGAACAAACCAAAATAACCAAGGATGAAATAGATCAACTAACTTATATACTTAGTCAACTATTATAGTATTATTAATCGCACCCTATTATATATCTAGAGGCACCATGAGAACATTCCTCACCTCATAAACCTCTGTACAAAGGTCCCCAGGTGGAACCATGAGATTTCATCGCATCAAAATATCTACGAATCATACTGTAATGTTATTCCCTATGTCACAAATCCAAATCACCCCCATTTACCCAAGCCCTGAGACTACATCAAAATACATACATGTTAGTCACAAATATATATACATTAAATATTTAGAAAAGGATCAGGTTATTTTAAATCAATGTCCCTAACAAATTAATTTTTAAACCCCAAATATATTATTGTTTTAATTTAATTAGTTTATACATCTATAAATAATAGAAAACATGTTATCCCAAATCCATTAATGCCCAATGATCCACTTCACACATATTAGCCATGAAAATTTAATCGCTCCCACCTGAGAACCATCTATTATATTTTCATTCTATAAATACCCAACCAATCAAAAAATGAAAATAATATTGTTTCTGAAACAATTTTTCAATTCCTCAACAAAAGTCTATTTGTTTTTGTCAGAGTTATTTATAACTTCATGTGAACCAAACAAAAGGAAAGAGGTATTCAACTAGTGTTTAGGCCCTTGATTATATCGTTGGAGAATATTCATTTGGTATAGCTATAAAAAACTCACAAACATTGAATAAGAAATAAAAAATAAAGGACTTAAAGAACATATGAAACTATCAGTTATAACATACATGATATAACAATATAATATATAAAAATTAATATATTAATTATTAAAGGGATACACACATACAGTGTAATAATATAAAAATATAATCAATGAAAAAAATAATTATGTGGCATGATAATATTACACTGCAATTTTTCTTAAAATTTATTATATTGATTATACTCCTCCTTGTCAACCATCAATTGTTGGTCCCACAACCTTAGTTATTTTTTTAACTATAAATTCTACATATGCACTATGTTTCTCATACACAATGATATTATAAAACCATTAAAACACCTCCATTTTTTCATCAACAAAAGTGAAATAGTTGTATGAAATATTATGAAATAAAGTAAAATAGATTCAAAAATAAACAATCATCCTCTCAGGTCATCATTAAGATTCCATGATTCTTTACCCTGCCTACCTCAGCACTATGATTGATGTAATTATCAGACCTTTACAAAAGTTTAAAACAAGATTCTCTCTAATCCCTCATGAGAACCCATATAAACAAATACTAGCCCAACCATATAAGTCATTGAATCCTTATTCATCACTATAGGACCCAACAATATAACTCATGGATTCCTTATATCAGATTCCACACTTTTGTTATATACCTCATCATTAGACCAAGTGAATCCGAGACATTACATTTTGAATAATTTTTAGTCATTATAACCATGGTAACCATAACCACATCACTAATGATTTGAAAGCATCATCCTCTAAACCCAAACATCAATATTTCCGTTTTATGATAAAACTACACTTTCTAGGCCCAACTACCCATGTGGAAAACCATTAAATTAATTTATCAAACTATTTTTTTAAATGAATTTTTTTCGATAGCGTATACAACATGAAACACTGATTCTAGACAAATCATGAAATATTATTATTTAAATATGAAGGTAATAATGTAGCCATAATATTGGCTGGTATGAACATGATTAACTATTTTTTAAAATATATATAATTTTACTAGTCAATATAAATGGCTTGATAAAATCTTATTAAATAATCAGTAAATTTTTATTAGAATCATTTTATTCTTCAAAAATATGTTTTCATCAATAATAAGTTTTAGTAAATTTTTTGAGAAAATATTATAATTAATTTCAAGAACATTTAAAATTTTTAATTAATATATGAGAAATATAAATTTTTTCTCAAAATTTCCCAATTTACTTATAGTGAATTTTTTATATTTTTACGAAAAGTATAAATTTTTAATAAATAGTGAAAATTTTTATTAGTATTGAGAAAAATATTTTAATCTAATTTTGATGTAAAATTCTATATTTGAATAGTTTTTAAATTTCATTAGTTCTTTTTTATTTACTTTTATCCAATTATTTTCTTCATAATAATTTATATTCATCAATGTGGTATAATAACATATTTATACACAAAAATGATTTTAAAAAACAATTTTTCTTTTCGTTTTGAGTTTTAATATTAAATAAGTTTATTCCACTAATTGAAGTTCAATAATGAAAAATGGATTCGATATTTTGACATTGGAGGCATAATTTTATTATATAGATCACTTTTATTTTTTTCATTATGAATAGTAAATTTAGTAGATAGTTGTAACCGTGGTAAGGGTAAATCAAGTAATTAAGGTTTAAAATAATATGTTAAGGACTAAAAAATTTCCCCTAACACTTTCTTATATCAAATTACATGAGTGGATTTTCCCCACTTCTATCAATGTTTCTAAAATATGAAATATTGGTTCCATGTTTCAATAATTTTGATCATTATATTAGTTCATGTAAAGAATAGTAAAAAAAGTAATTCTCTTTTTTATCCATAAATGTTTAACATACGGATAAACAATGGCTATGATAAGTTATAAAATGGTCATTTGAATAAAATTTCTATTTTATCATGGTTATTTATTTATAATTCTTAGTGATGATATAATTGTCTTTGAACTTATTCAAAACCTGTATATTATTAATTCAATTGATAAAATAATAGAATAAATTATTTCAAAAATATTAAATGTAATATAATTTTAATGATTTATAGTGCCTTGGAATTTTTTTTATAACTATTGAATTTTAGTGATGTTTTATAGGATTATATTCAATTTCCTTTCGTGCCATGTTGTTTTCAATGATAAATTAAATAAATAGTATCAAAAATGATACTAATGATATTTTATGTTAAATAATATTTTATTAATTGATTTAAAATACCTAAAACTCTTATCTATAGAAATTTTATTAGTATATGGTTGATAATTTCATCCAAATTCCATTTATATGTCAATTTTAATTATATTTATATATTGACCCCTAAAGTTTAAAAAATTTGTTATCAGTGCAATTTTAAAATATTTATTAACATAGGTTAAAAGAAAGAGATAAGGGTAAAAACCTAATCAAAATATATCAAAATCTTATTATATGACACTATTTTAAACCATACTAATATTATTTTTTAAATATATCATTTTAATTATTTTTTTTGATGAAAATTAATTTGTAACAATTTAATTTTTTACGTAATTCAAAAAGCACACGTCCCCTCATTTAAAAAAGGGCACCCCTCTCCCTCTAAAGATACACATAAAAATAATTTTAGATTATCCATGACCGTCCAAAAAACCGTCATAATAACCATCCTATTGTTATATGTGTGTTTTTTTGGGAATAATTGAAACATTATAGGGTTTAATGTGGAAATCACATGACGTTTTTTGAAGAAGATGTATTGTCTTCAACCTAATGATCTAGTATTATTTATTCTTATACCACCATAAAATCCCATTAAATCATGTTGGAATAATATCTCCATTATCTTCTATATTCATATATGATTTTATGTCAATGTAATCACATATATCAATATCCTATTTGATTTAATTTGAAACAAAATCATCGTTCAGGTGTGTGGAAGACTACCTCTTCACAAATAGATGGAATTCAGTTTCTTTCATTGATTTTATTGAATATTTATAATGATTTAATAAATAAATATTTTATTTATTGTATTATTACGATCCTTTACTGGTGAGCTATTATTTAACTTTTCTGTTTCCCATCAATCATAATTAGAAACATCATTCATGCATACATATGGAAAACTATCTCTGTGAATAGTGTAATTAATTTTATATCACTACCATTAATTGATAAATATAAATAGATATATAATTAATATTTATGATATGGAAATAATTTTTAAAATTATAGGGATGATCTTTTGGTGGTCAATGTATAATTACTAATGTAGCTAAACCGTGAGAAATATGGAAAACGAAGCAGTTATCACCCATAACAGATATTTTAATAAACAATTGTTAATAAACATGTGATAAGATGTTATAAGAAAAAATATATGGTATTAAGTATATGAATATGGTTATAGAATAAATCTATAATAAATTTCTATTTTTCATACATTATTTTCTATTGCAATCAAAGAATGAAGAGAGTTAAGGTATGTGATCTCCCTGAAAATATATTTTTCTTCGGGATATAACCATTATCTCTCTAACTATATTTATTTATCTCTATTTTATGTTATAGAATGCTTGTAAATAATATATAATTTTTTGTGTGTTTATTTTACATATAAACCTTGATTATTCTTTCTTTGTTTGATGGGGTAAAACATTCCTTATTCTTATTTCTAAAATTAATTCTTTAAGGAAGCTATGTTGATTATGATATGAGGAAAAACATTGAAGCACCTTTCCTTCCATAGGTAATTATCATGTTTATGACTTAATATTTATTTAAATTTTTATAACATAAAATCATGTAAATATTGTCATGATTTAACCCAAATGGAACTCTAATTAATTTGGTATAGTTTTTGTATCATGTAAAGTTATGTATGTGATTATAGAGTAAACATAATTTACTATGGGACTATTTCCACATGTGATGTTGTATTAGTAGTTATCCTTGACATAAACTTGTGTTATGTTTTGTGTTACTTCCACAATTCCATTGATTCCATAATATTTTGATAACATGTTCTCTATATTATTTTCCAATGTGATGGCTCATGATAATTATCTTTTATTATATCATGTAATACCTTTGATTTTGACATTATTCATACTTATCATATTTATTCCCTCACTCTTCTTCTTATTTCACCATTGTTGTCTCTGTATTCCTGTTGTTATTCAATGCAGTTTTATGATATTAAATGTATTTAGAATCCCATTATAGACATTGAAATAATGGAGTTTTATTTTCATGATTACATTTCACATACCTAGTATTCCAAAAACACTAGTCCTTTCATTCCTTGGTTAAAATTTAAATTATTTTTATGTTAAAAATCATGTAATAATATGTATAAAAAGGGATGGGTCTCTATAGATGGTATTAGGTCAAGTTATAGTTTATCTAGTGTTAGGAATATAAAATTTTAGTGAGACCACTATGTATAAGTCTTATTTTAAGAAAATAGTCTTGAATATTGGTGAAATATATATCAAGTTGATTCTAAGAAATTACATCCCTATATGAATTCTATCAGTGAATGTGGATCTATAATAGCTACGCCTTGGGGTAATAACCAGAAAAATGGTGAATTGGTAAATGAATTTAATATTGAAAATTTAATGAAATAGAGAACTTATTCTACACCACATTTGACAATCCTAGGGATCTTCTTGTAAATTCAAAACCTCTTTATGAACCATTATGAAGGACATTAATAGATTCATATGTTAGAAAAATTAATATGGAAATTACCTTGGATAAACAAGATTGAAACTTATACACTCATATTTTATGATATACTTATCAATTATAACATACTATGTTCATATGATCCGTTTTGGTATGTTTGTTATTATAATTATTCAAGTATTTTTTAGTTTTATATTTTTAATTCATGTATAGAAATAGTAGAAACCATGACATCGACGAATGGGATATATAATGTGATGATTTCTCTAATTATATTCCTAACCATATGGGAGGGAGAGATAGTAAATACATGAAAATACTAGATACAATGACTTGTTCTATGAATAATAACTAAAATTATATTGACCAAATTTCTTATCCTATGAAAGATAATGTCACAGTTTATTTTTTTATGTGAAAAACACCAACTATCATTAGTGGATCTTCATATTCCCTCATCATAGAAAATTTGATTAACTCCATTTATAAGATAATCTATTTACACTAATTATCATAATAAAATAAGGTTGTGCTGGCCATATATCACATAGTGGGGGAAGTAGATCAGGGGTAATTATTAATCATGAAAAAAATACAAAGAAGATATAAATTCAATTGAATGAGAAGAATTCTATAATATATTTTTGACTAAATGTTTTAGAAAACATTCCATCTCAAAATGGAGTGATATTTCCTCATAATGAAGTGATAGGTTATTGAGTGTGGTATAGAATATAGGAAAAATTCACATGGCTTGGAAGGTATGCCCCCAGATTCATCATCAACATGAAAAGTGAGGTGGACCATATCTTTAACATATTAAATCCATTTTTTGAAAATATTTAGTTATTTGCGACTTTGATAGCTATTAAAAGATTGTTTATTCATCCATTTAATTAAATATGGAGAGTGGAGATTATGATTGGTTTCATGGTATTAGAGATAAAATTTGTAAAATCAAGGTATCTTTTTGAGGATAACAGGATAAATATCATTGATGAGTGAAAAAATGACATTTCAAATGTCAAATGTGTGCCAAGAAATGATATGATATAATATATGATATGCTTCATGTGTGGAAAAGAGGGGAATTAATCTAATAGATGTTGAGAAGATATGAAAAAACCCATGAATACAATTTAAAAAAAAGATCATAACAACACTTATCTTGTGATGTAGTGTTTTAAATGATAGGAAAAAGAGTATTATATAAGAAATGTCCTAATACAAGGGTTTTCAGTGAAAATAAATAAAACCAACCACCAAGGCATAGAGATAAAGGAAGGGCATATGCTATAAATATTATTAATGTGGATCCCAACAATGTTATCATGACAAGTAATCAAGTTATTAATTCCGCAATGGTGGACATAAATATTCATTCTAGATCTTTTCATTCTTTCATATTTTGATAGTTTAGTAAAACTATTAAAACACAACCTCAAAACATCAAGGTTGAACAATTTGTTAGAAAAAATAAGTAAATTGTTACATCAGAAGTATATAAACATTCCCCAGTCAATGTTTGTGGACTGGATATTTTATAAAAGCATGTGTTGATTCCTTTAGTGGAGATTGATGCTATATTGGGCATGGATTGAATTTCCATATATAAATCCAAAATATATTATCACCAGAGTGATTTCACTCTCCACATCCCAAGATATCCTCCAATTATGTATAAGTGTAAGGAAAAGTATTAATCATCCCTATAATATTGTAACACCCCAAGATTTTATGAAAAATATTATTTTAATTTCATTAATGTCTTGTGTTGTATTCTACACCAAGATTACCTTGCACTATACGCAACACCGTATTAGCTTGCAGTATACGCAACACTATTCTTGGATCGTGTTACACACAATTTTGATAATAGCAATTCTACGCAACATTGAGTATATATATATATATATATTCAATGTATAAATGAAATATGGTTGGATTATGTTATACGAAAAAACGAAAGATACTTTCACAACACGCATCCCTGATTTGGCTTGCATTACACGCAATCGCGACCTTCCTCGATAGCGTGTGTTGTACGCAATACCGGGTTTTAATAAACAACGATATATTATTATATTATTGTCATGAACTAGCCGTTAAGAATAGTATTAACTAAATTTTTAATTTTATAACATTATTATTCATCTTACACAATTTCTAGATCATGGTATAAGAACAAAATAAATTTTTCAGATAAAATAATTATTTTTCAAAAAATGCATTTTTTCCGCCTTTTGATGTAACACCCACTTTAAATCTAGTTTTTTACATGTTTATATGTTCAATTTGACAAAATAAAATTCTTCTTTTGAATCAGGATATAAAAATTTACATTAGATAAAGTTTTGATATTTTTCCGATAACTTTCATATTTTAATGAATAGTAAAAACACGCTATATTTTAAATAAAAACAACTTTTTTCATCGTAAGATCTTATGTGGATAAATTATAATATTGAATGATTTTAAATTATAAATAGAATATATTTTTACCATTTAATATAATTAATGTCATTATCATTGATTTTACCTTTTATTCGTAGGTTAAATCAATTCAATCTTTTGCAATGTTTTAAACAAAAACCCGTTTTTATTCGACAACGGGATTAATTTTAATTTAATTTCTTCAACTTCTGTGTATTGAATTTTAAAAAATGAATTCCATATTTGGAATCAGTGGGTCCAAATTATGTTAATAGGCTACTTTTTATTTTTGGGAATTATGAATAGCAACTACGGTAAATTTTATTTACCATAGTTAAAGGTAAATCGGGTAATTAAGGGTAAATATAATATTATAAAATTACCCTAACACATGAAAAAATTCAATTTGACGACTAAAAGTAAAACCCATATCAACTAAGGGTCGGATTAGATTCATTTAATTAAATTTTGTCAATGAAAATAATTTAATTATTATTAAAACCAAAGAATGTGACAACATGTCACTTTCTTAAATCTTATAAGTATAATAATTTTAATCTAGTGATAAACTTCATGAAACTTAGAACATGAATAGTATCCAGAAATATAGTACAATTATCTACATCATAGGAATTTATTTATAATTTTTAGCGATTAAATAATTATCATTTATTATGACACAAAGATGATGCAGTAATTTTCTTATTAATGAAATATTGACATAATTGATGTTATAAATGCCCAAATAAAAGTAATTTGAGTCTTTTTATGACTTAAACTAATTTTCTAGGTTAATATGACATGTTATTGTTGATTTAAGTAACTTTTTTAGAACTTATCATTCTTTTATGAATTTCATAAAAATCATGTACCAAATAGTGTCAAAATTGACATAAAATAGTTTTTAAAACAAATATTATATTATTAATTGTTATTTTATTCCTAAAAATCTAAGGTTCGGCAAAATGACTTATATAAGATTATTTATATTAATAATAAACAACTTGGGGTTCTTTTGGCTTGATATAGTAAGTTTATTAACCATATAGTGTAAGAAAACAAAAAGACACGGTAAAGGTTAAATTATTTAACTTAGAGTTAAATCTAATTGATAAGGTTAAAATAATAACCCAAACTTGTCTAAATCCTATTGGATGAAGGGATTTTGACCCATCCCAACCTTAGACTCGAAATAAATCAATTTGGAGCTATTTAAAACCGAATGTGACTTTATAATAAAATAATATTTTTAGTTATTCAAAAGGTGCCCCTCTCCTCCCTTATAAAAGGGAACCTCCTCCCTCTCTTCCTCACACAACATTGAGCCTTCAATCTCGGCCAACCCCTGCCAAATTATCCTCTAAACTTCTCTAGAAACATCCTAGAGGTTCTGGTCCTCCTAAAAGAGCAATTTTAATTCCCTAAGAGGAGGTCTCAAAGAGGTGCTTCAAAGAAGAGGTAATTTCCGTTACCGATTCTTTCAACTTTATTTATTCTTCCACTTCATATTCTTAGGTTGTTTCATTATGAAGTAATAACATCAGTATCACTCATATACTGATATGTTATTATAAGTATGAAACAACCCTATTTCACCGTCTATCCATCCTACGGAAAACAAAATCACCGCACGTGCGTACGTACGGAATACCGTCTCCACGCCGTGGTGTAATCTGTTTTTCCACCAACACCTTACATGGATGGGTATAATAGTGTAAGGAATAACTATACATAGTTATTATAACATCATAATGATTCTGATATATTTTATCATCCACTCCAATTCAATTCAATAAATATGTAAATGATATCATCGCTCGTGCGTATGTACGGACTACCGTCTCCACGACGCGATGAGATTCATTCTCCATGTTAACAATTTAAGAATGATTATAAAGCATATATAAGCAATAATAATGAAATATATGACACTATAAAGCTACTGGATTTATGTGTATATATATGTATTTCATCTACTTAATTCCTCTCAATTCAATAAGGAAACGAAAACAGCGTTCATGCGTACGTACGACCTACAGTCTCCATGAACGGTGTATTTCTTTCCATTTATCGATCCATTATATATATGTATATTCTGAATATACATTAAATATAAATCATGTTTTATATTCTATAATTAATTAATAATCATCTAAGTAATGATATGAATAATTACAAGTTAAAACACGAATGACAAATGAGACGATTTTACACAAAAGCTACTTTAACATGAATTTACAAAAGAACGGGTAATATAAAGTCATAAGTGAACCATATATGATATAATAACAATGAATATGATTCTGTAATAAGTCAATAACATTATTTAAATCATTATACAGGAGGTTCGGACACTTATGAAGCAAATCGGACCTAAGGTAAGTGAAATATCACAATCTCATTTTTATCCGAGATTGTTTATACTTTAGTATTTACTGGGGTGTATTTTATCATCAACATCCATGTTTCCTCAATATGTAACGTTATTTCTATCCATATACAATTGTTTAAATCCAATTTTAACCTTCGGTGAGTTTTTAGTAAAGGATATGAAAGGAATCTTTTGTCGCTTTTCGTACGAGGTACTTTTTGACTTTTCCGACATTAGTACGAAGAATGTTTTCCATAACTTATACGGAATGAATGGATTTTTAAAAAATTATTTCCAAGAAGCTTCCTTTACAAGTATTCAAGTTTATGTTTAATAAACTTCTTTTAGTTTAAAATTTTATAACATGTTAAAGAAAGGAAAGTGTTTTTGAAGCAGAAAGGATATTTTTCTCAAGAATGGAGTTCAAGTGTTTTATAAATATTATTTTCCATCTAAGATAATAAAGGGTTCTGTTTTTATCCCTATTATTACATTTATTTGATTATGTTGTGATGGAATTATATTTTTATGAATTCCTTTATCTTTTATGAATTGTTTTATGATGTCATGTTGTTTAAGAATCCCATTTTTATTACATGGGTTATGCAATGATTTATTATTTATGATTTTGTGGCACACATAAGAATGGTATCATTATGAGATGGGTGGGACCTATATCTCCCTCCAATTCATTGGGTAAAGATTTTATATCTCATGGGATAGAAATGGCTGGAACGGTAGGTTATACCAGTTCAGTGAAACAGGACTGAAACGAGGGTGACTCGGTTCAGAAAGGGACTTTGTCCACTAAGATAGTCTTGGCAATGAGTCTTGACTAACATGAAATGATTCTCTATGATTATGTGCGTATGCCACAAATTTTCATGTTTTAAGTTATGATTATTGTGATTACATTTCACTTCCATGATTTATCCAATGTTATGAAATTATGCTCTCTTTTGCAGGTTAATATTTTCAAAATGTTATGTTCTTATGATGTGATTGATATTTATTTTGTTTACCCTTACTGAGCATTTGAGCTCACCCTTTTATGTTTTCTTTCCCCCAGGATATAAAGAAAGGTTTTAGGTATAAAAAAAGAAGATCTTTATAGGAGATGTTGAAGATCTTTCAACAGGATTAGAAGATTATATTCTGAGTTTCCAAAGACACTAAACTATTACGATCCTTGTGTGTGTGTTTTTGTTATGTAATAAGTATTCCGCAAATGTAATGTAATGTCAATGTACGTCAAGATTCAGGTCTCTACAGTTGGTATCAGAGGAAAGGTTTAGTCAACCTTTGGAAACTAGGATGCGAAAACGTTACTGAGATCCCTTGAGATATTTATAAGGTATGTCTAGGGATATCCCTAAGGTTAAGTATACGTATAGGTTATAGTACAAGAATTACACCAACGATCCTAGAATTAAACCTAAGATGTTAGATATTGAGGGTACTCCCCATTTATTATGTTGTTTTCCCTAGCATGATTTTTGCCTCTCACACTATTATTTTTGTGTTTTAGAAAATGGATGGAAAAAAGATGATTCACGATAATGGAGGATATGATGGACAATGGAATGATATTCTTCATGAGCAACCAAATGAAATGAGATTTGGAAGTCCAAACATCATTATTATGCCGAATCAGCAATCTCATAATATGATCAATAAAGTAAAATTTGGTAAGTTTCCTGACTCGGATAATAAGAGAAATATGGAGTTTCATGATGATCATAGAGGAAAGAAAGTTGAATTTTCCCAAGGTAAATCATGTGGGAAGAGGCATCAAGGAGAATGTTTCAAAGGAACTTGAAGATGCTTTGGGTGTGGAAAAGAAAGACACAAATCCAGTAAGTGAAAAGGAAAAGGTTCAGTTAACACCATGGATGATGATAATGGTATTTCTATGACATCAACAATGGTTAAATGTTTTAAATGTGGAATGTACGAGCATTATGCAAACCAATGCCCTAAGGGAAAGTCTCATGAAGAGAATCAGTATGGTCGTATGGGTAGTATTTATGTTGATGATGATGAAGAGACTACAAATGATATGTGAGATGAAAGAATTGTTGGAGCTCGGTCAATGGTTTAAGTATGTAGTGGAATGATGACATGTATATCATGTGTAATGTTGTATAAGTAATCTCATGGTACTATGGAATAAAGAGACATATAAGGATTGTTACACTATTGTCTTTCCTTGAGTTTTGAAAGTGTATGATTAATGGTACCAGTATCCATGAAAGGTTATTCATATATTTTTGGAATGCAGATGATATGTGCATAATGAAGGGATAAGACGATAATGAGATGTTTGATTGTATTCATGAGCTCATTATTTATATAATGACTAAGTTATACCATGGTTTGAGTACATATAATTTTGAGGATTTTGGTATATAAAAAGTGTTAACTTTTAAATGCATTCAAGTTTTCACTAAGGTTCAATGGGTATTCAAGAGAGTACAAGATTAAGGCCTTTGATTGTTTGGAATGTGACAACAAAACATATCTTATGATATATGGGGATCAACTGTGGTATTAAATCTCTGATAATCGTTTTCACTATGTTATGAGAGTGGACTACAGTATTATAGATAAGCCTAAAGATTGGAATGGATTATGTTGGACATAAGTTAGTATTGTTTAAGGATATAAGTTTTTTCGATATTATTGATGGGATGTTATAGTAATGTAGTTTTAGAAAAAGGACAACCTACAGGACGGGTGACATCCAATCGCGTCGGACAAGGCTGTCGGAATCGAACCCACAACCAAAGTGCGACTGGCCTTTATCTCCTACCACTGGCCTACAGGAAGTCCCTGTTTAGTAGAAACTAGTTTTATTTTATTAAGCGGTTTGATATATGAAGTATAAGATCATTTTTGGAACCATATATGATTAATATCACTATAAGATGGACTTATAACTTTTTCTTTTATTTGAGACAGATGGAATGACCCATCATTCTATCACATGATCTGCTAACACTTCACGAATAACAAATTCAACTTCATTTATTTAAGAGATGAAGTGGAAATTGTTCAAGGCACGGACAACAGTGAGATTGTACCAAAATAAAGTAAGTATTTATTCTAATTCAAATTCTTTAACTTTAGGGAAATGATCTGGAAAACCAAAAATGATGTCCTAGTGCTCTTATATCTGATTAATCAGATGGTACCTTAGATCGTCACAAATTTATGGCTTTGTGATTGCTGGCTTTTCCATAGCCATGTTCTCTACCACTCTCCATCAGAACATGATGGTTAGATTTCTCTTCTATATCCATATTTTAACCTATGTGGAAACCCAGTGATTAGCTTATTTGGGTAACCGTTATGTTTCATAATTTTGTTTTTAAAGATTGGTTTTGGTATTCCTTTTTACGATGTGGGTTTCTATTAAAGAAACTTTCGAGTAGTATACCATTTATAACCCCGACGAATTTCGAGGGAGATATTCATTTTAAGGGGGGTAGAATGTAACACCCCGAGATTTTATGAAAAATATTATTTTAATTTCCTTAATGTCTTGTTTTGTATTCTAAACCAAGATTACCTTGCGCTATACGCAACACCGTATTAGCTTGCAGTATACGCAACACTATTCTTGGATCGTGTTACACAAAATTTTGATAATAGTTATTCTACGCAACATTGAGTATATATATATATTCAATGTATAAATGAAATATGGTTGGATTATGTTATACAAAACTACGAAGGATTCTTTCACAACACGCAACCCTGATTTGGCTTGCATTACACGCAATCACGACCTTCCTCGATAGCGTGTGTTGTACGCAATATCAGGTTTTAATAAACAACGATATATTATTATAATATTGTCATGAAGTAGCCGTTATGAATAGTATTAACTAAATTTTGAATTTTATAACATTATTATTCATCTTACACATTTTCTAGAAAATGGTATAAGAACAAAATAAATTATTCGGATAAAATAAGTATTTTTAAAAAAATGCAGTTTTGCCGCCTTTTGATGGCACACCCACATTAAATCTAGTTTTTGACAAGATTATATGTTCAATTTGACAAAATAAAATTCTTCTTTTGAATCAGGATATAAAAATTTACATTAGATAAAGTTTTGATATTTTTCCGATAACTTTCATATTTTAATGAATAGTAAAAACACGCTATATTTTAATTAAAAACAACCTTTTTCATCGTAATATATTATGTGGTTAAATTATAATATTGAACGTTTTTAAAGTATAAATAGAATATATTTTTACCATTTAATATAATGAATGTCATTAGCATTGATTTTACCTTTTATTCGTAGGTTAAATCAATTCAATCTTTTGCAATGTTTTAAACAAAAACCCGTTTTTATTCGACAATGGGATTAATTTTAATTTAATTTCTGCAACTTATGTGTATTGAATTTTAAAAAATGGATTCCATATTTGGAATCAGTGGGTCCAAATTATGTTAATAGGATACTTTTTATTTTTGGTAATTATGAATAGTAACTACGGTAAATTTTATTTACCATAGTTAAAGGTAAATCGGGTAATTAAGGGTAAATATAATATTATAAAATTACCCTAACACATGAAAAAATTCTATTTGACGACTAAAAGTAAACTAATATCAATTAAGGGTCGGATTAGATTCATTTAATTAAATTTTGTCAATGAAAATAATTTAATTATTATTAAAACCAAAGAATGTGACAACATGTCACTTTCTTAAATCTTATAAGTATAATAATTTTAATCTTGTGATAAACTTCATGAAACTTAGAACATGAATAGTATCCAGAAATCTAATACAATTATCTACAACATAGTAATTTATTTAGAATTTTTAGGGATTAAATAATTATCATTTATTATGACACAAAGATGATGCAGTAATTGTCTTATTAATGAAATATTGACATAATTGATGTTATAAATGCCCAAATAAATGTAATTTGAGACTTTTTATGACTTAAACTAATTTTTTAGGTTAATATGACATGTTATTGTTGATTTAAGTAACATGTTATGAACTTATCATTATACTATGAATTTCATAAAAATCATCTACCAAATAGTGTCAAAATTGACATAAAATATTTTTTAAAACAAATATTATATTATTAATTGTTATTTTATTCCTAAAAATCTAAGGTTCGGCCAAATGACTTAGATAAGATTATATATATTAATAATAAACAACTTGGGGTTCTTTTTTCTTGATATAGTATGTTTATTAACCATATAGTGTAAGAAAACAAAAAGACACGGTAAAGGTTAAATTATTTAACTTAGAGTTAAATCTAATTGATAAGGTTAAAATAATAACCTAAACTTTTATAAATCCTATTGGATGAGAGGATTTAGACCCATCCCCCCCTTATACTCGAAATAAATCAATTTGGATCTATTTAAAACCGAACTTGACTTTATAATAAAATAATATTTTTAGTTATTCCAAAGGTGCCCCTCTCCTCCCTTATAAAAGGGCACCTGCTCCCTCTCTTCCTCAAACAACTTTGAGCCTTCAAGATCGGCCAACCCCTGCCAAATTATCCTCTCCACTTCCATAGAAACATCCTAGAGGATCTGGTCTTCCTCAAAGACCAATTTTAGTGCCCTAAGAGGAGGTCTCAAAAAGGTGCTTCAAAGAAGAGGTAATTTCTGTTACTGATTCTTTCAACTTTATTTCTTCTTCCACTTCTTCTTCTTAGGTTGTTTCATTATGAAGTAATAACATCAGTATCACTAATATACTGATATGTTATTATAAGTACGAAACAACCCTATTTCAGCATCTATCCATCCTACGGAAAACAAAATCACCGCGCGTGCGTACGTTCGGAATACCATCTCCACGCCGTGGTGTAATCTGTTTTTCCACCAACACCTTACATGGATGGGTATTATGATGTAAAGAATAACTATACATAGTTATTATAACATCATAATGATTCTGATATATTGTATCATCCACTCCAATTCAATTCAATAATTATGTAAATGATATCATCGCCCGTGCGTACGTACGTACTACCGTCTCCACGACACGATAAGATTCATTCTCCATGTTAACCATTTAAGAATGATTATAAAGTATATATAAGTAATAATAATGAAATATATGACATTATAATGCTACTGGATTTATGTGTATATTAATGTATGTCATCTACTTAATTCCACTCAATTCAATAAGGAAACGAACACAACATTCATGCGTACGTACGGGCTACCGTCTCCATGAACGGTGTATTTATTTCCATTTATCGATCCATTATATTTATGTATATTCTGAATATATATTATATATAAATCATGTTTTATATTCTATAATTAAGTAACAATGTTCTAAGTAATCATATGAATAATTACAAGTTAAAACACGAACGACAAATGAGACGATTTTACCCAAAACGCTACTTTAACATGAATTTACAAAAGAACGGGTAATATAAAGTCATAAGTGAACCATATATGATATAATAACAATGAATATGATTCTGTAACAAGTCAATGAAATTATTTAAATCATTATACAGGAGGTTCGGACACTTACGAAGCAAATCGGACATAAGGTAAGGGAAATATCACAATCTCATTTTTATCTGAGATTGTTTATACTTTAGTATTTATTGGGGTGTATTTTATCATCAACATCCATGTTTCCTCAATATGTAACTTTATTTCTATCCATCGACAATTGTTTAAATCCAATTTTACACTTCGTTGAGTTTTTAGTAAAGGATATGAATGTAATCTTTTGTCGTTTTTCGTACGAGGTACTTTTTGTCTTTTCCGAAAAAAGTACGAAGAATGTTTTCCTTAACTTATACGGAATTAATGGTTTTTTAAAAAATTATTTCCAAGAAGATTCCTTTACATGATTTCAAGTTTATTTTTAATCAACTTCTTTTAGTTTAAAATTTTATTACATGTTAAAGAAAGGAAAGTGTTTTTGAAGCAGAAAGGATATTTTCCTCAAGAATGGAGTTCAAGTGTTTTATTAAAATTATTTTCCATCAATGATAATAAAGGGTTCTGTTTTTATCCCTATTATTACATTTATTTGATTATTTTGCGATGGAATTATATTTTTATGAATTCCTTTATCTTATATGGATTGTTTTAAGATGTCATGTTGTTTGAGAATCCCATTTTTATTACATGGGTTATGCAATGATTTATGATTTATGATTTTGTGGCACACATAAGAATGGTATCATTATGAGATGGGTGGGACCTATATCTCCCTCCAATTCATTGGGTAAAGATTTTATATCTCATGAGATAGACATGGATGGAATGGTAGGTTATACCTGTTCTGTGAAACCGGACTGAAACGAGGGTGACTTGGTTCAGAAAGGGACTTTGTCCACTAAGATAGTCTTGGAAATGAGTCTTGACTAACAAGAAATGATTCTCTATGATTATGTGTGTATGCCAAAAAGTTTTATGTTTTAAGTTATGATTATTGTGATTACATTTCACTGCCATGATTTATCCCATGTTATGAAGTTATGCTCTCTTTTGCAGGTTAATATTTTCAAAATGTTATGTTCTTATGATGTGATTGATATTTCTTTTGTTTACCCTTACTGAGCATTTGAGCTCACCCTTTTATGTTTTCTTTCCCCCAGGATATAAAGAATGGTTTTAGGTATAAAAAAAAGAAGATCTTTATGGGAGATGTTGAAGATCATTCACCAGGATTAGAAGATTATATTCCGAGTTTCCAAAGACACTAAACTATTACGATCCTTGTGTGTGTGTTTTTGTTATGTACTAAGTATTCCACAAATGTAATGTAATGTCAATGTACGTCAAGCTTCGGGTCTCTACAAATATTTTTCTTAAGGATGGATATTATTTCCTTATGATAAATTATATCTTACGTAAATGATTGAGACAAAGGAGACAGTCATGTTTAATGAAATACCTATTATGAGGGATTATACTCATGTATTTCCTAAAGTGTCGCAAGGTATTCCTCTTAATCAATAGGTTGAGTTATCAATTTACTTTATACCTAGATCTATTCCCCTATATATGAATCCTTACAAAATAACCACGAATGATTTGGAATAAGAAAAATAAGTTATAAGAGAATCTAGCAAAAGTTATTATACACCATAGTATTTCATCATGGTGTGCACCAATCTTACAACTCAATAATAATGAGGGGTCAATGTGCCTCTGTATTTATTATCATGAACTAAAAAATGACAATGAACAAGTAACCCCATATATGGATAGATTATTTTTTTGATCAACTATGTAGGGCCTAGTATTTCTCTAAGGTTATCCTCCAGTCTAGATATCACTAATTAAAGGAGAAGTAGGATGATATTCCTAAAAATCCCTTTCAAACATGGTTTGTACACTACGAATTAATTATTATTACCTTCAAACTCACTAATTCTCCAATAATAATTATAGATATAATAAAAATAAACATTATATATTACCTAAAAAAATGTATACACTTTATTGATGATATTCAAATATACTTCAAATGCAAGGATAAGAATGTGAAGTCATTGAAGGTTATGGTAAAGACATTGTGAAAGTAGAATCTATATCCAAAGTACAGTAAATGCGAGTTATAGTTGAATGAAGTATCATTTTGGGGAATGTTATCACTAGAAAAGGGTTATCAGTGAACCCCTCAAACACAATAGTAATTGAGGACTATACTATACTAGAAACTGTTAAAATGATTTATAGTTTCCTTAGACTAGCTGGGTATTACCAATGATTTATAAAAAAATAACAATTTTTACACCCATTAACCAAACTAACATAGGAGGGAAATTTTTTTGGACTTACGAAAGTGAAGAGAAATTCCTATAAATGAAAAAGAGGCTTATCATTGCATTAGTCCCCATGCTTCCTTCACATGGGGGACTTTTTGTGGTTTATAATGATGCTTCAAAGAAGGGCTTGGGCTATAACTAATTCAAAATGAACAGGTGACAACCTGCACCTCTAGGAATTTGAAGGTTAATGGATATAAGTATCCAACACTATATATGGAGTTTAATTGTAACAGTCCATGATTTTAAATTACGATTATTCTTAAATAAATTATATTTCATCAATATCTCACATTACACAAAATATTGATCTTAAAAAATTGCTTAAATATAATTATTTAATTGTGATAGTTATCACCGAAACTGTTTCAATGGAGGGAATAAATGATATTAACTAAATTATGAAAATATTTTTTACAAGTTTTTTATCAATTTAATTCATTGGTTAACAATTAATTATAAATTAAAATAAAAACATATTGAACATAAATGATGTCTTTTTATAAAAGAATATATATTTAGGCTCACATTAGATTTTTATAAAAAAATCAAATAAATAACTATTATTGAAAGATAATAATTTAATATATATCTTATATATTAAAACAATTGTTTTTAAATTCAGCATAGATGTTTTATTGATTCAAATAAGAATAAATCTAATTTTAACCATAAAACACTATATTTTTCAAAAAAGAAATTTAGCTTTCTTTTAATGGAATAGATAATTCAAATATAAATTTTGAAACATTTATAAAAAATAAAAAATTAAACTTATTTATTATATAAAGGATTTCAAAATTTTCTTATGGTGAATTTTTGGAATTTTTATGATAAGTTTCATTTTTTTCTAAAATGTAAAAAATAATGCCTTTTATTTTAAAACATAATTTTCAAACAAATAATTTATAATGTTAAAATATATTTCACATTGGTTTTAATGTATAATATATTTAGTGATACATCAATAAATAAAATATAGTTCATTGAAATTAGTTTGACAATTAAATTGAATATAAAAATATTTTAAATGTTTGAACTTTTACACATTAAAACCCCATTTTCCAATTATATCTGTGGGATTAATAATTAATATAATTTCTCCAATTTTATGAATTGAATTTGTTAAAATAGATTCCTTATTTTTAATCATAAGGTTAAAATTATTTTTTGAGATCATTTTCATTTTTAGTCATTAAAAATTTACCATGGTAAATTGCAATATTTACCACGGTATAATTAAAATAATGAAACATGTTATAGATAAATGTTAAATTCGTAAAATTCGAAAAAAATTAAAAATATTTATGGGTTTTTTAGGACTTTATTGACCGTAAATAGTCATTAAAATATTAATTATCTTCATAATTTGGGGAAATTAATTCCACCTCGATGTGGTTGGCTTTAATAATAAACTAATCACAATTTAATCACTTAACCCCCCCCCCCCCCCTCAAGTTTAAATCCCTTCCCTAACCACCACATTTATCATAACAGTCCTTGAATATCTTCTAATATATTACAAATTATCCTCTACCAACTCTACTCATGCCCAAGTGGTACAGATCTCACCCAAAGTCCAATTCCATGGTTTTTAAGGGATCCTTCAAGGAGGTGATATTCAATTGATAATTTTCTCAAAGCACATCTCTTAATTTATTTCCATCTACATTCTCATTGCCTCATTCATCCTTAAAGTAATAATAATTCCATAATGTTTTATATTATATAATTTTATGTATATAATTGAATATCTTATATCCACCCCTTTAATACCTCCTATTATTCAAATAAATGAAAATATTGTTCAAATTATGATTATCAATCATCTCTGTGAATAATGATTTCATTCATTTTAAGTAACCAAATTCAAATGTAATCATGTAAATATTATTGTTTATAAATTATTTCTCAATAAGTATACAATAATGAATTTAATTTTTTTGAAACTAATATATAAAAATAATTTTAAATAAAATGAAACTAGATTGGGATGTTTCGAAGAACATCCAAAAATAAACTAAACCTTTATCATTTAAATTTTTTCAAATAAATCATAGCCATATATGAAATAAAAATTATAAATGGGAAAATTAAAACATATGGTAGTTTATGAATACCATTTAATTTAACTTTTTGTGTTTTATTACCATTTAATAAGAAATTATTCAATTATACACAAATGAACTGGCCACGAAACCTTGAAATGAACACAACCAAAATAATGACAATAATGATATATTATTAATAAAAGGGTGGTAATATATTATAAAAATATAATATAAGGTATTATAAATATGAATGTGTTTCTTTAATAAATTAATAAAATTCATTATCCCATTATATTGGAGGTTAGATAACTCTATACTAAAGGAAAACACGTGGTAAGGGTTTTTTCATCTCACTTTTATTTCTATTAAATACATGCATTATTAAACACTTAATTATTTTGTGTGGTGTATGTATAATAGACTATTATATATCATATCATGAATCTCATTATAATCATGGTAATCAATGTTTCATTTGATGATTTTTAATTTTTTGGGATATACGATTCAGTAGATTAAACATAGGTATGTGATTTCAACTCAATTTTCATTCCATTGAGACATATATGCTGCTATTCACCAATTCACTCAAATTTGGATTATATAATGTCACAATAAAATGAAATATTAGTATTTATTTATTCCTAATGGTATTTTATGTTCCACATTGAATTATTTAATCTAAGTGGATTTGACATGAAAATTACTAATTGATAAAAGTTGTTGAATAATATAATTTTGTTTTGTGATGGTTAACTTTCTCTTGAAAGAATAATTTTATTATAGTCATTTTTTATTAGACATTAAATTAATATAATATATCCATATATTTGTATTATATATATTATTATAGCCAAAATTGTATTCGTATTTTTCATAAAATGTTTACATTGAAATTTATTTGATTAATTTTGAAAATATTGATAAATCAGTATCTTTTATTAGATGTATATATTTAAAGATAAGGCACATTTCTTATTAATTAAATAGATTATTTGATATATGAGGAATGGTTTTTATTAGAATACATGGGTGGGGCCCAGTTATATATATCCCTTTTATGAATCAGTTGTCTCATGGGAAAAATCAATTAAGCTAGGATTAAACGAGTTATTACCAATAAATTAACTATCTTCTGAAATATCTTTATGGTAGTGGTTCACATTCCAAATACATGACATTTGATAAATCATAATTTCTTACATTAATAATTTTTCCATTATTAATCAGAATATTTATACTATGAGAAAATATATTGATGAATTTTACTCTCACATTATTTATTAAATGGAATGTGTTTTTCATTTATTTACCTTGTAACAATTTCGTTTCTTATATATGATAGATTCATTTGAATAATAATGCTTAATAAGCATATAATATCATCTCTTTTTTATGTTTTATTTTTCCCCATGATTCTATGATGATTATTATGATTGATGTGAAGGTTTAATCTAGGAGAATGATGGTGCCCTTAGTGGAATATCTATATTTTTTTGTATTATCAAATGTAATGTAAGGTTCAATTATGTGTCTGGTTTTCTAAAACCACTAAATTATTCCATCCTTTAGGACATGATTCATCATATATTGTTCCAATTTAAAAATGTAACCACTAACTATGGGCTACCAGGGTCGAGGTCTTTACAGGTTTTATTTGATCTTGTTGATTAGAAACATTGTGACCTAGATTTATTTGAATATAGATTAACGAATTATAACTATATAACATACTCTGTGCGTATTCTCAATGAAACAATGTTTATAATTTTGAGATTATTTATACATAAAATTTCCATTTATGTTTTTTTTTCTATAGTGTTGGGATTATATATTTGGTTTCATAATTATATTATTTAATCCCATGTATTCCATTGTTTAAAAATGGAATCCGGAAGGAATATTGTTATCAATACTCATGTACAATGTTGAGATTCCTCTGCTTAGGGAACCAATACATCTGTTATTTGAAGAGTGAAAACTATTGATATTTTAGGTGATATTTATTAGGTGATTATAAATAACAATTCCTTGATGGATCAACATATTCCACAGCACAAATTTCCTATGTTGGATCTTATTATACTATTTAATCACCAATCCTTTAGTGTTACTTCCAATATAATTATAGTTGAGAAATGTATTAAATCATTAGAAAATATATTTTCAGTATTGGAATGTAGTGATATGTATAAGGTCTCGCTTACAGTATATTACCTAAAGATTGAAGCTAGAATATTGTAGTCATTAATCCAACACACTGATGAGGAATTAGAAATATAAATCATGGAATTGAATGATTTTAAGGATTCATTAATTGAAAAATATTTGCATGGTGAGGAACAAATTGAAATGAAGATATTTTTCCTTAGTTAAAATTGAAAGGGAGATGAATGCAATGTAGAGTATGAATATAACATTAAATTTTTAGTTCGGTATACTATGGATTATAGAAGAAATTTAGAGTGAAATATTGACCATTTAATTGAAGGTATTAAGACATGTATTCAAAGGGATATGTTCTCATAGACATTTTCTTGATATGAGGAAATAATTTTATATTATGTCAAGACATAGAATAAATTATCCATGTCTTTTGTATTTTCTATGAAAAAAGAGAAGTAGAGGATGATATAGAAAAATATGGATAATGGGATGAAGAAAAAGAGGATTTTCCCACATGTGATAATTATGGAAAAAAGAATCCTAGGAAGTGCTTAAAGGGATTAAGAGATTGTTATAAGGGTACAGATAAGGGTCTTCAAAAAAATCATGAATAATTAAATATGAAAAAGATAATATTTAGTGATACAAATGTAAGTATATGGGGAACTATCTAAAAAATTTCCCCAAGAGTAAAGAGAATATAACTTAGAAGATGCTAAGGGATCACTGTCGAGCTTAATCTAGTCATCTTGATGAAGTGGCATGATTAATTTTTTCAATTTTTGGGATCCTTGAATAATGTGGTAAGATTAAATTAAATATGAAATCCTAGTTATATTATCTATTGAATTTAAATGGACTTCATTGTATTAATTTTTCATTAATTATTTAAAAGTATTTGATGATCGATACAAGTAACCAAGAGAATCAATTCTGTGGAAGGATGATATTTTGCAAAAAACATGATTTGGGGAAGAAAACATTAATATATGCATGATGTTGAAAAAAATAGATGTTAATTGGATTGTAATTTTGGCTATGAAATTGGTTATTAATTTTATGGGTTATGTTATATTTTTTGGGTCTACCACATATTAGGATTTATAAAATATATTCAACAACCTATGATTTTAGTTATGGAAGCATGCTTGTTTTCATTAAGGTTCTAAAGTTATCTAGGTATTAATATATATTGAATGTGACAATAAGTGTTAAATTATGTTTTCTTGGGAATATAATGTTTATTTTTGTAATATTATTACAATCGTTATATTATTTTTATCGTGGAATTTATTGATTTATTTTGGATGTTTTAGAAGGATAGCTACATGTAGAATAGATTAAGTCAAACCTAGGAGATTTTTCTTAACGGTTAATGTATGATTTATCATACTAGATAGAAACATAAAACCAATTTTGTTTTTAGAAAATATTTACACACTATATAAATTACTTATGGATCTTACAAATTATTATTATTGATTTGTGCTGAAAGAATTCAAATTGAATATCGATTTTCTGGCATATAAGATTAATAGGAAATATATCAAAGCACAACCAAAGGATAATATAATGTTTTTGACCTAGAATGAAATTATTTAAGTTTATTTTTTTTCCATTTTCGTATATGGATAGTAAAATAATGCCTCGACCCTAAGAAAATGATTCTGGAATAAAAACATTATACATTTATTTTTCTTACTATGAAAACAATGGACTTTTTACCAATCATAATATTTAGAGTTTTGTGATGGTTAACATTCTAATAAAAATGTACTCTATCATTCTCCATGAAACCTTGATGGTTATATCTCTCTTCACGGCCTTGGTTTCCACATCTCATAAATGTTATCCAACTAAAAATATTAATTTTATTGTAACCTTTTCATTTCTATTTACCTCTTATTAAGGAGTTCTTTTATTAACCCTATTTACAATGTGGCTTTTCGAAAAAGGTTTTTTCATGTATCAAACTCTGATTTTTGACGTGAAATTTCAAATTAAGTGGAATAAATTTATTAAAGGAGGTAAGAATGTAACACAAAATATTTTAAGATACATCTCTTCTTAAATAAATTTAATTTTATTTAGAGCATACATTATAGATAATAAGGATCTTAAACAAATGATTAAATATTATTATTTAATTGTGATAGTTATCACCTTGCCATTGGAATGATGAGAATAAATGACTTGAACGAAATTAATAAAATATTTTAAATTTATATTTATCAAATTAATTTATTGGTTACCAATTAATTAAAAATGAAAATAATAACCAATTGAATATAAAGGATGTGTTTTAAAAAAATTAAATTCTATGCCCCATAATAGAATTTTATTATAATAAATTAAATTAATCACTATTAGTGAAAGATCTTAATTAAATATATATTTTATATAATAATAATATTAAATTCATTCAGTCAGATTCATAGGCTTATCATAAGAATAAATCCAATTTTATGCGTAAAAAGAAATATATTTCTAAAAAAAATTATATAACCTCTTAATGGGGAACATGTTTTAAATTAAAAATTCAAAATATTTCTAAATTTAATTTTAAAAAATAATCATTATTTTTAAATGTGGATAAAAAAATTATCATATGGTGATTTTATTGTATTATTCTGATAAGTCTTCTTTTATGATAAAAAGCTAAAAATATTGCATTTTAAATGAATATTGACTTTTCATATAAATAATTAATAATGATAAATTATTTTTAAAATTATTTCTAAAGTTCATTTAGAAAAATCATACATTAAAAAATCTAATATAGATCATTATAATCATTTTCATTTTAAAATTGGATATGAAAATGATTCAATGTTTTTAACTTTTACACATTAAAAATTAGTTTTACCATTATGTCTATAGAATTAATATTAAATATAATTTTCCAACTATGTAAATTGGATTTGTTAAAATGGGTTCCTTATTTTAAATAAGAAGGTAAAAATTAATTTTTAAGGTTATTTTCATTTTTAGGTATAAACACGTTACTGTGGTAAAATGAAAGATTTAACGTGGTGTAGGTAAAATAATGATACATGTTAAACTTAATAGTTAAAGGAGTAAAATATATAAAAATTAAAAAATATTAGGGTTTTTGAAATATTTATATACCCTAACCATAATTTGAAACATTAATTGTAATTATTATTTTTTAATTTAATGTCAACTCAATGTGTTTGGCACTTCTTATGAAATAATAATTATTTAATCACTTAATACCACACCTCAAGTATATACACCACCCCTTGACACCAACATTATCCTAAAAATACTTGAAGATACTATAAAATCTATGATAACCTCTCTCCCCATGTCCAAGTGTTTTGGGTTCTCCAAAATACCTATTCTATGGTCTTTAAAGGATCCTTTAAAGTGGTGATATTCAAAAGGTAATTTTCTCAAAGCCCCTCCCTTAATTTCTTTTATTATTATAGTTTCTTATCAACTCACTAATCCATCAAGGAATAATAATTAATTAACCATGTAAATAATTTATTTTTATATTTATAATTTAATATGTTATACCCATCCAATTATTACCCCATTTTATTTCACGAATCATAACTATTGTTAAAATTATCATGGTTAATCATCTCTATGGATAATGATTTCATTAATTTTACATTATATCCTTCATGGATTGTCAAAAAACTATAATTCTAGATAAATTATATTTTAATAAGTATATTATAATTTATTTCATATTCATTAACTAATATATAGATATAATATTGAATAAAAATGATACTAGTTAAGGATGTTTTAAAAAACCACAAAAAATAAACTAAACATTTATCATTAATATTTTATCAAATGAATCATCCTAATGTTTGAAATAAAAATTATAAATGGGACCATTTAAACATATTGAAGTGAATGAATACCATTTCATTTTAATTCTAGATTTTTATTTCAATTTTAAAAGAAATCGAATAATTATACACAAATGAAACGATCAGGAAACCATAAAACTAATGCTCCTAAAACAATGAAAATATTTTAATGTTATTAATACAATAGTGGTAATATGTTATAAAAGTATCATATAAGGTATTATAAATATAAATATTTTTATTTAATGAATTAAGAAAATTCTTTTAACCCTTATACATGATGTTAAATAATGGTACACTAAATGTAAATGTGAGGTAAGAGTTTTATCGTGTCATTTTTATTTTTGTGAGAAATACAACTTATTCACCACTTATTTCTTATGTGTCTTGTATTTATAAATAAATTTATATATCATATAATGAATATAATTATATTTATTGTATTAAATTTTTCATTTTATAATTTTTACTTTTATGGTGCATATAATTCGACTGATTACAAAGTAGTTAGAGATTTCATCTCAATTTACATTCCATTGAGACTTAATTGTTATTATGAGACAAATAAATCATATTTTTAGTATATAAAATCTATTTAAAATTTAATATCATTATTTATTCATTACCCATTATATTTTAGTTTTCACGTTGAATTATTTTATTAAGGGTATTTGATATGAAAATTACCAAGTGATCATAGTTATTGTACAATATAACATTCTTGATTGATTTTTATTTTTCTCTTAAAACATTAAATTGATTATAATAATAGTTCATTTGAAATTATATTTATTTTAAATATCTATATTCTTGTATGGTGGATATGATTATAGCTTAAAATATAATCTATTCATATATATGGTGTTTACATTTAATGTTATTTGATCAATTTTAGAAATATTGAAAAATATGTATTTTTTATTCAATTTGGATATTTCATGATAAGGAATGTTGTTTATTAATTAAATTCATTATAAAATATATGAGGAATTATTTGGACTAGTAGACACAGGTGGGTCTTGGCTATAGATATCCAATCAATGCATTGGTAGTCCCATGGGATGATTCAATTAAGCTATCATTAAAATGGGTTAGTACATGTAGATTAAATCGTCTTGTGGAAGTTCTTCATGGTAGTGGTTCATTTTCCAGATACATGACATCAAATAATATGAATTTACTACATTAATAATTTATACATTATTAACTAGAAAATTTTCACTATGAAGAAATTTAGGGATGCATTTCATTTTTAGTTTGTTGATAAAATGAAATGTGTTTTATGTTATTTACCTTTAAATATTGTTTTTTTTCATTGATTCAGTATTTCCACCATTGTATTAACCCTTACGGACAATTTTAGCTCACCCTTATTTTTTTATTTCCCTAGGTTATGAATAAGATATATTTAATGAGTTTTATAACAAAAATTACTTTTTATATGATTTATTTTCTAATACCAATTTAAAATTTGTTTCATGTATGTTTCTAGTTTTCCCATACAAATAAACTATTAGGTCCTTCGGTATTTGATTTGATGTATCATATCCAATTAATAATGAAAGTCACTAACTCTAGACTACTATGATCAGGGTATTTACATGGATGAAATGATCATTGTCAGGAAAATTTGGTATTATTACCTATTTGGTGAAAAGTTTGAAATATATATGGATTATAACATCCAAAAATATATATTACCATAACGTATAATTTACATTCACTAGTGATCATGGATAAATCTGATAAAGTAAATTGAATAATAAATCCCTTACTTTATAAGGAAGGAAAATGAAGTCGAATATTCACTATGTAAAATGGATACGACATAATTATCATTGATGAAAATTGATCAAGGACTAATATTCATAGACATGAAAAGGATGGACATAAAATTAAAAAGGAAGCAATACCATCATTACTTCATGAAATTTTTGCTGAAACTTCCATTATAGTGAAGATAAATGTTGCTCAAAGAGATTGTGTTGAAATTCATAATATGGTCAGACCTCTAATAAAAGGGAAATCTATAGAGTATAAAATTTACGAAGAATGTGTTATAAGATTTGGTTCATGAAAATGTGTACCCTCAACTACTGTTATAAAAGAGATGTTGAATGTATAACATATCTAGAACTTGTCAATACACACATGGATAATGGATATATATCTAGATATTTGAGAGCACAATTAGTAGGATAACATAAAGGACTTCATAGTATATAAATCAACATTCCTTATATGTCAAAATGTTATGGATGAAAGATAAATGTCCATGAGGATGATGAAACAATTATCTATACCTATATACAAGTTGGAAAACATAACCATGGGAACTGTCTCTAGTCATATAACGAAATAAAAAATAAATAATGTTTTATGAGTAGTGGTGAATCACCTTATTAAGATTACTCAATTAATATCAAAAGAAGAGGAACCATCACTTGACCAAATTTATAAAATATACATCAGAAAAAGGGTGAGGCTCCATAGAACCCTATTATCTGTTGTATTTGATTGATATATGAGATTTACCTCTATGTTCTTGAAAACTCTCCAACATGATATAAACAATGAGATGAACTTCAATATTCCATATTACACTCAAAATGAAGGCCATTCTAAGTTGATTATACAAACACTTAAATACATATTGAGATCATACATGATGGACTTAAAAAGAGGACATGATCAACATTCTTCTTTTGGTTTACCTCCCATACAAGATTACTTTACACAGAGGCATCCAAATAGATCCATATGAATGCATCTATCAGAATAAATATTGAAATCCAATAATTTAGAATGATTTTGTTGAACACAATATACTGGGATTTGAAATTTTTGAGGAATTGGTAGAAAATTTCAAGACTAGTCAAATATGTATCATAGATATTTAGAGTTAGAATTAGTGCATTGTTGACAAGTGTTGATGGGTCCTAAAATTTGAGGTTAGAGATAATGTGTTTCTATACATATATGCATGGAAGAGAGCCATAATATTTGGTATGAAGGGTTAACTATATTATAGGTATATCATCCCCTTTGATACTGTGAATCACATTGGAACTGTGACTTATCAACTATGACTCCTACCAAAACTATCCCATATAAATGATTTCATCCACATTTCTCTCTTAAGAAAATACATACCATATCCCTCATAGGTATAGAATATAGAGGAATTAGATCTATAAAATGATCTCTCTTATATGGAGAACCCATGAATATCATAATCTATATAAATAATGTTTTAACCAACAATATACCTCGCATATTTAATGTACTTTGGTGAAACTATAAATACAAGGAGGAAACATGGGAACCGGAGGATGACATGATGCAAAATTAGCCAAACCTATTTACACCATAACATGTAATATGATATTTATAGGGTGAAATTTCATAATGGGGGAGTAATGTAACCCTTTATGTCTTTAAAAATTATATCATGTTCGATATCATATAAAACACGCACCATCGTGTCTATATGAATCACAAAATATTATTATTTTAATATAATCATTATAACCTATATGTTAAATTTGTTGGCCTGAAAAGGAATAACTTCATTATGAAATATATAAATATTTCCTACTCAATATAAATGTATTGAAAAATTCTGAGTAAATAATCACTCAATTTTTAATAAAGTAATTTAATTCATAAAAAATATGTTTTCTTCAAAAATGGAATTTATTGATATTTGTGAAAAAATATCACAATTAATTTTTGGAAAATTAATTGTTTTTTAGGAAAAATATAACTTTTTAAAATTAGAATATCAATATTATCTTACGGGGAAATGTTTATATTTTTATAAAATGTTTTATTTCTTAATAAATTGTGATAAATAATGATTTTTATTGAAAATTGTACTTTCTTTTCATGTATTTACAAATTTAAATTGAATTTAAGATCAGTTTTAAAAATTAATTAGTTCATTTTACTAAAAAAATACAATTATTGATTTTAGAATGAATTTTATAGTAATATATTGTATAAAACTATTTTATAATTAATAATCATTTCAAAAAAATTATTTTTCATTTCCTTTTTCTGTTCAATATTAAATTAGTTTCATACACTTATTAAGATTTAATAATAAAAATTAGATTATATATTTTTAATTAGGATCTCTAAATTTAGTTACTACGTCCCTTTAATTTTTTATCATTTGCAATAATAAATATATTAAATAATTTTCATCACGGTAATGATAAATCATGTAATTAAGGTTAGGAAAAAATTTAAAAGTTCTAGGAAATGAGACTAAAAATGAATTTATTTGATTTTATTAAGGTTGTTTTTTCATTTTAATTCATGTTTAAAAAATATTTAAACTTGATTTCATATTTCATTTATTTTGACCATTATATTAATTTATTTAATGAAAAATCAAATATGTCATTCTCTTTGTTTTATTATCTATATATTTTCAATATATGAATAAAATGATGCTATGTTCATTTATAAATAGGTTATGTGGAATAGAAACAATTTTTTAATATAATGATAAGTTATTTCTATTTTTTAGTGATGAAATAATCACCTTATATTTTTACGCAACATCGATACAATATTTATTAAATTAATGGATGAATAAAATATTTGAATTTTTTAAAAAAATATATATATTATAATTTGAATTAATTATTTTGAAACATTATATTTTTTAGAATAATATAGCATTTCAATTATATTTTAATGTAATATGTGTTAATTTTTTTTACATACATGTTTTTTTCAAAGTCAAATGAAATGAATAGTTTAAAAAGTATCATTAATGATTTTTAATGTTAAACAATACTTTGTTACATGATTTAATTATTCTAAAAATTATGTATTTCTCAATGTTATTAATATATCGTTTAATATATCAACAATGGCCCATTTATGGTCCATATTTACTTTTTTAGTAACTATCATGAACTTTGATCATTAAAAACCACAAAATCACTCTAATTTTAAAAAATGGTTAAGATACGTTAAAACTAAGTGATAAGAGAAACAAAATTATCTAAACATTCCCAAATTTTATTGGATTTTATTATTTAGACCCATATTCATCGTATATTCTAATAATTTAATTTTCGCCCTTTAACATTAAAAGTAATTTATATTAATTTAATAATTTCTGTAATTCCATGTGTACCCCTCGCCTAACTTTTAAAATACCACCTCATATCCTCTTTTCTAAACACATATAAAGCATTTTTTCAAACCATCTAATCCCTACCCATATCACTTCTAAAAAATCTGCAAACATTCTATAGGTCCTTGGATAGACATAATATCATCCTTAGTGTGTTTAAGGTGTATATAAAGGAATGTTCTCTAAAGAATAGGTACAATAATTAATTGAATGTATTAATTTCTTTCTTATAATAACATATGAAAATAATATTGAAAACATACGAAATAATAAAAAAAATATATTACATAATCTTAGATGTAATGATTTTTATATAATCACTTACATCAATCTTCTCTTATATAATATGGGAAACATAATCATTATTTTTTTGTATGACGTACTACCACCTCATGAACAAATGCAATTTTTTTGTCACCGTATCTCACTTGTGGTTATAATGACGTAATAAATTTATATGTTAATTTTTATATTATTATTATAGAAATATGAATTATTTTTTACTACTCATTCATTCAATCCATTATAAATTGAAACATCATACATGTGTTCATACAACCTATTGTGTCCATGAACGGTGTGATTATATATATATATATATATATATATATTCATTTTTGGATTAATATAAATATATATAAATAAACTTTTTGATATTAAAATAATTTTTAAAAATATTGATATAATAGATCCATGATAAATTTACAAATATGGAGACTTTTTGACCAAAACATTAATGAGAAACAAAATATTTATCACTGAGAATAGTATTTTTAAAAAATAAATGTCAAAAAATGAGTGGTATGATGTTCTAAAAAAATATATGGTATTATATATATTATTATTGTTTGTTAATAAATTTATAATAATTAAATAAATATTATAATGGAGTTTCAAACATGTATGATGAAATACAAGACTAAAGGTAAATGATCTCTCTAACCCACTCTTTTTTCATGTTAAGACCATTCTATCCCAAACACTCTTTCGCTCCCTCTTTAATGTACTAGAATTCATTTAAATTTGTTATATATTTCTCCCACATATATACTTAGCATTTTTTATCTTCCTTTAATGGTGTAATAAATTCCATATGTTCATTTCTCAAATTCATTTTTAAAAAAATATCCTTTGATTATGATATGAAGAAGGATTATGAAACCATTAATTTACATGGGTAATTGTTATGTTTATTCCTTATTGTTTGTTTATTTTTTTAGAAAAATATGATTTTATATGTTATGATGTGTGAACTAATAGTTTTTAAAATCTATTAACCCTCTTTGTAATTTTTTAATCTCATAACTACTATAATAAAGAAAAAAACCATGGTTTTATCTCAATGAGACTACATATAAGGAGCTTCATATCATTTTTTTATTATTGTTATGTAAATATATTATTTATAAGTGGGTTTATAAATTTGGAATTGAACCCATCCTAATTATCTAAACTATGAGAACATGTAAAAAATATGACACGAAGCATCAAAATGAAATTTTAGGGAAGTCAGAAAAGAATCGAAAGACTTTCCAAATGGATAAACTAGTTCATCCATTCTTCATTACATAAAATGGAATAACTCTATAATTCTCTCAACAAGTAGCCTAAAATCTAAAAACCATGTGTCTCTTTATGTTTTATAATTGAATGTCTCCATCTAAGGTATCATTTTTAGAATTATTTTCTTAATATTTATATAATGTTTTTAGCCATCACCAAAAACATTGACAGAGTCGAAAGACTATTCTCATAATTTAAGATAGTGAATTATGAATCTATAACAATAAGAAAAAAATAAAACGAAATCCAAACTATACTGACTGAAAATACCATGTCTAATGAAAAACACACTCTGATTAGTTTTATGTATTAAAAAGAAAGGAAGATAAAATGAAACAAAACAACAGAAGCACAATTATCAAAAAAACAATGAAAATATAATAATTGAAAATCTAGAAAAAATTATAGTTTGATAGAAAATATTAAATCTAGGAAGGAATTCACTAGAAAAAATCACAAGGTACATGATTAAAAAAACTAGCTGATCTTTTCCACAGAATTTGATCGGGGTTCAAATTTCATCTCCATGCGTGGAACCAGATCTTTTTTGATATCACAGACAGATCTTCCAGCTCCACTCTCCACCACTCCACTCTGAGGACATAAAAATGGTGTTCTTATGGATATCTATTTTCCTTCTAGAAATATTCATATCTAATTAGTCTAAAATATATTTAGTGTCTTTAGTCGCATCTTATTTATTCACCCTAAATATCCCCAAGAAAACCACACCCTTCGTTGATGACTGTAAAATGAGTGAATGTATTTTTTTGGTCTTCTATCTCTATCTAATTAATTATAAAAAAAAGTCATCCAACTCCATAAGAACCCAAAAAACTAAATTCCACCAGATTAATCATTATATTCCAATCCATAAATTATTATTATCGTTTAATTCTACGTGGAACAACCATCTTGTTCACTGACTTCCAGTTGGTCAACTTCCAAAAACAACCCCTTCTTCAATAAAATACGTCTATGTTATAGAAATCTCCAAGATCATATTTGGTTTCATCCATAACATAAAAATAGAAAATAAGCATGAACAACCCATCTCAAATGAACAATCCATATAAAAAAATCATGAATCCAAGATGAAAGATTCATTTAGCCATAAATTTAATCTTCTCACTTCTTAGAAACCTGGAATCAGTGCAAAAAAATCCTAATCAACAATAAACATATGTAATAACATGATCCAGTTGAAACAATTCCTCGAGTAATTGTTTTTCACATTATTATATCAACACATTTTTAGTATTTGAATTTGGTGAAATAACACACACAAGAATTAATCAATGATTGAAAAATATTCTTCTTATCCACCCAAATCTAAATTAGCTTCGATAGTGCATCAAATATTATCTGGTGAATTTATATGGCTTGGAAAAAATTTCACAAAATTTATTATTACTTCACAAAATATCAATCCATCATAGATGAATCCATGGTTAATGAGAAAAAAATTCTTTTAGTGAAGCTCAAAACCAGTCTTATTCTTCTCATACCCCAGTTCACAGTAGTAGTGATGGATTTTGAGGGCGGGTCAGCATCCTCTCCATGAAATTGGTCACAAAGAATATTTAACTATAATCGATTCATATCCATCCTTCAAAATACATATGACATTAGATTTGGGTAGGATTAATCCTTGACTTTAACCTAATGAGTTCACGTAAATTATTCAACTACTATGTGAGAATTGAATACAGAAACATATGTAAAACATAGCCTCCGCCATCAGATCTCAATGGTTTCCACCCCTATCTCCTTTCCCATAACAATCTTAATCCAAGGGAAATATCAACATTGGATTAGCTTTAGTCTTTCTCAAATCATAACACCCATCATCGACATCTCAAATATGGGAATATTCATCCATAGTAGTGGCCTCATCACTCAGATTTTCACTTGGAAACATTGGACATAACATTATATTCTTTAAAAATATGATTCTCCATCTAGATCTTAGTGGTGGGGGAAATCAGCATTTTAAATGGTGACATTCTTGACTTTCATAGTGGTGGAAGAGTTAGATCTAACAGAGGTGGTGAAAATGGAAAAAGTAATGGTGATAATGGTAGCTTCGTTGAGATCAGGATCGTTAATAGGGAAGTGGACTCAGTGATTCATTGTCCAAGATCTCAATGGTAGCTAAAAGTGGTGGAATACCTTAAATGGTTAAAATCTTCCATATGATTCTTAGGTTTTTGGTTTTCTAAAATTACATGTATAAATAATGATTATTCTATTTCACTTATGGCTGATACGATTTCTCTTACATAGAAAAAATAGAGAATGAAAACATATCTTACGCAATCAATTTTCAAATTTCTATAATTTTCTTATCTATTTGTAATGTTATTTCACATCGACCCACTAAAATTTCTCAACATAAATTCTCTTATTACAACATTAATTTTTTTTCCATTAACAACACCTAGAAATTATCTTCAGCAAATGAAATTATCAATAAAACAAATGAAAAAATTAAAAATAAACAAAGAAACAAGATAATTTAATATTATAATCCAGATAAGAGATAAAGTTTTACAGTTTTTAGACAAAAATAAGTAATTCAAAATTAAATGAAAATAAATCATCCTTTGTTAATTATATATTAATGAAAACAAATATTTAGGTTAAAATTAAAACAAAACTAATTATTTTTCTTTGTAACATCCTATTTCTATCTTTAGGTATTTTTAATCCCCTCTTTTTACCATGATTTGGATAGGCTTTATTGGGGGTTATTTCAGGTTGAAATTTTAAGAGTTATGAAAATTCCGTTCTTGTGCATAGTTGGTGCACGGGTTTCCCAAACCATGTGCCCTCTTGGAGAATGTAGTGCAACACAAGGAAGTGGATTTTTTCATGGTTGGTTCACATTTAGTCATGTTGTGTTCTCTTTTATGAGAAACCATGTTTTCTATATATAATAGGCACACGATTAGTCTATGTGGTTTTTCATACTATGCGTCTATTCCCACAAAACCAGGCGTACATCTTTTAATTAATCCAAAAATTGTTAAAAATTCTAGAACCCACCTTTTTAAACCCCTATCAAAATCATCTGATCCCAAAATGATTTTAGTAGGTTGGCAGCTCCAAAGAACAGTTTTTGATCATCCAAACCACATCTAAGGAGGATCAATTCTAGGCAATCCTTTTTAGCTCTCTTCTTGATTTGGTTTCTTGATTAATTCTCTATCTACCACTCTCTCCTCCTTTCTCTTTAGGGTTTTATATTCCTTCATGTGTTTTTGGGTGATTTATTACCTAATATTTTGGATCTAAACCTAGGTTTGATTCTTATTTCCTAAATTCTATTATCCTCATTATTCGTCACTAAATCCGAATTGGGGTTTGGTGTTACATTATCTGTTGATCTCGAGGTAGGTGGTTCTCTTTTGATGATCAATTTTTATTAACCCTGAATTTCTTAATTTAAATTCAATTGATGATTTAAATTCAATTTCAATTATAAATTAAATTAATCTAAATTATTTAATTTAAAACTCAATTCAATTGAATTGACTTTTTTGGAGATTGGTTGTGGCATGAAATTTATAAAACACCTAATTCCATTGAATTGGGGTGTGTCTATTGAAATTGGTGAAATTTAAATTGTTTAATTTAAATTCTGGATTCGATGGAAATGGTATCATTTAAAAAATTTAATTTAATTGTCGAAATGTATTTTATGGAAATTTTTTAAAACTCATAATTCCATTGAATTGAGGGTTTATTATAAAATTAATTGAATTGGGTGAAAAATAAATTGTTGAATTTAATTGTGAATTTGAATTGTGAAATTAAAATTTGAATTTATTTCAAATTATTATTTTGGAAAAATGGATTAAATTATTTTTATTTAAAACAAAATGGTTTTATTGTGGAAATGGAATTTGATTTTATAAAACCCATTTTATGATTTTTAAAAGGGAAATTGGAATATTTGAAATAGATAAAAATGATTAACTATATTTTGAATAGGATTAAAATAAAATTCTCATCATTTTTGTGTATTAGAGTACATAAAATAATTTGGTAGTTATGAGGTATTTTGATAACACTATATTATTTTAAAACATTCCAAAACATAAAATCAATACATCACATATCTTGGGTGATAGTGACGAGTCCTCTTTGACCTGAGCTCAATGGAATGTATGTACATATTTTTGTGTCATGTTGAGGGTGAGGAGTCCTGTATCCTAGAACTATCATAAACATTAGGAATATGACCATGTGGCTCCCTTGTTTGTATCTAAAATGAATATATTCCATTTTTGTAAACATTTATTAATGCCTTGTGAATTTCTATAAACTGTTTTATATAAAAATATATTTACTAAATTTTTAGACACGTTCCATCAATTAAAATTTGATTCTTTTATTTAAAATAATTTACATCATTTTAAATGACAACCATTAATTAATTTAATTATTCTTTTGATATTCGAAACCTGTTTGTTTTAAATTGAATGATGTCATTAGATAATTAATTATTCGAATATATTATGGAATCCATGGTGAGACCCTACTATGATTTTAGCTCACACCCAACCTATGACTTTGTGTGTTTTTTGATTATATCCTTCTATGTTGAGCATGGGTAAATCACCACTTAGTAGTGGATTAAGCTATTAATCTATGGACATGGAGCGTGGCATCCATTGGGAAATGGACACATTATATTCCTATTTTTGGGGTAGTTTTATATAGTAATTTAGATTGTTTACACATGTTCGACTTCTGATACACATCTCTCAGTGGATTTTATTTTGTATGTATACTATCTTGCTATCTTTTTTCAGCAATGGTAGTGGAAAATTCATTCTCATTTCCATTCTGTATGATTTTGGGTGATAGTTGTCGACCTGTGAGGATCGACAATTCCCTATAGACTTTGTTAGGATCTGATTGGTTATAAGTTTACCAGTGTACATGGTCTTGTTCATGACTAAATGGTATCATAACTCCATGTTGGGATTTTTTCTTGAAGCCTGTATGCATTCTGAAAAATTATCAGGACTTATGAGGTAATTGTTATTGAGTTTCTAGCTAGATCACCCAATAATGAACCTTATGTCACCGGTAGTGGTTAAGGAAATATGTCTTGAGGATTATTTTTTGTCTTTTACCTGCTTTTGATTTTGATAGATTGAAATCCAAATCTTTCTTTTCCATCCATTGGAATGTGAGTGTTATGATGATGTCTTATTTTTTTTATAATGATTTTTTCTAGAATCATGCCACCAATAAGACATGTGAATTGGGTCCAAGAGGATTCTTCTACTAATATTCAGTGACCAAATACTCTCATAGACACATGTCAAGTTGAGGTGATTTTGTACATTTTCTACGCTTTGGGATAGGTACCACCTCCGACTTCCATTCAAGATTCATCTATAGAACCTCAAAAGGGAAATTATCAAAATTTATTCCCAATATTTTCATCAATAAAATATATCATCATTCAAAGTCTCAAATATTCATCAATAGGATGAGGAATGCCTAGCAGAATGGAGTATTTTTTTTGGGTTCTTGGACACACCCAGAAAAATAAAAGTAAAGAGTTACACATTCACACTCGAAGGACCTAGAATGAGATGGTGGGAATTGATGGTGAAGGTGAAGAAGCATGGGGTATTATAGTGGAAAAAACTCAATGTTATTTTCGGTAATGAGTTCTATCTAATGTATATGTTGATAACCAAGGCCATCGAGTTTTTCAAACTCAAGAAAGATGACAAGATTGTGGTATAGTATGAAATTTTTTTTCCAATCCTATGGAGTTTTTACATGAGATAGTATCAAATGAAAATATAATGTATTGATGGTTCAAGTTGGGACTTTGATAGGATATTCATTCTAAGGATTTATTGCGGAAACGACCTTCTTATACTGATGTATTGGATATATTTATGATGGTCATGATGGACTTGGCTGGAAAGTGAGGGTTATAAAAAATTTCCTCCACTCTTAATGGAAATGTGCCTTCATTTAATGTAAAGTCTATGTGTGATGATTATCATGGTATTTCTCGGTAGTTGGGACATTTGAGAACTCATGCAATTCCTGAAATATGAGCTTTGATTTTCTACTAGTATGGAATTCTAGGGAAATCAAAGAGGGGTTTCATTGAGTCACCCAAGATATGTGATTCTTGTGGACACTCTAGTCAATTAAATAAATTCTTTCATGTTTATTACACTCCTCATAGTGGCACAGGAAAACTGACACCTTCTAAAATTGCGGCCCAATAAAATGTTTTACATGAAATAGGGTTCTAGAAAAACAAAAATACAAAATGAAGCTTATTCATGTAGTGTAATAGTGTCCAGAGGAATCAGATATGGGTCTAGTAACCATTAGAGGTTTAATAACGATAAATTCATCATTAGTTACTACACTATTTGATACTGGTTCATCTCATTCACTTATTTCAACCCATATTAGTAACCTGATTAATATTTCTATTGAGATTTTATGTTATTTAATGGATATTACAATAATCCTTGGAATTAATAGATATCAGGGTCTCTATAGTCCCTCTTGATTCTTCTCTTTATCAAATGTTGAGCTTTCTTGGAGTTTTTTGGTTCTCAACAAAAAACCCCATGAATAAATTCTCATGAAGGATTGGCTCATTGATAATAAATAAAATATTGTTTGTTACCTTCAATGATTCTCCATTACTACACCCAATGGTGTGTGCAATGTCTTTCAAGTAGAATGGGACTTGAGGTCAAGCAGAGTAAGACCTTTTTATCTAGAATTGGGGAAAGTGATATTTGTGTTATCTTTTTATCTCGAGTGAGAATCTTTGAGTGGCGATCTCCCTCTATTTTTCATCAAGTTTCCTAATGTATTCTGTTTCCAACTTCTCTTGTTGTCCATCAGTATGTGAGGTATATTTTTCTATTGATTTAATGTCGGGTACCCAAAAGGATTATATTCCCTCCTACTACAGGTCACCAACTGAAATGAAAGAGCTAAAGTCGTAGTTAAATGATCTTATTGAGAAAGTCTTTATACACCTGAGTGTGTCACCTTGGGTGGTGTTGGTTCTATTTTCTATGATGATGATGGTTCACTCTACCTTTTCATTTATTACCGAAGATCAATCAATTTATGGTAGTGTAAAAGTATGTTTTTCCACAAACGGATGTTTTATTTGATAATTTGAAAGGGTCGAAGTTGTTGTCAAATATCAACCTTTGATTTGGTTTCCATCAGTTAAGGATACAATAATATGAAATTTAGAAAATATACTTTTGAAGTAGGCATGACCATTTTGATTACCTTGTCATTCCCTCTGGTTTAACCAATGAACAAGTATTTATCATGGTTTTAATGAACATGATATTCCATAAAATTCATGATCCCTTCCTGGTGGTCATTATGGATGAAATTCTCCTTAACCCTATGTCTAATAAGGATTATGAACATAATCTATGTTTTTTGAGAAATCACAAACATTATTCCAATCTTTCAAAGTGTGATTTATGGATCTGGGTTGTGATGTTTGTGGGGAACGGGGTATCAGAACATGGTATTTCAATTGATCCTGAAAAGGTGAAATATTTTTTGACATGGGAACAAAAAAAATGTTTTTGAGATTTATATATCCTTGGATTTTGTTGGGTATTATCATCGGTTTGTAAAATAACTCTCAATGTTGGATTCTCAAATGACTGTACTAACATAGAAGGGAGTATTGTTTTTTATGATGAATATTTTCAATATTCTTTTTTTGAGATGAAACGAAATTTGACTAATTCTTCGGTATTGACTATTATAGAGGATGGGTAGGGCTATGTGATCTTCTGTGATTCATCGAGTTTAAGTTTCGGCTGTATTCTAATACAGGGTGATCATGTTGTTGCGTATAAATCTCGTCATATTTGGAAACATGAAACGAATTATGCAAACCATGACCTTGAACTTGCAGTTTTGATGCATGCTCTTATGATTTTGAAATATTACCTTCCACGTAGAAAGTTTTATCATGTTTTCTGATGGAAAGAGCTTGAGTAATATCTTATATTATTTTTTTTATCTCTGCCAGAGGTGTTGGGTGGAATGCCTACAATATTTCCAATTTGACATCACAAATACCCTAGAGAAATTGAATATTGTTCTAGATTCATTTAGTGGGTAACTTTTGACCCAGGTTGTGAAAGAATATTAAAAAGAGTGGAATTTGATGGATCTATTTTCATAGTTGCATAATGGAGTCAAGGAACGAGGATATGAGGTTTCATTGGCCATTTTTCAATAGTCATCTGATCTTATTGAGATATTTCTTTAGGAAAAACATATTTATGATCAGTTATATAGTACCAGAGACTCTTTTTATGGTAGAGAGAATATGGATGATTGTTTGTTCTCCAAAATGGAATTCTATGCTATTAGAATTGTTTTTGATGTGTAGTTATTGGTAATGAAATATGTGATGGTGGATTTCCATAGGTCTAAATGGGTAGTTCACCTTAGAACAATCAATATATTCGATTAAATGTTGCGACAGTTGAAGTGGTCAAGAATGAGATAAGGAATTACTGAGTTAGTTTTTAATTGGAATATGTTCCAACAAGTCAAGGGCAAGCACCATAAACCTTCGATTCCCCTTCAACCACTTCTAATACCTACATGAAAGTGGGATGAACTCTCTATGGAGTTCATGATTGGGTTTCCATGTACCTAAAGAGACAATAATGTTTTATGGGTTGTAATCGATCTGTGGACTATGCCAGAATACTTCATACCCATTCTCTATTCAACAAAAGATGAGGAGTTGGTAAATATCCACATGAAAGAGATTGTTTGTTTTCATAGAGTTCATTCTTCTATAGTTTCCAATAGGGATCCTAGGTTCACTAATTATTTTTGGATAAGACTTTAAGATGAACTAGGATCTATAGTCTATTTGAGTATGACATACCATCTGTGGTCAGATGGCTAGATAGAAAGAGCTATATAAATTCTGGAGGATATGCATTTTTCTTGTGTTATCAACATTAGTGGGGGTTTGTATGATCACATGGTACTGTTTTGAGATGTATTATAATAATATTTACCTATCCATTATTATAATTTATCCTTATGAGGACATTAATATTTGACCTTCTAATTCTCCATTGTGTTGGTTTGATATTGATGAAAGTCACATGGTTGCAGCAAGCCTGGTTCAAAAGATGACATCAATGTTTCAATTGATTTGTAAGATAATGTTTATGGAACAAAGATAGTACAAGTATTATGTTGATCAACATAGAAAACCATTGGAAATATCAGTTGTTGGCCAAGTGTTCCTGAATCTTTTACCTATGTTAGTTCATAGATGACATGGGAGGAAAGGGAAACTTGCTCCTCATTTTTTGTGATCTTTTGAGGTTGTTGAGCATGTGGTAAAAGTTTATTTCTATTTAGTAATTCAACCAAAACTAATGTTGATAAACAAAATGATCAAGGAATCTTAGCTATGAATGTATCTATCTGAACCATCTCATGTACTGAGCTAGCATGATATTAAAGTTGAACCTGATTGATTCGTCACAAAATGACCAGTCAGCATAGTTGAATTTGAAACCAAAGAACCTCATGGGATGAATATGCCTTTGGTTTGATTAATATGGTAGCAAAGTTCTAATAATCAGGAGACTTGAGAGAGGGATGCACTAATGAGGGAGAATTTTCCTCATATATTATACATTTTAGATTCTTCTTATCGGTAAGGTTTCATTCCCCATTATCTATCTCACTTTATCTCCTCCATTCTTCATAGGGTTTTATGGATTTATGTGAGTTGTTGGATGATCGAATACTCATTGTTTTGGATCTAAAACTAGGTTTTATTATTATTTCACAACTCCTTTATAAAAAACTATGGATTAGGGTTCATTTTTATGAGATCTATTTATCCGGAGGTAGCTAGTTCTATTACATTGCCTAAATTATTTTAACAATAAATTTCCTGATTTAAATTCAACTTCAGAATTTAATTCAATTGCTATTTTAATGAATATTTCATTTTATTATTTTATTAAAACCAAATTCCATTTAATTGGGTTTATATTATAAATTGGTTTTGATGTGAAATTGGTAAAACACCTAATTACATTGAATCGGGGTGTGTTTTTTAAAATTTGTCAATTTTAAATTGTGGATTTGACTGAAATTGTTGAAATAAAATTGTTGAATTTAATTTTTGAAATCGATTGGACGGAAAATTTTCCCAATTCCATTCAATTATGGATTTATTATAAAATTGATTGAATTTTATGAAAATTAAATTTCCAAAATTAAATATGAAAGAGAATAGTGAAATTGAATTTCAAATAGATTTCAAATTCCTATATTATGAAAATGGATTAATTTTTTTTGATTCAAAACCTAGTGGTTTTATTTTAAAAATGCATTTTTTTAACAAAAACATAGGTTATTTTTTTAAAAGGAAAATTGGGATATTTTAAATGATTAATGGGATTAATTGTATTTTGAAATGTTTTATAATAAATCACCCATCATTGTTGTGTATTAGAGCATATGAAATCCTTAATTAGTTAGTGAGTAATTTGGATAGTACTCAATGCTTTTACAACAATCCAAAATATAAATACAACCTGTCACATCCATTTGGTGTTAGTGACAAGTCTTATTTTACCTGATCTCAAAGGGATGTATGTACATATTATTATGTCGCCTTTAGTCTGTGGAGTCCTATAGCCTAGAACTGTAATTGATTTTATGAATATGACCATGTGGCTTGTTTGTGTGTATTTGAAATTAATATATTCCAATATTTTAATCTATTTTACATGCCCTGTGAATTTATATAATGTTTTTTATATAAAATGTTTTTTTAATCTATTATTTTGAAATTTTCAATCAATTTAAATGTGATTATTTTGTTTAAAAGTATTTCCATCATATTAAATGTAAATCACAAATTATTTTAATTATGAATTTTAAATTCTAATCCTATTTGTTTTAAATTGAAACTGTCTTTGGTTAATTAAATGTGGTCTTCTGTTTTGGATTCCTTAGTAATACCTTACTATTATTTTAGGTCACACCCTACATGTACATTTAGGTGTTTTTAGAAAATATCCTTCCAGGTTCGAGTAGGGGTAAAGCACTACTTGGAGGTGGTTATAGATGTCGATGGATGGACATGGAGAGTTGCATCTGTTTGGGACTTGGAAAATTTGTCTTCCTATTTTTGGGTTCTTTTCTATAGTATTATGGCTTGTTTACAGTAGTTTTATTTATGATAAACATCTCTAGATGGAGTTTATTTTGTATTCATACAATCTTGTCATCTTATTTTCACAATTCTAGTGAAAAAATCCATCCGACTTCTATTTTTTATAATGTCATGTGCTAGTCATTGATCCATGGGGATCAGGAATTCCCTTCCGGCTATCTCAGGATCAGATAAGTTATTAGGTTATTGTGGTACCCAGGCCGGTTCAAGACATATGAAAGAAAAAAATATTGTAAAAAAATTAAATTAAATTATTAACTAATAAATTAAATAACTAGATAAATAATTTATAAAATTTATTTAAGAAAATAATTGGATTACACTGCTTCAAATTATTAATTTAATTAATAATGTTAAATTTGATGCCAAACAATAATTAATTAAATAATTATAAAAAATAATGGTAAATATTAATTGAATTAGCAGAACATATGATTAAAAAATGAAATTGAAATAATGGTTTAAAAACAACATCAAAATAAAATAATAAATTCAATGTTAAAGAAAATTATTATAAAAATACAAATAAACAATAATTAAAAGTAAAATAATTATTTTAATAGTTATATTATTCTAACATCAAATTATCAAAAATGTAAATTAATTATATAAAAAATTATATTAAATACTAATAAAAAATTAATTAAAAGAAGTTATGTGGAAAAAATGTATCAAAATACAGCCACATCAATTCCCCCATAGTATGGTTTTTATTGTATCAAGCAGATAATAAGACAAATCCTGTGGAATAAAATAGATCTTATGTTTGAAATTTTGGGTTTCCATGAAAAATATTTTTTAAAAAATATTACCCCCTTGGATTTTTAACAAAAAATGGAAATTTTAACTTCAAAAAGTTATATTTTCTTTATGTGAGAAAATGATTCCTATTTTACAAAAAAATTTCATCCTAAAAATTCAAAATTAGATTAAACTATTTTTAATTTTCATTCAAATAAAGGTAAAAATTTATCTTTATCTCTTGGATACCCAACTCACATAAATTATAAATCAAATAAATTAGACACTCTTTCTGTATTAGTGAACATAATAAATTAACGAAAGAATCAATAACTCATATTACAGCTTAAAAAATAAAATAAAAATTTCATCCCAGAATAGGATTTTCATTTCATTATTCATTTGAATGAATATATTATTATTTTGAACCCAAATTAATAGATTCAGTGGAAAAACATAACTGTAAAACATTCTCACAATTCATCTCTAGTGTCAGTTGAACTTCAATAGTTTAGTGAAAAATTAATTACACAATTATATCTAATGAGTATTAATGAATTAACCTCCTTCACGTGCCTACACATCATACAATGATAATAAAAATATAAAACCATTGAAAATATTTCCTTGAAACTTGAGAAACAATTTATTATAAAATAATTACAAGGATTTGATGGGTTCATATTGTGGTGTACTTTACCACATTAAAATACAATCTCCCCACAATAATGTTCAACATTTCCCTCAATTTTGAACACAGCTTGGAGAAAACATGTTTCTTAAATTTTAAGAGTTCAATAATGATTTTCAATACAGTAGATGAAAATCATGTTCAAAGGGTTACATGAAACTTTAAAGAAATATTTCCACACAATAAAAATAAAAAAATTATTTAACATCATGAACGTAGTTTATTTAATAGTTACCAATTCAAAAATTCTGCACAAAAATAAATTTTTTAAATTAGTGAATTTTCAAGAAAGATGCAAAAATCATTTAAGAATAGTAAGGAAAGTTTGAACACTTATACCCATGAAAAATGGATATATTTAATGGGAAAACCAAAATTTTTAAGAAACAAATTGTGCATGAAAAAATTCCTTCTAGATTACATCTTTCTTAATAATTAAAAATCAAATTAGAAGCAACAAATATATTTTAAATGCATGAAAAAGTTAGATGAATTTTTAAAAGAAAAACACCCCAAATGAGAATCTTTATTTTCCATTCCATATATTTAAATACACCTCATATTTTCTTTGACAAAGGTACTCTGGTAAACTTAAATGCTATTGAGAATGAAATCATATTATCATTAGAAATAAAAAAGAATCAAATTATGAAAAATACAACTAGGTTTTAAGAAGTGAGGGTGTTAATAAATATTTTTATCAACTTGTAGTTTTTTAGATTATTTAATTTATAAAGTATCTACTCTAGATGGTTGAGAGAGTCCCCTAGTAGAATCCACTAGTGAAAAATCAAACTATTCTTTTAGATAGCTTTATAAATATATGTATATAATTTATATAAACTTTTTTTATATAATAAAAACTCACTTGTTAATGAATATTAAAAAAATTTGAAAACAAAAACTATAAGTAAATGGAAAAAGGAAATGAAATCATGGGATAAACCTACTAATAGGTGTTGTAGTTTATGTTAACCACAACTAGAAAAAATATAATTCATCCCCAATCCATCGATGTGTGGGGACTATATGGTAAGAAGAACCACATCATCTCTTTCCCGAATTCTGTCAAATATATTTATTTCTTATGGACAACTAATAAAAACAGTTATGCTTCCCTTTCCACCATATTTTGGTAAAAAATCATAGTCGTGGATTGAATAAAAAATGATCCCTTTTATTCAAATATTCCAGGAGGGTTATCCTCTAGTCCCTACACTTTTTTGGGACATCCATTGATGATGAAAAAGTTTCTTCTTTTTCCCTTAATCGGAAAACCTTCTCCTCTATTTCTAGCTCCTTATTCTCTTCTAATTTTTTTTTACTATTTTCATCTCCAACTATAGTTTATCATCTCCAAAATTTATAGATTATTCTACAAAAACATTAAAATTGTCATCGACCAGTGATGTGGGTTCCTTTTATATAATGTCACAATAATGTGATTTAGTTTAATCACCATATTAGAAATGATCTAAACAAGAAAGGTTATAAATATTAAAATATCCATGAATAAAATCAAATTGGTAGATATAATTCTTCTATTACGGCCATAGACAAATCAATGAATCTAAAAAGTGAATGTTCTCTATGTTTGACCTAAACCTCTTGGATTTCATCCTCAGAAGATTGAATGTTTATCTCCCCTACATGAAACTTATGTTCAAATGTAAAAACATGTGAATTTATTAAAAAAAGATTCCAATAATTATGGATTTATATCATATTTATGTTCTTTTATCATTGATTTAATATCACCTTCATTCAGTGTCTTGAAAATCACCCTAGTTTTGTAGGGAAAATATCTAACAATGTTATGGGTGGGTCAGATTCCATTTAATCGTGATATTATTTTTTTGTGAATAGTTCTGTTATGATTTTTTAAAACTTTTTATGTTTTATAATTTTTATATATATATATATATATATTATTATAGACGAAACTCCTTACCAACCTCTCTCAAAATGGTATCAATTGAAACGTGATTTTTTATCACTTTTAACCCTCTTCAATAATTTTTTAATCTTATAATTACTGCATTAAAGCAGAAACCATAATGTCCCACAACGACACTCATTTATGGAGCTTCATATCATTAATTTTATAATTATTAACTAACTATTACATTTATAGGGGGTTTCTAAGGAAATAATTGAAACTATACTAATTATCTAGACTAAAAAAATGAGTAAAAAAAGTAGATGTGAAATAGAAGTGAAGAGAAGTCATAAATGAATTAGTGGTGTTTCCAAGTGACTCAACCAATTCATCCATTATTCATCACATTAAAATAAAATCATTCCATATTTCTCTAGACACGTAGCCTAAAATATTTAAACAATTTGTCTCGTTATGTTTGAGAAGTCAAGGTTGTGAAATTAGATCACAGGTTTATCTTTTTTTTGTTATGATCCGATCAAAGTATTCAAAAAAGTCCAATGAATCGCTATACTCACAATTCTAAATCAAGGATTGAGAAGTTTCAATAGAAAGAATCAAATAAAAAAAAATCTTAACTGGATTGACCTAACAGTCTGTATACACTGAAAAACACACTTTGATCGAGTATGTTTTAGGCAAAGAATAGATGAAAAAATTAAACAAAATGATGGAAGAACAATTATAAAAAAAACAATAGATTATATAACAATTCAGAATCAATATAAAATTACAGTTTGAAAAGAAAATATTAATTCTATAAATGAATTCACTTGAAGAAATAAAAATTCTTGTCCATAATAAATTTCATCAATCTTGTCCACCAAAAGACATCAGTGTTTGATCTTCAACTCCATGATTAGCATCTGGTCTTATTCAAGCTCATCAAAAGATCATTCAGCTTCAATATTCATTGTTCCTCTCCAATGATGTGAAATTGTATTCTTCTTTCTTTCTACTACTCTCTGGAACTCTTCATATCTAATAAATACATAACAACCTAAGTTTCATGAGTTGCTTCTTTTTTATTCCCCCTGAATATCACCAACAAAACCACAACCTCTTTTAGTGAATTTCCAATGAGTGAGCATATTTTTTGGTCTTCGTTCACTATCCAAATAACTATAGCATAAATCATCCACTTAATCTATCAAAACTTGGATGATTAAATACCTTCGAATTAATCATTAAATTTTAAAACTATAATTATTATTTTTATTGATGTCTAGGCATCACCACAAACTTATTCACTAAATTACATTAAGTAATCTTTCAAAAACCACTTCCTCCTTATCAAATCTGGTATCCACCATAAAAATAAATTTACACAGATTTGGTTTTATCCACAACATAAACTCATAATATCATCATGAACAACGCACACCAAATCAACACTCAATAGAAACAGCCCATTGAACCAAAAAAAGTTCTTTATCTGGCCATGATATCAGTCTCCCCATTTCATGGAAACCCAAAATCCATAAAAACCAATTGACAATCATCCATAAACATAGGGATTATGTTGAACCTCTTGTAACAATCCCTTGAGAAATTGGTTTTCACCTTCCTATGTCAACGTGGCAAAAACATTTGTATTTGAGAAAATAACATGCACAGGATTAAAACAATTATAACGATCCATAATTTACATAAATTTTTATTACCTTAGAATTGAATCTTACTTATTACAACATATAATAAAACCATGATATCACCGTATATGTATAGTTTCTTTAGAAACTGGGAAACATAAACAACTGGTTCATAAATCATCTACATTGTCTCCTGTTTATTTCATCATATCTACAGTCCCTTTTGGCATATCCTACTTAATATCCTTCTTCCTGACTTGGGGAAATGAAAAAATATAAAAGGGTGAGCTCAAATACTCAGTAAGGGTAAATGAAGGTGATATCAATCATATCATATTCATAAGAATAGAACATTTTGAAAATCTTATCCTGCAAAAGAGATCATAATATCATGACATGGGAAAAATCATAGTAGTGATATATAATCCAATAATCATAACATAAAACATGAAACTGTGTGGCATACACACATAATCATAGAAAATCAATTCTTATTAGTTAATACTCATTTCCAAGACTATCATATTTGAAAAAGTCCATTTCTAAAATGAGTTAACTCGTCGTTCCAGTCCTGTATCACTGAACGAGATTAACTTGTCGTTCCAGCCATGTCTATCTCATGAGATATAAATCTCTACGCAATGAATTGGATGGAGATATACGTCCCACCCATCTGATAATGATACCATTCAAATGTGTTCCACAAAATCATGAATCATACATCATATCATAACCCATGAAATAAATATGGGATTCTTCAACATCATGTCAACATAACATAATTTATATAAAATAAAATGTCTTCACAAAAATAATTCAATCATAACATGACCAATAAATGTAAAAATAGGGATAGAAACAGAACACTATATTATCTTATATTGAAAATAATTTTGATAAAACACTTGAACCACATTCTTGAGGAAAATATCCTTTCTACTTCAAAAACATTTTTCCTTTCTGAACATGTCATACAATTTAAAAAAAAGGGTTATTTAAAAATAAACATGAAAACATGTAATGGAATCGTCATGGAAATAATGATCTATGAAATCATAAAAACCTATTCATGCTGTATAACTTAAAAAACATTATTCTCATACTTTTGCCAGAAAAGTCAAAAAGTATCTCGTACTGAAAACGACAAAAGATTCGTTTCATATATTTTAATAAAAATTATACTATAGGAAAAATTGAATTTAAAAAATTGTATGAGTTTTGAAATAATATTACATATTTAGGAGACATGGATTTTGATGATTAATATTCCCCAGTAAATTCTGAAGTATAAACAATCTCGGATAAAAATGAGATTTTGATATTTTCCCTTACCTTATGTCTGATAAGCTTTGTACATATCCGAATATCTGGTATATTGATTTAAATAATGTCATTGACTTATTCTAGAATCATTGTAAATATTATTATATCATATATGGTCATATTATTATCTACTTACTAATAATATTTCATTTCGACTTTTTATTCGGGTGTTAATTACTTTATGTTCTTATACATGGTTTGTCGAATAAATTATTATTCCCCTTTTTAGGTTATAGATACCTCACTCACAGAATGGTATTAGAGTCATATATATCATATATATTCATTAAATTCATTTATATAATCATTATTCAATTAAAATCATGTAGAACGAGTCGCATCACATTGTGGAGACGGTAGGCCGTACGTACGAACGAGCAATGATATCGTTCACATTATTATATAAATGGAATTGGATTTGATGATTTAATATCTCATAATCAGTATCATTTTTTAATAATCATAGATAGTTATTTTTTACACCATAATACCCGTCCAAGTAACGTGAGGGTGGAAAACAGATTACACCACGACGTGGAGACGGTATTCCGTACGTACGCACACACGGTGATTTCATTTTCCATATGATGGATAGATGGTGAAATAGGGTTTTTTTTTTCATATTTATAATAACATATAAGTATATAATTTATACTGATGTTATTACTTTATGATGAAACAACTAAATAAGAGGAAGTAGAAGAAGGAAGAGACTTGAATGAATCGGTAGAAGAGATTACCTCTTCTTCGACATGCCTTTTTTAAACATCATCTTATGTGACTAGAGATGGTCTTTTGAGAATACTATAACCTCCAGAATGTTACTATGGAAGCTGGGAAGAGTAATGGGTAGGGGTTGGCTGAGCTTGAAGTCTCAATGTTGTGTAAAGTGGAGAGGGAGGAGGTTCTATTTTATAAGGGAGGAGAGGGGCACCTTTGGAAACATCAAAAACATTAATTTATAATATATCAAACCCCACTTAAAAACCTCCAAAAATGACCCATAATAGAATCTTACATGAGATAGGGTTGTAATCACATCACCCAATGAAATTTATACATGTTGGAAATTGATTTTAAAACTTATCAACCTGATTTATCTTTATTTAATCTATTTAATTTTATTTGAGGTAATACGATTCTAAATTTTAAATTTTTATAAATAATTACTTATGTCTTGTTAATTTACCATAATTGGATAGTTTATGAAATTTTCGACAATATAAATTTTAATTTATAAATTTTAAATATTTTTGTCATTTTTAAACAGTTTTATATTATGTTATATTTATAAAATAACAATAGTGCCAAATTTGAAAATATTCATTTATTTGAATTAAAATAAAATCCACACAAGAATATATTTTCTAAATAAAAGATTTAATATATTCATAACATGTCATATTTATCTTGAAGATTTGTGGATCACATTAAATAGTTCATAAAAGATTTATTTTAAAATTTTAAAAACCATTTATTTGATATTTCAATCAATAAAATAATTCCAGCATCACTATTATGTCTCATTAAATAATAATTATTTAATCCCTAAAATTTTTCAATAAATTCACATGATGTAAATAATTTTATTATCTTTCTGGAGACTATTCATGTTCTATGTTTCATGAAGTTTATCACTAAATTAAAATTTTTATACTTATAAGATTTTAGAGAGTGACTTGTTGCCACTTTCTTTGGTTTTAATAATAATTTAATTATATCTAAGGTAAAAAGTCCATAAAATGAATCTATTCTGACCGTTAAGTAATATGGGTAGACTTTTGGTACTCAAATAGTATTTTGGCAGGTGTTAGGGTGATTTTAAAATCTTATTTTTACCCTTAATTACCTAATTTACGTTTAACTATAGTAAATAAAAATTATTGTAGTTACTATTAATATTGTCAAAAAATAACCTATTAACATAATTTGAACCCACTAAATCTAAATATAGGGTCCATTTTTCAAAATTGAAAACACAGAAGTTGTAGTAATTAATTTAATATCAATCCCGTTGTTATGAAAATGGGTTTTAAAATATAAAACATTGTAAAATATTGAAAAGTTTTTAACAATGAATTCAATGTAAAAATGATGGTAATGACATTAATTATATTAAATGGTAAAAATATATTCTATTTATACTATAAAACTACTAAATTTTATCATTTAACCATCTAAATTATCTTTAGGGAAAAAGTTGTTTTTAACTAATATTTAGCATGTTTTTACTATTCATCAAAATAAAAACGTTGTCCGAAAATTTTGAAAACATTATCCAATGTAAATATTTATATCTAGATTCAAAAGAAGAATTTTATTTTGTAAAATTGACCTTGTAAACTTGTCAAAAATTATATTTAAACTAGGTGTGCCATTAAAATGTGGTAAAAGTGCATTTTTTGATAAATATATCTTTTATCCGAAAAATTGATTTTATATTCATATCTCATTATAGAAAATGTGTAAGATGAATTATAATGTAATAAAATTCAAAATTCAGTTAATACTTTTCATAACGTCTAGTTCATAATATTATAATATTATATCATTATTTAGTGAAACTCGGTATTGCATACAACACAAACTATCGAGGAAGGTTGCTCTTGTGTGTAACGCAAGACAACCCAATGTTGTGTGTAGTGAAAGATTCTCTTGGTGTTTCATATAACATAAGAAATTAAAAAAAAATTATTTCTCATAAAATATCAGGGTGTTACATTCTGAACCCCTTAAAAATAATTTCACCCTTGAATTTCATCACTTTGTAATAAACAGATGAGGATACCTCTCCCTTATCATATCCTCAAGTTCCCATGTATCTTATTCTAATTGGTGGTTACTCCATAAAAATTTAACCAAGTTAGTGGTCTGGTTTCGTAGAACATTTTCTGTATGATCCAGAATCTCTATCAGCTGTTCTTCATAAGAATGATCTTTCTCCAGCGGTACAACTTCTGAGCATAGTACATACGAAGGATCGGGTATGTACTTTCTCAGGATAGATACGTGGAACACATCATGAACTTGAGATAGATTCGGGGGAAGCTCTAGTCAGTAATCTACCTTCCCAACACTATTCAATATTTCAAAATGACTAATATACCTAGGGCTCATCTTTCCCTTCTTTCCAAATCTCATTATTCTCTTCCAGGGAGATATTCGTAAGAACACCTTATCACCAAATTCAAACCCTAGGACTTTTCTTCAGCTGTAAACATAACATTTTTGTCGACTCTGAGCTACTCTTATGTGTTGTTGAATAGATCTGACATTTTCATCCATTTTATCAGCATGATTAGCTACTAATAGCTATCTTTCACCAACTTCATCCCATCAAGTTGGAGTTATGCATTTCTTTCCATAGAGAGCTTCATAAATAGTAATCTGAATACTATAGTGAATGATATTATTATAAGAAAATTCCACAAAAGGTAGGTGTTGATCCTAACCACCTTTGGAATCCTTAGAGAATTCTATAAAAATGACTTCTATAGTCTGAATTGTCCTCTCAGACTGACCATATGACTGAGGATGATAAGCAGTGCTGAAACTCAACTCTATATGTAGAGTATACTGAAGACATCGCTAGAACATCGAGGTAAACCTCAGATCCCGATCAGATATAATGGAAAGTGGTAATCCATGAAATCTTACCACTTCTTTTACATATATCCTAGAAAGATGATGAAGAGAGAAATCCTCTCTAATAGCAATGAAGTGTGCTGAATTCTTAAGATGATCAACTATAACCCAGATAGAATTATTTCCTTTGGATGTTTTAGGAAGTCTAGTGACAAAGTCCATAGTGATGTTTTCCCAATTCCATTCTATTATGGGTAATGGTTGGATCATCTCCTTAGACATATGTCTATTAGCTTTAACTTACTGAAAAAACAAGCATCGATTGATATATTCAGCAACATCTCTTTTCATGACATCCCACCAAATGTACTCCTTCAAGTCTCTATACATCTTTGTGATTCCAGGGTGAACAGAGAATGAAGAAATATGAACCTCATCTAATTATACCTTCTTTAATTCTGGGATGGGAGGAACACAAACCCGATTCTGGAACCTTATTATTTCATCGCAATCAATGTGGAATTTAGGAACATTTATCACCTTCTTTTGTAACTCTACATCTTCTTTTTGTGCCTCTTTAATATTCACAGGTATAGATGGTTGATCATTCATTTGAGACAGATATTATTTTTTCCCTTCCATTATAATTCCATGATCCATCCTTTGTAAATAAATAGAAATTGGATCTTTTGTGATCCTCATCATGGATAAGCTAGCATGGTCTTGATGACTTAATGCATCTGCCACCCTGTTTGCATTCCCAGGGTGGTAATTAATTGAGCAGTCATAATCCTTAATGAGCTCCAGCCATCTTCTTTGGAGCAGATTCATCTCCTTTTGTGTGAAAATATACTTTAAAATTTTATGATCAGTATAAATATCACACCATTTACCATAAAGATAATGCCTCCAAATCTTAAATGATAATATTACCGCATCAAATTTTAAATCATGAGTTGGGTGATCTTTCTCATAGATTTTCAACAGTCATGAGGCATAAGATATCACCATATCAGTTTTCTTGAGAACACACCCCAATCCCTTTTTAGATGCATCACTGTAGATCATAAACCTTTCTCCACTATAAGGCATTGTGAGCATAGTTTCACTGGATAACCTTATTTTTAACTCCTTAAAATTATTTTCACACTCCTCTGTCCAAATGAACATAACTCATTTTCTAGTCAACCTGCTGAGTGGATTAGATAGTCATAAAAAATCTTTCACAAAATGACAATAATATTCATCCAAACCAAGAAAACATCAGATCTCTTTTACTACTGTTGGTCTCGACCATTTTTCGATAACCTCTATTTTTTCCAAATCCACAGATATCCCCTCTATTGATATTATACGACCCAAAAATGAATATTTTTGAAGCCAAAATTAACACTTGGTAAATTCGTCATAAATATTCTCTTTTATTAGGGTCTTAAATACAATTCTCAAATGATCTTCATGTTCTTCCTTGCGCTGAATAGACAAGAATATCTTTTATAAAGACTACCATAAACTGCTCAAGATAGTCTCCAAAGACTCTATTCATTAGATCCATGAAGATAGCATGAGAATTAGTAAGGCCAATGGAATCACTATAAATTCATAGTGTCCATACATTGTACGGAAAACCATCTTTGTTATATCCTCCCTTTTAACCCTTAATTGATGATACCCTAAACGAAGATCAATCTTGGAAAAGTATCGAACTCCGTGTAGTTGGTCAAATAAGTAATCAATCAGTGGGAGAGGATATTTTTTCTTGATAGTGATCTTGTTATGTTCTCAATAATAAATGCAGAGTCTCATTGATCAATCTTTCTTCTTAACAAACAGAACATGGGTTTCCCATGTTGATGCACTAGGGTATAAGAATCCCTTATCAATATTATCTTGGAGTTGCTTCTTCAATTCCTACAACCCAATTGGTTCCATTCTATACAGTGTCTTTTTAATGGGAATAACACCCGATATGAGTTATATTGAAAACACAACATCACGATTTGGTGGAAGACCTGGAAATTCCTCTGGAATGACATCATAAAACTCCCGTACAATGTGCATATTCTTAATCGTGAGTTCCTCTAAAACCATTTGAGAGAAATAACCTTCATTTATTGGAATCAAGACCCATAATATGGAAGAAATTTCCACTTTAAGTTTATATTCATCCTTGCATCGATAGATAATCATAGATTGATCAGGAATATGAAATGTGACGTCCCTTCTTTGGAAATAGATATAAGATCCATATAAGGAAATCCAATCCATTCCAAGAATCACATAAAATTTCACTATATGAAGGATCACAAGATTTTCAGGAATCACTTTACCACAAACGTCAATTAAAGAAGAATTATAAACTTTTGATGCAACCATTGTTCCATTAGGAGTTGTCACAGCTTACTCAGCTTCTAATTGTTGAGGTATCATGACAATACCCTTAGAAAATTCTTTAGAAATAAAATAGTGGGTGGGTATAGAATCAAATAAATCATTTTCTACATTATAGTGGATGGTATGTGTACCTTTCAACACTTCATTATCATACTCCACATCGCCGACAGAAATTGTATGTGACTTCCCTTTATCTTTGGCCTTACGAGTTTATTGCCGTTGATCATCATCATCAACCCCTGTATTAGGTCATTGATTAGCATAATTCCCCATTTCCTTACACTTGTAACATTGATGTCCAGGAGGTACATTCTTGTAACCGTTTCCATGCACACATCACTAGACATCTTTTTCCCATCATGGAGGAATTCAAATGCCTGATGACCTTCTTTTGCACATTTGAAACATTTACTTGTCCCTTTAATACAATTCTCTCCATGTTTCATTCCACACATTAAGCATATGGGAAAATCATCAATTTTTTAGTGTGGTCTTTATATTTCCTTTTGAATTCCATTTTCCTCTTCTTATCAAACACATATGACTAATTTCTTACTCCAATATCCATCTCAACCTTGAGAGCACATCGAAAAATTTCCTCATAGATATTGAAGTTCCTTATTGCTAATTCCCTTTGAAGACTTCGTTTTAAGCCACTAATGCATCAATAAATCTTACTCTCATGTTGGATAATAATCCTAGAATCATACCTTGCAAGCCTTGTAAAATTTGCTTCATAGGTACCAATTGACTCATCATCCTTTTTCTTTAGATCAAGAAACTTATTCTCCATCTTAGTTCGAAGAATACAAGGGAAATACTTATTGAAAAACATGTTCTTGAACTCATCCCATTCCATGGACTCAATTTCATTTCTTTTCCTCGCATTCTTGATAAGATTCAACCATTGATCAACTTCACCTTCCAAATGATATACTGCTAAGATGACTTTATGATGTTCATAATATTGAAGAATTGGAAATATATTTTTCAGTGGTACTAGTCCATTGTTCAGCCACTAATGTATCAGTAGATCCGCTGAATGAGGGTGGACACTGCCTCATGAACAATTCAAAAGAATTTTTCTCCTTCATTTGCTCGTTTGGAAATCTTGCATGATTCATAGCTTGAGAAAGTTGTGTGAGCATGGATAAAAGATTTTTCATTCTAGATCTGATAACGTATGGTTGCTCAGGGGGACATTCATTGCATTCATCATCACATTTTTCTTTAAAACAGTTCCTTCAGGTTCCAGCCATTGACTAAATAAAATAAACATAGTGTGATAAACACTAATCATAATAGGAAAATCACATAATAAAGAATAAAATTTCACACTTTAGGTATTATCATAGGTTATTCATGGCCATTACTAAAATACTAATTTTGTGTTCTATTCTTAGACATATCCTTAGGGTTCTTACTAAGGCTTTCACATCCTATATTCCCAAGGTAGACTATACCGTTCCGATGATACCAACTATAATGAACCATAATTTACATAAATTGTTATTAATTTATAATTGAAGCATACTTATTACAACATATAACAAAACCATGATAAGACATTATATGTTTTGTGTCTTTAGAAATTGGGAAATATAGACAAATAGTTTATAAAGCATCTACATTGTCTTCTTTTTATTTCATCATATCTAGAGTCCCTTTTTTCATATCTTACTTAATATCCTTCTTCCAAAACCGGGGAAAAGAAAACATACAAAAGGGTGATCTCAAATGCTCAATAAGGGTAAACAAAAGAGATATCAATCATATCATATTCATAAGAACATAACATTTTGAAAATATTATTCTGTAAAAGAAATCATAATATCATGACATGGGATAAATCATATTAGTGAAATGTAATCCCAATAATCATAACATAAAACATCAAACATTGTGGAATACACATATAATCATATAAAATTATTTCTTATTAGTTTATACTCATTTGCAAGACTATCATAGTCGACAATGTGAATTTCTGAAATGTGTTCACTCCTCGTTCAAGTCTTGTATCACTGATCCGAATTAACTTTCAATTCCAGCCATGTCTATCTCATGAGATATAAATATTTACCCAATGAATTGGAGGGAGATATAGGTCCCACCCATCTCATAATTATACCATTCTTATGTGTGCCACAAAATCATAAACCATACATCATATCTAAACCCATGTAATAAAAATTAGATTCTTAAACATCATGTCATCATAACATAATCCATATAAGATAAAAGGACTTCATAAAAATAATTACATAATAACATAATAAAATAAATATAAAAATAGGGATATAAATAGAACCCTATATTATCTTAGATGGAAAATAATATTGATGAAACAATTGAACCACATTTTTGAAGAAAATATCCTTTCTACTTCGAAATTTTTTTTTCCTTTATTAACATGTAATACAATATTAAACTAAAAAAACTTAATTAAAAATATACTTGAAAAAATGTAAAGGAATCCTCTTGGAAATAATTTTCTATGAAATCAAAAAAATACATTCATGCCGTATAAGATAAAAATACATTCATCTCGTAATTTGGCCAAAAATGTCAAAAAGTATCTCGTACTGAAAATGACAAAAAATTCCTTTCATATATATTACTAAAAATTAACCAATATGTAAAATTGGATTTAAAAAATTTTATGAGGATAGAAATAATATTAAATATTGAGGAAACGTGGATGTGGATGACAAATATGCCCTTGTAATTTATGACGTATAAACAATCTCGGATAAAAAAGAGATTGTGATATTTTCCCTTACCTGAGGTCCGAAAAGCTTTATATGTGTCCAAATATCATGTATAATGATTTAAATAATTTCATTGACTTATTCCAGAATCATAGTAATTATTATGATATCATATATGGTCATATTCTTATCTTGTTTTTATTAATATTTCATTGATATTTGTTATTCGGGTGTTCATTGCTTTATGTTCTTATGTGTGTTTTCTCGAATAAATTCTTATTCCTCTTTTTAGGTTATAGATACCTTATATATATCATATATATTCCTTCAATTATTTTATATAATCATTATTCAATGATGATCATGTAGAACGAGTCGCATAACATCGTGGAGACGGTAGGCCGTACGTACGCACGAGCGATGATATCGTTCCCATAATTATCTGAATGAAATTGGAGTTGATGATATAATATCTAAGAATCAGTATCATGTTATAATAATCATATATTGTTATTATTTACACCATTATACTCATCCATGTAATGTGGTGGTGGAAAATAGATTACACCATGGCATGGAGATGGTATTCCGTACGTATGCACACGCGGTGATTTCATATTCCGTAGGATGGATAGATGGCGAAATAGGGTTGTTTCATATTTATAACAACATATCAGTATATGAGTGATACTAATGTTATTAATTTATAATGAAACAAATAAATAAGATGAAGTAGAAATAGGAAGAGACTTGAAATAATCGATAGAAGAGATTACCACTTCCTCGACGTGCCTCCATTAAACTTCCTACTGAGGGACTAGATTTGGTATTTTGAGATGAAAAAAACCTCTAGAATATTACTAGGGATGTTGAGAAGTGTATTAGGTAGGGTTTGGACGATCTTGAAGTATCAATGTTGTTTAAGTAGGAGAGGAATGAGGTGTCGGTTTATAAGGGAGGAGAGGGGCACCTTTTTAGACCTCAAAAATATTAATTTATAATAAATTTAACCCCACATAAAAACCTCAAATAATGAATCATATTCTAAAATTAAATGATATAGGGTTGTAATCGCATCAACCAATAAAATTTAGACATGTTGTAAATTTATTTAAAACAATATCAACCTGATTTACCCTTATTTAATCTATTTATTTTTATTTGTGGTAATAAGATTAAAATTTCAAAATTGTTATAAATAATTAATTATGTGTTGTTAATTGTCCATACTTGGATAATTAATTACATTTTAGGCTATATAAATTTTAATTTAAAATATTTAAATATTTTTCTGAATTTTATACAATTATATATTATGTTATTTTTATAAAATAACAATATTATCAATTTTGACACTATTCATTTATTTGAACGTTAATAATATCCACAAATAAAATATGTTCTAAATAAAAGATTTAATGGATTATAACATGTCAAATTTATCTATAAAATTCGTGCAGCATATTAAAAAGTTCATATAATATTTATTTTAATATTTTTAAAACAATTTATATGATATTTCAATCAACAAAATAATTTCCACATGACTATTGTGTCACATTTAATGATAATTATATAATCCCTAAAAATTATAAATAAATTAACATGATGTATATAATTTTATTATATTTTGGGATACTATTCATTTTTGAAGTTTCAGGAAGTTTATCACTAAATTAAAATTTTTATTCTTATAATATTTAATATAGTGACATGTTGTCACTTTCTTTGGTTTTAAAAACATTTAAATTATATCCATGGTCGAATGTTCATAAAATGAATCTATTCCAACCCTTAGGTGATATGGGTCATCTTATAGTCATCCAAGAGAATTTTGACAGGTGTTAGGGTAATTTTGTAATATTATTTTTACCCTTAATTAACGGATTTACCTTTAACTATAGAAAATAAAAATTATCGTAGTTACTATTCATAATGTAAAAAAAATAAAATTAACATATTAATATAATTTGGACCCACTGATTCCAAATATGGGATCCATTTTTCAAAATTCACAACACAGAAGTTGCAGTAATTAATTTAAAATTAATCATGTTGTTATGAAAATGAGTTTTAAAAGTTAAAACATTATCAATGATTGAAAAGTTTTTACCTAAGAATTCAATTTAAAAATAATGTTAATGAAATTAATTATATTAAATGGTAAAAATAAATTCTATTTATAATTTAAAACCATGAAATTTTACCATTTAACCATCTAAATTATCTTGATGAAAAAAATTGTTTTTTGTAAAATTTATCGTGTTTTTACTATTCATCAAAATAAGATCATTGCAAGTGAAATATCAAAAAATTATCAAATATAAATTTTTATATCATGATTCCAAAGAAGTTTATTTTGAAAAATTGAACATATAGACTTGTCAAAAAATTTATTTAAAATGGGTGCTCCAACAAAATGCGTTAAAACGGTAATTTTTTTTAAAATATTTCTTTTATCCAAAAAATTGATTTTGTTTTCATATCTTATTATAATAAATATGTATGATGAATTATAATGTTATAAAATTGAAAATTCAGTTAATACTATTCATAACAGCTAGTTCATAATATTATAATAATATATAATTGTTTAGTGAAACTCGGTATTGCGTACAATGCAAGCTATCGAGGAAGGTTGCTCTTGCGTGTAACGCAACCCAGGAAAATGTTGTGTCTAGAGAAAGATTCTATTGGTGTTTCATATAACATAAGACATTAAAAAAAATATATTTCTCATAAAATATCAAGGTGTTACAACAATGATCGAAAAATATTTCTCTCATCCACCTAGATCCAACCAAGCATCAGTAGTGCAAAAAAAATTCTCCCTTGAACATATCTGTCTTGGAAATGTTCACACAAAATTCAGGATTACTTCACACAATTCCAAACCACCATAGAATAATCCAATATCGATGAAAAAAAATCATTGTGGTGAAGATAAAAATTAGTCATCTTTTTCTCATAGCAGGGGTCATAAGGTTTGGCCACAATAAAATCATTCGATCATGTTCATGGATCTTGAATGAAATTTGATATTCATCTCCATTCAAAGAAGCAGTCCTTCTTAGAGATTGCTGAGAGAATGCATGGCTTCTCTATTCATCGCTCTGCTCTGGTGACGTGACAAAATTTTTGTCTTTCCATCTGCTCTCTCATGCCAAATAGAAATCTCCTTGGCATTCACCATGGAAATAGAGTCTATTGAATCGAGGGTTTTTAGTCACTTTTAACCATATTTGTTAATTTTTTTAATCTCTTAACTACTGCAGTACAACAACAAGAAGAGTTTTCTTCAAATTATATTACATTTAATGTGGTTTTTTGACATTATTATTATTATTATTATTAACTATCTACCATATTTCTCGTGGTTTTATAAGGTAATAATTTAAACAATACCAATTATCTAAACTAAAAACATGTTTAAAATAGAACAAGAATTAGCAAAATAAAATTGTAGATAAGCCAGAAAAGAGCCGATGACCTTTCCAAGTGACTCAAATAGTTCATCCATTCTTCATTTCATTGAAAGAAATAATTTCATAATTATCTTGATGTACAACATGAAATATCAAAATTGTGCATCTCATTATGTTTTCGAATTCAAGTTCATCAAATAAGATCTCAGTTTTATCGTTCTTTTATTAAGATCTGGTCAAAGTATTCCACAATCACCAAAAAATTTGACAAAGTTGAAATGATGTGATTACAATTCTCAATCGAGATTTTGGAAGATTCAACAACAAGAATCTAACAGCAAACTCCAAACTGGACAGACATAACAATCTGCATCCATTGAAAAATTCACCATGATTGGTTATGTTTCAGAAAAGTAATTTATGAGAAAATGAAACAAAATAAAGGAATAAAAAACATAAAAAATAAAAAATCTATCAATTATAATATAAAGAAAATTACCATTTTATAGAAAATATTAAATCTCAGAATTACATCGCAGTAAAAATCATCATACTAGAACAAGAAAACTAGATGATCATATTCTCATAACCCAATCAGAGTTCAATATTCTTTTCCATGTTTGGTATTTGAACTTATTCGAGATCTCCAAAAAATATCCCAACTTCTCTCTCCATTAATCTACTTCGATGACATGAAAAATGTGTTCATCTAGCTTCCTTCTCTCTATCTCAAATTAATATGTAATATCTCTAGTATCACGAGTCACATCCTTTTTATTCTCTTAAATATCACCTATAAAAAACAACCTCTTTTGTGGAGGCTAAAATGTGTTAACATATTTTTTGGTCTTCTCTCACTAATGAAGTAATTATAGCATAACTCCAGCAACTCCATTATAACCCATAAATTAACTACCTCTTGTAAGTCATATTCCATAAACCACCTCAGTTTCAACAAATCATGTCTCTTTCCTAAAAATCTCTTTTCTTGGATTTGGTTTCATCCATAACGCAAACTCATCAAATCAGCATGAACAACCTAAATCAAATCAATACTCGTCAAAATCAGACTATGGAATGAAAACAAGAGCTTCATATGGTCATGAGATGAGTATTCTTAGTGACTGGAAACCTGAAACCGGCACTAACTAACATTTAATCATCCATAAACATATGGATTTGGCTGACCCAATTGAAATAATTAATTGAGAAATTGGTGATCACCTTCCTATGTCAACAGAACCAAGGCATTTGGATTTGTGTAAATAGCAGGAAACATAATTAACCAATGTTCAATGAATATTATTCTCATCCACTCAGACCCATAAAAGGTTTGAAAGTGCGTAAAATCTTCTCTTTCAAGAATATTTATCCTGGAAATGATCTCACAACATTCGGTGTTACTATATAGAAAACCAAACCACCAGAGAGGAATATGAGGTCAATGAAAACAAAAATCATTGTAGTGTGTTAGGGATAATTACTTAAACCCTGAAAATGCTAAGATCCATTATCGAATTTAATGGTGAATCGATCGATGATTTCAATTAAAATATTTATTATAGATGAATTGGATCTATAATGATAATCACAATAAAGAAATTTGGACAAGTTAAATAGCTTGTGCAGTAAGATAAAGAGGACAACATATGTAACGTGATTCAACCCCAAGGGGACCTATATGCATGTTGAGAACACCACCAGGGAAAGATTTTTATTAAAATTCATGAAAAGAAATAAAGACCATATGAAAACTTGAATGATGAAATTTAAAGGACCACTAAAACTATCTGAGGAGGCCAAGGTTGTGGTACTAGGTTGTAGTGGTCAATCATGCCACATAGAGTCCTCCCCATCCACTCCTGGATGGACTCATGCACAGACACAACCAGGATACAACACCATACATAATAAATAAAAGTTAAGTCGCTAAAGTTCCAAGAACTAAAAAGTGTATCTCGGTTATGTTGAAAAGAATGTAAAAAATATTACCACATCAGGAATAGTCATCTAAATACCCATAATAGAGACGATCCCCACTGAGTCTCCACTAGAGAAGGACTCAGATTGAAAGTGGTATCACATATAGTGATAGAGGGAAGTGTGAGAGGCTAGGATCTACTAGATAGTAACTTTCCTTCTACATGGAACTAGAGCATCACTTCTCCCGCCGAGAGTCTCCAACGAACAAGAGATAAAACTAAACTTCACGAAAATGAGAAGATCACCTGGGGTGGCATAATAAATGGTCACAAGAGGAACCAACATGCAAGTCAAGATGTTACAAGAGATGGATGTAATGTGAATGGACCAAATCATTATGATGGTTGGAAGAAACACAGTTAATACAGCTCACATGAACTGTGGCACAACTCGAGTGAAGCATCCGAAAGCATGGTGGATCAAGGCCAACCGAAATAACACACGGAGATCAATCTTATCCCATTCGGTCATAGCTTATCGATGGTCCACATCTAGCCCTGCTAATCACGTAAATGAAAAATATATACGGGAAACAAATAAACTAGATAAAAAGGAAATAAAATGGTCATCCAATAAATATATGTCGTGTCTTGAATCCCATGTAGGATACATAAAAAACATGCAACATAACAAATTGTAATCATATGATTGTAATAGTGATATGAAGCATTATAATCAATCAAATTTACGCCTTGAAATCAATTATATTCAATGATGGTGTTCTTGAAACCTACATCATTTATTTGGGACTAAATTCCTAAGCTTAAGACAATGGATGAATTTATATAATTGAACAGACTTAGTCAAACTATCAGATGATTTATCATTAATGGGTATCTTTGTGACACTCACTTTCCTAGATTCGATAATATCCTTAATAAATGAATCCTAATGGTTATGTGCTTCGATCTACCATGGCATACATAATTTTTAGATAGATGTAAGGCTGATTGGATATCACAGTGAACTACAACACTATCATAAGATTGTGACTACTCTGATAGAAAAAATTTAAGCCAAATGGACTCCTTAATATCTTATGTCAAGGAAATGTACATTGCCTCGGTGGGGGAAGGTGAAACCACTGATTACGTGTTTTATTTCCAAGAGTCCGTTCGTCCATATGCAGGGAAAATAAAAACAGTGATAGAGTTTTCAATTGTAATATTTTCAGAATAATACGAATCAACAAATCCAACAATATCATCATTAAAACTACAATTCATGACATATTGAATGCATAGTTTATCAGACATAGAAACATAACCTGATATCCATTTTAAATCATGCCAATGAGCATTACCAGGTTTCCCCATAATCATTCTTAGTGAAAAAACATCAAAGGCTATATTTGGGTTTGAACAGACCAAGGCATACATAACACTTCATAAAATATTTTAATATGGAATTTTATACCTAAAGAAAGATACATTTTCATTCCTAGGGGATTAATTCAGGGATTGTTTAAAATTTTGTCCAAAGGTAATGTGTACATGTTGGATGTGCTCATGATGGTATCTCTTTAATACCTTTCTATCATAAGAAAATTGTGATATGTATGGGGTTCTGACCTTCTTATCCCTAATTATGTTTATACGAAGGATCAGATTTGCATGGCCAATGTAATTCATTTCAAAGAAACAATTGAACTATTTTTTTACATAGTTTATAGTCCTCATGTTTTTTCAAATTAAAAGTATTTTATCAACATATAATATATGGTAAAATGACTCATGTTTAACAGTCTTAAAATACACACATGCATAAAATCTTCTTCAACAAAACAGGTTCTTAATTATAAAGGAATAAAACATTTTATTCCATTGTCTAAAAGGCATATTACGAAGCTATAAGGACATATATAAAAGAGAAACATGACTAAGTATAAATAGTTTTGGAAATACTTTAATAGTAGTCATATGAATTGTTTTATTGAGGCTACCATATAAAAAGGTAGTTTTTACCTCATGTTGTTAAACATTCATGTGAAATTTGGTAACAAATTCAAGTAGAATTCTAATGTATGAAATCATAACAATAGGATAAAAAAATTTACTATAATTAATACTTTCTTGTTTATGTAATCCCTTGAAAACCATACAGGTAATAAATTTTATTTTAGTTGCTCTTAAATTGTTTTCTTTCTTCTTATAAATCCATCTAGAACCTATAATTTTCTTTTGAGGTTTGGGGAAAAAACCCATGTATTGTTCTTAAGAAGTGAATTTATCTACTCTTGCATTGCTCTTAGGTAGCTACATGCTTCTTTGGACATAATGTCTTGTTTATAGTTTTGGGGATCAACATTAAACAATTAATAAGGTATATTAAAAGAATGGGAAGAAATTTATACCTTATTAAAGTGGGGTGGAGGTCTAATAAATCTCATCCTACTATCTCATGTGAGCTGATAGTTTCTCAAATCATCAGATTCCTATCCCTTGAGTTCTGACTCTGAATTGGAATCAGATTTAGGTTGGGAATGGGCTTCAGAATGAGTAGGAACAACACTATAATGGTCTTAGTCACCAGATCTTAAAGGTAAATCAACACCTAAAGGTGTTAGGACCACTGAGGGTCTTAGAAGGTCATCAAAAGTGGCATCCAGTTCCAGATATTTATCATTGGACACACTAAATTCCTGGAATACCACGTCACGACTAACGATGAATTTCTGGTAACATGGGTTTTCTAACCATAAATTATATGCTTTAATAACCTGTAGATATTCCATAAATATACAATTAATAGGCCTAGGATATAGAATACCATTATGGGAATGTGCATAAGCTATGGATCCAAAAATCATAAGGAGAGAATGATTCATGGGTGTGCCTTTCAAAAGTTCATCATGTGTCTTATAAGAGTTGCAAGAATATGGGAAATGGATGATGAGGTACACTACTATTGATGCATCTTCTGGAAAAAATGACTTTTGGAGTTTTGAGTGGGAAATCATACACCATAGACTTTCAGGGATAATCTTAATCATTCTCTCTACTAACCAATTCTGTTGTGGGGTTTCTGTAATAGATCAATATTGTTTTATACCTAAAAATTCAAAATATATAATGAATTTAGTGGATAGATATTATAAATCACTTTCAGCCCTTAATGATTTTATTTTCCTATTTCCCTCACTCTCCACAACATCATTCCATTTCTTAAAAGTCTGAAATGGATCATACTTGTGCTTGAGTATATAAATCCATACTCTCATTGAGAATTCAACAATAAAAAGTCACAAATTTTAAGCCTCCACCATGGGAGGTGACCCTATAAGGACCCCACAAATCATATTGTACAAATCCATGAGGTTCTTTAGCCTTATAAATGTAATAACTAAAACTTACTCTCCTAGACATACCATATACACAATATTCACAAAAGGGGAGACTTCTGGGAGTGATGTTACTTAGATGTCCCTTCTTCTTAAGCTCACTAAGAACGTTGGAACCAACATTCTCCATTATCATATGACATAATGTATTGGAATCAATATCTAAACCAGAAGATGCATTCAACTGAATTCTATATACTTTAACACCCAACACAAAAAATGCAATTCCGAAGGGTTCCTCTCATAACTGTGAGGGATCCTCGGAAAACTCTGACGCTTTAAGATCCACATTTGACATTTTACCCTTTAGGGTCAAGGATTCAAAGTGATATTAGGTTTCATTTAAACTTGGGTACCCACTTAACATCCTAATGAAATTTAATAGACCCATCATGAAGCTCATTTAAAATTGAGCATATTCCCATAATGTTTCAGGTCCTATTATTTTCTTGAAAAAACTCACTAGACTTAATATCCATTGAATCAGTAAATAATTCATTCCTAGGGAACATGTGGAATGAGAATCTTGAATCTAGGATCCATTCATCTAGTATGTCGATGTCCGTGATAGTTTAAACATCAATAGTGTCAAAGTCTTGTCCAACTAATATGGAAAGATCATTATTGGTATCTTTATAGTCACCCTTCCTATTAAGAATGTTCCTCAAAATATGTCTAGGTTGTTAACATTGAAAATATTTTATTACATTGCATTTGGACTTGGTTCTAAATTTCCTAAATTGACCCATCTATTTTCTCCTACCACTTGACTTACATCGTCCATTAGAATCACCTATGTCCCTAACATTTAAACCCTCAGTATCAGTTTTACACTACCCTTCCTTTGAAGGTATTTAGAGAGAATATTATATTTCACCTCATTAAGAGTAAATGTGTCTTTCCCTTACATCATATAGTCATTAATATAGTAAAATGAATCATCTAATGATGTTAACAATGTAATGGATTGGTCTTCATCATACAATTTTAATGTCAATGTTGGCTAGATCTAAAAAGATTATATTAAATAAATCAATGTGATTCTTGAGTGTAGTGTATGGGTGCATTTTTAATGTATATAATTCCATTTTCATATATATTCTACCAATAAGAGATTTATTCTTGTATAGGGATTACAATTTATACCATATGCCAGAAGTCGAGGAATCATATGAAACTTCTCTGAACACTTTGTCACCTAATGATAATAGTATTAATCGATACGCTTTCCTAAGGGTCTCCTTAGGGACATCTATATAAGAGATAGTATCCTTCCCATCAGGGGTAGTAATGGTGAAATTATTTCTAGAGACAATAAGGGCATCAATCAGGTCATTATGATCTAATAAGGTTTTCATCTTAATTCTCCAGAAATTAAAATCATTATCACCATCAAACATAGTAATATCAAACTTAGTTGAACCCATGGAAAAAAATAGAAGGTTGTGATACCACTTGTTGGGGATAATTACATAATCAATGAATAACCTAAGATCTACTCTCGCATTTAATGATGAACATATTGATGTGTTCAATTAAAAAATTTATTATAGATGAGTAGGATCAAGAATGATAATCACTATCTAGAAATTGGAAAAGATAAAGAACTTGTGCATGAAGATAAAAAGGGAAGCATATGTAATTTTCTTCGACTGCAAGGGTACCTATGTGAATGGTGAGAACAATATTATGGAAAGACATTTATTAATATGCATGAAAGGAAATCAAGAAAAAATATAGACTCGATTGTAAAAATAAAAAGGACTATAACTATCTGAGGAGGTTGAGATTGCTGAACAAGGTGGAAGTGGTCAACATTGTCACATAGATTCAGCCCCATCCATTCCTGGATGGACTCATGCACACACAGAATCAAGATACAACATCACAAATGACAAAGATAAGGTAAGTATCTACAAATCCTAGAACATCAAACTAGATCCTATATATTATGGAAATAATTTAAAAACTATTACTACTTAAGGCATTGTAGTCCGAATAAACCGAAATGAGATGATCCCCACAAAGTCTCCACTGGAGAAGGAAAACAGTAGTTGAGGTGTCATGTAAATCAGTAGAGGGGAGTGTGGGTGGATTGGATTTCCTTGATAATTTCTTTCGTTCTACACGGTTCCAGAGCATCACTTCACATGTTGAGAGTATCCACCAAACCGGAGAGAAAACCAAACTTCACCAAAAAGAGAAGATCACCCGGGTCAGTGCAATCATTGGGTGCCATTAGAACCAGTAGGCAAGTGAGGCAGAGGCATGGGATGGAAGGCATGTGGATAGCATAGTTAGTCATGACGTTTCATGAAACCGAAGGTAATACAGTGACTAAGGCAAGTGGTGCAACTTGAGTGGGGCATCCCAAAGCATGACAGATCTAGGACAGCAGAAGAAACACATGGAGATCAATCCAGACACGTTCAATCAGGGGTTATCGATGGTCTATATCATGATCTGCTAATATGTGAAGGAAAAAGTTTATATAGGATACAAAATATACAGGTTAAAAAAATAAATAAAATGGCCATCTAATTAATAAAATTCCCGCCATGAATTTCTCACAAAATCCATGAAATCCACACAAAATAACAAATTGAATCCATGAAACCATGAAAAATAACAAATTGAAACCATATAATTGAAATAATGAAATTAAACGACATAATTCAACATGGTGAAGCTTGAAATCAGTAATCTTCTTCTCAGAAAAGGGTTCATACTGTAAAGACCCTGAAATTTTTAGAATTTTTTTTTCTTAATTCTTTGGAACTTTGCGAGTCTGTGGCTTCTGATGGCACATGATTCCAAGGCCCGGTGTGCCCGGAATCAATTTTCGATGTTTAGAATGGGTACATTTAGTGATCGAATAAGCGGGTTTTTCTAACATTTGAACCGGTGCTTGGAATCAAAATCTGAGGGCACCGATGAAACCGCAGTAGCGGTAATTTCTTAGGAAGACCTTTTCTGGAGTTGCGTTTGCTCGGGTGAGGTTATTAAATAAATGGGTTAACTAACGAATGAAATAAAAAATTTTCCACAATTTTTATTTTATATTCTAAGTAGTTTTAACTTCTGCTTGGATATTGGAGTGGGGCCCACTACTTCATAACTCCACTAGGTAGGATATTAGTGAAGTTGGGCCCACATGAGCCCCACCCAGTCTTTTCCATTTAACATCTGTCTCGCAATTTAATTGGGTACCACACCCGCACAACCCTTTTTAAATGACATTTCAACTCTTGAAATTAATTGGATTATTAAACGCTCTTCAATTAAGTCAATTAATTGAATGTGATATTTTGAATTTCGAAAAGGGTTGGCATGAGTAATAACATAAGGAAAGTCCATATTTTATTATTGTTGAATTGTTGTGTCGAGATATTTGGAGAGGAGATCTCAAGTCTTGGAGATCTTCTTCTTCCTCAGTGAAGAACGCGAAGAACACTGACACACTTCTCGATCTTCTTTCCACGTCAAAGAGATGGGAATGCCGCATCCTTCATCGGGCATGCACCGAAGACGTATACGGAGCCTCGTTCTGCGACACCATCTTCTCCGACACCGTCTTCTGCGACACCATCTTCCGTGACGCCACCTTCCGCGACGCTGCCTTCCACACCGCCTTCTTCCGCGACACCGTTTTTTCTGCAACGACCATATTTCGTAAACTCATTGAGGTAGGTGTTTGAGTTCATATTTAATGGATTAAATTTGTTCTTGCTATGTCGATGTTATTTTTTTATGGGCCACTTTTTATCGTTATAACAGGAGGAGGTCAGACTGCACGAACACGGCCGACCCTCCTCCTCCTTTGATGTTGTACTTGTTGTGGCATGAACAAAAGCTGCGCGGTGCATCGACACCATGTGGAAACAAATGGGAACATGGAGATGAAGCGCGGCGCCGTCGCGACCCACCATTGAGGCCTAAAGAAGCCGCAGTGGGAGTCGGGCCTCAGCGAACATGCGCGACGCCGTCTCGCCGCATCGGAGAACCTCGAGGAGGTCGCGGCCGGAGCGGGGCCGTGGCAGTGGGGCACGACACCATCGTGCTACACCGGTCGAACCAAGGCCGTAGCCTCTGGCCGCGGTAGAGAAAGGGAGGGAGGCCGGAGCCGCCGGTGCACTTGAGGGCGAGACCAACCGATCCCGCGTGGTGTGCTGGCCGGTCGTTACGGCCTCCCAGATTCGGAAAGACCGGGTGTTTGACCCCCGGTCAGCGCAGATGGGCGGACCCCCATGGGTCCGAAATTTCATCGAAGGGGGTGGAGGTCCCCCCCCCCCCCCATTTCGTGCTCAAGCGGCGCGCGACACCCGTGAAGGACTGGACCGGCCGCGCCGGCTAGAATAGCAGTACCGGGCCGAGCCGCCCACGACGGGCCGGGCCATCCGTGCCAGGCCAGGCCGCGCCAGCTAGGCCGGGCCGTGCCAACCTGTCGGGCCGCACCCTAGTGGGCCGGACCTGGACCTGGGTTGGGTCGACTCAGTTTGGGCCGACCCCGGGGGTCTCAGGTCGTGTCGGTCCGGGCCCAAAACCTCCAATAACCGGATAGGTTCGTTTAAATGCCCGTAACATTGGCTACGAACCTCCGATCGATGCACCGTCAGTTGAGATGCGATCCTTGGATCGAGAAGGTCATTTTGGTATATTACACTCAAGGTTTCAGAGAACTTTGGGTATGATCGGGTTGGTTCTAACACAAAAACAACCAGGCCCTCGGAGCGAAAACACTTATAACTTGAGCTCTGGATGTCCGATTGACGTGCCGTCGACTTTGTTGGATTCCTCTTAGTGAGACAGTTCTTTTGGATTACTACACTAAAGGTTTGGACGCAGTTAGAGTATGGTCGGGTTGGTTTTGACTTAAAAACCAACCGGGCCCCTGGAACGAAAAAGTCAATAACTCTCAGATCGGGCGTCCGATTAACGCGCCGTCTATCGTGTTGAGTTCCTATTGACGAGATGTAACTTTGGGATACATCAACTCCAGACTACATGTATGTTGATGTATCGACCCCCTTGGCTCGTGGAGCGGACCCTCCCGGAAACGAGCATGCTCTGTGTAGGAACCCTAGACCTAGCTGAGACTTAACGACTGATGATCGATCGACTCAGAGTGTTTTGGATAGCTCAGTGGGAAGCGCTTGGTTGTAGCGGCAGACCCACGGTGGAGGAGCGCTTGGTTGTAGTGGCAGACTCGCGGTACTCAACAGAAGAAGTACCTCTATAGGCTATGAGGGGGAGCGCTTGGTTGTAATGGCAAACCCATGGTGGGAAGCACTTGGTTATAGCAGAAGGCTAACAATACTCGACAGGTGGAGTATTACATCAGTCCAAGGTTAGTGGGAAGCACTTTGTTGCAGTGGAAGGCCCCCTGTACTTGATAGAGGGGGAGTTCCCCAACAGCTATGGTTTAGAAATATTGATTTAAATCTTGGTTTGATCTGAGTCATGACATTAAATCATTATATTCGATGTGATTGACTTGATATCCTATGTGGATTGGATTATGATTTCATGTGTGGATTATGTTATACTTCCCTGAGTGGACTGGATTGTATTTGGGCTCATGAGTTGGAACTAAACTGGATTTGATGACTTAGGTATATGTATGGGCATATACCCAAGTAGTGTTGGATGATAAGTCGTGATTGTATCTTTTCTTTGTGGTTTATCCTTTGTGGATTTAGCGAGACCTTCGGGGGTCTCGGGGTCCCTACTGAGTATCGTATACTCACCCCTACATGGGCTTCGCCCGCACTACATTATGTTGGTTGCAGACGATGGACATCAATGATCATGGTTGAGGCTTGTAGAGATAGACGGTACCCGGAGGTGGACGTGACGACGAGACGGTACTCGGAGGTGGACTGCATGACGAGATGGTACCCGGAGGTAGAAGTGATGACGATACAGTACTCAAAGGTGGACTGCACGACGATACGGTAACAAGAGGTAGACTTGACGACGAGAGGGTACCCGAAGGTGGAATTCAAAACGAGACGATACCCAGAGGTGACAGATGGATGTGGAGAGATGAGGTGGCCATATGTACCTACCCTTCAGGTAGGGACTCCAGAGGACAATCCAGGAGTAACATGACACCTTCCAGTTGTATTGTCATTTTCTTGTACTTTAGTTTTGGGATTTTATTTCCGGACCCCTTGTACTTTCAGTACGTTTTTTACTACTTACTTAGTGTAGCTTCTAGTTGTACTATGTTTGTGTGTGTTTTGGATTCATAAAGGCAATGTCTTCCCTTTTTATCAGGATTTACACCTTTGGAGCTAGTCGCCAGCCCCTGGCCTATGGATGGTGGGCTTAGAGTAGTCATGACACTGGCCCCGAGGATGGGTCATTACAAATTGGTTTCAGAGGAGTTTGGTTCTACCTCAGAATTCAGGACTCTAATCTTTCTTCAGTGTGAAGCAATAGTTTTAAGTGTATTGAGTGTGTTTATCAGTTCAGGGAGTCCAGTGTTGGTGTGGAGGCCGACATATCCATATACTAGGACAGTGACTTCTGATTTCCATCTCAATGCATGAAAACATTGATTGGATGTGTTTTTCAGAAGATTTCTTGTGATTACCGTGTGTCAGCTCACCAGGTATACTATTTTGACCATGTCTCACTTATTCTTTTTTCAGGATGACCTGACGACGACAACCAGCTAGGGTTCCAATCATTGTACCAGACGACAGCCCACTGAGCGACGAGGCCTCGGTGCAGGGCCTTATTACTGCAGAGGCACCAGCGGTACCTCTACCCGCCGAGCAACCGATGCCACCAGCCCCAGCCACTGAGAGTGCATGTCACCTTAGTGCACTGCACGAGTTTAAGTGTCAGCGAGTCCCCAGGTTCCATGGGGAGACGTACCCTCTGGTAGCCGAGGATTGGCTGGAGGCTGTTTTTCGAGTTTTTAGATTGGTAGGGATGCTAGGAGACTTCATGGTGATCCTCGCAGCCAGTCTCCTTTAGGAAGCAGCATGCAGATGATGAAGCCTGATTCTTCATGTGCACGACGAGGCATCACTTTTGTGGGAAGACTTCGAGAGCCTGTTTCGGGCAGAGTTTGTACCAGCCACCCTTCGAGCGGTGCGCATACAGGAGCTGCTTCAATCTTCAGGAAGGTAGCATGACGGTGGCGCAATATTCAGCGAGGTTCACTGATCTCTTACGCTACTCCACAGATTTGGTACGTGACCTGTTCTTCAGGGCCCAAACCTTTGATCAGGGGCATAGGATAGAGATTAGAGCTTCAGTTGTTTCTCACAGCATCCCGACGCAGACAGGGGTGTTGGGGCGAGCCCTCTTAGTGGAGAGTTTCCTTGGTGAGCAGTCTCCAGTTGCATGTCCCACCACTAGCCGGCATGCAGCTGAGTCTTATGCAGCGGGCAGTAGACAAATGATGTAGAGGTCAAAGAGGACTAGACCTATAGGTGGTCGACCGCATGACATAGGATCGTGTGTGCGAGGCACCCGGGGTGGAGAACGACTTACCATGAGCGGACAATGTTACTGCTGCGGAGGGGTTGGTAACATGGCACGTGACTATCCGACCGACCATACAGATGATCAGAAGATAAACGAAGGACCTTCCAGGAGAGGTAGAGGTTCAATCGAGGTAGGCCACAAGGAGTAGGAGACCGAGGTAGGGGAGCTGGCCATGCAGCTGGAGGTAGACGACGCTTCGAGGAGTTTCCACCACCACCACCAGGAGGGCCACCCCGACCGCATGGAATAGGTGGACATGGGAGAGCTCAGCTTCAGGCAACTGAGGCTTACGACCATGGAGCTCCGGGAGAAGATGGACATGAGCGGGAGTAGTTCCAGGCATGGGACCATTGATCATGGTGCTTTTAGTTTCCCTGTTGTCTTTGTTGTGTGTCTTTGTACTTGAGATGCAATAATAAAATACACTTTTCCTTGTCATGTTTTCTTCCTCTATTTTTGTGAACAAAGAGGTTCCTGTTTAAAGACTGTTGACTTGAACCTCACTTTTGAGATACCTACTAGAGATGACCATGTGTCCACACACTGATGCAGATAGTGTGACTCAACCTTTGGAGGTGAGAGTAACGGTTGGATCTCTTGATGGTAGTGTCGTGGCCTTACGACGTCATCCTTGGTAAGTATAAGTATCATCCATGTCAGGATTGACTGTATTAGGCAAAGAATGTGGTTCATCCTGGGGATGAGAACAGATTTCTCTTATCAGCAAAGATGAAATCTTAGCAGCTCTTGTAAGACCAGAGAAGGTCCCAGTCATCCTAGAGCGGCTGAGGACAGATCAAAGAAAACAAAACTCTTTTGCTGACTGGAGGTGAGGACGACCAGAGTTCGAGGATGTTGACCATGTTTTACTATGGGTCTCACCTCGACGTGGATTATGGAGACTTTGTCGGGGCGCAAGATATCTCCACGCTTCATCGGACCCTTCTAGGTCCTCAACAGGGCAGGCGAGGTGGTTTACCACTTGACCAATCTACATAATTTAAACCAGGTTCACGACAACTTCCACGTATCTCAGCAGAGGATATATGTGTGTGACCCGAATCATATCTTTGACGATGGGGTGACTTTTGCGGAGGTCCCGGTGGAGATCGAGGATCGACAGGAGCGTGTCCTACGTGGATGGTTGATTCCTCTAATGCACCTTGGGTGGCAACACCGAAATCTACAGGGGAGCACTTGGTATCAGGAGGCTCAGATGCGTGCTCAGTACCCTCTTTTGTTTCCCAAGTTTGTGATATAGCTTTACGGGGATGTAAATCCCTGAGGTGGGAGTAACGTAAAAACCCGGAAATTTCAATGGAATTTTTGTTTTCATAATATCATTGAAATTTTGCGAGTCTGTGGATTCTGACGGCACCTAATTCTGGGGCCCGGTGTGCCCAAAATCAATTTCGGAAATTTAGCTTGGGTATGTTCAGTGAAAGAACAAGCGGGTTTTTGTACCTTTTGAACCGGTGCTCAGAATCAAAATCTGAGGGCACTGATGAAACACCAGCGCCAATAATTGTGTAGGAATACCTTTTCTGGAGTTTCATTTTCTCGGGTGAGGTTATTAAATAAATGGGTTAACTAATGAATGAAATAAAAATTTGTGCCACAATTTTTATTTTCTATTCTAAGTAGTTTTAACCTAATCTTGGATGTTGGAGTGGGGCCCACTACTTCCTAACTCCACTAGGTAGGATATTAGTGAAGTGGGACCCACATGATCCCCACCCCTTCATGTCCATTTAACCTCCCTCTCGCAATTTAAATGTGTAACACACCCGCTCCTCCCGTTCTAAATGACATGTCAACTCTCGAAATTATTTGTATTATTAAATGCTCTTCAATTAAGTCAATTAATCGAATGTGATCTTTTGAATTTCGAAAAGGGTTGGAATGAGTAATAAAATAAGGAAAAGTCTTATTTTATTATTGTTGAGTCATTGTGTGGATATATTGGAGATGAGATCTCAAGTCTTGGAGATCTTCCTCTTCCTCAGAGAAGATCGCGAAGAACACAGACACACTTCTCAATCTTCTTTCGGCGTCAAAGAGATGGGAACACCACATCCTTCATCGGGTGTGCACTGATGACATATACAGAGCCTCGTTCCGCGACATCATCTTCTACGAAGCCGTCTTCCGCGATGCCATCTTCGGCGACGCTGTCTTCCACGACGCCGTTTTTTTCGCGACGACCATCGTTTGAAAACTCATTGAGGTTGGGGTTTGAGTAAAAATTTAATGGATTAAATTTGTGCTTACTTTGTCAAAGTTATTTTTTATGGGTCCCCTTTTATTGTTATAATGGGGGGAGGTCGGACCACAAGAACACGGTCGACCCTCCTCTCCCTTTTATGTTTTACTTGTTGCGGCATTAACAAAGGAAGCGTGGTGCAACGACACCGCACGAAAACAAAGAGGAACGTGGTGAAGAAGTGCGACGCCGTCGTGCCGCGCCGAAGAACCTCGAGGAGGCCGCGGCTGGAGAGGAGCCGCGAAAGAGGTGCATGGATCCGTCACATCGCGCCGGTCAAACCAAGGATGCTACCTTTCATTGCGGAAAAGCAAGGGAGTGCTACCAGAGCCCCTAGCTGACGGTTCTCTGGAGGGCGGGAACAATCGGTCCCGCATGGTGCGCTGGCCTGTCCTTACGGTCGGCCATATCCGGAATGACCGGGGGTTTGACCCCCGGTCAGTGCAGCTGGGTGGACCCCTGCAGGTCCACCGTTTCGTCGAAGGGGGTGGCGGTTCCCACCCTTCCGTGCTCATGTGGCACCGGTGCCGGCTTGGACAGGCCGCGCCGGCTGGACCGGCCACACCAGGAAAGGCCTCCCGCAATGGGCCGGGCTGCCCGCGTCGGGCCGGGCCACGCCAGATGGGTCGGGCCACACCAGCCGGGCTGGGATACATCCTAGTGGGCCGGACCCGGACCTGAGTCAGGGCAACCCGGTTCGGGCCGACCCAGGGGGTCTCAGTCCGGGTCGGTCCGGGCCGAAAACCCCCTAAAACCAGATAGGTTCGTTTAAATGCTCATAACATGGGCTACGGACCTCTGATCAACACACCATTAGTTGAAATGTGATCCTTGGTTCGAGATGGTGGTTCGGTATATTACACTCAATGTTTTGGAGAAATATGGGTATGGCTGGGTTGGTTCGAACGCGAAACCAACCGGGCCCTCGAAGCGGAAACACTTATAACTTGAGCTCCAAACGTCCAATTGATGTGCTGCCAACATTGTTGGATTCCTCTTAGTGAGATGGTTCTTTTGGATTACTTCACTCGAGGTTTGGACGTAGTTGGAGTATGGTCGGGTTGGTTTTGACTGAAAAACCAACTGGACCACTGGAACATAAAGTCAACAACTCTAAGACCGTGCATCTTATTGACGCGCCGTCTGTCGTGTTGAGTTCCTATCGATGTGAAAGAAATTTGGGATACATAAACTCCAGACTAAGTGTCTATTGATGTATCGACCCCCTTGGATTGTGGATCAAACCCTCCCAGAAACAAGCATGCTCTGTGCTGGCACCCTAGAACTGGCTGAGACTTGATGACTGCTGATCAATCAACTCGAAGTGTTTCAGATATCCCAGTGGGGAGCGCTTGGTTGTAGCGACATACCCACGATGGAGAAGCACTTGGTTGTAGCGGCAGACCTGTGGTAATCAACAGAAGGAGTACCTCTGTAGGCTATGAGGGGGAGTGATTGGTTGTAGTGGCATACCCATGGTGGGAAGCGCTTGGTTGTAGCAGCAGGCCCACAGTACTCAACAGGTGGAGTACTACAGCAGTCCAAAGATAGTGGGAAGCGCTTGGTTGCAGTGGAAGGCCCCCTTTACTCGATAGAGGGGGAGTTCCCCATCAGCTATGGTTTCGACATCATGATTTAAATCCTGGTTTGAGCTGAGTCTTGACTTTCAATCATTATCTTCAATGTTATTTACTTGATATCCTGTGTGGATTGGATTATGCTTTCCTGTGTGGATTTTGTTATATGTCCCTGAGTGGACTGGATAGTACTTGGGCTCGTGAGTTGGAGATGAACTGGATTTGACGACTTAGGTATATGTGTGGGCATATACCTAAGTAGTGTTGGATGATACTTCGTGATTGTATCTTTTCTTTGTGGTTTATCCTTTGTGGATTCAGGGAGACCTTCTGGGGTCTCGGTGTCCCTACTGAGTATCATATACTCACCCTTGCACGGGCTTCGCCCACACTACGTTGTGTTGGTTGCAGACAACTAACATCACTGATCGTGGTTGAGACTTGTAGAGCTATACGGTACATTGAGGTGGACGTGACGACGAGATGGTACCCAGAGGTGGACTACACAAAGAGACGGTACCTAGAGGTAGACATGACGACGAGATGGTACCCAGAGGTGGACTTCACGATGAGACGGTACCCGGAGGTAGACATGATGACGAGAGGGTACCCGGAGGTGGACTTCATGATAAGACGGTACTCGAAGGTGATAGAAGGATGTGGATAGATGAGGTGGAAAACTCTACCTACCCTTCAGGTAGGGACTCAGGAGGAAGATCCAGGAGCAACTTGACACCTTCCTGCTGTTTTGTCCTTTTCTTGTACTTTACTGTTGGTCTTGTATTTCCGTCCACCGTTGTACTTTGAGTACGTTTGTTTTACTTCATGCATAGTGTAGCTTCTTCTTGTACTCTATTTGTGTGTTTTTTCGATTTATAATGTCAATGCATTCCCTTTTAATCGGGATTTACACCTTTGGTGTTAGTCGCCAGCCCCTGCACTATAGAAGGCGGGTTTGGGGTAGTCACGACATGGGCCCCGAGGACGGGTCGTGACACATAATGGTGTGAAGATTCATCAATAATCATCATTTCATATCAAACCCAAAACAGAGGCATAGCATGTGATATGGGTAGGCTTTATCGCTATCTTCAACATACTCGGTTCGTAGACTTCAATCACCTACTAGGTGCGACACTGCCACGGCGACATAGTCAAGATCAGGCTCAGCCATCTGATCTCAACCGCGGCGACCCCATTCTCTTTCTCTGGCACAATCCCAGTTCAAGGTAAATATCAATAGCTGATAGACTAAGGTCTTCCTCTAATCTAAAAACCCAAATGCGGCTTCTTTAATCTGGGTTCCTTCATTAACTATAGCAGCCTCGTTGTTCATTTTTTCCCTTTGAAACACCAGACATGACAAAATCATCTTCAGAGAACTGTTTCTCTAGACAGATCTCAGTAGTGATGGAAATCGGGAATCTCACTTGCATGTCCAGCAAAACAAAAAAATAAAATAAATTAAAAAAAAGTAAATAAAAACTAATATGATTTATTAATAAAAATAATAATGAGGGATAATTATTTTGGTAAAGTATAGAGTAAGAAGATTCTAAGGAGTTATATCCCTATATGGATACTACAAGTGGATGTGGCTATGGGTAGTTGTACATATGGGTAGTAACCATAAAAGGGTTCATTCAGCATTTTATCAATTTCCATGTGGTGGATGAAAAATAGGTCTTTCTATACAAGTTATTTGATACACTCGAGGGATATGCTTTGGTAATTCACAAAATCTTTATGAACCATTATATAGGAGATGATAAAATTGATACATTTATGAATTTAATAGTGAAAATTCCTTGAGTAGACTAGATTTAAACCCAAAGACTCATAAGTTAGGATATATCAATCATTTATAACATAATAAGTTCAAATGATTCCATTTTTTTATTAGTCAAAATATTATCATGTAGATTTTATCCATTAATAGAGGGAAATATGAGAAATCATTCCAATAACCAATGTGATTGAAAATTTTATGATTTCCCTAATTATATTCCTAATCATGTTAGACTAATATCTATGAACATTTTGGAGGTACCAACTCAGTTAAATCATATTATGAATAGTTACTTGAATCATGTGTAATTCCCAAATTCAAAAAAATAATGTTTTGGTCAAACCTTTTATGCTAGCGAGTCCTCTTAACTTTCATAGAAATTTTGATCCAATAATTGTCAAACAATGGATTATAACCATTGAGATGATATTCCATATCATCCAATTATCGAAAAAAGATAAAATTGTGCACGTAGTTAATTACATAGTGGGGAAGACGATCAGTGGGGGATGCTGATAAAGAACACAAAATCTAAATACAATAATGATTCCGTGTAATGTTATGAAAGAAATAAAATATATTTCAATAAATATTCCACCCAAAATCTCCATTATAAAATTGGGAGGGAGTTCTTTTGTATGAGCCAATTGAGGTGAATTGGGTAAACTTCACATGTATTGCACAGTACACCTCCAGCTTCATCATAAATGATGGAAGTATGGTGGTCCACATCTTTAGTGGATTAAATACAACTCTATGAAAATATTTTGGGATTTTTGAATTTAGAGATGTAAATATATTTTTTGTTATGCTCTCATGGTTGATATAGAATTGGAGATTTTATTTAGTCTCATGGGATTATAAATAAAAAGAAAAAAATTGAGTTTTATTTAGGAGGATCAAGGGTTATAACTAATGGAGGAAATAAAACCAAACATACCATGTGTCGAATGTGTGAGAAGAATCATCCCAAAAAAATCTAAAGAGAATTGAAAGATACCTTAATTTTGAAAAAGGGGAATCAGGATAATAAATGTCGAGGGGAGAGGAAGAAATTGATTAACATGATGAATGAAAAATAGTTTCATATAAATAATCAGCCTACAGTTTTCTGTCTAAAATGTAAGGACAATGGGAATCATGTAAGAAAACACCCTATTTCATGGGTTTTCGGAGACAATGAACAACATAAGCCTCCATGTACTAGATAGAAAGTAATTGAATATAGAATCACTACTACACAATAGTATCCTAACAACATTTTCATGATAGGTACATTGGTTATTCATCAATGAATAGTGAATTTACCTTTTGATTTTGGATCTAAGAATTATTTCATATCATGAATGTTTAGTACACCTATTCAGAAACCACCTCCAAGCATGCTGGTTGAACTATATTTGAGAATAAAAAATAGATAAATTGTTTCATCCCTAGCATATAACTCTTACTTAGATAATGTTTTTGGATAAAATATTGTAGAAAATATTTTTTCAATTTATATCTGGGAGTTTTATGATATATTAGGCATGTATTTGATGTCATTAGATAACAGAAACGTCAACTACTATGATATGGTTATCACTCTTAACATCCCAATACATCCCCTAATTTTGAACCAATGTAAGGTTTAGGATTAATCTCCCCTATAATCTTCATCTCAAGCATGGTTATTATTTCCATATGAGACCTCATATCTAGATTAAATTATTGAGATAAAGGTTATATTCATGATGAAAGACTTGACCATTTTCAGGGATTATAATGATGTATTACCCAAATTTTTTCATGTGCATCCTTCTAACCAAGTGGTTGGGGTATCAAGCTGACTTATACCTGGATATATACCCATATCCAATGATATATATAGAATATCCACTATTGATTAAGATTAACAAAAAAAATGATTACCAGATAATCTCGAAAAGGGTTTCATTCACTCAAGTGATTCACCATGGGGTGTACTAGTCCTCATCATCAATAAGGTGGATGAGTCAATACGCCTTAGTATTGATTATCCTGAACTCAATAAAATCACTATAAATAACATGTGTCCCCTTCTACGGATAGATGGCTCATTCAATCAACTATATAGGGCACAATATTTTCCTAAGGTGGACCATTGATCGAAATATCACCAATTATTGATGATGAAGAAAGATATTTCCAAAACTACATTTAAAACATGGTGTGGATACTATAAGTTCATAGTGATTCCCATTGATCTTATTAATGCTAAAAAATTCAGTATTAAATTAAATATTATAGTATTAAGATATTACCTTGAAATGTTTTTGGAAGTATTTATAGATTATATTATGATATACTCAAAAAGAAAGGAGGAGCATGAGAATAATTTGAATATTGTGCAAAATAATTTTCTGAAGGAGAATCTATATACAAATAATAGTACATGTGAGTTTTAGATAAAATAAGTATCATTCTTGAGGCATTTTATCACCACTACTCGGATATATAAGGATCCTTATAAGACAAAGGAAATTGAGGGATGGACATGACCATCATCTATAATAGAGATCTATAATTACATTGGATTAGGTAGATATTACTGATGATTTGTGTGAAACGTTTCATGATTTTTAAACCCAAAAACTAGACTAACTTGTAAGGGAGTAAAATTTTTATTCTTTGAAGAATGTAAAGATAGGTTCAAGGAATTGAAAAAGAGGATTATAACTTCACTGATCCTCATAGTACCCTCGTAGGGATATTTATGTGGTTTACAAAGATGATTGAATAAAGGGTGTGGGCTATGTAATGATTCTGAATGATAAATTAAAAACCTATTCCATATGGATGTTGAATGTTCCTCAATATAACTATCAAACACATGATATGGAGTTGGATGAAATAATCTCGGAATTGAAAATATTTCATAATTATCACTATGAGGAGAAGTGTGAAATATATATAGATAAATAGAGTATCAAATATATATTCTTATAGGAGGATATCACTGTGAGTCAGTAGATATGGTATGAGATGATCAAGGACACTGACTTCTCAATCCTTTACCATCTTGGAAAAAATAATTTAGGCGATATATTTTTCAATTAAAAATGATTTTAAAACATTTTCACCGATGAGAATTGTGAAGGACCCAATATTCATAGATATGGAACTGATAGACATGGGAATTGTAAATAAATAGAAATTATAATTCCATTATTAAATGATTGCTCAACCATCCCTTATAGATAATATAAAGCATGTTCAAAGAGAAGATGTAAAAACTCAGATGCATGATTAAGTTAAACATAAATAAATACTAAGAGTTAATAATTGATAAAGAATGAGTTGTAATATCTTTGTCATGACTATATGTATCAAGAATTATCATGATAAAGAATGATCTATTTAATGATGCACATAGCATGTCCTTCTCCATCCACCCATTGATTATAATGTTTTATTTAAATCTTTGAGAGAACTATTGGTGGGACATTATTAATAATGAGATCATGGAATATAAATCAAAATGATTCATATGTTAGCATGTGAAGTATAAAATGAAATATTATAAGGGGATAATGAAACCATTTTCCATATCTACATGGGAATATGAAACCATTACCATGAAATTTTTCACTGGTATTACAAAGACATCAAGAAGAAATAATACTCTGTGTGCTGTGCTGGATAAACTTATGTAGACTAATAACTTCATATTAATTTGGTAGGACATCTAATTCAATCATCTTTCTTTGATATACATCATATAAGGGTTGAGGGTTCCAAGAATACCATAATTTATTGTATCTGATCAAGATCAAAGATTTACATCCATGTTATGAAAAAGTATCCATAATTATCTAAACACTAAGTTCAAATTCAATATGGATTATCTAACATCAAATAATGTCTAATAATATTGGACTATTTGGACAGTTGAAGGTGTGTTGAGACCATACTCGATGGACTTAAAAGGAAACTGGGATAAACATATTCCTCTGGTTGAGTTCTAGTAAATTAATAGATTCCACACAAGAATCAAAATGAATCCATTTGATTCCCCTTATTGGTATAATTTTAGAACACATGCATGATGGGATTATTTTTTTGAACACATTCTATTGGGACCATTAATTGTTAGGGAAATGGTATAATTGGTCCGGACCATTCAACAACACATCTGGACTACACTGATTCGATAGAGTATCTATGATGATAATAATCGATGATTACTAGATTTTGATTTTAGGGACAAACGTTTTCTATACATATCTCAATGAAATAACCTCTTGTTATTTGTGAATAAGGGTAAGATAAGTCCAATGTATATAATCCCCTCTGGGATTATAAATCCTATTATATATGTATTCTATCCACTATAACTCTCACAAACTCTATCTCAAGTACATGATGTATTCCACTTATCCCTCATGAGAAAGTATATGAAAGATCTATCATGTGTAGTTAGTATATAGGTGGTATAGATATAAAAATATCTCTCTAATGAGAATCATACATTGAAGATCTTGGACTACATAGATATTTTTTACACAATAAGGGAACTGACCTAGTCAATGTATTATATAGAAACAAAAAATATGGGGACAAAACATATTATCTAAAGGAATACATGAAGAATTTGTATCATCACCTATTTTCACCATAGTAGGTAATAAAAAAAATTATGGTGAAATTTCTTAAGATGGTAACAATGATACACATTGAGTTTTAAAAACGAAAAATATATTCTATAGTATATATGACAGGAAAAACTAAACCTAAACAAACCATTAAATATTATTATTTAAATATTACCATTATAAACCAACTTTTAAATTGGTAGCTATTAATTGGATTAAATGATTTATAAAATTTATATAATGTTCCTACTGAATATAAATGTTTTGATTGATGATTAGTAAATAATCACTCAATTTTTAGTAAAGACATTTTTTTCTTTAAAAGTACATTTTATTAAAAATGGATTTATTTGTTTTTTTGAGAATCTATTATAATGATTTTCTGGAAAATTTAGAAATTTATTTTATGAAAGGATATCATTTTTTAAATCACTATATAAAAATTATCTTCTAGTGAAATTTTGGGTTTTTTAAAAAATGTTTAATTTTTTAATGAATGTTAAAAAAACTGTTTTTTTGAAAATGTTACTTTGCCTTATAGTATTTACAAAGTAAAATTAAATTTTAGATTAGTTATCAAATTAATTTTTTTAAACAATAATACAATTATGTTCTATATAATTAATTTAATTATTGAATTTTGCATTAAAACATTTGTATACATAAATATAGATTTTTCCTAAAAATAGTTTTTTATTGAATTTCTAATTTTAATTTTTAATTATTTAATATCACTTATAGAAATTTAATTATGAAAAATAGATTCCAAATTTGAAAAAATGATATCTAAATTTTATAAATAGGTTTCTTTTATTTTTGGTCATTCTTAATAGTGACCATAGTAAATAATTGTCACCACAGTAATGGTATATTAGGAAAATAATTTTAAAATTAACATGATAAGCCCTAAAAATGACTATAACATATTTATTTGTCCAATTTTTTGATTGATTTTCTTCCATTTTGATCCATATTTAAAAAATATGGAAATTAGGTTCCATATTTCTTTAATTTTGTCCTTTTTATTATTTTATATAATAAATATTAAAAAATATCATTCTATTTTTTATATATATTTTTTTGAAATAGGGATAAATATAGGATATATAAATTTTATAAAGGTTTACTTGGAAGATAAGCTGTTTTTTTATCCTGGTAATTTATTTATAAATATTTACAATGAAATAATTGCCTTAAATTTTTACACAACGTCGTTATAATATTTATTAAAGTACTAGAAAAATAAAATGAAGGACTTTTAAAATATTAAAAGAAATATAATTGGAATAAATTATTGTATTAATCTAGTATTGTATATAAACATAACATGTTAGTGATGGGTGAAATTTCTAGATTTAAATTCCTTCGATTCCATGTTTTATTAATGTCAAATTAAATGAATAGTGTCAAAATTGTCATTAATGAAATTTTATGTTAAACCATGTTTTATTGAATAATTTAAAATTATTAAAAATACAATAATGTAATATGTGATTGGTAAATGGATTAATATATAAAAATTTTATATTTATGGGCCAATTTTTCTTTTATAGTAACAATCTTGACCCCTAATTAGTAAAAACATCATTATCATAGTAATTGTCAAAAAAGGTGAACACATGTTTAGACAAAGAGGTAAATTTAAAAGCCTAATATAAATTTAATCAAATTAAGTTGGAAGATATTATTTCAACCCATACCAACATAATTTATTAATGAATAATTTCTCCAATTATCTTGTATCAAACCAGCTCATCTAAAAAATTCTACTCTAGTGGGTTCCCTATGATTTGACATAATATATACATCATCAATCACTATGTAAATATAGAATTATCTATTTATAAAGACATAGTAACCATCGTACCTTGATAACCCAATGTAATCCTACAACCGACCCCCTTTCTGGATTTTCATGACTCATCACTCAAGATGTTCACCATAATCTACCAAAGTGAAAGGGAATGTTCATGAATAATTGATGGCATACATACCATAATAAGAATTTAATTATTAGTTTTTCTTTTAAAAAGGATTCCACCAATTTTCATCATTACTGGTACACCATCTATCATTATTTTATCTCATAATAACATATAAAACACTATCACACCTCACATGAAAATAATATTTTATTTTATTTATTTTGAAGCCCATATTTATTTCCAATTCCCCCCATTTAATTATTCTGTATTTACTATAGTATTTGGTCATGTAGTGCTTGTCACATAGTTACAATAAAATATCAAAAAAATATTGAAACCATGAAATATCTTCTGTAATTTGAAAAATTCAAATCATATGATCAGTGAATAGTTTTCCAAACCATGTGTTATTCATATGAGTGGTTATCGAAGATACCCGTGGAGGGTGTGTAGTTGGCACATGGTTAGACCAACTGTGAATATTTTCCAACAGTATTTTTTTAAATTACCCTTTTAACATAATAAAATAAAACCAATAAAAAGGTGTTTCCCCCTAACTCTCACTATATCCATACATGTCACTCTTAGGAGGGATTTCATCAATGAGAACTCCCTCTTACCCTCCCTACATTTCAGGAGGATTTATCTACTATTTTATTTTTCTTGTCATATATGGTTTGTATTTCCTCTCCTCGGGCACTTCCTTGTTCCTCATTATTCTTTTCCTCGCTATAAATTGAGGTTGGTCAAGCCATAGGTTGTTATCATTGTATTATTATTTTCCCATTTTAGAAATGATTTTCATTCATCTGGTGGGATTAACCACATTCTATTGAGATGGGATTGATTGTCATGGATAAATGGAATAAGGTTCTAATTCGATTTGATGTAGGTTACCTTATGTTTGATCCTTTTAAATGATAACAATAATTTCATAATTGTATTTATGGGAGTTTTTATTATATTTTAAAGTTAAATATATAATTAAGAAGGGATATATTATTGAAAAGTGTTTTCCCTTTCCATTCATATTTTTCATAATTTCTTAATATGGTATTCCCTTTACTAATGAATTTTGAAAACTTTTTTGAAATTCTATGACCATTTTGTGTGAAAATTTCATTTATAATTACTTTAAATGAGTGAGTTTGAAATGAATAAAGATATTTTTCCCATTCATCTGGTTTCGTATAAAGTCTTAGTGGTATATTTGGTTTCAAAAAATCATCAAAATAGTGTCTAATTCTTTTTATTCATTTGAATTTTGAATTATTTCCATATATATATATATGTATATTAGTATCCTATTTTCGAAAAATTCCAAAAGGTACGCAGAATATGTATATTAGTTCACAGGGTATTTATATTCATATTGAGGCACATATGTGTGTAAGTGTTTGATTTGATTTGTAATTTTAGTAGTTATGGATTAAAAGAGGTTTTCTAAATGAAATATGTTTATTTTAAAATGGAAAGGACCAATTGATACTTTTTTAATCTTTAAAATTTTTTAGTTTTACTCCAATGGAATCCCATAGTTATATGTTTTTTGTACTTTTATTGATATGATTGCAATGTCGGCATGATTCTAATAAAGGGAATTTATATAGTTAGAACATAGAGGTTAGTGTTGTTATATATTTCCTATATATTTTTATATGGTTGAGATTTATTTTTTTAATATTTCACATCCATTATGTATTCTAGTTATGTTTATAGAACATGGGAATCCTAGGTAACTTGGTGGGTAGACTCGGTCCAGTATTCTCTGTTATCCAGAAGAGTCTCGAACTAGTCTCCCAGGCTAGAATATGCTAGAACACTTTCTAAACGACATGATATGACTTATTACCATTAGACCATGGGTTAATCCTTAGTGGTGGATCATGCATGGGAATGAATATATATATATTTAGATATATATATATTGTTGGAAAAAAATAATATTAGGATCCAAGGACCCTGATTAACCTAGCTACTTAGGCGTATCCCATTGTTCATTCATTCATTTAGTCTAATTTCTGTGGTACAATAATAAAATCATCGTTTTCATATTTTCCATTTTATGTATTAAATAAATAAAATCTTATTTCTATTTTAACTATTTGTATATCCTTGTGATAAGCTATTTACATTTATTATATCATACTGAGACTCTTCCATTATCATCTTGTTCCTTTTTATAAATGGATTGTTTGGGAAACCACTAATTTTTTGGAAAATGGGTTTTTCAAATCCATAATGATTATTTTTCAATTTCATTATCCAATTAAATGTTTTTAAAATAAGTAGAAAATCCTATTATTATATATGTATATTTTTAAATAATTATGAAATGGTTCTCTCCCTAAAGGTTATGTATAGCGCATGGATTCACTTTTTGAATCCCTACTAAGATTTTTATCACACTTATCTATTATAAATTTTATTTTTAAGTTAATATTATCATTTATTCTCACCCATAAGGTTTTTTATTCTTTTTTATGGGGTAATTAATTGTATAGTCAGATATAGATATGTATTTTCATATTTTAGTTTTTATTTTGGTTTATTTTATCCCATTGGGCACATATGCTGTTGTTTCTTTCTATGGTTGGAGGTGTATAGATATTCTAGTGTCCATGGATTGAAATTTTTTGGGATACATCTTCATACAGTAGATGGAGATCGTGGTGGTGAGGGAGGTTTTTAGTTTTTATTGTTATTTACCACATTCAATATTTTATACTAGGTTTTGGTTTTAATTTATCTTTCACTGGTATAGATGTCATTTGCATAGATGTGGCATGTTGGATTTTATTTATTTTTATATGCTATATTTATTAATTGTTTATTGGGTTAAATAATTTCCAATTTGTTTTTCCTTGATTCATAGGAACTTCTTCTATCCTGGGGGGATTGGGAACACCCTTCATTCTTTATCATGAGCCCAGTTGGGTGTATGAAGGAGGGAATCCTCTGGCTAGTTGATTTAAAAAAATATTATCATTCCATCCCAATTTATTTGGGTGTGATTGGTATTTACATGATTGGATCATTGGGACATAGGAGTAAGGTCCTAGATGTTGGATAGATCTCCACCAGTTATGAAGAAAACTGAATTACCAGGGGATGATATGATTTTGATTTTGGTTTTGATATTTTATTTTGTTGTCAAAATGGATGATGAGAAGCTGATACATAATGATATCACATATATTAGTCATCAAAATCCATGTTTTTAATTCATTCATGGTCACGAGTCCCTTTTTGGTTGGCTTTATGTTTAGGGATATTGGTTAATTAGGGTTTGACTAATTTTTTGTAATGTTTTTAATGTTTTAAATAAATTTTCAAGGAATTTTTTACTATTTTATAAACATTAGTGTGATCTTTGATGTGGTTTTATGTTGTTAAAATTTATTTGTAATTTTAAAAAGTGACTTTTGGGGTGGGTAAACATTCTAAAAAAGTATTTTAATGATAATTATATTAAAAAATGCATTATAGTTGTAAAAAAACTTGGTTATGAAAATGGGGTACTAAAATATGATATATACTAAAATTAAAAGGTTTTAAAAATGCTTTGAGATGTGAATTTACAAATTTTATATAATTTATTTCAAATCATTTTCCCAAGGAGGATTTATAAATTTAAAATTTTTTAACATCAGATAAATCAAAATTTAGAAAATTTATTTTAATAAATTTTGTTATATTTTTCAAAGGGAGATGAAACATTCATAGGGTATGTTTTTTAAAATCATTTTCACCATTCTAATTCAACATTGGGTATTTTTAGAAGGGAAAATATGATGTTTTGTAAATATTATTTCTTTTTGGTGAGTTTTTTTTTGGTCAATATTCATACCAGGATACCATTATTTGAATTGGGAAGAATGAATTAAAATATTCATATAACATTTTATTTGAGTTTGACCTAGAAAAGTATTTATAAAGGGATGATCTAAAGTACTCCTTCATTGGTGAATTTAGGTTTTTTGAAATCTATTATGGTCATAATTTGGTGGCTTATTCTTATAAGGTTTTAGTTTGATGGATTCATTGTGAACATTATGAATAAGTGCCCCACTTTGTATTCCAATTGATAACTCCTTAGAGACTAATGATTATTTCATTGATAATCAATTTTGATGAGGTTCATCCCACATCTTGAGTATTAATTCTTTGAATGGTGAAGAATTAGGTTAGTTTTTGGGATGAATAGTAAGACTACTATATTTTTCTAACCAACTGGTTTCACCATGTGTTGGTGTTCCTAGAGTTTGTCCCATGTTTTCCTCCCTTGATCCAAGACCTGAGCCCATATTGATCTTGCTAATGTATTATTTTTTGGGGAATTATCAATGACATCCTGTATTTTTAATCTTATCGGTGATTCCTATTATTTATTATATAACTTTGATTTTTTAGTTTTAGAAATCCGTTATGGGTTTTGGGTGGTCCTTTTGTTCAGATGTATTGAGTCACATAAATGGTTTTGGGGATAGTTAGGTGTCAGTGGTTTATCTTAGGATCCATATATCCTTTTACACATTTCATATTAAATTAGTTTTACTAGTATCTTAATCGAAATTCACTCTCTAGGATAGATTGTAGATTTTATTTATATTTTCTTTTCTTTTTGGTGAGATTGTTATCTGATTTGATGGACTTCCATTATTTCCCATTTTGTTAGGAATTTTTCTCTATAATAGAAATGTATCTTGAAAAAACTATGATTTTTTTTCATAGAGTGGTAGTGTTTCTTGTCATATTTCCTATTTCTTGTATCTTTGGTTCTCATTAAGACTCATAATATTTTTTTCAAGAGATCAATGTTTGACTACTGTCCTAATATTGTAGGGAGGACACCATATATAGAGCTTGTGATGAACCAGGTTTCCAAGACTTATTGTGGGGTAATTACTAATTCCCTCCCCATACATCCACAATCATAGTGGATTGGATATCGAGGAATGTGGGTCATGTAACATATGCATGTGAAGTTCCCAAATAGACTATAATGGGTTTCACTAATGATTTATACTATAGTATTTGGGGTGTTCTTTATTTTGATGTTCTGTTTTGATTTACGAGAGTCCTTCTCTTCCCATTACTCTATATGGTGGTTTGAGTAACATTGTCTCACTATTTTTCTCTATGGATATTGGCTCAATTTTTTCTGATAATCTATTATCCTCTATTGGGACATTGGAGTTATGGGTTTAGAATGAAAATTGTGTGTTGGTTATCATTATTTAGGTTTTGGTTGTCTTATCTTGAGTGATATCATATCATTTCTTCCTTAGACTAACCAAATCCCTTTGGACATTCTAGGGGAACAATGTGTCATGGTAGGGAGAATTTTCACACAATAAACTAAAAATTGACTTTCATTTTATTTATTTATTATCCCATATTTATTTCATTTTCCATTCGGGTTTTTTGAATTCGTGAGATTTTGGTCATACAGTACATGTTGCACGGTTTAAGAGCATGTATTGAAAATATATGTGAAGACCATGAGAAAAAATATGAAATTTGATAGTTCCAAATCATATGGTCATCGTGAGGAAATCTAAACCATGCATTCTTCCCATTCATGATGCTCATGGAACCGAGTAGAGGGAACCCAATTGGTTGGTGGTTTGTCCAGCTGTGCGGCCAAACCATGTGTAGTGTCCAGAGACTTTTTTTTTGAAAATTACACATTTCCCCATAATAAATCAAAACAAATAAAATGTTTATTCTCCTCACTCTCACACATCCATTCTCTACACATAAAAATTATTATTAATCAAAATGAAACTCTCTGATCCTCCCTCCCTTTTTTGAATATTTCTCTACCATTTCTAGGTGAAATAATATCAGATCATTATTTACTCTCTTTGACCACTTCCATATTCCTCCATATTTCCACTGTTGTGGTGTGAGGTTGACTGAAACCACCCATGTCACAAGGGGTGGTCCAAATTAAATATTTGATGATCCGTGTGTTCCCTTAATGACCAACTACTATGTAGTTAGTGGCAGACAGGGTCGATCCCACATGAAGAATGGGGAAAATGGTAAGTGCAAGATGGTTGAATCATGGCCAATTATCCTATCAAAATAAGAGAACGAAACTATCTACTAAATTGAAATTTCATTTGGGAAATAAGTAAAAAGAGAGAGCAGAAAAATCAGAAAAACAAATAAGGCTGAGTCTCAATTTAATTAGGGTTTATTGAAGTTATCATTCAATAGCATGGAAACTATTAATAACATTTAGTTTTTCCAAGGATTCAATTAAACTAAGGTTTCTGGGTTCTATATAATAAATTAAATTCTTAAGGGTTAAACGATCTTCTAATAATTAATTGCTTAAAACATGTTTATGGTCGTTGCCCCTAAAACAGTGGCAATGATTCCCCTAATGATCATGGGTTCATCCTCCACAAATCCATTTTTTTCGCCATTGATGTCATTCTTGTTCTGACAAAACATAAATGATGGTTTTGAAAGTATGTTCAATAAAGTAATTGTAAAACTAAAATCATAACAAGTGGAATACCTCAAAATTTAAAAAACAATGAACCAGAATCTTATTAAAACCGCAAAGCAAGGGGAACTATCCTCTTATGACCACGTTCATGATGTGTGGATTATGTCAGAATTCAACAAAAACCATGGTTATGAGTGAAGAATGGGGGAATGATATAATTACACTAAAATAGGAATTGAAAATAGAATAGGAAATATGTAAATGGATTCAAGGGAGGATCGAATGGCAGAATAATATATCATCCCCTATATGTCCAACCACGAAAAAGGAGGGATGAAATCTTATGTATAGAAAAAAATGACTACATGGAGTATACTCCAGAATACACAACATGTCGTAATGTCAACTACTGTTTTCTTTGATTTCTTTGCATGTAGGTGGGATGTGCTCTACTCGTTGACTTTGCAGTTGTAAGTGGTTAGTTAGTGGGAGTACATGACATGTAGAACCACAGACATGGTGTGTAGTATCAAATTCAACCATAACCTGCTTCTTTAAGGGAATACACGACATGTAAAAAGTGTTTCAGAACATGTAGTCTATTTTTGGAGACTTGGGAATGTATTCGTCTTGGATAATCCGTGTCGCAGTAATGTTACACAGCGTGCATCAGAAAATACATGCCTTGTATATCTGAATCCTTGTTCGGAATTTTCCAGATTTGGGAATTTGGAAAGAAAATACCTGAAAAATACCATGAACACCGAAATAAAGTACTTTATTCATAAAACAACATATATTTGGTGAAAACACATTTGTATGCTCAATAAAATCTATGATTGAATGAAACCCATAATGTTCTGATAGTCTCATTGTTTTTTCATTTTGGTATTGGGTCTTCTTTCATTATTTAGAGTTCCTTGGACATGATTGAGATTGGATTTGGTCTCACACATTAAAGGCAGTGTATTATTATTTTATTTGATGTAGTTTACCCTATATTCTAGCCTTTATGTTGGGAACTATAATTTCATTATTGGTCTTCATGGTGTTTTTATTATTAAATTATTTAAATATTTTTTTGGAAATGGGGGTGATGATTGGAATTAGATTTTCATTATAATTAATAATTTTTGTATTCTTCAACCAAGGGTAATAAATTACTAATACAGGTTTGCATACTTGTTTTTATGTACTACGAATATCGAGTGTTGGTATTAATTTCCAAATATCGTTAAATGCATAATTTTGTAATGAAAAAATATTTTTTTTAGATGGCTTACCATAAATGCCTAGTTGTATATTTTGTTTCCAAATAACATAAAAATGGTTTCAAATTATATTCCTTCTTTTTAGATATTACTTAATAAAATTTCCATATACATAGAGGTATATATTTTTCACATAATCACATAAGGTTAGGTGAATATAAAAATATAGTTTCAGAGAATATATATATTTATATATTTTCATTTGTGTCTAAGTGTAATACTGGATTTTTAATTTGAGATGCTATGGTTTAAAAGTGTTCATTTGAATGAACAATGTTTCTTTTCAAAATCTAAGTCCCAATTGTCACTTTTTTAATATTTTTGAAAAGTGAGGTACACTCTAATGGAATTATATTATTTTATGTTTTTGTTGTAAATTAATTTATGTGAAGGGAATATTGTACGATTCTAGTAAATTGTTATCACATTGTTATGGAAGGGTGGTGAGGTTTTTTTTATTCTTTATTTACATTGTTATGTGACTATATTTTGGTTTTCACTACTACATATCGCTTATGTATTTTAGTTATGGGAATGGCACATAGGAATACAATGTACCTAAGTTGGAAGACTATGTATTTTATTTTACGTGAGATGGTAGGGGATTGGACCAATAATAGGATTACGCTTCAATACTAATTAAACTACATGGTATGAGTTAGTAATATTGTAACACAGATTATTCCCCTCCATCGACTCATACCATGGAAGGGATATATGATTTTAGTTTGACATAGTGAGTATAATGCTTCTAGGACCCCAAATACCCATGCTACTTAAGGGTTTCCCATTTTTCTTCCTCTAATTTACTCAACTTTCTGTGACTCTATTTTAAAATTATATTTTTCTTAGTTTCTTTTCAATGTATAAAATATAAAAAATATTTCACTACATTACTTTGTAACACCTGTTGATACTCTTTTTTTACTATTAATTTTTCCTACAAATTCTATTACAATATTAGATCATTCATTATTATTAATGTTTTTTTGAAAAACCTCTCATAATTTTGAAAATGGATCTGGAAATCATAGAAAAAAATATGGTTTAAATGAATTAGATTCATTATTTTTTTGAATGGAAATAGAAAACCCTATATTAATATATTGATATTTTCAAAGTAGAATGAAATGGGTTTTTCATTAAAGATAAGGCATAGATCATCATTTCTCATTTGGAATCCCTACTAATATTTTTCTTATTCATGTCTATTATCATTTTCACTATGAGGCTCAACCTATAATTTATTACCTATCATGGGACATTGTGGTTATTATTTGTTAGTTAATGAATCATAAAATCACAAGGAAGTATGTATGTTTATAGTATATTTTTTATTCAATTTTCATTTTTCACATTTTCAACTTATGATTTTATTTAATTCTATGCTTATATGTGTAGAGATATTATAGTGGTAGAAGATACGAATTTATTGGGAATATTTTCCATTTAGGAGAGAGAGAGATAACTGTGATGATGTTGTTTTTTTCTTATTATTTATTACCACTTTCTTAATTTGATATTAGGTTCTTGTTATTATTTTTATTTCACTATAGTGAGAATAAAACATATAGACATGTTATGAAAGATTTTATTTAATTTACATTAATATTTTTATAATTATTTATTGGGTTAAATCATTCATAAGTTGTGTTTACATGATGTGTAGGAACTTGTACAATAATTTGGGGATCATGATGTCCCTTCAGGCTATTTCACGAGCTCACTCGGGAAACTGATGGAGGGATGGATTAGGATTGTTCATGAGAAACTCACTTTATGAGCCTTGTTCAATTTCAGGATGCTTCATTATATTTCACACAACCACTTATAGTTATAAATATGACTTTAATCTATAGTTCTTGACATTGAAAATCCATTATAACATAGCTTGGGCTCATGTTAGTGCTTCCAAGAACCTTTCAGATCTTCATATAAAAACATAATAAAATAGTTTTATCTTTTCATACCACAAATCTATTTGGTTTTATATGACAAATATTTTATACAAATCCATATTTCCTTATTTTAAAAACGTCATAATAAACATTAACTAGGTTTTAGAGTTATATACCAACATTAGTGGTGGGTAAAATATCAAATATTCTAAATATTTTCGCAATACCTACTTTTATAGTCAATATTCATGTCACTATTTATAGTTTCATTAGTTAATTCCTATAAAAAGTACTACATTTTTACCTAGATGGAGGAATCAAGGTGAAGTGAAAATTATGAACATTAATAGTGAATCTTCAATATCTTTTTCAATATATCATATTATATGAATTTATATCATTAGATGGATATTATGAAGTATAAAAATATATAAAATCCAATAAAATTATATATCACCATTGTTTCTAATGTTATAAAATCTCATGAACTATCCTATGTGTACCATGTTTTAATTGAACGCCTCAAAGAGGAGATAGTATAAATTTATACCTGATGATCTTCCACCATCACACTCTAATTCAATGTACATTCTCAATTTGAATGAATTATATTCTAGTTTTGAGACTATAAAGTTTATATAAGTCTTCAGAGAATTACTAGAATACTTAAAATATAATTTGATACTCCCAAGGTCCTATGATTTCAATACACAACCAAAAAAGTGAATGAGATTGCCCCATGGAATTCATGGATGACCCTAACATCCCCCCCTGAGTCATCATTCTTCAATCACATATCAAAAATTAGAAAGAACCCATAATAGTTTTTTATATAATATTCATCCAATATATTACCCATTCTATATATTAAATTTTTAAACTTCATAATATTATAACTAACCCAAGGTTTATATATCTCCCACTCAACCTATTTAGTTAAAATGTTCATCCTCTAGATAAAGTCTTTTTATAAATTTTTTCTCACTAAACATGTATCATAGTGAGTATTATTAAATAAATCCCCATTTATAGATTTTCTATACAAGTTATGAATACTAAATTCCGTATATTTCAAAATGAAATCATCTATGATAAGATCTATTTATGCATTCGACCAATATACACTCAAGGAAATACACACACCTGAGTTAACTAAGTGATAAAAATATAACCTGTAGTGTTTATCTCATAGAATTTATGATTATATGAGATATTTTTATGGTATTATAAAATTTCATAAATTATTCAATTTTTTAATATCATTTCCTATGAACATGAGATAAAATAAGGAACATCTTAATTTTCCATTCATATTATAAGATATTTTGATATTGTGTAATATAATAATCATAATCTATGATTAAAATATAATCTTTTGATTTTAATGGAGAAAAATATAATAATAATAGTATTTTATATCCTATTTAGTTCTTCTATAATTTATTATTATATTTCTTCTTGTGGTACATGTCCGAGTTATATCTTCATGTGTTATAAAGGGCAGTAAATTGTATAACATTTACATGTATATAGAGAATGTTTGAGTAGGTTCTTAGGTTTATTGGTACGAATAAATGGGGTCTAAATATTATATATGAATCCATTGAGATGGATGATCTATGATGGATTTTTACTTTTTTTATTTTTCATTGATCTCTGATTCTCTTCTATCATTTATTGCCTGTGGCACTATAATTTTATAGTTGCGAGGGGGACCTCATCCATGAATCATGTGATTCATATAGTATCATGGATACACCACAAGGGAGAGTTATTTTACTATTAATCCATAAAATTAATCAATAAAATTGATTAAATAATGAGGTAAAGTGGTTGAATATTGTTAAATGTACTATGTTTCATCATTTAGTTTAGGTATGATATTGGTTGTAGGCATAATTATTTTGGAAATCATTATTTATAATTTTTTCTATAATATAGAATGAGTGTTATTCGATCATTCTGAATCTAGCAGTGGTATCTATTCTTCCCACTCATTCTAATTTAATAAATTATGTCTAAAAATGATGAAGCATTCATTTAGTGTGATATTAATAGTTGATACTGTTTATGAAGATTCAAAAATTAAACTAGGGACAATTTTACAATATGGATATTGTAACAAATGATTATGATTCATAAATGTTCTTAGTTATATGATATATGATATCATAATCCTTAATAAGACTATATAATACAATATATCACACTATACATAATGAAAAAGAATAAATTATATATATTTTTTGTCATATCATAAAGTACAATGTGATTATTATATGCCTATGACGATGTCTGATTAATATTTTTCACACTTGAAAAGGGATTCATCTATGATCGATATGATATGGTGCATACTATTAAATATAACTCCATGTGTTGAATGATTGGATTATAGCTTATGATTGATAACGCTATAATATAGTATGATATATATTCTTCTTATTATCTATCCCATGCCACACACTGGTAATCATATTCCATGTTAACTCTATCAAAGACTATAGCAATAATTATTTTTTCAACTATGATAAGTTAAAAAATATATAATTTTTCTACATTTTCTATAAAGAATTAATGTATTTATTTATATATATTTTTTAAAAATTTAAAAATGTATTTTTTGATATTTATTTATTTTATAAGCCATCTATAAATAAATTAATTTTAAATTGGGTATAATTAATTTATTTAAAGTATATGATGTGTTTATTAAATAAATGTCAATAATATTATTGTTAATATTAGTCACCTTTTGTATTTATATATAATGACATATAATTTGGTTATAAAATTCTAAAATGTTATTTATATATGTGATTTATAATGTTTATAAATATAAAATAGGGCCAAATATAAAGGATTTTATAATTTATATTATTAATTATTCATAATATTTAATTTGAAATGATTAAATTAGTGGAAATATTTTATAAATTAATAAATCCATATCAAAATTTGCATTTATTATTAATATGATAAATGTTTAAATAATATTAAATATGTGATATTTAGAGCATGTAAATTTTTTTTCCTTAAAGAATAGGAATATAAATTTTTCATATTTCATTTAATATCATATATTTAAAATGAGTTCCACATAAAGAATAATATGATGGATTATATAGTGGAAATATAAATAAAATATTTATATCTACCTAATTATGGAATGTATACCATCAATGGATAAATGATTTTTTTATAAATACAATAAATATTAATTTTTCATAAATAAAATTTCTCATTTTTAAATATGTGAATTGATCAGTTTAGTTTATTGACTATTTTTTAATGATTATAATTTTTAATTTTTTTTATAACTTATGTTAATTTGTTAATGAAATTTTAAAAAATTTCATACATTCATATACAAATTTACATACTTTTTCTGATAACTAGTTTATTTTTCTTTAACCATGAATGCTAATTTTACTATGTTATGATATTAGATTAAGATGTTAATTATAGTAAAAATATATTATATGTTATTATTGAGATTTAATTGAGTTCACCCTTGGTTAGAGAGACTTAGGGTCAGATGGTTCCCTGGAATATGGGTGTATGTATTGTCCATAAATGTAGTGGTTGTCTATGTATTTCTCATTTCATACTCTTGTAGTGATTCTTAACATCCCATTTTTATATGAATATGAATGAAAGTGTTTAATATATCTTATTCTGGGAATAAATTTTCATATCTATGAATATAATTATCATTTAATTTGGGACTTTAACATTATTTTTATGTCATGTAATGAGTTACTCAATAGTATGATTTGAACATATTTGTTTGGGGGACGGAATATGGGCTCTGAAATAATCTTTCTAAATCATGAATACATTTAAATAAATTACATGAGATACTATCATGAGGAAAAATTCCCTTCATAATACTATTTCTTAGATTCTTTCAATGTGAACAGTTTCCAAAACCTATATTATTCAACCATGTAGGTTCTACTGAAGAACGAAACCAAATAATTATCTTGTGTAAGAAAACCGAGTACTAATGGGACCCTAATAGTTATGTTCCTCATTTTTGGTGTTTTATTTTGGTTATAATTATCTTGATATAACAAATTGTTAATAAAAAAACGATAAATACCGAATTTATCTATATGATGGATTGGGAAAATAGTTTTCAAATTAATTATCAAAGAGTTGTATATGACATGAATAGAATAATTAATGATATAAATAAATATTATATATGAGTACCACAAAAGAAGACAGATTTCTTTGAGAAATTCTGACCTTATCTCACAAATTGATTAGGTGGATTTTTAAATGGGTCATCACTACGGGGGAAACCATTTTAAAAATTTATTTATTAAATTTGTGTTACATATATTGATTAAACAACAATAATGGGGGTGGACATATGGCATATTTTAGGATTTATCTTTTAACATTCATCCTATATGGTTGGGTAAACTGATGATCCATTCCCTATATATTATATAATCCTCACCCAATTTTAGTAGATTAAAAGGACTTTAGGAAAAGTATAATTTAAAAGGATCTTTATAAAAGATTAATCTTTTTTGTGATTGATCCCCACATTAACTGATTCCCCATATATTCATATGTTGTTACACTATGTACCATCCCAGTCTAACAGGTTTATAGACCCACTAATATTCAACTCCATTGTTTAGCATGAATCTCTATAGCTTCTCACTACCTAATGTTATGATGAACCAATATAATGAAGGATATCATTATCCTTTTAGATTCTCCTTTTTAGCTTTATATAAATATTCATCCATAAACAAACTCGACCCATAATTCTACTCATGTAAATATTCATCAAGTTCTTAAATAGATGCTGAGTAGATCTTTAATTATCAATATTCACTAATTATCATTAATTGTCTGAGTAATATTAGAATATCAAATTACGAGGCATAATAGGATACTAACCCCTTGGATGGTCCCCAATTGTGGCCTCCACTTTTCCGTTTGAGTCAAAAGTGTATCAAAATTAACATTTAAACTTAAGTCTAGTATAGTATTCCTGAGACCTCTTTCTGAATGTGAAATCATTTTTATTATTTTCTGTATTATTTTAAATTTAAAAAATATTATTAGGAATAATAGTTTCCCAAATGTAATTTTTAAAACTTCTTGATCTTTGAAATTAGTAATGATCTTGTATTTAAAAACTTCTCAAATAACATTGAACCCCTGTAAAGTCATCTCTAAAGAAATTATTAATGTTTTTGTATTTATTCTTCTTATAATTCTCTTAAAAAATACACACCTCTAACTCCCCTAAAAATCCCCATCCATGTGTGCATGGGATCATGAAATGTGATATGGAATTATAACATGATTAATTTAGTTTTTCTAAGAAAACTCTCCATCACCAATAAACTTCACCTTGATTCCTTATATAATATTTGATCATGACTCTCTATTAATAATGATTGTTAATCAATAATGATCAGAGAAACAACATAACCAGAATTAAATCTCACTTATATTTAGTATGAAATATTTATGGAACCCTTATATTTTTTATAATGTTTATGTGTACCATATAATTACTTGATTATACATTATAAGGTTTTGTACTTACCATATGAACCCACTGCCCCATCTTTTTGATCACTTGCATCAACCTTCTAAGACAATTGTACCAACCTGATAAGAAATCAGTCTGAAACATAAAAATGAGATTTTAAACCTTATATTGATGGTTCTATCACCCTTACAACCCACTTATATCAACCTATTGAGATTCTTGTATCAACATTAAGAATTCTAAGCCTCTTCAATTCATAAACAAAATATCCTCAAGCACATTATTTGAATTTTTTATAGAATGTTTCTTCCCCACCATCACATTACATTGACTTTGGAGATCATCTCACTAATAACCATTACTTTTAAAGTGATAAATCCTTGAATCTATAAGGTCAGGTTCATCAAAGAGGTATCTAATTGTTCCCTTTCCTATTTATGATTTTAGTACCATAACATCTCTTTTATATATCCCCATCACATAATTTCATATTCTTATCATTATTGTATCCTTTTTGGAAAAGAATTATCCAAACACGGGATCTTAAATGTCAATCTTTTTGTATTTGACATACAATTAATACCAATTTTAATGTTTTTTTATTTAACTATTTTCTTCTACCCCTCATTAATAATAAAGAAAAATGTAATATAGGTTCCCACACATACCGCCTGCATATGCTTTCCATGACACTAATAATAACTAAATATTCTTAGATACCAATTTAGAATAACATCTTGATTCAGTTTTGAGATAAATATGTACCATGTTATTTACATATCATTGAGTCATTTTTAGTTAACTCTCTATACACATGGTTTTACATGGTTCATAAAATTAAGTGTGATTTAATGAAGGTTTTTAGTTTTCCTTATAAAAAACTATATATGTGATATTACTATCAAAATATCATTTTCATGATGTTCAAAAATTATTTATCATAATAGATGAATTATACACCCATCTCAAGAAATCCATTAAAATATCAAGTTAAATATATTAAAACCCCCCCTTTTCTCATTATTTTATCAACCAACACTACCCATTTTGAAATAGTTTTGATACTATAAAAATTAAGGGCTATAAGAGTGATCAGAAAACCTCATACTATAAATTTTCATATATTTTTGGAAATTATATAATTAAACCATAAGTGATAAAATTATTTCTATAAAATAAATCTTTCTAACCCTAAAGGGTATGACTCAGTTTCTCCTCTTTATAAAAATTGAAATACCCCATGAGGGAAAATCAACATTATTATCTAGTATTAAAAACACTCATACATCTTCAAAATTTACCAATATTCTCACACAAATAAATATTTTTTGGGAATAAGGAGGAAAAATATATATTTCTAAGTGGTATTAGTAAGAATCAGTGTTTACTCTCAACTATGATTTCTCATTTTTTCCCAAATAAACATTGTGTTCTTTCCTTAAAAATTATTTTTTATTATGGCCTTAATAATTTGTGTGCTCGTATACTTCAATTGAACATCATCCATGTGTGAATTAGTTTAACCACTTATAAAATAAATAAAAATACATTTCTTAATTATTTAATATTTTTTCCTTAACTAAACTACTCGCGAACTTACCCTAGTTGGGAAAAATCACATCCCAAAACTATTGTATATTATTAACTCAAATTAGCTTATTTTTATAAACTAATTGAAAATTTAATTTTTAAAATTATAGAATTTATATTTGATTATAATTATTTCATATTTATATTATACTTGTAAAATAATATTATGGTTACATTTTTTTATTTTTACGAAAATATTTTATATTTAGCTGAATATTAAAATGTATTATTTGTACAAAAAATTGTTGCATTTATGAATATATAATGAATAATGTAAAAATTTAAATAATATAAAATAATTTTATTGATCAAAAAGTATTTATGGGGTGAAATTTTTCATTTTTAATTACAATTTATAATTTATAAAATACATTATTAAAATCATATAATATTTTTTTTCATAATTATATATTTTCTTGATTTTGTAATTTGACAAAGTCTTCATCATTTAAGAAAAGAAATAATATCTTATAAACTATGAAATATTTATTTTATAAAAACATTTTTTCATAGTTCAATTTTAGGTATGTATTCAGATGGTAAATTTTTTGTGGATTTCTATTAAACTAAAATTAATCTCAATTTGATAATAATTAATTAATTAATTCCATTAAGTTTTACAAAATTAACAATTTCATCCTAAAAATAACAATTAATCCTAAAAATATTGTTTCTCTAAAAATGGGGTTTTACGTGTTCCTTGATCTAATGTTAAAATTAGTTTTTATTAAAAGCATAGGATTAATTTTATAAAATGGATATAATATTTTGACATAGTTGGTTCAAATTTTGAAATAATTCTCATTTTAATTTTATGATTTCAAATTAAATTACATTTGTTAAAATAAATTACTATAGTAAATTCTAAAAAATGTGGAATATAAACATTCTAAGGGTAAACTACATAATGTTTTTTAAAACATTTTTTAAAATTAATATTAAGGGATTATAGACCATAAATTATTCCAAAATGTATAATTTTACACTATTGGATCTAATTGAACCTTGAAAAGTGACATTACCATTAATATTATTAATAAAAATCCACTCCCCCCACTTATAAAAGGATCCCTCACCGCCCCACATCTCCTCCCACACAAAGTAAAATGGTTCGACCAAATATGTGAACATATAAATATGTTAAATTCATGTAAACATCCAATTAGTTATTCTTTTATAAAAATACCACACTTCAAATGATTAATAATTTTTTTTATGAAAAAGCATTTTCTAATGAGTATGGTATGAAATTCATAATTACTTATATTCTAATTTAATTTATTTCATTCATCTTCCACCTCTATAAGATATATATTTTTTCCATTATAATATAAATAAATTTTTAATATTAATATACTAAACTTTTATCATGATAATTTAGTTATAATTATATTCCTTTTAATTTTTTACTTATAGGAATCAAAATATAATCATGTACATGTGTAGACTACTAACTTAAGGAATGAATTATTTAATTTGTCATCACTACCATGAATAAATTTATCAAAAGGGATGTTTAATAGATTAAAATTTAATTTAAAAACATATTAATATTATTAAATTATAATCCATTCCCAATATTTCTCTCATTCTATGGAAAAAATATGTCGGATGTGCCTATGTGCCGACTAACTCCTTCAATGAGAGGCATATTTCAGTTTTCATCTAGTAAAATATTACTTATTTAAGTATATTAAAATTTTATTAAACACAATAATAAATTTAAATAATATAATTATAATTATAAACTGATTATATTATTCAAATTAATTAGTTTCTTTACTATAAACACCCATTGATTATACATTATTTTGTTGGGGTTGGTATAACCTCCTTCATGAAAAATGCTATAAATTACTCTCACAGATGAATATGGAAAACAATTATTAGAGACAAAATATAATAATGATAAATTAATGTTTTTTATATGGTAATGGTAATAGTAATGTTATATCAATATTTAACTTATTATTAATTTTCCACCAATTTTGTTAGTTAAAAATTATGAAATAAAATAGTCACTAACTATGTTTTAATAAATCATAACTAAATGACTTTTGTAATAAAATTATAAAAATATATAAAAATTTTAAACATATATTAATGTTCCAATAATTATTTCATTATGATAGCCTTTAATAAAAAACATGAATCAACATGACCATTAATGAAACTATTACAAAATAGGCAATCAAAACTAATAACATCTGCTGATGAAAATAAAATATATCTAAAAAGAGGTATTTGTAATAATATATTATAAATGAGGATTATAATAGGTTATAGGTTTGAAATTTTTTCTTAAATAGTTTATCGAGATATTTATTTTTTATACCTGAGGTTAAATTATGTTAAGCTATGTGAGGAAAAACGTAATTGTATTTTACTCTCAAATTCACTTTACATTAAATAGGGTTTGTATTATGAAAATAATTTAAAACATATAGTGTTTATAATTCATATTTAGTATATTATATGATGAGTTATTTTTTAAATTACATCTTCAGAACAATTTGAATATCTAATTTAAAAAGGGGTTTTGTTGAAATGTTATATTAGCCACTAGTGTTTCCAATACTTTTCCTTAATATATAAATATTTTTTGTTATAATGCAATTATCCCATATTTCTAGGATTTTATGTTCTCGATAATTTATTCCATTGATATTAAATTACTGAAAAATTACATATTTTCTTTCATTATATCCTTTTTCTTAGCCATTATAGTCCCCAAAAATACTAAATTTTCTAATGTGTCAGTGGTTTTCCAAGAAATGTCAACCTTGTATAGATACTATCATGTGGATATGGTTATAACATAGATAGACATTGTGTAATCACCATAACAAAGTCTGGTTATGTATCAAATAGATCTTCACTTGATGAATGATGAGTGGGACTAAGACTATATATATGGATAGACACTCCTAAGGAATTTCCTTTAGATAATTAAAATGATCTATACAAGCCATAATGATGGATGTGTATATGATTTCGTTGGGATCATACCCATAAAAACTATTGAACTAAAATACTATATTCAATTCATAACATAACACTTTTATGTTACCCTTATAAACTACCTTATCAATATTTCAGTGATATATGTACATCCTACTACATTGTGAATACTCAGTAGGTTCTAGGATGATTAATGTATATTCTACTATATAGCCACAATATTCCATTTAATAGAGAAATATTTATTTTTTATATTTCCATTAAATATATAGAAAATAATTTTATTTATTCATGATTCAGTAAGAGTTTTCTTTGGTAATGCTACAATTTTTCTTATTATCTCATATAACCAATACATTAAACATTATTATAGATATGTCAGGCCCAACATAAATAGGCCCTCGATGCATATGTATTTATCAGGTGAAAAAAATATCCTCAGTATTGGTACATTCATATCCTCCTTAAAAATGATGTCTTGGTACAAGACCGAGCTAATATGTTTATTATTTCCAGAATTATTCATTCCATCAGTGTGAGATAATTAATTTTCATCAATTTTTTATCTATTATCATGTATATAATACTGCCTTAGTTTTATTTGATTGTGGAATTATTTTTATCATTTATTTTAAATAAACTGTTTTTTAATCCTTATTTTATGATATATTTTGATGTACACAACTCTTTACTGTTTTTCTAATCTCAAACTTATTATTTTCCTTTCCAAAGAAAACCATGAAGAGAGAAAATTTTAAATTAAAAGGATATTCTATATGGGATAAAAATTGTCTTAAAGAGTTTTTAATAAGTAATTTATGTGTTCATGTGCAATATGAATAATGTGTATGTATGTAATTGCAAGACTACAAAGCTATTGGATCATGCGATAACTCTTGTATTTTTTACCAAATAGTAACATATCAATAAAATAATTGAGTTTTTCTTTCCATCAGTGTTATAGTTAGTATTATAGAATGTTTAGTAGAAAAAATGGGGACTTCATTTAGTGGAAACTATGTATATAACCCAATTATTTTGATATATCCTTAACATTTATAAAAAACCTTAATAGAAATTGTACTTTAGAATAAAATGTCATGCACTTATTATATATAAGAAATTTTTTGAGATATACACTACTTGAAGGATTATAAACCACATCAACATTTGTTATTAATGAATGGGTATCCCTTCTAAGAATTTATGTGAGGATGGACTTGGAGGAGCTCAGATCATAACATTATTATGGATGTGGGCCTAGTTTGTTACAAATAAACTCTCCCAAATTGAAAAACAGGTTAACCTATAACATATAATATCAAGGATTAAATGCTTCATTGAACCAAAACCTCCATAAATCAATGAATCTACAAATATTTTGGTAATAGAGGAATAGATCATGTACATTGAAAATAGATTCCTCACATTGGAAAGTACTGAAGGGAAAAAATCATTATGTTATAATAACATTCGAAGGGATATTCATATCCATAGTGGTCAATAATTCAAAACAATAAAGAGGAATTTACAGATTTATGGGATAGAATAGTAAATTTTTAAGAATTTATTCTATGAAAAATAATTTCCTCATTATAAAATGTATAAAATGGAAAGGAATTTCGACTATCTAGTACATAAGGAGAGGAATAGGTTTCTTAGTGAGATAATACCATTCATAGGTTATCTAGACATGTTAAACTATATACATTTACTAGGAAGGCATATTAACTATTTCATTGATTATATAAACCATGACTTCGAAGGGTGTTAGTGCCTTAAATTTTTTTAAAAAATGTTGATATATCTCAAGTTTAATTAATATAGAAATAGAGTTATCCTAGACTTATATCATAAATAGAAACCATGATAAAAAGTTATAGGATGGGAATTAATTAAATAAAAGTGTGGAAAGGGGTAAGAAAGGAAGGGTGTAATTTCACACACGTAATAACTATTAGAAAAAATCAAGCCATAACTTTCTTGATGGGAATGATAGTTTATTTAAAATACATCAAAAAAGGCCATCAAGTTAGTGACAACCATGTAAAGGTAGAAGATGATGATACTTAATTATTTATCTATAAGGATAATTGAAATTATTCAAACTAATTAATTAAATGTTAATAGAATTAACCTTGTAAAACTCCATGGGAGAATGCCTAAAAATATGTGAACACTAAATAAGAGGTGCAAGTAATAAATGACATGAAAAGAGGTACATTGATCTTAAATAGGATTTCAGCAATGATTAATTTGATTCCCAATCTATGTACTCCTTTATATCATCCATTATTTCAATGAACATTGAATCATCCACTAATACTTTTAGAAAGAAGTTTTCATTTGATTAAGGTAATAGGAAACCTGTCGTAATAAATATTTATAGACCAATCACTGTTATAATGCATACATATTCCTTGGTAGAAAACATTATTTTTATACCCATGATTTATTTTTACTAAAAAATTGTTATGAATTGGATCTCAATGTATAATGTATGAATTTATTTTAGAGATTAGGATATTAATATTTTTAAAGGGGATATAAAATCAATTATTTAAAAGGGAGATGATTCATCTCTTGAGTCTTTTCAAGAAACGCCTCTAATAGGACACATTAATGATATTATGGGAGATGAGAGTGATATAATACCACCTATGGATGGAAAATACATACTAATTTCAATTTATTTAAAAATTATACAAATATAAATTGATGTATTTTATAAGGAATTACCTAGTCATCTACATGAGTTTGAACTGTATTATTTCATTAAACTCATTCATAATGAAACATCCATTAATAAAATACCCTATAAAATTGTATTGGTGGAGTTGGTATGGTTTAAGATACAACTATATAATTTTTATGAGAAAATATTTATATTCCCTAGTTTATCACCATTGGGAGGACCTATTTTGTTTTTTAAGACTGATCTGTGTTATTTTGTATCGATTATAGGAATATCAATGCCAGTACTATAATGAATAAGTTTTCTTAATAACTAATTAATGTTTTATTTGATATAAATAAAAGATATGAATATTTTACAATGAATATATTACCTCAAGTTATTTTAAATTAATATTTAAGAAAGGGTATATACCAAAGACATCATTTTATATGAGGTAAAGACATAATTATTTTAGAATAATTCCATTTGTATGGACTATTGTAACTTTTGTTTTTATAGATATGATGAATGGAGTGTTAAATTATTTTTTAATATTATCTGGTGGTATTAATTTATGATATATTTATATAAATTAAAATTAATGAATATCATGACAAAAAAACTATGAATAACTATCTATACCCATATTGAAAATTAGTCATAAGTAAGATTTAGTATGTTTGAATTTTTTTTAGAAAGTATTTTCTCCTTTTCCATATCATCTATTATGATGGAATATCATTTTATCCTCAAAAATAATTGGTAGTAAATGAATATCCTAGAGTAAAAAATAAAACCATTATCAGTATTTTCAATGGTTTATCAAGATACTATCAGTAGTATGTTAAATAATTTATAATAATCCAACTCGTTTCCCATGCTGACAAGTAGAGGGGTTAAAATATCATGTTCCATGGAATGTGCAAAATTTTTAGAGATAAATATGAGACTGATTAATTAAATATTATTTAATTTATCTTTAGAAAATTAATAATTTTTAATATATAGTGATTCATTCATGAATTGAATTGGTTTTTTCATTATTCACAATAAAAGAGTGGTTTCTTAGGTATAAAGAAAATTAAACATTGACGAATAAAACTATTCAACCCCTGAACATGAGTTAGAAACCATAGCATTTTCATCCGTGATATAGGGAACTATCTCTATGGAGAAGGATGATATATATATTGAACTCAAATGTTTTAATTATAATTTATCTTAGAATGAGTGCATCATGAGGCAATGTAGATTCTTAAAACTTGTGATACCACAGAATGGGTTGAACAACAATGATGAGGGGGGGGGGGGGTTGGGGTTGATTTAGTGGTTCCTTTTTTAAAAAATTATTTATGAAGTTAACATCTAAAACATTTTTGGTTTATCATTCATTTACATAAAAAAATAAATTTCAACATATGTATTAAATGAGTAAAATAATTTAAATCATTAAAAATTTTACAAGATTTTTACATAAAGAGAAATCAAACTCCTTATAGTGACTGGAATTTATAAGTCACAAATTTCACACTATGATCCAAAAAAATTTTGTGAAATGGGTAGGAATCATTCAATACCATAAATTTCATCATGAACATATGTATCTTGACTATAACATTATACTACTTACAGTAAGTTTCAATGTTTGGATTATTCAATGATCCTTCTAATTAGCATAGAATAATCTACTCAGAACATTCAACATATTGAATTCCATTTCCAAAAAAATCATTTTATTGATTCATTAGTTTCTAGTAAACTAAACTATACAAGATACTTATTAAAAATAATATAGATCATATGATATATGATATTCTTCCCTCATGCATGATCAAAAATATTATTGAAAATCATAACCAAATGCACATGAATTTTTTTAATAATGTTCCACAAATTATATAACTAGGCCATCTGTGATAATTATGTGGATCAAACAAAATATAATTTGAATAACTCTCTCACATAATGTATTTTTTCAACAACCATAAAATAATTGAAATATATTTATTTTTGACTTTATAAAATCCTCTAAAAAATATTTTTCAACATTCATCAACATATCCATAGGTATCAATTTGAATCAGGAAATTTAATTTATCTAAATCATACCTCAATTGATCATCTCAACATCATCACAATGGTTATGACATAAAAATATTTATATTAAGTCACTAGTAACCTTAATATTAATGTAATTTTGGTGAACATGTTTCCTTTTAAGCCTCATTTTAGCTCAAATGACCCTCTTGTATCATCCAAACCCACGAACATACTTCAACATAATTCAGAATATTTTGGCACACACTATTTATTAAACCTGCCAATATTTTCAATATTTTTCATTATGAATACTCTTTTAATAATTTTCATCACAATATATAGTTGTTCTCTCTAATTTAAAATAGATTTATTTTTCTAGCGATGTCATTAAATGTCTTCTGGTGAACATAAATATAACTCCATACACAAATTTATTAATTTAAAAACATTAAATCCTAACTCAAAAATTATTTCAAATGATTTTGAAATTATTCATAACACCTTCAAATATAAAGGGTGACTTTCATCTCCCCATTTGGATTTTTTGTAATGTCAAATATTTTACAATCCTAAAAAAATGAATTTTATAATATCACAATATTCTCTCATGGAGAAAATTTTTCACATCAGACTACTAGAAAAAGATATGATTAAGAGGGAATTCAATCTCCTAGTGATAATATAATTATAGCTAAGTGATTTTTATATACTCCACCATCAAATTATTCAAATTACATTATCTCTTTTTTATTTTTTCACCATTTTTTGGTGAAATTTAGACTCATATTAATATATGATAGAATTTTTATTTAAACTTATAATTACAAAATATTTATAATTTTCTACAACTTTTTCATCATAATAAAATAATTAGTTTAGGGATGGGTCTCTGAAAATTCCATTAATTATAATGAGAAGGTTGAATTTGATGTTTCATCCTTAATTCCTCAAATATTTCCATTGGAAAATATTTTTGTGATAATATAAGCAATTTTATATTATGTTGAAGTATATATAAGATTAGATTCCCCAAAAAATAATTCTCCTTGATGAAATATGATATTATTTCAACATGACATACATTGGAGTGTTTTACTCGGTTCTCTGAGAGATCAATTTCAATTTAATTATCATAAAAAATTTCCCATGTATCTAAAATATTCACTTTTAGGACATTTAGATGATCTTTAGTCTAATTTATTTTTCTAAAATCATTCTTGGTTGAACTTTATTCTGATTTTGTTGAACTCAATATCACTGAGTGTTAATTTTAACTATTCTAGAAAAAAACACTATAAAATAATATACATATAGATATTTATTTATGGTGGTCGGAATCACCGACCCACTCATAATAATTGAACCTTAGTATGTTCAACTTATGACTTAAATTATATATTATTCAAAATCATAATGTTCTTTTGACGTACCTAATGGTCATACTAGCAATCATCATGTTTGACTAATTCATATCACATTGAAATATAGCACATAATGTAATATAATACCCAAAATTTTGTAGATATTTAGTTAGAAAAATTAAACTTCTAAGTAATTTCTATAAATATTTTGGATTGATACATTTATTGGATTTATAATTTCTCAATTTTACACTATTAAATATAGCAGAAGAATCTTACATAAAATCTATCATGTTCAACATCATTAATAACTAATGGGTATACAATTCATATGATAGTAATATGTATCATTAATTTTTTATAACATATACCCTAATAAAGAATATCTTCAACAAAATCATTGAAATTCAAAAATTTTCATTCATTTATTTTGAGAACTCCTTATGTGCATTACCAATATCATAAGAAATTATTTTTTCATCCACTTAATAATTATTTGTCATATATTCCAATATTTAATCCATTACACATATTTTTGATATCTACATTTCATTTGGAGAATATCAATATCTTCAAGAGGATATAAATTTTAGAGTACCATGCACATGGGACCTGATTTAAACAATATAAATCATTCTTGAGTTTATGTATCATATTATTAAACTCATAATGCATGAATACCTCTTATATTTCAAGGAAAAAGTATTCATTAAATTTAAAATAATGGAATTCTAGCCATAAATCAATCAAATAAACTCTATAAACTAAATGAGAAAAAACTAACAAAAACATTTTTTTAGTCTCATGTCTTACTACTAGATAAAAATTTTCAGGAAAATCAAAACTATCACTAATGAGTATCCCTTGTAAACTCAGCTCAGATCGTACCATGAAACATATTTCTTTTAATTATTACCATTACTAAAAACCAATTTAGTTCTAAAAATATTCATTCCTAATAATCCTAAGTCAATTTCCTTGATTTCATTCTTCTCAATTTGATACAACTATTAATTCATAGCTTTTAACCGTTTTGTATGGTCAACTGCTTGTGATTGTATCTATGCTTAATCCTGAGAAATAAGTGTAGATTTATTATTCATTATCATAATTCTCAATGGATAAAATAGATCATTACAACATATGATTATATTAATTGGTTTAACCTACTTTTGTAATGCTCATAAGTTTATGTTTTTAATTTTGTAGAATATTCAACATCACTAGATAAATAATAATATGGTTTCATAATATTGAAATCTATAATTTTTTCTTTTTCACTAATTCTTTTATAATATTCTTTGACATGATATTATGGTCAGATAGATTCACCTTTCTATAGATTAATTGAAATGATTCAATTTTTATTACTTCATCATCACATGTTTCCATTATTTTTGGTGATTCTATGTTCAAGAAACTACATCTCCATATATTTTTTGTGTATCCTATTGGACCCATGATGCTCTCGTATCCTAGAAACTATTGTATGCTCTACACTAGGCCACTAAACGGATATGGGTATTTGGATATGTCCCCAGCTAGATAAGGATTTATTTAACCTCCCTAGAGATTCAAACCCATGAATGACTATCATAATAGACCATAGGGATCATATCTGGTACCATTACTCTATCTTGAATGTTGGAACTCATGACACACCCTGGGGGGTGTAAGTCGGAGTTCCTAGGTTAGAATCATTAGGTAGGCTTATTAAATACCAGAAGGACTTGGGGATAATTCCTACCATGTGTCAAAGTGAGTGGTCTAGATTATCCAAGACACCAGTTGTGGGATGGGGAATGGCCACCATACAGTCCATTTAGTTTCATAGGTCTGATAAAAAAGGGGCCTTTTGTTGGAGTCGTGACACTCCCAAAAACAGATTATATACCCGTCAACCCACTAATATGATACAGTGCTCAACTAGGCCACTCAACTAGGCCACTCTGCTGGGACGAGTTTTATGATATATCCCCTATCTAGTTGGGGATTTATTTTTCCTCCTAAGAGATTTGAACACAAGGGTGACTGACAAAATAGCCTCCAAGGAGTATATATAGTACCACCACACACTGGTCCCAGATGAGTGGTAAAGTTACACGTAGTCCAAAGTTATTAGGCTATAGGGTATTTGGTCCGTTGTTGGGAGGATCATGGGTCTATCAACAAATAGGGACTGGGATAATCTAGACCACTCACTAGGCCTCATGGAAAGAACTGTCCACAAGGTATTCTATGATTTAATACTCCTCCCCCACAATTTTAACTTGGTGCATTTAGCTTAACATACACTAGGGAGCGTCATGAGTACCACCACTCTCACTAGAATGGATGTTCTAGAGATGCTTCATGGATGATATTATGCCAGTAAACCATGTGTTCGAATATGTTTGGAGAGAAAATAATTCCATAGCTGGATGGGGAAGATATTCAGATACCCGACCCTATTTTGTGGCCCAGTTGAGCGCATACACCAGTATGTGGGATGAGAGGTATATGGTTCATTGTTAGGAGCATCACATGTCTTGAGATTCTCCCTAGTGTCTATTAAGAATAATGTCCAAGGTTTTAATTGCGGGGGATGCATATTAAATTCTAGTAGGTCTTGGGGATAGTTCTTGCCACGTATACCGCTAAGTGGTCTAGATTATCCAAGACCCTGGTTGTGTGTTCGGGCATGGCCTAGTTAGTGGCATCGGTTTGTCAAAAAAGGGGGCCTTTTTTGGACACATGATGACCACAAAAGTGAACCATATACCCCCAACCCACTAACTGTATATTTTTCACAACATTTCCACTAATCTAGGATAAGTATCTGGACATCTCCCCTAGATAGTTGGGGATTTGTTTCACCTTACCATAGATTAAAAAAACATGGATTTTTTGGACCCGTGACGCTTTTTACAGTGGTCATATATCCTAAATCCTACTAACTGTGGTCTAATATCAAATGGGACACTAAACTAGGACATTTAAGTGGATATCTCCCCTAGTCAGCTAACAATTTATTTTCCCAACCCATAGATTCAAACCCATGGATTACTGAAATAATATCCATATGGGAGCATCTCTGGTATGACCATGCTAGCTAGTGTGGTGGTACGTGTGATGATCCGTGGGTTTTGTTAAGCCCATGGTCCTAGGTTCGAATCGTAGGGGAGAATATTAAATCCTTGTACGTCCTAGGCATAGTTCATGTCATGTGGCCAAGTGAGTTGTCTAAATTATCCCAAACCCTGGATGTGGTATGGGGTGTGGATGTCCTTTGGAATATTTAGCGGCATAATTATAATAAAAAGGATCCTTTTGTGGGACCCATGACACTCCTGAAAACAGACCAGATGCCCTTTAGCCTACTAACATAGGATCGTGCTCAACTGGGCCGCTCAACTGAACAGAGTATCACGATATCATGACTATCCATCTGAGGATATATTTCTCCTTCCCAACTATTTAAACCTGGAGCTAACTAGAATAATAGCAACTGGGGAGCATCTTTGGTACAATCACGTTGGCAAGCATAGTGGTACCAGAGATGATCCCCGATGGATATAATGCCAGCCAAACCTGAATTCAAATCTCTGGGGAGGAGAAATAAATCCCCAGCTCTCTAGGGGAGATATCCTGATACTCGACCTTTTTTGAGTAGCCGAGTAAAGATTAGTCCCAAGTTGGTGGGATGTGGGGTATCTGGTAATTTTTTAAAAATCATAATGTTCCCAAATATAACATTAGAAAATTTCTTCTTATAATATTTCATAAATTTATTTTTAATTTTTATTGTTGATCTTTATATTTTAGTGACAACCATTTACTTTAAAACATTTCACCATAGGATTCATCCGGTACCACATATCATAGTCGTAATATATTCTTCTAATGTATGTATAAATTTATTTTGAACATGTATTACCATATATATGGATTTTTTATATATGTAAATAAGATGTTTATATTCAATAAACAGGTTTATCCCCATTAATCCATGAAACCATTCTTCCTCTCTACAACCGCATTTTTTTTAGGAGTGTAGAGTGTATAATATAAATTTTTTATTCTATATTTTGAAAAAATGGTCACCAAAGAGTAAAATATAAAAACCATTAGATTATTTTCTATTGCCTTCCAGATATATAAACCAAATTTTCATTCCGCTTCCATTATTTAATTAATAAATATTTTATGACATCATATTTCTAATCTAAAAACATCAAAGTCTTCACCTGGTTAAATTCATCACTAAAATTGATACAAAAAAATCACCCTTTGTGGATGTATTCACTATAAATGGAATAAAATATGAATGTATAAGTTATAGAGTTATGGTGGATTTATTTTACACTCATATGTTTTACTTCGTCCTCCTTACTTTTCTAACAAGATTTACAAATAGAGGTTTTATGTATTTTCATTAGAGGTAAATCTCATATAGGTTCTTACTATGATAATTTTAACATTTTTAATTATCAAAGATAAATAATCCTCTAATGACACAACAAATTATCATCATTTTCACATTTGTAACATGATATTCATTGATATCTAATATGAAATAAATTTCCTTCAGTTATTAAGCTATTAAAAAATATTTCTTCGTTATCCACGCATCAAATGATACAACAATTTTACTGGAAGATTACATTGTTTCCATCATTATACAATTATCCTAAACATAGTATATTAGGTTTATGATGATAAAAGTATAACTTCCTTGTATTTTAACTTTTTATCATCAATGATTTTTTTTTCACTTCCTTTAATTTTTAAGGAACTATCATTACCAAATGTAACAAAACCTTTATTTTGTTCTCCAATGTTTATAAAAAATTAAGTATTAATAAAAAAATTCGAGGAGAATAAAATATCATGTATCCAAATTTTATCCTTTTATCCAGATTTCAATGTTACATCACTTATTAGGGACTTTTCATCAATCCACTTGTTCAATACGATTATTTCTTCTAGTTTAATAACCTTATCCAGGAAGAGTTTTCATGAATTTTTCTTTACAATGACCATTATGATCACATCTTCAAAAATATTCCTTCATATATACAAATAATCATCTTTTAGATTAGTTATGAAAATTAAATTTCACCTTCCATGATATTTATCCACATATCTTTCTATTTATATATTATTAACTTTGAGAGATGATCCTTCTCAACTCAAAACATCTAGTGTGTAGAGACATATTGTATCAATAATTATCGGATATGTACCCCTATATTTTGTAGTACTAAAAATATAGTTCAAGCCTCCACCTTCCAGGTTAATAAATACTCATAATATTGAAGTATTATAGTGGTTCATCGATAGAGAGGTCATCCTTTAACGTTTGAAAAAGATAATTTTATTGATGTTGTGTGTAAATTTTTTTGGGTTAAATAAATTTATAAAAACTTTTTTCTCAATCCATATATCTTTTGTTTTGGTTCATAAAACTATATTTTTTCACGAAATAGATTTATATACATTTTTATAAAAAAAATTAACTATTTTTATGGAATAGATTATGATGGTTCATTTTTCTCTTTCATTTCTTATTCTAAATCATATTTCAACTTCATTAGAGTTAAATTCACTTCACTACATATATATTTTTTATTTCCCATTTCATCTTCCACTATAGTAAGCTTCTAATTTTATATCATTCACTATTTTTACATATCATACCACGCTTATTTTTTGGTTTCAAATTCCCTCATAGTATGTTTTCTTCCTTTTGAGATAATATTATCTATTTTCAATTTAATTTGCTCCATTTTTTACTAATAATTAAAGATACTTTCTATGTTTATAATCTTTCTCAAGATAGGAAACAAGTTCCAATTTTAAAATGTGTTCCATGTATGAAACTTAACCTCCTTCACCACAAGATTTTTTATCCAATTTTACATTATTCATGATGTGTATTAGTTTCCCCAAATTTTCATCACTAGATAATGAAACACTCTACGATTCACATTCTTTTTACTTTTATTGAAGACTTATTTTATTCTTATTAGGGAACTTATTTTTTTCCTAATTCTATAACATTATTTTTATCCATAATCCACTTATTCATTTATGGTTTTTAATTAGTCTCATCATCTTTAATTTCATTTAATTTCATCTTGGGGATGTTTAGATATAATTACCCAACTCATTTGAAATCTATGAATTTTAATTGAGGATTTAATATTTTCTTCCTATTAGACTATCCAAAATTTCATTATATAGAAATTATTATCCTCTAGTTTATCTTATACCCATTCTATTCTTCTTCTATTTTTTAGAGGAGTAAAATTTTATTAAATTTGATTTGATTTTCCAAATGGATTCAAAATATTTTTCATCCTTAACCCTTTACGTAAATGTTATATGCTATTACATTTCATATTCCATGAGAATATATTGATATGCAAAAAGTGATATATCATCTCTATATTCTAAGGATGAGATTATTGAATTTAATATGTCAGGTAAATTTCTCATGATTCTTTTTACAATGATCTAGTCCAAGAGAGTTTCTCAAAACCCCATGATATTACATAACATTTCAATGAGTCTAGTGTTATAATAATATATGTTTTCCTCATTCTCCATCATCGGGTCCTAAACATAACATCTCTACATTAAAAGATTTTATTTTTTCACATTAACATTAGCTTCAAAAATACAATCTATATTGTCCCATAATTCATTATATGATTGAAGACCCATTACAGTGGTGTATAAAATATTCTATAATGACTTGAGAATTAAATATAGAGACCTATTATCAACATCCATGTTAACTTTATCTAAAAATGTAATAGATTTTTCTTTTTTATCGTGGAATAAAACCTATAATAGAATTATCCACCACTTGTATTTCATGAGATATGATATTATGTATCATTCAATTTTCCCATCCATTAATATTTTTTTATAAAAATTAGGAATACCATGGTTGTTAACGTAATTAATTTTTTTTTTCATTTTTTCAATCTTATCCAGAAGGGGGAACCATGACTCGATACCAGTTTTGATACCTAATAATGGGTAGAACTGTTGAAGAGGTGGATGAAGAGCTAGTTACCTTTATTACAACATTTTCTTGCTTAATGTTGAACTCTATATAATTTTATGGTAATTCATGATTGAAGTAAAAATATTCACTATTAGAAAATACAATATTGTTAGTAAGAAATTAATGAATAATAATTTTTATAACGTTTGGAACATATGAGGAAACCTAGTCCGTATTTACCTTGTAATTTACATGTCATCGACTTTCAAGAATGATCAATAAGGAGTTATAATGTATAGGTAAGGGATCATACTATACCCAAAAGATCATCCCAAACATAAGTCCACCGAAAAAAATTACACCAGTTCCCATGTGTTACAAAATTTGGGTTATTATATAATCCTTATGATAGGAAAACAAAATTCATATCAAAACCATACTTATCTATAATTTCATCACCTATTTTATTTTTTATAGTATTTCATTTTCTATTTATCCCAACATTATAAGCTCCATCATCTGATAAATGTAGTTAAGATGCTCAAGATTGAATTTTCCAAAGGAGGTTAAGTGTAATCTTTGAAAATACAACTGAAGAAACAAAATTTTCCTTATTGGGGTGCACCCCATTATTTAACCGACCATTACATAATAAATTTTGGGAAAAAATTGGCTCTTATTTGAAACTCTCCCCCACCATATGTATTCATTAAACATCACTGATAACTTATGAAGGTATTGATGTTTTCACTTCATTAAATCCTTTAGAAAATAATCATCCAAACGATTTAACATATCAATAGATCATGAAAAAAATAAAAAACAATTATGTTGTTAAAAATAAACATTAAATGTTCGAATCAACATCATTATAATGGTTATGAAAATAAAACATTCATATAAAGCCACTCATAACCTTATGGTGAATGTACATTTGTTTACTATTATTCCAGTTAATCCTATGTTCCAACTCAACTATTCCTATCATTTATGTCAGAACTTTGAACATATTTCATCATTATTCTAATCCTTCTAGTGGAATCCAACCACCACCCCTAAAATTTCATTCGGTTAAAGACTAGAAGCATATTATTTAAATAATTTTCAATATTAGACCAAGTAATCTTCTTTTCGTGGAAAAATATTCTTCTAATAAAGTCACAAAACACAATTATGTGAACATTAAATGACCTTTTGTATTATAATTTTGGATTTAAAATAAATTGTTTTATAGATAATTCTTTTTCAAATGACATTGGAAATATATAAAACACATTCATAGTCTAATGGTAACTTCAAAAATAATCAAGGAAAATGATTTCTCAGTGAACAATGTAAAATTCAATCATTTCTAGGTATTTCTATTTTTATGTTGTGTTGAACATCTATAAGCATGTTGTTTTTGATTTTGTCCTTAGGTTTCATGATATATTCTGATTGGGATGTTCTAGAGGAAGAATGGGAGTTAAGATACTAAGGATTCTATCTTGTGGAGCTTAGGGTTTTGACGTAATGATGTTAGTTATGAAGTAGAGTTCCTAGATAATACATAAGGCACTAGGTGGAGGATAATATGAGCTACTATCATATATGTAATAACTATAGTATATAGGAAGACTATTCCATAGAATACCTAATCATTATATTTTGGAGACGGAGGCTACGGTACACGGGCCTTGGGAACGAATTTGGACATTCCTTCCAAATTTTAAAAACCTTATGGCATGGATCTTGGATATAGCATATAAAACATTTAGGTTTTATTGATTTTGTGGCATGGTGGTTTAGACTGTTCCTTAGTGATCCTCATGTTTTTAGGATTTTTGGCATAGATTCAATCATGGATCTCAAAATAAATTTTACTATGTTGTATTGTAGTCATGCCTATGTTATCAATTTTTTATTTTATGGATTGGGACACTATTCTATGGGCATTTATTTATCAGCCTATTAATATATACAACTATCCCTATCCTATCTAATTTATATCTAAGCTTTTCCACTCAAAACCTAGACTCCCCATAGAGTATTCAATGGATTTTGAGGATCATTTCTATTATATTCTATTCCCACCCTTTAGGGATCAATCCATGTGGATCTAACCCTTACACATATGATATATAATAGTTTCTCCTTGATCTATAGCATGTTCCATTGGGACTGGGTATTATGTATCAAGGTATTAAAGTTTGTTGGTTCCATTTAAAGGATGGATAAACCCAATAGTACCATACACTATTAATGTTTCCATTTCCTTCTCTTCTCATCATGTAGGTGGTCCAAACCTTCTCCCTCTTGTATTTTTAAATATTTTTTATTATCTTTAAAAACTAACATTGTTATATAACAACATTTTATTGACCAAAATAATTGGATAATTACCTTTCTAATGAGATTCCCATGCTTAGAAAACCCAGTAGATCATGATTTTATTCAATGTATTTTTTATAATGTGTTAAAAATGATATTATATTTGAGAAACTGATTTTATGGAGTGTATATTTTATTAAAAAATGGAAAATTTGGGTGAGATAACCAAATTGATTTGTGGTGAAATGTTTGATATGCTTTGTAAAGGTTATACTATAATGTTTATAGGGATTGACCCAATTATGTAGTAGTAATTATAGGTATTAACCCAATTATTATTTAATTATCAATGATTTTGAGCTGGTAATGGTTTAATCCTTAGATTCCTTTACTTGATTATGAAGTAATGATTATAGGGATTTTTCTAATCATCCGTTGATGATTTGTATCCTATAAAATAGAAGGGTTATGGGTATTTTTAGAATCATTTTGGGACATGATTTGAGATATTCAACTTCATGAAACTGTAGGTTTGGATTTCCTTGGGTGTCAATTTGGGACTCAAGGGACATCAGGTTATTTCATGTACAATATTAGTTTTTTAGATTAAAAACTTTTTTATCTCTTTAATTCATGTAATATTTTCTCACAATAGAATTTTTTAGAAACTATTTGTGGTAACCTAATAATTTTTACTTGCACCATTATAAGGCCACCATTTGGTAATTGGAAATACTTCATAGTAGTTTCCATTGACATAAGAACGAGACTATGCATTTGGTTGTTTATTACTGGATGGGTTAATGATTATGGACAAAAATGACATGTAATTCAGGACCATTTCCTTCGGAGTAATATATAGTTTTATATAATATTCTATTTTTTTTAAATTTCTCTATAAAATTCTGTTACATTTCAGTCTAACATAACTTCATACAATTAATATTGAATTACTTAATTATTCAATTATTCTTCTTTAGATGCATGTTTGATTATTTATATTGTTTCCAATATCATTGTTACTCTATTATAAGCATATTCTATAAGTGATAGTCTGTACCATAGGGTATAATATCTCTAATATATTCCATACACCCTTTTTATATGTCAGCATTATCTGGCATATGAGGCGGCACATCAATAGTCAAGTAGCCCACCCAACTCGGTCATGTGAGGGTGTATCGGGTCAGGTAAGTTACAAAGTCCTATTGCAGGATTACATTTATTTTAAATTACATTACTATATAGGAATGTTAGAAAATGAACTATGATATATAATAGACATGGTAATGATATTGTACATGAGAGTAGCTAAACATTGTGTGAGGGAAAACCTATGTACCCAAGGGTGGGATTGCAGTTCATGTTGTTCTAATGTTAGAGTGTATGTTACTTCATCATGTCTGATTCAATTGATCGGTGATGCAATTATTTAATGATATTTTTACTCATGGGTGGGTATGGTATTATATGAATATGAATACATCATGATTGAAACCTTGGGATATAGGTGGACATGTATTTATAATTCTTGGTACATATGTATTTCATATGACATATTTTCACATATGAACCACGAAATGAAATATATTAATATAACTAATGAAAAAAATAATGAAACAATTCTCTTATTCCAATTTACATGTAAATCCACGTATAGAGTAACCATTTTCAAGTGGTTACCTTTTATTTCATATAACCGTAAAGGTTTTCAATATTTGGAAAACTATTTTTTAAGGTGTACATAATCCTTATATATAAAATGCCTCTCCATCAAATTCAAATATAGAATTTGGAGAGTGAAAATCAGCATGATCCTAATGTAGTTGAATAAGCTATTCATACATATATAGAAAATGTGATAGATGATCAGGTCCGTGATAGATTTCTATGGGTTCTCTGATCCATTTTGTGGGAGATTGTTCAAACCATTCCATTGATGGATAAGAAGATGATAATGTTACAACTACAACATGAAACTACATTCATAAAGTAATGATGTCACTATGAAACTGATTTCTAGATTGGGCATGTCCAGATGATCTTTATAAAACTCAATAAAAACACAAATAAATGGGTGAAACTTTATTTTTACATTATTTGAGGACTATCCATGAGTTACTAATATGTTTTTTAGAAATTCAGGTGGTATGTAGAGTTATCCGAGATGGATTTTCAGGCAATGTTCCTAATAATCATTTATGTCAAGACACTAATGTATGGGAGGGATTTTTAGTTGATTCATTTGACATATGAGGGAATGTTCTTGATGAAATATATCAAACATTTCACCAACCTATAATGTTTTTCTCCATCCCCGGAATGTATTGATGTTTTCAGAGTGAGATATTTCTGATATGGAATTTTTTGCGAGGTATTGTCACATGTGAATGATTTCTCATTTGACCACTTATATGGATGTGATAAATTTGGATCTCATCATGGATGGAATTATAAGAGTGGTACCCACTAGTGGTCAATATTCTTCTACAGGGTGTTCTAGAATCTCTTTGTCCAGTGAAAAAAGAACCAATATGATATCTATCTCTAGGGAAGATTTGGGTAGATAAGTAATGGCATTAATTAATCATCTTAAAATCATGGTCCATTATTTTTCTTTCAATGTGGAATGGTAGGACACAAGCTACCATAGTGTATATAGCCTAATACGAAGTGTTGTTCTTTCTACATATGAGCTACTTCAAGGGTTTTGTAGGACACTAATGTGGAAGAGCAATGGAAATGTATCCCGGAAGACACTAGAGTCTAGGAAGGGCTCATCTACCCAACAAAAGATTTCTAATTGTAGTACCATTGGATGTTCAGACTAAGGTAGGGGATGTGGTGCAACAAACCAAGATAAGTATTACCTTCTAGAGGAAAAAACTTAGGGGTTCATAATGGAGCCCAAGGAAGAGGGGATAGTTAGCTACACACTTTTTTATTTTCTCCAGCAGGTCTGGATACATGAATATCAACCATCTAAGTTATTATTCATGAATAATCTATGCTTTATTTTGTTTTGTTTGATACATGAGGATCTCATTCATTTTTATCTACTTAGTTTAAAAATGGATAAAGCTTGTTTGTGAATAGCTTTCATGGCACCATGAATATCTACACACCATTAGGAGTGCATTAGGAGGAATAAAATGTTACAAAGAGTATTCCATGGGAATTATCGAATATCATTTCATTTAGGATATATTTGTGTGGGAAATTATAGGCTTCGATTTGATCCTACATATGGATTTTCTTGTTCAATTCTAGGGAAAATAATTTTATATTAGAGTATAGTTACCTTTCTATCTCTAAAGGGGGTAAATATTTCTTTTAGGGAGAGTGATATATTTAGGCTGTTCGTGAAGTACACATTCAATGCAGATTGGATTGTGTCATTGGATAGTTTAAAACATTTTTTCTAGATGACAGTGAAATGTTGAATGATTATTTTCCTATAGTGTTGGATTATTTTTAGAATGTATTTTTTAATGAATTATTTGGATTACAACCCAGTTGGGAGATCATGTTCATGACTATGTTGGTGCCGAAAACTGAGATAGATTCTATGCCACCTTATATAATGGAACCCGTAGATATTCATGAGTTGATAGTTTAGTAGTATGACACGGAAACCAATGGATTCATTAGAATTATTAAATATATATGGGGTTCTACAGTTATTTTCACTAAGTAGGATGATTAGGATTTGTGATTATAGCTAGATTACAGAATATTGAACCATACTATTGTCAAGAAATGGTATCCCCCTCCATGCAATGATATTATCTTAAATTAGATGAGGGGATTTGAGATTTTCTCCAAGATTTCCTTGAGCCTAAGATACCATTACTTGTGATTGAGCCAAATGGACACATCCATACTAATTTTATGAGTGGGTATGGATTATATGAGTTCTTGGGGATGATTTTTGATCTAACTAACAATCTAAAAATTATTTATAGTCCTATTAAATTTGATATTTCACCCATTATTGGAACTATTTATGGTATTTTTAATCAAAGACATCTTAGTGTACCCCTATTTTTCAAATGTTCATCATCGGTATATTGAAATCATCATAGGTACATTGATAGAGGATTATATTTACACCGAGATGTCCAATGTGTAACATCTAGATTGATAGATTACACTTTTTATGACATGATATCTCAACGGTCAGTGTGGAAGTGTACCCAAATAAGAAAGAAGCCAAAATATTTTAGTGGTAGACAAAGAATGGATTCCATAATTGGATCTTTCCTGTTCTAGTGGTGTACTATATATATTTCATTCAGGACATCTCCTGTATGGAATGATATATTTCCAGGTTGACCATGAAAGTATTGATATTTTTATTTGGAAGTATGATTATGAGAGTGATTTTCAAGAGTTGAAATGAATGCAGAGCTCATCACTGATTCCCACCATAACTAGGCTAGGTAATAAATATACAATTTACTGTGTATTATCTGGAGATAGACTCCATGTAATGATAATGTAGGTGGATTGAGTAGTTGTTTATATCCCCATAAAAGTGATACAACATGAGAGAAATTACCCCACTCATGAAATTGTGTCAGCTACTATTGTGCTCTCTATAAGATATTGGTGGCATTATCTGATGGGAAAGTAGTTTGTGGTGTACACAGACCATAAACCCCCCCCCAAAAAAATTCTTAAAGATAGCTAATCCTTGGGAAAATGATATGTGTTGAGTATCTATAAAATTTGTAAATTGACATGGCTTACACACAAGGAAAATGAAATTTTTTTACTGATTCCTTAAGGTGAAAGACACATACATAGGAACTGTATGAGTTTTGCGATGAGTGGCGGCTGATGGAACTATTTATAGTGATGCATCTAGATGTATAGGACTCCAAAAGAGAAGTATATCAGGATTCAACGTCTATTATCCATTTAAATCTATACTGGATCAAGAAAAATAGTTTATCTAATCTCGAGGGATTAGGTGTGATGGATGGAATATATAGTGTGGAGACACTATCAGGATAGTCTCATGGAAATGCACGAATTCTTATTTTTCATGGACAGGTATTAGTTCCTATAATAGTATTTAAGGACATAATGTGGTATTTTATGCATCGAAATGGGCGGTACCTCCGTGTATCAAAAATGTATATGATGATATCCTAATAAAATAATAGAGACCTAGGATGAAAAAAGAGATATTGGGTTTTTTGGAGAGTTGTTTCATATACCGATAGGTGATGGCTGACAATCTGACACCTATATGGTTTTTTAATTCACTAATCATTTCAAAATAAGAGTGGGATGATTTAATTGTATAAATGATTATAATATTACCCCTGAAAACCAAATTTAATGATATAATAAGTGTGATTCTGGATAGATAGATGAAAGCATCCCAGTTTTTTCCAATCAGAGACACCATTACCATTAGTAATATGGGTAAACACTATATGTGAGAGATAGTTCAGGGGAATGGTGTTCTGCGGAGAATATTATTAGATTGAGTTCCTTATTTGACATATTGGTTTTGGTATGTTATTCATAAGGATATAGGATCATAAGTTCTTCTATGTATAACATGTCATCCGTAGACTCATGGATAATTTGAATGGACAATTTAGATTTAAGAGGATAAGTTTTGATGTTTTTTCTTGGATTTTTGTGGTCCTTCGAAGAAACATATATCACTCATGGAGTTCTAATACAATAAGATATTCTAAGAGTCAATCCAAATGAATCCTTTTGAGGGATTGTATGAGTGTCTAAGTTGCTATCCTATATTCTATTTAGAGGTTTGTTGAGTCATTAATAATCATGCATAGTCAACAATATGACATGTATGATTATATTCAGTTGATAAGAAAATATATTTTGAGATGAATATATAGAATAAATCATATTCTAACTATAATATATATCCTATATAGTTTTAGGTTATTCATCAATATTTACTTCAACTGTCACATCGGTGAGGGAAACACAATAACAGGAAACATGGGAAGCTAACACCCTTGTTTTTAATGTTGATTGAGTCAATGGAAAGGGGCAGTTCAATGACATGCTATTTATCCCATTTATAGTTCTAAAATTCGATGAATGAACTAATTTATTTGTAATATCTTCAGATATATAATCTCAAACCTACTCATAGGAGATATATTGATGAAATCTACTTGGATGTAGATGCGTCCTTCAAGAAGAACCTCATTCATATTGTTGATCAAAATGAAGAGAGTCTATGGGGAAATACCATACCACTAATGCAAGATTAGTGAAAACATTGGAATGATTATGAGGTGACCTTAGATAGTTATTCAAATATATATATACAGAGTCAAGAGTTGTTCATTGATACACCAAAATGATTATTGGTGTATCTAGGGGATTAGATTTTATATGTTGAGGAAATTTTAGGATCAAATTGTTTTCTAGGTTTGTCCCTATTTATTTTTTGGTAATCCTATTTGAGTCAGTTCTTTTTGGTTGGAACCTCTGATATAAATCCTTAGTCGAATTTAATTTTCCAATAGAAATAAGTGGATATGATCGGTAAATTATTCAATTTTGTAGAGATCAGGGCGTCATAGTAAGGATGGTGGCCACGATGTGGATATCCTAGCTACAAAATAATGTCTTAAAAGGGGGATAATCTAATATACATTAATAATTAGAAAAGATATGATGTGGATGCTGTTTTTTGCATAGGTCAGTTATAAAATGATGTGTGTATATGATGGAAATGTCATAAGGGTATTGGGGAGGAATTTGGAAGGATCATCCAAATTTAAATCCCTTGTGGACTGGAGCCCATAAATGACATAGCCTTCTCCATGTGTTTTTTGGTTTTGGGAAATGATATTTTAAGCTATATTGTAGTGATCTCTTGGGTTAAAAAGGAAAATGGTGTAATGGAAATTATTAATTGAGAAATTGGTTTGACTAAGAAGACTATGACATAGTCCTTTGCACTATTACATAGTCTTACCTATCTCATCCTGTTATACAATGTGGTCAGGAGGCAACTCCATGTTCTTATATTTTCTAGCCTATCTATAAATACACCAAACCCTCTCCTTACTCATTTTTCTCTGATCTCTTATACTAAAAACCTTGTAAATACAAATATATCATTAATGGATTTCAAATCCCCTTTAAATAAAAATCAATCCCCACCTTCTAGGAATTGATAAGTGGTTATACAAACCTTACACAGATGGTATCAAAGAGTATATATTTGATATAGAATAATGCTACATTTGGATTGGTTTTAAAGATCATAAAATTTATGTTTCTTGGATCTTTTGATTGGAAGGAGGAACCCAACTATGATGAGGATGTTGAGGGTTTCATATATAATCTCTTCTCTTGAGGTCGATGGTCTAGAATATCTATATCCTACAAGGTTGAATTGTATTCTAATATGTGTAATAACCACATTTATGCAGACACACCAAGTGCCCTTATAAAATTATTAGATAATTCACTATATAATGTGCTTACAATTAATATAACTCATATTCCACCCCACATGGTGCATTGGCATGGAGATTGGACTTTCAACCACTTGTGAGGGTAACCTACCATTGATATCATAATGAACCGAATATGTTGATAATTTTTTTTGGATTAACAATGTATATTTTTTATTGGAATAATATGATGAATTATAATAAAATTTAAATTGTGGTGATTTCATAAAATAAGAAGCACATAGAAAAAGGTTATATAGGTATATACTTGTTTTTGAATTTCGATATTATGAGATGTGAATATAAATATAGGAACGTTAATAAATTTTGGGATAAATTTTTTAATGGAATAGAAGGTGTTTCAATTGATATGATAATTGGGAACCTAAATTTATCAAAAATATTTTTCTAGAAAAATTGTTGTTTTGGATGAGATGGCCATTTATAAGTTAACATGTTTGTTATTCATGGTTCTGATTATGATGTAATACTTATAAGGAATGAATAGGTTATTCTATTATGATTAAAGGGATTGACCCAATTATTCAATAATGACTATAGGGATTAACCTGGTTATTTTTTAATGCTTATAGGGATTGAACTAGTAATTATTTATTGATTATAGTGCTTGATCTGATTATATTGGTTTTCATATAATTGTACACCTGGTTATGTTGAAATTCGTGTTGGTACATGCATGGCTATTCTATGAAGATTTGTGGGATATATCCAGATAGGTTTATGGAAATGGATTGAATAGTTCCATGAAATTCTCAATGATATTAGGCTTTATGATGAAGTGGGGTTGGACAGCCTCAAGTTTCAATCTGAATCTCGAGGTTCTATAGGTTATTTTATGTGAAGTATTAATATTTTAGATTAATAAAACTATTAGAAAATTATTAAATACACTAATTACTCATATTATATTTTTTTATACACTATTGGTCTTGGATTACTGAGTTTTATACACACCCTATTTTAGACAAATTTTGGTTCCCAAAAAGTCTTCATTAATGAATCTATAGATAATGGAAATGGATATTGTTATATTTTGTTGTTTTTTAGATGGGTTTGATCATGGGTAAAATACCGGCATGGTGTTTCAGAATATGGTTTTGGGAATCTTTTATAGCTTCTTCTAGTATTATATATTTTTTTCATTTATTATGGGAGTTAGTTATATTTCAACATGAATTTTCTAGAGAATATAAATATTGGATTTTTTAATTTGTCTTTTAATCTAATATGGATTCATATTTGATTATTTCTATTATTTCCTATATTTCCTATGATATGTTATAAATTTTTATGATTATTGAAACATTAAGGCACAAGTTTAATTCTCCCCACTATATTCCTTAAGACCTATTTGCTAGTTGGATGCATCTAGTGTATGGGGAGCCACCACTGAGGTCACATATCCCACCAGATTATGTCAAACGAGGGAGAAATGGGTTGGATATGTTACACACTACTAACCTAGGAATAAATACAAGGTTAGATATGACTAATTATGAGAAACCATTGAGATCTATCCATAATGGGGATTTACATGTATCCTAAATTTAGGGATCTAGTAATTATGGATTTGGTAATTTTTATGCATGGGGAGACTTCATTCATTTTTTGATAAATTACTAAACAATTATTAAATAAAATGATATAAAACACCCATCCAAATGATAAACGATTTTAAAGGATAATAAAAAAAGATAATGATGATAAATTCATATAATTTATCTATAATTAAAGAGTGTTTACGTTTCGATATAGGTTATGTGATCCATCGCTAAAAAAGATTGAGAGAGAGATTATAGATGAATATCATAGATAAAATTACTCTATACACACCAGTAGAATAAATATTTATAGATATTTAAGAGGAAATTTATGATTGGATGGTAATACTAGAAAATTACAGGCTTTGTTTCCAAATTCATAGTTTTCCTACAAGTAACGAATGTTAGAAAACATCCTATGGGAGTCATGAAACATCTTACTATTCCTATATAAATGTGGTATAATAAAAAAATGTTCTTTTTCACTATACTTATAAATACTCCAAGGAATAATGATGTTATATTGGTCACTATTGATAACCATACCTACATTGCATATTTTATAGTAATGAAGATATATATATACCTTCAGCACTATGCCCAACTCTATATCAATGAAACTATGTGTCTTCATAGTGCACCACTATCATTCATATCAAATCACAACCCATGGTTTACATCAAAATTTTAGAAGAGTCTATAAATGTCTCTAAAATTGAATAACATTTACATGCCACATATCATACCCAAACAGATGGGAAGTCAGATAGAACACTTAAAATATTATAATACATGTTGACATAAAGCCCCATTTTCTTCCATGGATCATAGTATCATTATAAAACATTGGCTGAATTTGGATACAATATTAGATTACATATGAGAGTCTTTATGCAATTATATAGAAGATTCAACGGGAAGAGATTTCATACTTCCAATATTTGCGAAGAATTGGGATAATGGAAGCTAGTGGGCCTTAAAATTGTATATGAGAAAATATGGAATGTATGAACTATTTAGAACAATGTCAAAGAAGATCAAATATGAAAAAATATCTAAACTAATAATCAAAAGGAAAGAATATAATTTTAGTTTGTGGGACATGTATTCTTAATGTTTTCTCCATCGAAGGGAGTGGTATGTTTGGGATAAATGGGAATATAAGTACTAGTTACATTATCCGTTATGAAATTATATAGATATTTAGAGCATTATATTTCTAATTAGATAAGTTTCCCAAATATCCTAAAGTAAACACATCTTCATTGTTTCATTAATAAGGAAACACATACTAGATTCAATGCATGTACTCACATATATTGGAATAGAGTTGGAAAATGACATATCTTATAACGAAGATCCAATCTAGAACCCTTACACTTGAGATAATGTCTTATTGAATCAAAAACTCAGCTACTGAAAATCCATCAGAGGGATCAATCATTAGAGGATGCAACATTGTATCCTAAATAATATTTAATGAAGGAATACCCAAATTTTCCTCAAAGACAAAATTTATTTAACGTTCAAGGATGAAAATAATTGTTTGTGAGGGTAAAATGCAATACTCAAGACTTTAGTGTAGTTGGTAAACACTAAATCCCAAAACTATTTCATAATACGCACTCTAAAGTGCCTTTACATATGAATATATTTTATATTTAAACTTATAAAATTGTAGAATTTATATTTTATAATAGGATTTCAAATTCCAATTAATCATGTCAAAATTATCGTAGGGATAATTTATTGTATTTTTATAAAATATATGATTTTTTAGTGAATATTAGAATATATAGTTTAATATAATCCATAACATTTATGAAAATATCAGGGAGTATGTATAAATTAATAAAATATATAAAAAAATCATATTTAATTGTACTTTAGGGAGTTCAATTATTCCATTTAATATATAAGGTGGAATTTTTAAATCTCATTTTTAACATTTTGAATATTAAGAAATATTTTTATAACAATAATTATTCTTTACCTTTATCATCTAATTAAATTATCACAAGTTACAATTATGTTTATGATTATTTTTAAATTAACATCACTATCCTTTTGTTAAAAATAAAACAACTAAGGTCATTAAAATAAAAAGACATTGATAGTTTATTCATAAACATAAGACTTATGCTTAAAATTACTCATTTTATAAAAAGAGGATTTTATTCACTATATTTACTACTATTAAAATTAATTTTAATTATCATATAAATTAAATTTCATAAAATATATTTCATATTTTTAATTGTTATGTCAAAATTATGTAATATGATTCATTTTGTAGGACATAAATGTAACTCTAATAGTTAAAAATCAATTACCACGTTAAAATCAAAAAATTGTAGAAGAGAAAATTCAATGATTAAAAGATGAAAAAACTATTTAAAACATGTTTGAAAATGAATTTATGATGTATTTTATATATTTAATCATATCCCAATCCATTATTGGATCCATTTTAATCTGAAAGGGAAACTTTAACTTTTTTATTATTTCAACAATTTCACTTCCTCTATTTATTAACGGAACACTCACCACCCAACTTATCCTCACAGAAAAACACTTAGATGATACAAAAATATGACTAAATACCATTTAATAATTAAAAAGCACATCATAGTGTTTTTTAGTTTTCTCAAAATACCCCCTTCAAATTCATAATCTTTTTTCAATGTATTTTTCCAAGGAATATGCTAAGAAATTCTTAATTATTTATTTTCCATTTCACTTATTTTCATTATACAATCACCTCCATATGTTCTATTCTATCCGATATATTATAATGAAATATTTTTTGTTAATATTTTGAAAATTTATTATTATTATGGAATAATATTTTAATATCCTTTCCATTTTTCATAGAAAAATGAAAATGACGCCATACGTACATGTAGACTACCACCTTCATCAACGACGTGTTTTATTTGTCATTATCTCTATGCATTGATTGTTAAAAAGGAGTATTTAATGAATTCATACAATTTTTATATACTTATTCTCAGTCTATATTTATAATAAAATCCATTTCTTCTTCTTTTTCTGATGAAAACTAGTGCATCACCCATGCGTACATGTAGACATTGCATCCAATTTCAAATTTCATTCAAATGAAGTCTTTAATATTTTTTAAGATCTATTAAAATGTTATTAATAATTTAATTAAATATAAATAATATAATTATTGTTATTTAATATAGATATTATTCCAAACCAACAACTTTTTATCCATGATCTCCGACTAATTGTAGCTTTCTTTTATTTTGGTTGGTCTAACTACCAACATGAAGAATGATTTAAATTTATATCAGGGTTGAGATTATAGGGTCAACTACCAGAGTTATTATAAATTAATGATATTATTTTTCATTTTATTAAATAAAATTTAATTTAATATTTTATTTACTATTAATGTTTCCCTATTTTTTCTCATTATAATTTACTAAAAAAGCCTATCAATGAATTTATCCTCATGGATATTTGAAAGAAAAACATATGAAATGAAATTAAAACATTATAAATCGTTATGAAACCACTATTATAGTACCTTTATTGATCTTGGAATGATGAACATTGAATCTAAAAGGGAATTTCCATCTCAAATTACTTTTCCTTGAGACATGTTTTGTAATATGCTCGCAATTTATATTATATAGTGTATATAATGCCTATTAGATTTAATATATCCTGAATTATATTTTATCAAGGGTAAATGTTGATCAATTAAATGATATATATTTTAAATGTGTTTTTATTCAAATGTTACCTAATCTGAAATGGTTTCCAATTCAACACATTCATTTATTTTTGAAATTATTTTGTTATAATACCATTTTTGACATATTACCTTGATTGTAATTTATAGGTGTTATCTTTAATTGATAGGTTATTAATGATAATTTATGTATTTAATCTCATAATATACCTTATTTGTTACATAATAAGTCTCAAAAATACAAAAAATTCTAATTAAATGAGTGTTTAGTTATCCTAGATTTTATATCCCTATGTAAATAATAGTAGATAGATATAACAATGACACATATTTTTTAGGGGAAATCACCAAGAAAATGGCTGGTTGAATATTAATTGTATCATCACATTTTACATGAGGTTTTTTAATACTATAAACCATGATATACACTCCTAGGAATATGATTTGGATAATTCGCATTCTTGTTTCATATCATAATAAAGGATCTTCCCATAATTGATTTGGTCTACTATAACGACCCATACTTTACATACATTGTTAATAATTCAAAATTGAAGCACACTTATTACAACATATGACAAAACCACAAAGGACCGTATAGGTATAGTGTCTTTAGAAACTGGGAAACATAAACAATTGGTTCATAAATCTTCTACAGTGTCTCCCATTTATTTCATCATATCTAGGGTCCCTTTTAGCATATTCTACTTAATATCCATCTTCCTGACCTGGGGAAAAGAAAACATAAAAGGGTGAGCTCAAATGCTCAGCAAGGGCAAATAATGGAAATAAAAATCATATCATATCTTTTTGAAAATCAAAACCTGCAAAAGAGATCATAATATCTTAACATGGAATAAATCATAGAAGTGAAAATGAGATCCCCAAAATCATAACATAAAACTTGAAACTTTGTGGCATGCACACATAATCATGGAAAATCATTTCGTGTTAGTCATGACTCATTGCCAAGACTATCTTAGTGGACAAAGTCCCTTTCTGAACCGAGTTCACTCCTCGTTTCAGTCCTGTATCACTGAACCGAAATAACCTTCCGTTCCAGCCATGTCTGTCTCATGAGATATAAAATCTTTACCCAATGCATTGGAGGGAGATATAGGTCCCACCCATCTTATAATGAATCCTTTCTTATGTGTGCCACATAATCATAAAACATACATCATCGCATAACACATGTAACAAAAATGGGATTCTTGAAACATCATGACATCATAAATCAATTCATATAAGATAATGGAATTCATAAAAATAATTCCATCCCAACATGATCAAATCAATGTAATAATAGGGATAAAAACAGAACCCTTTATTATCTTAGATGGAAAATAATTTTGATAAAACACTTGAACTTCATTCTTGAGGAAAATATCCTTTCTTCTTCAAAAACATTTTTCCTTTCATAACATGTCATATAACTTTAAAATAAAAGAAGTTGATTAAAAATAAACTTGAAAACTTGTAAAGGAAGCTTCTTGAAAATAATGTTTTAAAAATCCATTCATGCCGTATAAGTTAAAAAAAACATTCTTCGTACTTTTGTCGGAAAAGTCAAAAAGTACCTCGTACGGAAAAACGACAAAAGATTCCTTTCATATTCTTTACTAAAAACTCACCTAAGGGTAAAATTGGATTTAAACTATTTCAAGTGGATGGAAACAATATTACATATTGAGGGAAAATGGATGTGGATGATAAAATACACCCCAGTAAATACTTACGAATAAACAATCTCCGATAAAAATGAGATTGTGATATTTCCCTTACCTTAGGTCCGATTAGCTTTGTACGTGTCCGAAGCTCCTCTTCTTTGGAACGCCTCTTTGAATCCTCCACTTAAGGAACTAATATTGGTCTTTGGAGAAGACCAGGACCTCTATGATTATTCTAGGGAAGTGGAGAGGAGAAAATGGCAGGGGTTGGCCGAGCTTGAGTGCTCAATTTGGTGTGAGGAGGAGGGGGAGGAGGTGCCCTTTTATAAGGGAGGAGAGGGGCACCTTAGGAATATCTCAAAATATTATTTTATATTAAAGTCAAAATCGGTTTATAATGGTTCCAAAGGGTCTTATTTCGAAGAGAAAGTGGGGAAGGGTCGAAATCATATCAACCAATAGGATTTAGACAAGTTTGGGGTATTATTTTAACCTTATCAATTAGATTTAACTCTAAGTTAATTAATTTAACTTTTACCGTGTCTTTTTGTTTTCTTTCACTATATGGTTAATACACTTACTATAACATGCAAAACGAACCCCAAATTGTTTATTATTAATATATATATCCTTATCTAAGTCATTTGGCCGAACCTTAGATTTTGAGGAATAAAATAACAATTAATAATATAATATTTGATTTAAAAACTATTTTGTGTCAATTTTGACACTATTTGATATATGATTTTTGTGAAAGTCATATCAGAATTATATGTTTCGAACCAAGTTGATTAAATCAACACTAATATATCATAGTAACCTAGAAAATTAGTGGAATTCATAAAAAGTCTCAAATTACATTTATTTTGGTGTTTATAACATCAATTATGTCAATATTTCATTAATAAGATAATTACTACATCATCTTTGTGTCATAAATAAATTACATTATTTGATGTCTAAAAATTACAAATAAAATATCATCATGTAGGAAATCTTTTTAGATTTCTAATGAATATTTACAATTGAATTTATCTTATGTATAACCCCATATTAAAAATGATTTACTTATTAAACTTTGATTTTAACTATTTTAACCCTTCTTTAAATAAATTAATAATAAATGTCCTAATCTAATCCAAGTGGGCCTAAATGGTCATATTTTATTCCGAAGTTTGTTTTTGGTCGAATTACACTTGTCCAATAGAATTAGGACATGTGTTAGGGTAATATTAATATCATATTTACCCTTAGTTACCCTATTTACTATTAACCGCGGTAAAAACAGTAAAAAGTTACTATTCACCAAAAAAATTATTTTCATCTCATTGAACCACATTTTAGTCCTTGATATTAACCATGTCTCTCGGATTTTCGAAATTCCAATCACAGAAGCGGTAAAATTATGTTTTATGAAAAATTCAGTTTTTAACCTACCACTTAGTGGTTTCACTATTCATCAAAAATTGAAAGTTTTCAGAAAAATACCAAAATTTCACCCTAGGCTAATTTCGATATTCTGAGTCCAAAAATGAAGTCCATTTTGAAAAATAAAATTTATAAAATTTCAAAAAGTGGTTATTACTATTCATAACGGCTAGTTTTAATAGCATATTGTTGTTTAGTGAATCTCGGTATTGCGTACGACGCAAGCTATCGAGAAAGGTCGTGATTGCGTGTAAAGCAAGACAAGCAAGTGTTGTGTAGAAAAAGATTCCTTTGATGATTTATATAACATAAAAGTCTCGGGTGTTACATTCTACCCCCCTTAAAAAGAATTTCGCCCTCGAAATTCGTCACTTTGTAACAAACAAATGAGGATACTTCTCCCTCATCATATCCTCAAGCTCCCATGTAGCTTCTTCAAGTTGGTGGTTCCTCCATAAAACTTTCACCAAGCGAGTGGTCTTTTTTCGTAGGACTTTTTCGCTACGATCCAGAATCTCTATCGGCTGTTCTTCATAAGAGAGATCTTGCTCCAACGGTACAACTTCTGAGCTGAGTACATGTGAAGGATCAGGTATGTACTTTCTCAGGAGAGATACATGGAACACATCGTGAACTTGAGAGAGATTCGGTGGAAGCGCTAATCGGTAAGCTACCTTCCCAACACGATCCAGTATTTCGAAAGGACCGATATATCTAGGGCTCAACTTCCCCTTCTTTCCAAATCTCATAACCCTCTTCCAGGGAGATATTCGTAAGAACACTTTATCACCAACTTCAAACTCTAGGTCTTTTCTTCGGTTGTCGGCATAGCTTTTCTGTCGACTCTGAGCTGCTCTTATGTGTTGTTGAATAGATCTGACCTTTTCTGCCATTTCATCAACGAGATCAGGTCCTAATAGCTTTCTTCCCCCAACTTCATCCCAGCAAGTTGGAGTCCTGCATTTCTTTCCATAGAGAGCTTCATAAGGAGCCATTTGAATACTGGAGTGAAAGCTATTATTATAAGAAAATTCCACCAAAGGTAGGTGTTGATCCCAACCTCCTTTGAAATCCATAGAGCAAGCTCTCAACATATCTTCTAGGGTTTGAATTGTTCTCTCAGACTGACCGTCTGTCTGGGGATGATAAGCAGTGCTGAAACTCAACTCTGTATCCAGAGTATGCTGAAGACTTCGCCAGAACTTCGAGGTAAATCTCGGATCTCGATCAGATATAATAGAAAGTGGTACTCCATGCAATCTTACCACTTCCTTTACATATATCCTGGCAAGCTGATCTAGAGAGAAATCCTCTCTAATAGGAATGAAGTGTGCAGACATTGTGAGACGATCAACTATGACCCAGATAGCATTATTGCCTTTGGATGTTTTAGGAAGTCCTGTGACAAAGTCCATAGTGACGTTTTCCCATTTCCATTCGGGTATGGGTAATGGTTGTAACATCCCCTTAGACTTCTGTCTCTCAGCTTTAACTTGTTGACAAACCAAGCATCGAGAGACATATTCAGCAACATCTCTTTTCATGCCATCCCACAAGAAGTACTCTTTCAGGTCCCTATACATCTTCGTGCTTCCAGGATGAATAGAGAATGATGAACTATTAGCCTCATCCAGCAGGTCATTCTTTAATTCGGGGATGGGAGGAACGCAAACCCGATTCCTGAACTTTATTATCCCATCACAATCAAGGTTGAATTCAGGAACATTTCTCACCTTCTTTTGTAACTCGACATCTTCTTTCTGTGCCTCTTTAATCTTCACATGTATAGATGGTTGTACATTCATTTGAGAAAGATAAGATTTTTCCCCTTCCATTATAATTCCAAGATCCATCCTTTTTAAATCCATAAATATTGGATCATTTGTGATCCTCATCATGGATAAACTAGCATGGTCTTGTCGACTTAATGCATCTGCCACCTTGTTTGCTTTCCCAGGGTGGTAATGGATTGAGCAGTCATAATCCTTAATCAGCTCCAACCATCTTCTTTGACGCATATTCAACTCCTTTTGTGTGAAAATATACTTTAAACTTTTATGATCAGTATAAATATCACACCTTTCACCATAAAGGTAGTGCCTCCAAATCTTTAATGCAAAGATTACCGCAGCCAACTCCAAATCATGTGTTGGGTAACTTTGTTCATGGATTTTCAACTGTCGTGAGGCATAAGCTATCACCATATCATTTTTCATAAGAACACACCCCAATCCCTTCTTGGATGCATCACTGTAGATCACAATCCTTTCTCCACTACAAGGTAGTGTGAGCACAGGTGCACTGGATAACCTTCTTTTCAACTCCTTGAAATTCTCTTCACATTCCTCTGTCCAGACAAACTTAACTCCTTTCCGAGTCAACTTGGTGAGTGGATTAGATAATCGTGAAAAATCTTTTACAAAACGTCGATAATATCCAGCCAAACCAAGAAAACTTCGGATCTCAGTTACTGTTGTTGGTCTCGACCATCTTTCGATAACCTCTGTTTTTGCTGGATCCACAGATATCCCCTCTTTTGAGATTATGTGACCCAAAAATGCAACTTTTTGAAGCCAAAATTCACACTTGGTAAATTTGGCATAAAGCTTCTCCTTTCTCAGGGTCTTCAATATAATTCTCAAGTGATCTTCATGTTCTTCCTTGCTCTTTGAATAGACAAGAATATCGTCTATAAAGACTACCACAAATTGATCAAGATAGTCTCTAAAGACTCTATTCATTAGATCCATGAAGATAGCAGGGGAATTAGTAAGACCAAATGGCATCACTATAAATTCATAGTGTCCATACCTTGTACGGAAAGTCGTCTTTGGTATATCCTCCCTTTTGACCCTTAATTGATGATACCCTGAACGAAGATCAATCTTGGAAAAGTATTGAGCTCCGCGTAGTTGGTCAAATAAGTCATCAATGCGTGGGAGAGGATATTTGTTCTTGATAGTGATCTTGTTAAGTTCTCAATAATCAATGCAGAGTCTCATTGATCCATCTTTCTTCTTAAATAGAACAGGTGCTCCCCAAGGTGACGCACTAGGGCGTATGAATCCCTTATCAAGATTCTCTTGGAGTTGCTTCTTCAATTCCTGCAACTCAATTGGGGCCATTCTATAAGGTGTCTTTGAAATAGGCAAAGCACCCGGTACGAGTTCTATTGAAAACTCAACTTCACGATTTGGTGGAAGACCCGGCAATTCCTCCGGAAAGACATCATCAAACTCCCTTACAATGGGCATATTCTTAATCGTGAGTTTCTCACCAACCATTTGAGATAAATAACCTTCATTTAGCGGGATCAATACCCATAATATGGAAGAAATTTCCACTGGAAGGTTATGTTCATCCTTGCATTGGTATACGATCGTAGATTGATCTGGAGTATGAAATGTGACTTCCCTTCTTTGGCAATTGATATGAGCTCCATGTAGAGAAAGCCAATCCATGCCAAGAATCACATCAAATTCCACTAAAGGAAGGATCACAAGATTTGTAGGAAGCACTTTCCCACAAACTTCGATCGGAGAAGAATTATAAACTTTTGATGCGATTGATGTGCCATTAGGTGTTGTCACGGCTAACTCAACATCTAATTGTTGAGGTAATACGGTGATACCCTTAGAAAAGTCTTCAGAAATAAAAGAGTGGGTGGATCCAGAATCAAATAAAACATTTGCTACTTTAGAGTGGATGGTAAGTGTACCTTTCACCACATCGTTATCGTACTCCACATCGCTGATAGAAATTGCATGTGACTTTCCTTTGTCTTTAGCCTTAATATTTTGTTGACGTCGACCATCATCATCAACCCTTGGATTTGGGCATTGATTGGCATAATGCCCCATCTCCTTGCACTTGAAACATTGAAGTGTAGTAGGTTCATTCTGTGTATCCCTTCCTTTGTTTGCATCATTAGACATCTTCTTCCCATTATCACGGCATTCAAATGCCCGATGACCTTCCTTTCCACATTTAAAACATTTACTTGTCCCTTTAAGACAAATCCCTCCATGTTTCTTTCCACACTTTGAGCATAATGGAAAGTTCATCTTCTTTTCAGTGTGCTCTTTAGAGTTTCCTTTGAATTCCATCTTCCTCTTCTTATCAAACCCATGTGACTGATGGGTTACTCCAATCTCCATCTCGACTTTGAGAGCACATCGAACAATTTCCTCGTAGCTATTGAAGTCCCTTATGGCTAATGCCCTTCGAAGACTTGGTTTTAAGCCACTAAAGAATCGATCGATCTTACTCTCAGGTTGGATAATAATACCAGAAGCGTACCTTGCAAGTCTTGTAAAATTTGCTTCATAGGTACTAACAGATTCATCATCCCTTTGCTTCAGTTCAAGAAACTCTTTCTCCATCTTTGTTCGGAGAATACGAGGGAAGTACTTATTGAAAAATAAGTTCTTGAACTCGTCCCATTCCATAGACTCAATTTCATCCATTTGCCTCATATTCTTAACAAGATTCCACCATTGATCAGCATCTCCTTCCAAACGGTACACTGCTAGGATGACTTTATCATGTTCAGAACATTGAATAACTGAAAATATCTTTTCAGTAGTACTAATCCATTGTTCAGCAACTAATGGATCAGTAGACCCGCTGAAAGAAGGTGGACGCTGCCTCATGAAGGATTCAACAGAATGTTGCTCCCTCCTTTGCTCGTTTGGAAATCCTGCATGATTCATAGCTTGAGAAAGTTGTGTGAGCATGGCTACAAGATTTTGCATTCCAGCTCCCATATCATTTGGTTGCTCAGGGGGACAATCATTGCATTGCCCATCGCATTCCGCATTAACACGGTTCCTTCGGGTTCCAGCCATTGACTAAAACAAAGAAGAATAGTGTGAGCAACCCTAATTATAATAGGAAACCACATAATTCAAGAATAAAATTTTCATGCTTATGGTCTTATCCTAGGTTATTCAAGGCCATTTCTAAAACACTAAGATTGTGTACTATGCTTAGACTTATCCTTAGGGTTCTTACTAAGGCTTTCACATCCTAGTTTCCAAAGGTTGACTATACCTTTCCTATGATACCAACTATAACGACCCATACTTTACATACATTGTTAATACTTCAAAATTGAAGCACACTTATTACAACATATGACAAAACCACAAAGGACCGTATAGGTATAGTGTCTTTAGAAACTGGGAAACATAAACAACTGGTTCATAAATCTTCTACAGTGTCTCCCATTTATTTCATCATATCTAGGGTCCCTTTTAGCATATTCTACTTAATATCCATCTTCCTGACCTGGGGAAAAGAAAACATAAAGGGGTGAGCTCAAATGCTCAGCAAGGGAAAATAAAGGAAATAAAAATCATATCATATCTTTTTGAAAATCAAAACCTCCAAAGAGATCATAATATCTTAACATGGAATAAATCATAGAAGTGAAAATGAGATCCCCAAAATCATAACATAAAACTTGAAACTTTGTGGCATGCACACATAATCATGGAAAATCATTTCTTGTTAGTCATGACTCATTGCCAAGACTATCTTAGTGGACAAAGTCTCTTTCTGAACCGAGTTCACTCCTCGTTTCAGTCCTGTATCACTGAACCGAAATAACCGTCCGTTCCAGCCATGTCTATCTCATGAGATATAAAATCTTTACCCAATGCATTGGAGGGAGATATAGGTCCCACCCATCTTATAATGAATCCTTTCTTATGTGTGCCACATAATCATAAAACATACATCATCGCATAACACATGTAACAAAAATGGGATTCTTGAAACATCATGACATCATAAATCAATTCATATAAGATAATGGAATTCATAAAAATAATTCCATCCCAACATGATCAAATCAATGTAATAATAGGGATAAAAACAGAACCCATTATTATCTTAGATGGAAAATAATTTTGATAAAACACTTGAACTTCATTCTTGAATAAATATCCTTTCTTCTTCAAAAACATTTTTCCTTTCATAACATGTCATATAACTTTAAAATAAAAGAAGTTGATTAAAAATAAACTTGAAAACTTGTAAAGGAAGCTTCTTGAAAATAATGTTTTAAAAATTCATTCATGCCGTATAAGTTAAAAAAAACATTCTTCGTACTTTTTTCGGAAAAGTCAAAAAGTACCTCGTACGGAAAAACGACAAAAGATTCCTTTCATATTCTTTACTAAAAACTCACCTAAGGGTAAAATTGGATTTAAACTATTTCAAGTGGATGGAAAAAATATTACATATTGAGGGAACATGGATGTGGATGATAAAATACACCCCAGTAAATACTTACGAATAAACAATCTCCGATAAAAATGAGATTGTGATATTTCCCTTACCTTAGGTCCGATTAGCTTTGTACGTGTCCGAAGCTCCTCTTCTTTGGAACGCCTCTTTGAATCCTCCACTTAAGGAACTAAGATTGGTCTTTGGAGAAGACCAGGACCTCTATGATTATTCTAGGGAAGTGGAGAGGAGAAAATGGCAGGGGTTGGCCGAGCTTGAGTGCTCAATTTGGTGTGAGGAGGAGGGGGAGGAGGTGCCCTTTTATAAGGGAGGAGAGGGGCACCTTAGGAATATCTCAAAATATTATTTTATATTAAAGTCAAAATCGGTTTATAATGGTTCCAAAGGGTCTTATTTAGAAGATAAAGTGGGGAAGGGTCGAAATCATATCAACCAATAGGATTTAGACAAGTTTGGGGTATTATTTTAACCTTATCAATTAGATTTAACTCTAAGTTAATTAATTTAACTTTTACCGTGTCTTTTTGTTTTCTTTCACTATATGGTTAATACACTTACTATAATATGCCAAAAGAACCCCAAATTGTATATTATTAATATATATATCCTTATCTAAGTCATTTGGCCGAACCTTAGATTTTTAGGAATAAAATAACAATTAATAATATAATATTTGATTTAAAAACTATTTTGTGTCAATTTTGACACTATTTGATATATTATTTTTGTGAAAGTCATATCATAATTATATGTTTCGAACCAAGTTGATTAAATCAACACTAATATATCATAGTAACCTAGATAATTAGTGGAATTCATAAAAAGTCTCAAATTACATTTATTTTGGTGTTTATAACATCAATTATGTCAATATTTCATTAATAAGATAATTACTGCATCATCTTTGTGTCATAAATAAATTAAATTATTTGATGTCTAAAAATTACAAATAAAATATCATCATGTAGGAAATCTTTTTAGCTTTCTAATGAATATTTACAATTGAATTTATCTTATGTATAACCCCATATTAAAAATGATTTACTTATTAAACTTTGATTTTAACTATTTTAACCCTTCCTTAAATAAATTAATAATAAATGTCCTAATCTAATCCAAGTGGGCCTAAATGGTCATATTTTATTCCTAAGTTTGTTTTTGGTCGAATTACACTTGTCCAATAGAATTAGGACATGTGTTAGGGTAATATTAATATCATATTTACCCTTAGTTACCCTATTTACTATTAACCGCGGTAAAAACAGTAAAAAGTTACTATTCACCAAAAAAATTATTTTCATCTCATTGAACCACATTTTAGTCCTTGATATTAACCGTGTCTCTCGGATTTTCGAAATTCCAATCACAGAAGCGGTAAAATTAAGTTTTATGAAAAATTCAGTTTTTAACCTACCACTTAGTGGTTTCACTATTCATCAAAAATTGAAAGTTTTCAGAAAAATACCAAAATTTCACCCTAGGCTAATTTCGATATTCTGAGTCCAAAAATGAAGTCCATTTTGAAAAATAAAATTTATAAAATTTCAAAAATTGGTTATTACTATTCATAACGGCTAGTTTTAATAGCATATTGTTGTTTAGTGAAACTCGGTATTGCGTACGACGCAAGCTATCGAGAAAGGTCGTGATTGCGTGTAAAGCAAGACAAGCAAGTGTTGTGTAGAAAAAGATTCCTTTGATGATTTATATAACATAAAAGTCTCGGGTGTTACATCTACAACCAAGGATAAATGTTGAAATCAATTACTATATTCTTCTGATATACTAAAACATTAAATACACCTTTATTCACTACCATATCAATAATTCATTGATATGTTTTCTTACTATTTAAATGAGATTAATACATAGATTCTTAGTAGATTAAGGGATATTCTCCTAAATAGAATCATTATTCCATTGATTGTGGAAATATTTATGTTTCATATTTTCATTATACATCTAACCATTTTTTATTAATCATTTATTAGTTAAAAGGTTTCATAGGTAATGTGATGAATTATCTTGTTAAATCATATGATTATTTCATTGTAATTAATTAGTGATAGATAGTGTTTGAAATTGATAGACCCTTAATGCATCAGATGGTTTCAAAAGATAAATTATCTTTGATATTTCCATATTCTAAAAACATTTATTTAAGGTTCCTCATCATAAGGGCATTAATGAATTTTTATGATTTTTAAATTCATTCCTTCCACTATTATATTAATAGTTATTATGATCCATATTTTTATTTATTGTCCTATATAAATTATTGTATCAGTTCAATTTGATAATTGAATATTTTTTGAAACATATTTTTTCCACATAAGTTCATCCATGAATATTCTATAAGCTATATTTTTATACACCCCTCCTTAATAAGAACATGAGCTCACCCATATAATAATCTATTTTACCAATAAAACCTACAAGATAACTACATATAATTTTTAATAATATTGTAAATGGTATAAAAATTTTCTTGTGGTCATTTATTCTTTATTTTATAGTTTTATGTGTATTGTGAATATCATATATTAATCTAGTACTACAAGGATAAATATACATTCAACCATTGGGGAACACTTTTACTCCATGTGAATAATTTAATATTACAACTAGGTCTGTGTTTTAGAGTTTGTGTTATTGCATAAGAAATTCTTCTTAGGCTAGTGAAATTTTCATTTTGACTTTTTTGTATTTCACTATCTGTCCATACCATTCACACTATTTTCCTTGTAGTATTATTTTTTCAATTATATAAAACTTATCATAATCTTGTACCACATCTTGTGAAACCACATAATTTTAGCATTCAATTTTTCTTTCACCATTTATTTATCTATTTCATACATTTCTGGCCAAACCATTAGTCATTAATTCCTTACATGATTAGCATCATTTAGTTTTTCGGAAGACTTATTAGTAGTCAAAGTAGAATATTAATATTATAATTTATCATTTTGATATTCTTTCTACTTCTCACCATATATACATTGTCCTAGTTTGATATCCACACATATATCATCTCTATGAAATTCACTTTGACACCAGTCATATAACTATTTTAAATAACCAAATCAATATTGGGATGATATATTTGATGATAATCTAGGAACATGTCATCATTTATAAAAATAAATGATAATTTTATCACCACAAGTACCCCTTTATACACAAAAAATTCATTTAAATGTCATATTATACCAAAATGTGTATGATTGTTTCCAAACCATTAACAAAACTAGCATAAAACCTTCATCATTTATATTCCTCCTTAATTATAAATAATTCATGAAAGATGTTTGGGATGTCCCCTTTAAAAATGAGCATGATTTTTTCTAGGGACTTATATTATCTATGAAATAATCTTATCTACATCTAACATAAAATAGGTTCTCTATTTTGTTTATGATTAATAGTGGTTTAGGCTTATTTTTAGAACATAAATTGTTATAAATAAATGATTTAATTGGTAATAAATTATGTGCATTTTTAACTTTCCTATTGAAACCCAACATATCCCCATATTATAAATACTGAAATATAATTTCAATTGATTTTTGTAAGTCTTGATTAATTTTATTTTAAATATTTTCAGCTCGAATAAAAATGGATATTGTCTCAATAACCACTTCTTCATTCCCAGCTTGTTTTTCATTATTATCCCTCAAGATCATCTCCTATTCAACATATCTAATCTTGTGCCTTCAGATCTCATCAACATATAATGCAACCATTTCATATAGTTCATAATTATCACAAGACTCATTATTTCCCACTACTACTAATGTTATATTCACTTTCTTGATCATTGTTATATTCTAATATCATGATTCCAACTCATCATTAAACCTATTTTTGAGATAAATCCTTATTTATCCTTCATTAGTTCTTGAGTTATCAGGTACTATCTAAACCTAAAAAAAGAAATTAAATTCTTAATCTTATAGAATTTGTGATGTTTCATCTCTATCCATGTTAATTATTTGACTTAATTTCATGATAATGTAATAATTCTTCTTACTTTTATCCTTTTTTATGTTTGATATTCATATTTATTCAAATTCAATTAATATTCTTTAGCTTTATTATTTGGACAGTCCTTGAAAAAATGACAAATTTCATTATAGTTGTACCACATTGGTAGATTCTATCCCTTTCAATTACTCTTCCCAATCTTGATATTATTTAAAATAATAGAAAAATTTTATCTCATGTCCCCATCACCCTCCTAACCTTCAAAATCACTATTTCATAAAACAAATTCATCTCGTAAATTATTTTTCTCATGGATCTGAGGGTAATCTATTATTTTACTTTATTCATAAAGGATTTATTTTTTAATCATATTATAAATAATGATAATATTATTAATCTATTCTATTTTCATGTTTTATTTATCATCTAGGGATGGATCTTTTCTATAAAATAGATTTATAAAATCTGTAAATAATTTTTTTACAATGGTAGAATTATTATAATTGTAACCAAATCCCCAAATATTAATCATAATATCATTGAATTTTTTGAAATAATAAATAATTATCTTATTATCATAACTTTTTATTTCTTTAAATATTCCCCTCTAGACTTTTAGTTTCACTTCCCAGCTATTTATATTAAATTAAAAACTACTATGAAATTTTTCATAAACACATTTAGCTTCTTGGTGTTACAAAAATATTATGTATACATATTATGAGAGAGAAACCAAAATGTAATATTTGGTAATTCCACTAATATATAAATTTATATATTTCAAAAAAATATATTGGTGATCCCTTAGGAAAAAATGGAAAACCAACTGTTGCAGCATGTATTACCTCTGAGATAAGTGATATATTATAGGGTGGAGTTTTTGGTTCTTTAAATGTTATAGATATTACGATCTAATGTAAGGACACATTTACTTTTCCAATAGATTTTGTTATTTACAATCAAAATCTTCTTAACTCTGGAAAGGGAACATTGATTTTCTCTAATACAACTTATGGTGCCTAGGTCGATTGGACTACTGAGAGATGTCTTGAATTGATGTTGATTTTTTTTAATTATTCTATTAATATTAAACCATTGTGACTGGTAAAAAAATCCACAAAAAATCTCTGTATCTTTATTGAATATCTCACCCAATTATAGTGTTATGTGAAGTGGATAGGAACACTAGAATTTAAAAGGATTAATGTTAAAGAATACTCATTTTTGTGATTTTTTAGTCTACCAAATCATGGATTATCCAAAATATGTACATGTTTTTACATGGTAGAATATCTCTGTGCAATCAGTATAGGGTACAAATTGTTTTTGTCTTTTAATACCCTTAAGAGATTCTACAACTTCCAACTAGATGATTAAAATATCACTCAAAATAAGGAATGATATCTCTCTTCCCTTAGATTCTCATTTTTTATATAATGTATATTCCCTAAAATGAATAGTCTAATATCAACTAGTATATCCATATACAACCTCCTATGATCATTAATATTAGATGAAAAAATATACCAATCTCAAAACTCACTAATGATATTCGACAGTATTGGTATTCTTAAAAACATGAATAATCATGACGAATATAAAACATCACTCTTATATAGAACCAACTTCAATATTTTCTCCTCTCTTAAACGTAGTTGTGTATAAAATTAAATCAATAACTAAATTATCATGAATTATACATGTACTCTCTTTTCACATGTGCATAAATTCTTTTTATTTTAGGAATTATTTTATATTCAAAAAAAATATATCATGTGTAATAGTTTTCAAAAATGGAATTTTGAAATATATTTGATCATCGTTTTAAGATATGATCCTATATTTCAAAAAATCATAAATCATATTTAATCCCACTCAATTATTGTATTTTCATTTTTCAAAATACTAAGGCTTTTTAAATTATTATAATTTTTCTAAAATATTAGTAGTTCTATTTCACTTATTAATCATCATCCATGTGTTCATGGGATCATACACTATGACCTGAATTTTTTTAAAAAAGAATCTATAAAAAAATATCAAATATATTAATTATCTCATATTATATCATAATACATGAATTATCATGATATTCAATCTACAATAATCCGAGAAACATCACGATCTAAATTAAATCCAAATATTATTCATAATTATCAATAAAAAATTATTCTTAAATAGTTTTTATGGTCCATGTGTTACTTATTATTACATTCCTTAACCTTACAAGGACATAAAGAAAAAAATTGAGGGATTTTAAAAACCTTAAAAATCCTTTCACTAGACCATGAATTCAACTATATTATATTTATGACCACCCTTTCTAGAATATATTTACCTCGACCTTATGATATTATTATATCAACCATTTTCCTAGTATATATCAGCCATTCTAAAATAGTAATATAATAATTATTCAGGTGGTTGTATTAAACATGCGATTAGCCTATATCAACCCATATGAGAATCTTGTTTCAATATATTGAAGTATAAACCACTTTTATGACAATGATACATTTACAAAAATTATAATATGAATTTTTTATAGATATTGTATAAACCACCAATACTTATCATTGAAATTAAATATAATATCACCAAAAGTCATCAAAATTAAATTTTAGGCTCCATGAATATGTATATCTATGCTCATTAAGGTGGTAACCAATATTTATCTTTTAAATGTATGATGGAATCACCTCGGTATCTCTTCAATACTTCTCTAGAACCTATTTATAGCTACCTACCATAATTTAAGTATAACTTATTACAATGAAAAATAAATCCATATACAGCCTTTAAAAAATGTATGAGGAAGATGATACACATTTGATAAAAGATTCTATTTCATATTTAAATTTTATCTTCATAATCCAACTTGATTTTGAGATCATCCTTGAGAAGGAATAATAATGATGTTGGAAACATCATGGACTAGTACAAAAACATTTTTATCAGTGTTAAGTTACAACGAAGAAATTCAATTTGTTAATACAACATCATCTTATGTAACCTCATACTCATGTTATTAAACAATTGAATATATATTCTTATGAGAAGCATAAAATTATTCAAATTACATTTCAAAGTCATTGAAGTTAATATTTTCAAAATGAATTTGTCCACTACTTACATTCTAAATGATATTGTGTGCCCCAATGAATAGGTAAAACATATTATATCCTTTAATCCATCATGTATTAGTTAAATTATTTATATAATAATCATGTGAGATGATTTGATAATTTGAATGTGTGAAATAAATTTTTCAATACATTCAAAAAATTGTGATGATAAAAGAGTATGAAATGTTATTTCTATACTCCAGTGCTAGTTTTTCAATATATTAGATTATGGTTTTAATATATAAGGAATGTAAACAATCATCCAATAGTATTCACTGGTCATTGAAACCTTAAAGGTGGTGTTGTGAAGGAGGATAAATAGTGACATAGTATGGAATTATCCAAGATAAATAAATGGTTTTGAGAAAATCTATTGAAATTATATTTCATATATCAGTGTTATAGAAATAAATCATTATATTTTGGATGGAATAAGATAATTAATTTATATTTTAAATGTTTTTTAAATATATAGGAGTTCAAAATCAAGGAATTATTTAATGTAGCTTGTTTTTATTCATTAAAATGATGTAGAGAATGGTTTTTGAATCATAGATTTAAATATAAATAAATATATAAATCGTAGATAGATAAAAATAAAGTTTGTGTGCCTTTATATTAAATATCAGATATGCTATGAATTTTTTTTTAAAAAATAGTTTTTATAAATAGTATGAGATGTTACACATGGTTTATGATTACTCATTTCCAATAAAATATTTAATATAATTGTATTGAAAAAAGGATATTATAAAAAAGGTTTTATACCGATGTATATTAAAATATGAGGGATATGATCCCACCAAACATCAATTTAATATGTTAAAAAATAAAATATTATATTTAGTGTACTTATTTAAATAATTAAAATACCATAGAAGTTTTGGAAATAATAATTAGTATACAAAATATTCCAATAAAGAAGAAATATAAGTTATTTCCCAACACAAAGGATTTTTATTATGTTAACATCATATTATGATGAGAAATCTGTTTTTAAGAGGATAGTAGGATTCTAATTTGATAAATATAAGTTGAATAATAAAAAATACAATATCATTCTAATAATAATTAATTATTGAATTTACTTTTACATCTTAATGGATATTAGGATTTGTAGATAAAAAATCTAAAGGGTTATATATTGTTACCAAAATGATACAAAATATTTTATTTGTGGATTATTTTATAGAATGTGAAGATGATGATTAACTTTTATAGAGTCCTATATAAAAAATAAAAGTCATTCAAATACAAATATTGGATGTTATGATTTAACTGAGTTTGAATACTTGTTTAATTAATTGAACACTGAGAATTTGGTTCCTAAATCTCAGAATTATTCAAGTGGATTACATAATAAATTATACCCATTAAAGAGATTAGTGGGAGAGTTTTGTTATATGGTCATATAGAGATGTGATAGGGATTACATAGAGTTGTAATGTGATTTAATGAAATGTTAATGGTTTAGTGAATATAATTTTGATTTAGGATCATATCATATATGATATAATGAGACATGCACTTGCGTATGGTTTTCATATATTTATTAATATTATATTAGAATATAAAATGTACCATTTTTTTTAAAAAAAATGTTTCCTTCACATTATTAGTTTTTTTCAGGAAAATATAAAATTTTCTGGAAGTGTAATAATTAGTGATCTCACAAATTATGGAATTTATTTATCCCAACACGTTTTTTGATATTGAGTACTATAGGTTGTAGTAATATGATATGTTTAGAGTGTATGTCATTCCAAAAAGAGATTTAATATACTCACATGAGTTAGAAAATGGGTTTTGTGTTTCAGAAGACCCACCATGTATTCCAAATATATTGTCAAATACTACGTATTTGGTATACAAGGGGTGAATATTTAGAGTTTCGATTTCCCCATACATGAGGTAGGTGAGAGACCTAACAAGATTTTTTTTAACTTTGATACATTTCTTATACAAGTCATATACCTTTGATAATCATAGGATTGTATGGAATGTCACTGACCAAGTAATCAATTTAATCATAACCAAGATGATATTTTTCCCACTCATATTATGACACGGAATCCAATATGATTATTTAAATAAGTTTACAGGGTGTATGAACATATCATTCTATGGAATGTGATGATGTTCTCTATTAGATACTCAAAACATGATTTCTTCAACTATAAGGTTTAATGATATATGAATTATTCATTGGATAGGTTGGTTTATATGTAGAGAATATATAATTTATAGGTAGCTATCTGGGAATCAAATATTATCTTTCTAAATGTGACTCAGTGTCTTGGGAAAAGTGATCATAAAAAAATGAATTCTCATATATTATACAACCAGTGGACACATGTATATAGATACCTGTGTTTGATAAAGCTCACACCTGGTAACTTTTTAGATTTTATTATTTTCAAGAGGTCACTTTTAGAAAACATATATGAATTTAGGAATTTATATTTTTTACCATGTTACAGTTGATTATGAGCCTATACAATGTGTTTTATTGAATGGTAATTGAGTTTTATGGAACATAGATAGATTCTATAAATGGGTTTTAGAGTTTATCTAAAAGGATGTATTCATTGATTTTCACAATGTATTGAATATTATTTGATATATGGTGAATTCAATAATTTATTTCCTACAGTTTATTGTATACATATAAAATAATTTTTTGATATTTTATGACAAGTTAGTTAATATGATATTATATATAGTGAAATGTCACTATGTCTATATGGAATTAGTGAAACTATGTGATTGATGGATACATTCCCAAAATCCCTTATGTATATGATGTATATTACCGGAATCTATGGAAACAAGGGGGGGGGTGACTCTCTTGGTGGTAAGATGATTCAATATGATCTAGGAGGGTTTCCAAGTAGGGAGATGGCTTCAATTACTTTTGACAATATATTTGAAGGGTTGTCACATATTAATTTAGAACAAGAGGCCTAAACTTATCTGTTCAGGCCCTTACTGAAGTAGAGAGCATCTAGGGTAGATTATAGTGATGGGGAAGTGGATCTAATATCAGGTTATATTGGAGCAGAATTCCAGGAAGATTCGGTAAGCCCGAGGTGAAGTAAGAGCTATAGGGGCATTTGGAAAGAGAGAAAAGACTATTCTTATTTAGCAGCACTAAGGGAAACTAGATCTGCGAAGATGATGAAATCCAATTTGATGATTTGGGATCATATTCCCCCTTCCAAGGTTGATACTGACCAACCACAAGAGTCTTGTTCAGTGACTGATCCTTCTCTGGAGCGGCTTATGCACTCGGTAGAAGAAATTGTGGAAACAGTTCTAACAATTAATGCTACAGATGATAAAGCTAATTGGATTATGGAATGATATTTAAGGGTGGGTACCAATGAGGAGCATAGTAAATGGATTGAAAAATAGGATCTGATAATTATTAGGGGATTTAATGATGGGATACTCAACCTAGAAGAGTACATTCAGGTTTGGGACAAAGTGGCAGATCAATTCGAAGATCTTCTGAAGGATGATCCTGGAACTCAGGTTAGTCCTATCTCTTGGAATATAAGCAGGAAATAAAATATAATAGGATTAAGTTGTTCTTTAATGGGTCATTTATTTCTTTTAGTGTCTAAACTTTGGTTTCTCACTTTTTTCCGAAAAACTGTTTCTTTAATAAAAATTTAATTTTCAGTTAGTATATGATGCCTATTGTCCATATCATGGGTAATGAGATACGATATCATACTGAATAATATCCTATCAAGAAATTAGATATTTGGATATTCCAATACTTATGATATAGATATATCATAACATAACTATACCATGGAAAACCACATTATACGGTATATAAATATAATGTTGTATATTAGCCATAATTTATAATTGACATAACATAATAAAATTGCAATGAATGAAAATAATAAACGTTTCTATTCTGTATCCTATCCATGTAATCTATAATTAATTAATATATTTTAGAAGATTAAAAATATGGCAGTCATATTAAAAATTCATATAATTATTTTTAACCAGTATACAATATTCTTTTACCTTAAAAAGCTATGAGTAAATTAATGGGTGGATTTGGGAGATAACTTGAGGCCTATATAAGAAAGCATAAAAAATTGATAAGGGAAATACAAGATATTTTTTTTCTTTCATGATTCACTAATAAGCTATCCATATCATCAATAATTTTCTACCGGGGGTACTATAATACTTTATTTGTGGGGAGGATCCCACCAGAAGATTATGTCATTTATATCATCCCATGGACACAAAATAGAGGTATAATTCCATTAGTTTTTTCTTAATGAAAATAATCAAATATACTTTTTCAATAAAAAGGTGTAGTTTATATCAATGTTGAAAGGTACAAGGTTTTTTTATTTATTTTTACATGGTTTTGGTCTCATGCATGAGGACCTTGGGAATTTTTGGTTTCTAATGTCTTGTATGGTGACAAATAATTGTTCTTGGATCATAGAAAACCTAAATGTAATGTTATACCAAACTCATATTTTATATAACTCCAACACTAAACAAATAGTTATTAATATCTATCATTATAGATTTCCAAAATTCATTCTAGAGCATCTCTATATTCCAAAAAAACCATTGGATACATATCTTAATGTAAAGTTGATTTTTATTTTAAACAAGGGTCCCTAATCCATATAAATTTCCTAAAAATACGACTATTACAATATTATATATCAAAAATAATTCAAATCATGTTAAAATTATTAATAATACATTATTATGTTACATATTAAATAGTAATTAATTTACTAAAATGATTATACTAATCGAAAAAATTATGTTTTTCATTAAAATGGATTTTTTTCAATAAATATTCATAGGTATTATAATCGAAATAGAGTTCAATTTAATAAATTTACCGTCAATAAAATATTTTTGTAATAATTGATAAATTGTCTTTTAAGATATTAGACTAAAAAACCCATATTTCCAAACATATATTCTAACAAAAAAATTTCATACATGTTTTATTAAAATATTTTCAATAATATAATATTCATTCATAAAAAAAATCTTGTACATGATATTTTAAAATACATATCAAATATGATGAATGTAATAACTACTATAAACATATAATGGTAAGTTTAATATAATATATCATATTTCACAATATCACACTTCTTAAAAATATAGATTTATAATACTGAATAAATAATAATTGTGATACCATTCCAAGTAACATGGAAATGTACCAAATTTGTGATAACTTAATAAAATGTTACTATCTAGTATAAGAAACAACGAGTCCTAACTCCTTCTACCACATCCTATATAATTATTAGAAAATAATATATTGTTCTTTAATACCACTTTTTAATGGCCACATTAGACTTACTATGCATACTGCCTGAATCGATCAATCACATACCTCACGAATACCTCTTTTTATTTTTGAGGTTTTCAACTTGAAATGTGGAAAAAATAATATGTAGGGAGACTAAACCCTATATATCATGTCATATAATAAGAAAAAAATATATAAAATTTTAAAAATATATAACACATTAGATTATAATAAGGATATATTATTAAATAAACACCATGATACATAAGAAACCATTTTAGGAATATATAATGGTTTTGTGATTTTATTCAAGAGTATATAAAAAATTAACTATTTGATAACATTCTTGTTTATAGACAATTTAATAAAATTTCTAAATGATAAAATAGAAAATACTACAATGACCTTGGAATCACCTTAGAATTGCTATATAATTGAGGCACCCCAAACCAGCACTCCTGTGTCTGGTACTAAAAAAATACATTAAAACTATCTTCAACACCATGTGATGAAAAACTAGTTAAAATTTTGTATCTTTCACATCCCCTAAACATAAATTATCCTAATATCTCACAAGCATAGAAACCAATGGGTTAGTGTATTTAGATACTAGGAAAAGAAAGAAAATATTTTATAATACCTATGACAATTCCTCTATAATTACACCACACAAAACCCCCTTATTTTCCTATAATATGTTAAACACTTATTTACTACATCGAGAATGTAAAACATAATAAAGGGGTGATGTCAAATTATCATTAATGAAATTATTATATAAGATACAAAAAGGGTTAGATGAAAAGAATTTAATAAACATTGACTTGGGGTAAATATTTTATTAAGTAGATAATGGATTTACAAGATCTATTCATACACCATAACAAAATAACTAGCACCCTCAAATGACTAAACATATACCACATCATAAGAGTTTAGAAACATGATACAATCTAGATGTTACATGGATCATAAAATAGTCATATTTTAGAATATAGAATTTTGTGATATGTATAAGTATTGTTTATAATTATTTTTTTAGAAAAATGATTCCCATTAATTATGTTCTAATTAAAGAATCCTTTCCATGCATAAATATATAAAAATATTATATGACTTAGGTTGTGAAAAATGAAAAATTTGTATGCCTAACATTATTGTATCATGTGACAGAAAACATTATCCAATTCATTATAGGGCTATATAGAACCATAAAAATCACATAATTATATGTTATACACATGAGTACCATATAAACTCAAGGAATATTCATTTCATGATGAACCCATGGTTTAAAAATATTTTTCATAACAATTCCAAATAGTATCTAATAAAATAACTGCATGAGTTATATCAATGGATACCAAAAATTATGTCATCAAACATAATTATTTAAAAAGTAGATTTAGAGGGAGATTCCTGATAAATTAATCCAAAGGGGAAATATATTTTTCTAATAAAGAGTAAAAATAAGTTTAAATCCTTAAACTAGTTTTCATAAAACATTTTTAACACTACCACAAAAAGGTGCTGTTACAGATCACATTCTAATGTTTCTTTTGAACAAAAACATGATTTTTTTTTAAAATATTACTTGGAAATAAATCTAAATAATAAATTTGTAAAATTAAATCAATATTTTCTATAGGAAATGTAATAAAAAATATGAAATATAGGAACATGTAAATAAAACCCTTAAATATTATAATATACGATTATTGGAAACACACATCATAAAAAGAATAATAAAACAAAAAAAATTAAATGGTTGAATATAAATATAAATATCATATGAAATAAAAATGTTTTTTTTTAATTTATAAATACAATCATTTTTAGTGGGAACATATATCTAGAGGTAGGAAAACAATCATTAATGGGAGTGAGAATTATTCTTAAGAAATTTCATACTTTTATGAGAAAGAAAATCATCATTGAAGATTTTTGGAATTAAAAATTTTATTTTCCATATAGATAAAGGGAATTTATATTATAATAAAATATTGTTTATAAATAAACCAATAATAAAAGAAATATATCTAAGATGGATCAGTATAAATAAATTAAAGGGGATTAGAGTTAACAAATTACCCCACAACTTTGGAAACCATTGAATAAAGATCCCTTGAAAGAAATAAAATGATATAAATTTTTCAGATAATTTAATATTATGAATGGTATGATAAAAATTAACTATATGGATTTATGTAAACCACATAATTTAAAACAATTGGGGAATATTAATTTTGTCTTAATGAATAAAAATTAATGTGAGAAACCCCCTTAAAAATTTAGTATCAATGGAATAAACATAATTTGAATGATGGATACATGAAAAAATTATAAATCCCATATAAGAAGAATTAATTATAATAAAATATTCTGATAGGGTAGTATATATAGTAGATAAAAATAATATTTTTATAATATCATAATATTCTTCAATAAGAATAATTGAGATGAAAACGCTTATGCCATTGATAAATTTTGAATTGAAATCTCTAGAAATAATTTACATGAAATAAAACAATAAATGCCAATATTAAAGAGTTAAAAATGATAAAATATTTTAAACATTCCATATATATAACTTATAAATTCAAATAGTTTCATAATATGAAATATGACCTAAACAGGAAATTTGGGGCGAAAAAACCCATACATTTACTCTAGTTTCCATGAAAGTGATTTCTCCCATTATATAATAAAAAAATCATCTAAATAAATTTTTAGGAACATATTAATATCAATTTCCTCAAACACAGTTAAATTATATTCACTTAAATACCATTATTATCTTCTTAATGTTTAATTTCATCATTGTATGTTAGCGATGTTTATTATTTCATGCATGCGTTAAAATGATGATATCAATATTCATTATTTGATACCGATTTCCGAATTATGTGATTTGAAAAGGTACTATAATATATGAAGTATAATTATTTTTAAAAATTTAATTTCATTCCATGATATTTTTATTCAAAATTTTTGATGACAAAATCAGTGATGAGATGTTTTGGTCAATTTTATTGAATAAAATGAGGTATACTAATAACAGGTGAAAATATTAATATTACCTTTAAAAAAATTACAATTATTTTTACGTATTAATATATAATAAAACCATTATATATTATTTCATATTCACCCATTATGGAAATTTATAGCATCATTCAAGTAGGTGGTTAAACAAAACAAAATAAGAATATTCTATAATTAATGTATAAGTATTATTATGAATTAATTTAATTATAATATAATTATTAAATATGATTATCATCCTTTTTAGGATATATTAATTTTATAATTTATAATTTATAATTGGTATAAGAAGAATATAATATATATGAAGTAATTACAGAAAACAATGATATCATGTTTCCTTTTTGTGTACCAGTTTTAGGCGGTTAAATTTACTATGATCAATTATTGTAAACATTATTAATAGAATTATTATTTTTTATTTAAATATTATTAATAATTTCATAAATATTAATTTTATTTATTTAACACATTTTTACAATAATCCATGAAGGTTATTGATGAAAAATGGTATACATCATTCCATGGAGGTTGTAGTTTGCACATACACTTGGAGAATGTTTTCATTTTCTGAATGGTTTGGAGGGAGGTATAAAATGATTGTTAAATTTTTGTAATAAAATATTAGTATATTTATCTAATTATTTTATATTTTATATAATATATTTATAAGAGGCGTATGAATAAAAAATTAATAGAAATGAAAATGGAGTGATAATATATATTTACATTAAATATTGTTAATACTCCACTGAAAATTGTATTATTTCATTTAAGGTTGGGATTTTGATGACATAAGGGCCTATAATACATTCATATTATTTTTTGGGATGTATTATTATAGTGGTTTTCGATATGATGAGTGTCAAGGAGTAAGAATATGTGGGGTGGTGAATGAATCTTTTTACAAGTGAGTGGAGTGACATTTTCGCAAAAAGTGGTGTGCCATTCAAGGAAAGAGGAACCTTCAGTTAACAATAATGGATTTCATTTCTGTAATAATTATTAATCCATCAACCATTCATTATTAGATTTTTTTTAAAATGTTTTCATCCTATTAATAATAGATTTAACACTTTTTCCATATTAACATTTACAATGGTAAATAATATTTACCTAAGTAATTTATTTTTATACTTATAAAGAAAATGAAACATGTTACATAATATTAAAATTGTGAATAAAAATATGAAATATATTTAGTTAGTTAAATCTCTAAATGTATAAAAAAATTATTATAAAATAATAAACGTGTAATGAATAAAAAATTATTTTAGAGAAAAATATAACTTATGTCCTATTATATGAAATTTAAGTTTTGAAATTTTCTACAATACTTTTCATTGCATAATTTTAAATATAAAATAAATTTTTTTCATGGTAAATGTTTCAATAAATTTATGTTATTCTTATATCTTAATTATGTTATTACTATCATGGTATTTTTTCTAACAATATTTTACAATATTTTAAAAAAATTAATCTATTTAAAAAATTCATTAAATTCCTAATAAAATATATTGTAATTAAAAATCCAAAAATTAGATTCATTGTTTCAAATAACGACTCTAAATATGTTGAATAGAATTTATAAATAGAAAAACAGTATAGTGAAAATGTTTTCTCTTAAAAAATTAATTTTTAAAATAATAATTGTTCTTATTCTTTTTCCCAACATATTTATAAACAAATTACTATTAGTATATTATTCATTTCAGTAATATAATTTATCATAAATTTAAAATAATATATATTGTTTTCTATATTAAAAAATCATAGAACATGAAATGTTAATTTTGAGTAAAATACATTTTTAAACATAAATTTAATTTATTATTATTACATGTAAATTGAAAATTATTTGATGAAAGTTATTTATTTTTTGGCATATAATATAAATATATTTCCTTGGAAACAATTATATATTTAGGAGTAATTAAAAATATAAAACATCACTCTTATATAGAACCAACTTCAATATTTTCTCCTCTCTTAAACGTAGTTGTGTATAAAATTAAATCAATAACTAAATTATCATGAATTATACATGTACTCTCTTTTCTCATGTGCATAAATTCTTTTTATTTTAGGAATTATTTTATATTCAGAAAAAATATATCATGTGTAATAGTTTTCAAAAATGGAATTTTGAAATATATTTGATCATCGTTTTAAGATATGATCTTATATTTCAAAAAATCATAAATCGTATTTAATCCCACTCAATTATTGTATTTTCATTTTTCAAAGTACTAAGGCTTTTTAAATTATTATAATTTTCCTAAAATATCAGTAGTTCTATTTCACTTATTAATCATCATCCATGTGTTCATGGGATCATACACTATGACCTGGATTTTTTTTAAAAAGAATCTATAAAAAAATATCAAATATATTAATTATCTCATATTATATCATAATACATGAATTATCATGATATTCAATATACAATAATCTGAGAAACATCACCATCTAAATTAAATCCAAATATTATTCATAATTATCAATAAAAAATTATTCTTAAATAGTTTTTATGGTCCATGTGTTACTTATTATTACATTCCTTAACCTTATAAGGACATAAAGAAAAAAAATGAGGGATTTTAAAAACCTTAAAAATCCTTTCACTAGACCATGAATTCAACTATATTATATTTATGACCACCCTTTCTAGAATATATTTACCTCGACCTTATGATATTATTATATCAACCATTTTCCTAGTATATATCAGCCATTCTAAAATAGTAATATAATAATTATTCAGGTGGTTGTATTAAACATGCGATTAGCCTATATCAACCCATATGAGAATCTTGTTTCAATATATTGAAGTATAAACCACTTTTATGACAATGATACATTTACAAAAATTGTAATATGAATTTTTTATAGATATTGTATAAACCACCAATACTTATCATTGAAATTAAATATAATATCACCAAAAGTCTTCAAAATTAAATTTTAGGCTCCATGAATATGTATATCTATGCTCATTAAGGTGGTAACCAATATTTATCTTTTAAATGTATGATGGAATCACCTCGGTATCTCTTCAATACTTCTCTAGAACCTATTTATAGCTACCTACCATAATTTATGTATAACTTATTACAATGAAAAATAAATCCATATACAGCCTTTAAAAAATGTATGAGGAAGATGATACACATTTGATAAAAGATTCTATTTCATATTTAAATTTTATCTTCATAATCCAACTTGATTTTGAGATCATCCTTGAGAAGGAATAATAATGATGTTGGAAACATCATGGACTAGTACAGAAACATTTTTATCAGTGTTAAGTTACAACGAAGAAATTCAATTTGTTAATACAACATCATCTTATGTAACCTCATACTCATGTTATTAAACAATTGAATATATATTCTTATGAGAAGCATAAAATTATTCAAATTACATTTCAAAGTCATTGAAGTTAATATTTTCAAAATGAATTTGGCCACTACTTACATTCTAAATGATATTGTGTGTCCCAATGAATAGGTAAAACATATTATATCCTTTAATCCATGATGTATTAGTTAAATTATTTATATAATAATCATGTGATATGATTTGATAATTTGAATGTGTGAAATAAATTTTTCAATACATTCAAAAAATTGTGATGATAAAAAAGTATGAAATGTTATTTCTATACTCCAGTGCCAGTTTTTCAATATATTAGAATATGGTTTTAATATATAAGGAATGTAAACAATTATCCAATAGTATTCACTAGTCATTGAAACCTTAAAGGTGGTGTTGTGTAGGAGGAGAAACAGTGACATAGTATGGAATTATCCAAGATATATAAATGGTTTTGAGAAAATCTATTGAAATTATATTTCATATATCAGTGTTTTAGAAATAAATCATTATATTTTGGATGGAATAAGATAATTAATTTATATTTTAAATGTTTTTTAAATATATAAGAGTTCAAAATCAAGTAATTATTTAATGTAGCTTGTTTTTATTCATTAAAATGATGTAGAGAATGGTTTTTGAATCATTGATTTAAATATAAATAAATATATAAATCGTAGATAGATAAAAATAAAGTTTGTGTGCCTTTATATTAAATATCAGATATGCTAAGAATTTTTTTAAAAAAAATAGTTTTTATAAATAGTATGAGATGTTTCACATGGTTTATGATTACTCATTTCCAATAAAATATTTAATATAATTGTATTGAAAAAAGGATATTATAAAAAAGGGTTTATACCGACGTATATTAAAATATGAGGGATATGATCCCACCAAATCTCAATTTTATATGTTAAAAAATCAAATATTATATTGAGTGTACTTATTTAAATAATTAAAATACCATAGAAGTTTTGGAAATAATAATTAGTATACAAAATATTCCAATAAAGAAGAAATATAAGTTACTTCCCAACACAAAGGATTTTTAGTATGTTAACATCATATTATGATGAGAAATCTGTTTCTAAGAGGATAGTAGGATTCTAATTTGATAAATATAAGTTGAAGAATAATAAATACAATATAATTCTAATAATAATTAATTATTGAATTTACTTTTACATCTTAATGGATATTAGGATTTGTAGATAAAAAATCTAAAGGGTTATATATTGTTACCAAAATGATACAAAATATTTTATTTGTGGATTATTTTATAGAATGTGAAGATGATGATTAACTTTTATAGAGTCCTATATAAAAAATAAAAGTCATTCAAATACAAATATTGGATGTTATGATTTAACTGAGTTTGAATACTTGTTTAATGCATTGAACACTGAGAATTTGGTTCCTAAATCTCAGAATTATTCAAGTGGATTACATAATAAATTATACCCATTAAAGAGATTAGTGGGAGAGTTTTGTTATATGGTCATATATAGATGTGATAGGGATTACATAGAGTTGTAATGTGATTTAATGAAATGTTAAAAGTTTAGTGAATATAATTTTGATTTAGGATCATATCATATATGATATAATGAGACATGCACTTGTGTATGGTTTTCATATATTTATTAATAGTATATTAGAATATAAAATGTACCATTTTTTTTAAAAAAAATGCTTCCTTCACATTATTAGTTTTTTTCAGGAAAATATAAAATTTTCTGGAAGTGTAATAATTAGTGATCTCCCAAAGTATGGAATTTATTTATCCCAACACGTTTTTTGATATTGAGTATTATTGGTTGTATTAATATGATATGTTTAGAGTGTATGTCATTCCAAAAAGAGATATAATATACTCACATGAGTTAGAAAATGGGTTTTGTGTTTCAGAAGACCCACCATGTATTCCAAATATAGTGTCAAATACTACGTATTTGGTATACAAGGGGTGAATATTTAGAGTTTCGATTTCCCCATACATGAGGTAGGTGAGAGACCTAAGAAGATTTTTTTTAACTTTGATACATTTCTTACACAAGTCATATACCTTTGATAATCATAGGATTGCATGGCATGTCACTGACCAAGTAATCAATTTAATCATAACCAAGAAGATACTTTTCCCACTCATATTATGACATGGAATCCAATATGATTATTTAAATAAGTTTACAGGGTGTAGGAACATATCATTCTATGGAATGTGATGATGTTCTCTATTAGATACTCAAAACATGATTTCTTCAACTATAAGGGTTAATGATATAAGAATTATTCATTGGATAGGTTGGTTTATATTTAGAGAATATATAATTTATGGGTAGCTATCTGGGAATGAAATATTATATTTCTAAATGTGACTCAGTGTCTTGGGAAAAGTGATCATAACAAAATGAATTCTCATATATTATAGAACCAGTGGACACATGTATATAGATACCTGTGTTTGATAATGCTCACACCTGGTAACATTTTAGATTTTATTATTTTCAAGAGGTCACTTTTAGAAAACATATATGAATTTAGGAATTTATATTTTTTACCATGTTACAGTTGATTATGAGCCTATACATTGTGTTTTATTGAATGGTAATTGAGTTTTATGGAACTTAGATAGATTCTATAAATGGGTTTTAGAGTTTATCTAAAAGGATGTATTCATTGATTTTCAAAATGTATTGAATATTATTTGATATATGGTGAATTCAATAATTTATTTCCTACAGTTTATTGTATACATATAAAATAATTTTTTGATATTTTATGACATGTTAGTTAATATGATATTATATATAGTGAAATGTCACTATGTCTATATGGAATTAGTGAAACTGTGTGATTGATGGATACATTCCCAAAATCCCTTATGTATATGATGTATATTACCGGAATCTATGGAAACAAGGGGGGGGGGGGGTTACTCTCTTGGTGGTAAGATGATTCAATAGGATCTAGGAGGGTTTCCATGTAGGGAGATGGCTTCAATTACTTTTGACAATATATTTGAAGGGTTGTCACATATTAATTTAGAACAAGAGGCCGAAACTTATCTGGTCAGGCCCTTACTGAAGTAGAGAGCATCTAGGATAGATTCTAATGATGGGGAAGTGGATCTAATATCAGGTTATATTGGAGCAGAATTCCAGGAAGATTCGGTAAGCCCGAGGTGAATTAAGAGCTATAGGGGCATTTGGAAAGAGAGAAAAGACTATTCTTATTTAGCATCACTAAGGGAAACTAGATCTGCGAAGATGATGAAATCCAATTTGATGATTTGGGATCATATTCCCCCTTCCAAGGTTGATATTGACCAACCACAAGAGTCTTGTTCAGTGACTGATCCTTCTCTGGAGCGGCTTATGCACTCGGTAGAAGAAATTGTGGAAATAGATCTAACAATTAATGCTATAGATGATAAAGCTAATTGGATTATGGAATGATATTTAAGGGTGGGTACCAATGAGGATCATAGTAAATGGATTGAAAATTAGGATCTGATAATGATTAGGGGATTTAATGATGGGATACTCAACCTAGAAGAGTACATTCAGGTTTGGGACAAAGTGGCAGATCAATTCGAAGATCTTCTGAAGGATGATCCTGGTACTCAGGTTAGTCCTATCTCTTGGAATCTAAGCAGGGAGATAAAATATAATAGGATTAAGTCGTTCTTTAATGGGTCATTTATTTCTTTTAGTGTCTAAACTTTGGTTTCTCACTTTTTCCGAAAAAATGTTTCTTTAATAAAAATTTAATTTTCAGTTAGTATATGATGCCTATTGTCCATATCATGGGTAATGAGATCCGATATCATACTGAATAATATCCTATCATGAAATTAGATATTTTGATATTCCAATACTTATGATATAGATATATCATAACATAACTATACCATGGAAAACCACATTATACGGTATATAAATATAATGTTGTATATTAGCCATAATTTATAATTAACATAACATAATAAAATTGCAATGAATGAAAATAATAAACGTTTCTATTCTGTCTCCTATCCATGTAATCTATAATTAATTAATATATTTTAGAAGATTAAAAATATGGCAGTCATATTAAAAATTCATATAATTATTTTTAACCAGTATACAATATACTTTTACCTTTAAAAGCTATGAGTAAATTAATGGGTGGATTTGGGAGATACCTTGAGGCCTATATAAGAAAGCATAAAAATTTGATAAGGGAAATACAAGATATTTTTTTTCTTTCATGATTCACTAATAAGCTATCCATATCATCAATAATTTTCTACCGGGGGTACTATAATACTTTATTTGTGGGGAGGATCCCACCAGATGATTATGTCATTTATATCATCCCATGGACACAAAATAGAGGTATAATTCCATTAGTTTTTTCTTAATGAAAATAATCAAATATACTTTTTCAATAAAAATGTGTAGTTTATATCAATGTTGAAAGGTACAAGGTTTTTTTATTTATTTTTACATGGTTTTGGTCTCATGCATGCGGACCTTGGGAATTTTTGGTTTCTAATGTCTTGTATGGTGACAAATAATTGTTCTTGGATCATAGAAAACCTAAATGTAAAGTTATACCAAACTCATATTTTATATAACTCCAACACTAAACAAATAGTTCTTAATATCTATCATTATAGATTTCCAAAATTCATTCTAGAGCATCTCTATATTCCAAGAAAACCATTGGATACATATCTTAATGTAAAGTTGATTTTTATTTTAAACAAGGGTCCCTAATCCATATAAATTTCCTAAAAATACGACTATTACAATATTATATATCAAAAATAATTCAAATCATGTTAAAATGATTAATAATACATTATTAAATTACATATTAAATAGTAATTAATTTACTAAAATGATTATACTAATCGAAACAATTATGTTTTTCATTAAAATGGATTTTTTTCAATAAATATTCATAGGTATTATAATCAAAATAGAGTTCAATTTAATAAATTTACCGTCAATAAAATATTTGTGTAATAATTGATAAATTTTTTTAAGATATTAGACTAAAAAACCCATATTTCCAAACATATATTCTAACAAAAAAAACTCAAACATGTTTTATTAAAATATTTTCAAAAATATAATATTCATTCATAAAAAAATTCTTGTACATGATATTTTAAAATACATACCAAATATGATGAATGTAATAACTACTCTAAACATATAATGGTAAGATTAACATAATATATCTTATTTCACAATATCACACTTCTTAAAAATATAGATTTATAATACTAAATAAATGATAATTATGATACCATTCCAAGTAACATGGAAATGTACCAAATTTTTGAAAACTTAATAAAATGTTACTATCTAGTATAAGAAACAAATAGTCCTAACTCCTTCTACCACATCCTATATAATTATTAGAAAATAATATATTGTTCTTTAATACCACTTTTTAATGGCCACATTAGACTTACTATGCATACAGCCTGAATCGATCAATCACATACCTCACGAATACCTCTTTTTATTTTTGAGGTTTTCAACTTGAAATGTGGAAAAAATAATATGTAGGGAGACTAAACCCTATATATCATGTCATATAATAAGAAAAAAATATATAAAATTTTAAAAATATATAACACATTATATTATAATAAGTATATATTATAAAATAAATACCATGATACATAAGAAACCATTTTAGGAATATATAATGGTTTTGTGATTTTATTCAAGAGTATATATAAAATTAACTATTTGATAACATTCTTGTTTATAGACAATTTAATAAAATTTATAAATGATAAAATAGAAAATACTACAATGACCTTGGAATCACCTTAGAATTGCTATATAATTGAGGCACCCCAAACCAGCACTCCTGTGTCTGGTACTAAAAAATACATTAAAACTATCTTCAACACCATGTGATGAAAAACTAGTTAAATTTTTGTATCTTTCACATCCACTAAACATAAATTATCTTAATATCTCACAAGCATAGAAACCAATCTGTTAGTGTATTTAGATACTAGGAAAAGAAAGAAATTATTTTATAATACCTATGACAATTCCTCTATAATTACACCACACAAAACCCCCTTATTTTCCTATAATATGTTAAACACTTATTTACTACATCGAGAATGTAAAACATAATAAAGGGGTGATGTCAAATGATCATTAATGAAATTATTATATAAGATCCAAAAAGGGTTAAATGAAAAGAATTTAATAAACATTGACTTGGGGTAAATATTTTATTAAGTAGATAATGGATTTACAAGATCTATTCATACTCCATAACAAAATAACTAGCACCCTCAAATGACTAAACATATACCATATCATAAGTGTTTAGAAACATGATAAAATCTAGATGTTACATGGATCATAAAATAGTCATATTTTAGAATATAGAATTTTGTGATATGTATAAGCATTGTATATAGTTATTTTTTTTAGAAAAATGTTTCCCATTAATTATGTTCTAATTAAAGAATCCTTTCCATGCATCAATATATAAAAATATTATATGACTTAGGTTGTGAAAAATGAAAAATACGTATGCCTAACAATATTGTATCATGTGACAGAAAACATTATCCAATTCATTATAGGGCTATATAGAACCATAAAAATCACATAATTATATGTTATACACATGAGTACCATATAAACACAAGGAACATTCATTTCATGATGAACCCATGGTTTAAAAATATTTTTCATAACAATTCCAAATAGTATCTAATAAAATAACTGCATGAGTTATATCAATGGATACCAAAAATTATGTCATCAAACATAATTATTTAAAAAGTAGATTTAGAGGGAGATTCCTGATAAATTAATCCAAATGGGAAATATATTTTTCTAATAAAGAGTAAAAATAAGGTTAAATCCTTAAACTAGTTTTCATAAAACATTTTTAACAGTACCACAAAAAGTTGCCGTTAGAGATCACATTCTAATGTTTCTTTCGAACAAAAACTTGATTTTTTTAGAATATTACTTGGAAATAAATCTAAATAATAAATTTGTAAAATTAAATCAATATTTTCTATAGGAAATGTAATAAAAAATATGAAAAATAGGAACATGTAAATAAAACCCTTTAATATTATAATATACGATTATTGGAAACACACATCATAAAAAGAATAATAAAACAAAAAAAAATTAAATGGTTGAATATAAATATAAATATCATATGAAATAAATTTTTTTTTTTAAATTTATAAATAAAATCATTTTTAGTGGGAACATATATCTAGAGGTAGGAAAACAATCATTAATGGGAGTGAGAATTATTCTTAAGAAATTTCATACTTTTATGAGAAAGAAAATCATCATTGAAGATTTTTGGAATTAAAAATTTTATTTTCCATATAGATAAAGGGAATTTATATTATAATAAAATATTGTTTATAAATAAACCAATCATAAAAGAAATATATCTAAGATGGATCAGTATAAATAAATTAAAGGGGATTAGAGTTAACAAATTACCCCACAACTTTGGAAACCATTGAATAAAGATCCCTTGAAAGAAATAAAATGATATAAATTTTTCAGATAATTTAATATTATGAAAAGTATGATAAAAATTAACTATATGGATTTATGTACACCACATAATTTAAAACAATTGGGGAATATTAATTATGTCTTAATGAATAAAAATTAATGTGAGAAACCCCCTTAAAAATTTAGTATCAATGGAATAAACATAATTTGAATGATGGATACATGAAAAAATTATAAATCCCATATAAGAAGAATTAATTATAATAAAATATTCTGATAGGGTAGTATATATAGTATATAAAAATAATATTTTTATAATATCATAATATTCTTCAATAAGAATAATTGAGATGAAAACGCTTATACCATTGATAAATTTTGAATTGAAATCTCTAGAAATAATTTACATGAAATAAAACAATAAATTCCAATATTAAAGAGTTAAAAATGATAAAATATTTTAAACATTCCATATATATAACTTATAAATTCAAATAGTTTCATAATATGAAATATGACCTAAACATGAAATTTGGGGTGAAAAAACCCATACATTTACTCTAGTTTCCATGAAAGTGATTTCTCCCATTATATTATAAAAAAATCATCTAAATACATTTTTAGGAACATATTAATATCAATTTTCTTCAAACACAGTTAAATTATATTCACTTAAATACCATTATTATCTTCTTAATGTTTAATTTCATCATTGTATGTTAGCGATGTTTATTATTTCATGCATGCGTTAAAATGATGATATCAATATTCATTATTTGATACCGATTTCCAAATTATGTGATTTGAAAAGGTACTATAATATATGAAGTATAATTATTTTTAAAAATTTAATTTCATTCCATGATATTTTTATTCAAAATTTTTGATGACAAAATCAGTGATGAGATTTTTTGGTCAATTTTATTGAATAAAATGAGGTATACTAATAACAGGTGAAAATATTAATATTACCTTTAAAAAAATTACAATTATTTTTACCTATTAATATATAATAAAACCATTATTTATTATTTCATATTCACCCATTATGGAAATTTATAGCATCATTCAAGTAGGTGGTTAAACAAAACAAAATAAGAATATGCTATAATTAATGTATAAGTATTATTATGAATTAATTTAATTATAATATAATTATTAAATATGATTATCATCCTTTTTAGGATATATTAATTTTATAATTTATAATTTATAATTGGTATAAGAAGAATATTATATATATGACGTAATTACAGAAAACAATGATATCATGTTTCCTTTTTGTGTACCAGTTTTAGGCGGTTAAATTTACTATGATCAATTATTGTAAACATTATTAATAGAATTAGTATTTTTTATTAAAATATTATTAATAATTTCATAAATATTAATTTTATTTATTTAACACATTTTTTACAATAATCCATGAAGGTTATTGATGAAAAATGGTATACATCATTCCATGGAGGTTGTAGTTTGCACATACACTTGGAGAATGTTTTCATTTTCTGAATGGTTTGGAGGGAGGTATAAAATGATTGTTAAATTTATGTAATAAAATATTAGTATATTTATCTAATTATTTTATATTTTTTATAATATATTTATAAGAGGCGTATGAAGAAAAAATGAATAGAAATGAAAATGGAGTGATAATATATATTTACATTAAATATTGTTAATACTCCTTTGAAAATTGTATTATTTCATTTAAGGTTGGGATTTTGAGGACATAAGGGCTTATAGTACATTTATATTATTTTTGGGATGTATTATTATAGTGGTTTTCGATATGATGAGTGTCAAGGAGTAAGAATATGTGCGGTGGTGAATGAATCTTTTTACAAGTGAGTGGAGTGACATTTTCGCAAAAAGTGGTGTGCCATTCAAGGATAGAGGAACCTTCAGTTAACAATAATGGATTTCATTTCCGTAATAATTATTAATCCATCAACCAATCATTATTAGATTTTTTTGAAAATGTTTTCATCCTGTTAATAATAGATTTAACACTTTTTCCATATTAACATTTACAATGGTAAATAATATTTACCTAAGTAATTTATTTTTATTCTTATAAAGAAATTGAAACATGTTACATAATATTAAAATTGTGAATAAAAATATGAAATATATTTAATTAGTTAAATCTATAAATGTTTAAAAAATTTATTATAAAATAATAAACGTGTAATGAATAAAAAATTATTTTAGAGAAAAATATAACTTATGTCCTATTATATGAAATTTAAGTTTTGAAATTAACTACAATACTTTTCATTTCATAATTTTACATATAAAATAATTTATTTTCATGGAAAATGTTTCAATAAATTTATGTTAATCTTATATCTTAATTATGTTATTACTATCATGGTATTTTTTCTAACAATATTTTACAATATTTTTAAAAAATTAATCTATTTAAAAAATTCATTAAATTCCTAATAAAATATATTGTAAGTAAAAATCTAAAAATTAGATTCATTGTTTCAAATAACGACTCTAAATTTATTGAATAGAATTTATAAATAGAAAAACAGTATAGTGAAAATGTTTTCTCTTAAAAAATTAATTTTTAAAATAATAATTGTTCTTATTCTTTTTCCCAACATATTTATAAACAAATTACTATTAGTATATTATTCATTTCAGTAATATAATTTATCATAAATTTAAAATAATATATATTTTTTTCTAAATTAAAAAATCATAGAACATGAAATGTTAATTTTGAGTAAAATACATTTTTAAACATAAATTTAATTTATTATTATTACATGTAAATTGAAAATTATTTGATGAAAGTTATTTATTTTTTGGCTTATAATATCAATATATTTCCTTGGAAACAATTATATATTTAGGAGTAATTAAAAATATAAAAAACCTTTTGCAAAACTATTTGAAAAAAATTCTGAACCAAAAACTGTTAGATAATTATTTATATTCTAAAAATCTAGTGTAACTAGTTCATTCGTATTAAAATATTTCAATAAATCATATAATAATAATAGGTGAAAAATAAAAAAAATACATTAAAATATCTCATTTATATATCATCTTCTTATTACATTTTTGTATTCTGATAATATATAAATGTATATATAGAATTATAATAATTTTTCTCTATAAAATGTATGATAATTTCATTCAGTTTGTTGTATTGGGTAATATAATATTTTTAAAAAATATTTTCTTAAACATAATATAATACTAAAATCATGGGGTGTTAAATCCATCCTAAATAAATGGTGACCTCATGAATTTGATTTCCACTCACTAATAAAAATAGATAGGGTTATCCATAAAATAGAAAAGAATGTTGATTTAATGGAAACAACAATATCTTAGATAGGGTAGAGATACTAATATTTATCTTTATAATTGTATCATAAATATTTTTTAAATACCCAAATACAGTAGATTATATGGATTGGGAGTTTTAGAGACATACATTCAATATCTTCATTTTAAATATCTTGTTTCTATCAAAATAATTAAACCAAAATTTTTGTCATAATTTATAATATGAATAGTATAAATGATCCTATCACGATGAAAAATCAACCCAAATATGTATTCTCATATCACACCTTCAATATAACCATTGATAATATTGGTTGAACAAATATATAATTTGATTTATCTAAAACTATGATATGTTAAAGTAAGTTTTCCACAACCATTTTCCTGTTAGGTTCCCTAACCAGTGTAGTTATATGTTACATAATAAATAATAATTCATTATAATGTATCACAATGACAACGTGTATTAAAAAATCATATCCCATATGAGTGTCAATCCATTTTTACAATTAGTCCCTCTTGTCGTACAATAAGTGAAGATCAAATAAATATTCAACCAAGATTTTTTAGTGTTATTACCACTAGGTGAATTTGTTCATAATCTTTCATTGATTTGTTGATATCCAGAAAGTGAATCCATTTATCGGAAACCACAAACTATATAATTTATCAAAATTTTATGAATTTTTTATATATTTATAATTATATAATAGGGTTTTCACATTTTTTCCCAAGTAATAATCTCGAAAATAAGTAAAATAATCCAAAAAATAACCAAATGTCACTCCTATAATAATCTATCCTTCCCAGAACAGAACTCACAATTCTTGGGATAAAAACACATACTTTATATTTGGACTTGATACCAATTGAGATTATCTAAAATAAAAATTGATATATTTGACATTAATTTAATATTACAAATCATAGTAATATCATACTATCCAAACACAATGGTTTAGTGTATTTTTATATTATCTAATGAAACAACATATTTTATATTTATTATAAACATTCACCCGTAATTGTAGAACTATAAAACACCTTCCAGACATATTATAATTTATACTCATATTCATGACCTTGGGGATGAAAAACAAAAAAAAAATTGGATCTCAAATGCTTTGTAATAGAAAACTTCTCAAGGTGTCAAATGGGGTTAGATCCCAAGAATTTATCAAACATGAGCACTAGAGAAATATCTAATGAAAATGATCATAGATTTATCATAAATATCCATAATGAATAATAATGTAATAGGTAACATAAAATTATTAAACATATACCATATAATAAAATTGAAAAAATTAGAGTCAATAAACATGGGAAATAGATAATAATATATTTATGTGCTATAACATTGAATTGTAAAATAATAATAATAATAATAAGTAATATAATTTCGAAAATACAAGGATTCCCATGATATATGATGTGAAAAAATAAAATTTTCAAGGCAGTTGGCATTTGGTAATAAATAATTCTATTTAAAACGGTTGTGATCAAATAAAAAATATCATGAGTATGGTTGTGAAGAAAGAAAAATAACTACACATCACATCATTATCTCATGAGACATAAAACATTAACCAATGAACTAGAGTTATATATAAGACCCAAACCATAATATAATGATTTTTTATGAAAATATGCAGCACATAAAACCAATCATATATCATACCTTGACGAACCCAATGAATTAAAATGGATATCATTATATTTATAATTTTTATCACATTAATGATCTTGAGATTTAGATTAGTTGATAGCCAAAATTCAATTAAACAAAATTCCTATATAAAAATTATGTCACGAACCACCTTCACCAAAAGGATAGAAGGGTCGGCAGATTGCCAGGCCCTTCCTTCTTCATGTTGAAGGAGAGATAATGACCCCTGAAACCCGCCTTCAATAGGTCCCTGAGTGGTGACCAGCACCAAGGGTATATAATCACCCACTAAATGGAAGGCATTACGCTTTTTATTTTAATAGGGTCGGGATATAAGATAGTAAATCCCACAAAACAAAAACTAAAAGTGCAAAAAAATCCAAAACATCCATTCCCATATGAATATTCCAAAAGTAAAAACCACAAAGTAAAAAGTGACTACAAGGGTAATTTACCAAAGACAGAAAGACAACAACTGAAACTGCCCCAACGGTCCAAGCTAGTATGGTCCCACATGATCCTCGAAGTCCTCCTGGAAACCTGAAAGCAGTTTTATATACGTATGGTGAGCATACAAGTATACTCAGTAGGGAAAACCAAAGACTCTCGTGAAAAGTGTGGGGAACATACTAGAGTCCTAGGGAAAAAAGAGTAAACCAAACACCTAACAAGGTAAACTATCCACCCAAGCCTCAGCAATGCACATTCCACAAATAATGCAAGCCAAGTAATGTATATTAAAGAACATCTATGTTTGGGTACCCCACGCCACTTTCCCACTGGTTATTGAAGAAATCCTACGCATCGAACCAATCCTGCCATTCTCACTGCAGTCCCACTGCCACACCCCACCAGCACACACCTGGTCCATAACATCACGCAGTCCCACTGCCAAACCCCGCCCATTAACACCTGGGCCAAAATTGTCTCACGTAACCATGCCTTAAAACACCTAGGCCAGAACAACCACCATCACACCTGAAGACACCTGGGCTAGAAGATCCACTTTCACTCCCGAAGACACCTGGGCCTCATATCGAAGACACTTGGGAAACCACCAGCCCGCACACACCTGCGCCAATCCACCACACTACCCAACCCGAAGGTTCTTGGGCTAATAATGGACTTTAGGCCATCACAGCTAGCCTGAAAATACATGGGCTATCCGGTAAAGGGAGCAGAAAGAAGCTAATAACCAGCCACTAATGGAAGTGTTGTGAAAAACACCCTCCCACATGAAATGGGGGTGTTTGGAACAATGTTCTCAACATGGGTGGGGTGTGAATAAGAAACACAAAAACTACAAGTATATATATATAGATAATAATCACTCGCCTAAGTTTAAGTTTTTCTTCTTCCTGCCTAAAGAACATAATCAGTACCATGACCAAGTCTCAGCTCACACCAAACCAAAAACCATTTATCCCTACCTTGTTTAATGTTCAGTAATAATGTTTAAATATGTTTCATGCACCTACTTGGTCAACTAGTAAGCATAAGCATAAGCCAAGGGAAGAGGCTGGTCAAACATCAACTTAAACATTCACACCAGGTTCTCTTGTAAAGTCACAACAACAAAGAAAACCCCAAGATATAGCCCCATGTCCAATAACCAGTAACCAAAAGTTTTCTCAACAATAGAGGATCCCAGTCTAATTCAGGATATAATAGAGGATCCAATCCTCAATTTCACAACCATCGAGAGTATAATAATAGGGGATCCCATACCCACCCACATCACCCAGCAATCGTCCCATGAATGAAAAGAAAAGAACAACCCACTAACAACAACACAATGAAGGCCCGTGAAGATATTTTCATATTTAAAAGATTTAACACACTCCATGATTTCAATTCCACTGGACCTAAACCAGGGTTATCATAGAAAGAAATTGATCCTGGTGCTTTCAATTTTTTTATCCGAATATAAGTAATTAACCGATTTACTTTTCATATTCAGGGTTCACAACCACAATACAATTCATTTAAACATCACCAGAGAAAAGGTCTTGTTAGTGCACAGAGAAAGACCACCAATGTCCATGATTTTCAGTAGGCGTAAGCCCGCACAATTCAGAAATCATTAATAATAGAACATCATAAAGCAAAGTTTCATCATCGATCACACCCCTCCACCTTCATTCTTTAGAATCCATTTATTATCTTCATTAAGGTTCACTCCATCAAATTCTAATGAATCAAAAGCATGCCCAACTCTCATGATACACAAAATGGAGAGACGAAGGATAGATTCCCTACTTTTTGATCAACGATTGTAGCTATGCCTGGGCATGGAATTCCACGAATAGAGATGCGGCTCATCTGAACGAAGGGTACTCCTAGAATAGGGTTATTGAGAAAAGAAACCTAGGGAGTATCTTTTTAGTTTATAATGTTCTGGGACGGTTGCGATAAGAACGTGAAACTACGTAAGGAGTGGGGTCGTGGGTTGACCACGCGGCCGCACACGTCATTAAAGGTCCCCTACCTTTGGAGAGGTTTAAACCCATGCACAGACCATGTTAATTCATTAAATATTTAATTGAATGCTATTTATGGGAGTTACTGGGCTTTTAAACAAGGTTAAATGGGTAAAAATAGGGTTTAAACCCCAATTTGCGCAAAAAATGAGCGCACCTGGAAAAACCCCGTGGGGGTAGGCGGGAGCCACCGATAACTATGAGAAACCAGTCTATCACAGCCACCGGAAGGTGAGATCTACCGGTGGATGAAAACTACCAGTAGACCGAGCTACCGATAGGCCACGACTACCGGTAGTCCAAGCTACCGGTAGAGCAAGCTTCCAGTAGACAGAGCTACCGGTAGGCTGTGGCTACCGGTATACCGAGCTACCGGCAGGCTGCGGCTATCCATAGACCGAGATACCGGTAGACCGATCTACTGGTAGACAGAGCTACTGGTAGGCTATGACTACCGGTAGACAAAGCTACTGGTAGGCCTACTACTGGTAGGATAAGGCTACTGGTAGGCCTATAATTAAGGTCAAACATCACCGGGATTCGCAGACTACCCAGAACACCCAACATCAAATTTTCACAATGTAATGGACCCCCAAAAAACCGGTCCATTACATCAGAAAACTCTCAACCGATTATCATCCTTGAGAATCAAAACAACCTAGAAGGAAAGAGAGGGTCCGAACAACCACCGCGAAAGATACCTCTCAGGAGTGAACCTCATTGATAACTAAGAACACCTTCCTATCAAGAACCAAGCAATATACCATGAAAACTGCATAGACATGTTTGTTGGGGAGTCTCCTTCCCCATGTCAAGATACTACCTGCTTTTGGAGGCACTGACTCTCCCGCACGGGTTTAATCGAATCCACCTTAATGTGTCTTGATTAGGGTTCGGGTCCTACCCTCCCCGTATCCAGGACTTTTCACACACATTTAGAGGAAGGAAAACTGTGTATTTCATAGAAAATCAATATAAAACGTTCTACCATAGCATGTATAACAGAACATCACAAAACTCAAAACAACTCTGGGTACTGGTCACACATCTATGTTTCCCTCTCCCACGTATTCTCCTCAAGCCCACCATGTCTCCATAACACACGAACCAAAGAAATGAACCGTCCACGAAGCACCTTCTCCTTGTGATCCTCGATCATCACTGGTCTCTCCACAAAATTCACATCATCCTCGATGTCCAGCTCTCCCCAGCCGAGGTCGTGTGAATCGTCGTGAAAATACCGACGGATCTAGGACACAAGGAAGACTTCATGTATCATCAGTAGAGACAGTGGTAACACTAGCTAATAATCCACTTTGCTGACCCGCCGCAACACTTCGAAGGGTCCGATGAACCGGGGAGAAAGCTTACTCCCCATGCCGAACCACCATTTTCTACGCTGAGGGGACACCATCAAGATCATGTGGTCTCTTACTTCAAACTGCACGGGCCTCATCCTGATATCGGCATACGAATTCTGTCAGTCCTGGGCTACCTTCATCCTTTCCCATATGAGCTGAACCTTCTCTATCATGCTCTGCACCACCTTCGGGCCAAGGATGCCTGCCTCTCCTACTTCGGTCCACCACACAGGTGAGCAACATGGCCTCCCATACAAGGCTTCAAACGGGGCCATAGAAATGGTATAGTGATAGCTATTATTGTAGGATAATTCTACCAGAGACAAGTGTCGCACCCATGATCCTCATGAGTCCAGAACACATGCCCGCAGCATATCCTCCATGGTCTGGATGGTGCGCTCTGTCTTCCCATCTGTCTGGGGATGGAAAGTAGTGCTAAGACGTAGCTGGGTGCCAAACGCATGCTGCAATCCTCTCCAGACTAATGAGGTAAACCGCACATCCCTATCGGAGAATATGGAAATCGGAACTCCAAGCAAACACACCACCTCATCCATATACATTCGTGCCAAAGCATCCACTGTACTCAACTCCATTATCGCAAGGAAGTGGGCCGACTTCGTCGACTAGTCCACTACTACCTATATGGAATCGTATCCCCATTGAACCTTGTGTAGTCCTATCACGAAATCCATCGAGATGTCCTCCCACTTGCACTCAGGGACTTCTAAAGACTACTGCAGACATCCTGGAACTCTGTGTTCAGCCTTCTCCTACTGACATACTAGGGACTTGGCGACAAACTCTGCCACTGCTCGCTTTAATCTGGGCCACCAAGAATATCTATGCAGACCCTGATATATCTTGTAAACTCCTGGGTGTACCGCTAGGGGTGAGTTGTGGAACTCACTAAGAACCTTGTCGCGCATCGCCTCTAGAACAAACAGCTTTCCCTGGAAAAGCATTTAGTTCTGACCATCCTCCGTCCACCCTTCCGGAGCATTACTCAGGTCAACTCAGTCATGTATCACTTCTCACTCTAGGTATCCCCACTGAGACTCCTACACTTTATGCAAAAAAGAAGACTACACAGTTATCTGATGCAGGAAACCTCTACCCTTATCCATCCTCGCATCCAGGTGCAAGGCAGCCAACTCCTCCATCGCCTTCCAGGCGTCTGCCGACTCTCGGACCACATCCTTATGTGTCCTCCTGCTCATGGCATCGGCCACTACATTCACTTTCCCCGAAGTGTAGGAAATCTCAAATTCATAATCCTAGAGGAACTCCACCCACCTTCACTGCCGCAAGTTTAGGTCCCGCTGGGAGAAATACACCTCAAACTTTTATGATCTGTTAAGACCACAAAGCGTTCTCTAATGAGGTAATGCCACCATCACTTTAGTGAAAAAAATACCGCTGCATGCTTCAGTTCGTGGGTAGCATAATTACGCTCGTGAGGGCATAGCTTCCTAGACCCATAAGAGATCACTCCTTACTGCTGCAACAACACATATCTAAGGCCTTGCACTGAAGCATCACAGAATATCTCTTACGCCGCCCCTTCATCTGGTAGTCTGAGCACTGGGGCACTGACCAGCTTCTTATTGAGATAGCTGACGGCTTCCTCGCACTCCCCAATCCACACAAAAACCAGGTCTTTCTTTGTCAAGGCTTTCAAAGGGGCTGCAACTCGGGCGAAGTTGGGTACGAACCTACAATAGTAACCCGCCAGCCCGAGGAAACTACATTCCTCTTCCACATTCGTGGGTGCCTCACAAGAAACAACTGCCTCAACCTTTGATGGGTCCACTGCTACCCCCCGCTCGGACACCACGTGCCTTAGGAAGTGCACTTCTCGTGTCCAGAACATACATTTTGACAACTTCCCATAGAGATAATGTTGTCGGAGGACCTCCAAAACCATCTTTAGTTGCTCCGCATGATCCTCCTCTGATCTTGAATAGATAGGATATCTTCAAAAAACACAACTACGAACCGATCCAGGTACTCCCAGATGATGGATTCCATTATCCCCATGAACACATCTGGTGAGTTTGTAACACTGAAAGGCAAGACTACGAACTCGAAGTATCCATATCTGCACCTGAACGTCATCTTCGGGATTTCACCCTCTTTCACTCTCAACTAGTGATACCAAGACCGCAGGTCGATCTTTGAGATCCTCCCTTCCCCTTTCAGCTGGTCGAAACGACCATCTATCCTTGGAAGAGGGTAGCTATTTTTTATCGTTACCTAATTGAGCCTCCGGTAGTCTATGCACAACCTGAGACCACCATCTGCCTTCTTTACGAACAAGACTGGAGCACCCCATGGTGACACACTCGGTCGAACATAACCTCTCTTTATCAAATATTCAATCTAAATCCACAACTCATGTAGCTCCGAAGGTGTTGTCCGGTAAGGAGCCATCGATATCGGATGAGCACTAGGCTACAAGTCTATCCCAAACATGATATCCCATCGAGGGGGTAGAGTCGTCACCTCCTCAGTAAATATGTCCATAAACTCATGGACGATCTATGCACCTCTACCATTTCGGCATCTACTTACTCTACTGACAGCTCATCTAGAAAGAAGAGGATGGGTTCCTATCGCCTACTGCCCTTCTGACTACTCCGCTCACCTGTGAAGGTAGAACATCGGCCAACCATGTCTGAGAACACAACCCTTCCTCGAAAGCAGTCGATGATGGAACACACAGGGAACATCCAGTCGATGCATAAGATGACATCGAATGGCTGTATCTGTAGCAGTAGTAGATCTCTGACCGACGGATGTAGCGTTATCGTCAGTCTGCATCCTCGACAAACATATAACAAGTCGGTCTGACCTCCGACTAGTGTCCTCAGCACCAGGGGAACTGGAAGTCTCTCGGCATCTAGACCCAAGGAACATGCTAGACTGTGTTCAGCAAAGGAGTGTGAAGCCCCGGTATTGAACAAGGCATAAGAAAGGGTGATAAACAAACTGATCGTACCTCTAATGACTTCTGGTCCTGCTGGGACTGCTGCTTCTGCGATGTGCAACTTCCCACGCCCAACTCCTCTGCCTCTTGGCTGTCAGCCACCTCCCCGACCATGCCCTGGTCTAGGTCTCTGAGTAGCACCCTGAGGTTGGCCTCCTCCCGCAACATGTGCCCTCGGAGGAGTGGGAGTTCTATGTCCCTGCTGCTGCTACTGGAAAGGCCTACCTGGAAGCTGCTGCTGGGGAGGGTGCTAGGGCTATCCACCACTGCCGTACTGTACTCGGTCTGAGAACTGACTCCATAGATGTCCATGGATCCCACAGACGAAGCACCGTGGTCCTGGGCCCGATGGAAAAGGGCGAGGACCAGGGGATCGAAACTGAAACTACTACGGCATGCTCCCTGCTGGTCGAAACCTGGAGGGTCCTGACACTGGAGGTCTGGTGCTGACAACCATCCCCTTCAATGGTGCCAACTGGATTCCCTCTCGTGACACACCTCCTAGAGAGTGCATCCTCTCTACCATTTCGGCCTTCTTCTAGACCTCCAAGTATGTCGAAAGGGTAAAGGGGGTAACAACATACGAGAGAGAGGGTTGGAGCGCCTCCACTAAACATCTTTCCCAAGACTACTCTTTGGGAATGAGGTTTCAGAGAAAAACATAGGAGGTCCTTGAACTTGATTCCCAGCTCCCTCACTGACATACTCCCATACTAGAGGGAGAGTAGATCCTGTCTCGTTTCCACCTTCATCTTCGAAGAGAGGAATTCTGCCCGGATCTCCCTCTTGAAATTAGCTCATGCCAATTCAGCCTCTATCCTCTCCCCCAGGTAAAGCATACACCACTGACGCGTCGCTCCCCGCATCTGGCTGACGGCCAGAGGAACCCAGTAATCTTTCGGAGCCTAGATCAGGCCGAAGGCTATCACGATCTCCTCCAGCCAGCTCTCCCTCTTCATGTCAGAGGTGATGCCCTCATACTTCTCGAGGGTCTGTCGTTGGAAGGACCGGATTGTCTTATGCCACTGGTCATCCTCCTCCCCTCGATCATCCTTCTGCTGATCGGCCAAGTTAGACTCTGGGGCCTCGATCTCCCACCCCAAACGTGGTCGCCTTCCAGGTGCCATAGCTACAAGGTAAACAAAGATTGCCTAAGCCCATGTAGTGAATAATATTGTTCTTAAAACCTCTTAAACTTTTTATTTATTCTTAATTTCAAAGACAACCTAGAAACACGATAACACAAGTCATTATGATGCATATACCTTCCCTAGGTTCACTAACCTGCAATCAGCGTGGCCTCACTTGGTCGTTTGGGAGGTCCAGAGTTTTTGCATCGGATCACGGGGGGCCCTAAAATCCCATGTCATATCCGGTCTTCCCTGGCCTAATTCACGCACCAAGGTCACCCAACACTGTTTCCCTACCATCCCATGCAATCCTCACTGTGCCTAACTCTAGACTATATCATATCTCTCAACCATACCTCTGATACCATTCTTTCACGACCCTCCTTCACCAAAAGTAGGGAAGGGTCAGCAGATTTCCAGGCCCTTCCCTCTTCAAGATGAAGGAAAGATAATCACCCCAAAAACCCTCCTTCAATAGGTCCCGGAGTGGTGACAAGAGCCAATGGTATAGAATAACTCACTAAATGGAAGGCATTACCCTTTTTCTTTTAATAGGATCGGGAGATAAGATAGTAAATCCACCAACACCAAAACTAAAAGTGCAAGAATAGCAAAAACAACCATTCTCATATGCATGTTCCAAAAGTAAAAACCACAAAGTACAAAGTGACTACAAGGGTAAAGTACCAAATAAAGAAAGACAACAACTGCAACTGTCCCAAAGGTCCGAGCTAGTATGGTCCCGCGCAAACCCTGAAGTCCTCCTGTAAACCTGAATGAAGTTTTATATACGTTGGGTGAGCATACAGGTATACTTAGTAGGTAAATCCAAAAACTCTTGTGCACAAGTGGGGGGAACATACTAGAGTCCCGTGAGAAAAAGAGTAAACCAAACACCTAACAAGGTAAACTATCCACCCATGCCTCACCAAGGCACACTCCCCAAATAATGCAAGCCATGTAATGTATAGTAAATCACATAGATGTTTGGGTACCCCGTGCCACTTTCCCACTGGTTATTGAAGACATCCTATGAATCGAACCAATCCCTCCATTCTCACTGCAGTCCCACTGACACATCCTGCCAACACACATCTGGGCCATAACCTCATGCAGTCCAACTACCAAACCCCGCTCGCAAACACCTGGGCCACAACTGTCTCACTTAACCACACCTGCAAACACCTAGTCCAAAACAACCACCGTCACTCCCGAAGACACCTGGGCTAGAATATCCACTGCCATGATCGAATACACCTAGGCCTCATCCCGAAGACACTTGGGAAACTACCTGCCCGAACACACCAGGGCCAATCCACCACAATACCATGCACGAAGGTTTTTCGGATAATACTGGACCTCAAGCGAACACAACCTGCTCGAAGATACATGGGATATATGCAGTGGGAGAAGAAAGGAGCTAATAACCATCCACTAATGGAAGTGTTGGGAAAAACACCCTCCCCCATGAAATGGGGGTGTTCGACATTAAGTGATCATCATGGGTGGGGCGTGAATAAGAAACACAAAAACTAGAAGTATATATATAGGTAACAATCACTCTCCTAAGTTTAGGTTTTTCTTCATCCTGCCTAAAGAACATAATTAGTACCATGACCAAGTCACAACTCACACCATACCAAAACCCATTTATCCCATCTGTGTTTCATGTTCAGTAATAATGTTTAAATAAGTTTTTTCACCAACTTGGGAAACTAGAAAGAATAATCATAAACCAAGGGAAGAGTACAGTCAAACATAAACTTAAACATTCACACCCGGTTCTCTTGTAAATTCAAAGAAACAAAGAAAACCCCAAGATACAGCCCCATGTCCAATATACAGGAGCCAAAAGGTTTCTCACCAACAGTGGATCCCACCCCAATTCGTGATATAACAGAGGATCCCATCCTCAATTTCACAACCACCGAAAGTATAATAATAGGGGATACCATCCCCACCCCCATCACCCAGCAATCGGCCCGTGAATGAAAAGAAAAAAACAACCCACTACCATTAACACAAAGCAGGACAGTGCGGGTATTTTTAGATTTAAAAGATTTAACACACTTCATGATTTCAATTCCACTGGACCTAAATTGGGGTTATCACGGAAAGAAATTGATCTTGTGAATTTTATTTTTTAGCTGAATATAAGTAATTAAATAATTTAATTTTCACATCCATGGTTCAAAACCATAATACAATTCATTTAAACATCACCAGAGGCAAGGGTTTGTTAGTGGACAGATAAATTCCACCAACGACCATGATTTTCAGTAGGTGTAAGCACATAAAATTCAGAAATCATTAATCATTGGAGATCATAAGGCAAAGCAGCATCATCGATCACACCCCCCTTCATTATTTATAATCTGTTTATTATCATCATTAAGGTTCGGTCCACCCAATTCTACGGAATCAAAAGCATGCCCACCGCACATGATACACAAAGGGGAGAGATGAAGGAAAAATTCCCTACTTGTTGATCAACGATCGAATCTAAGCCTGGGCATGAAATTCCACAGATAGCGATCCGGCTCGTCTGAACGATGGGTACTACTAGAAAAAGGTTATTGAGAAAAGAAACCTAGGGATTATCCTTTTAGTTTATAAAGGCTGGGGTGGTTGAGATAAGAACACGATCCCACGTATGGAGTGGGGTCATGGGTTGACCATGCGGCCCAACACGTCATTAAAGGTCCCCTCCCTTTGGGGGGTGTTTAAACCCACACAAACACAAGGTTAATTCATTAAATAATTAATTGAATGCCATTTATGGGCGTTACTGGGCTTTTAAACATGGTTAAAGGGGTCAAAATATGGATTAAAACCCAATTTGCGCAAAAAAGGAGCGCTACTGGAAAAAACCCGTGGGGGAAGGTGAGAGCCACCAGTAGTTGAGAGCTACAGGTGGTTGACAGCAACTGGTAGACTGAGCTACCGGTCAGCTGCGGCTACTGGTAGACCGAGCTACAAGTAGGCTAAGCCTACAGGTAGGCCTACCGTTAGGTTCAAACATCACATAGATTCCCAGACTACCCAAAACACCCAACAACAGATTTTCAGAAAGTAATGGAACCCCAAAAACCCAGGCCATTACAAATTAATTTAGTGGGTGAGTCAGAAAAAATTAATTCAATAAGGATAGATATTTTTGAGAGAATGAGAAAAATGGATGAAAAATATTGAAAAGACCGGCCACCAAACATTTATAACATTATCAAAAATTAGGACCTCTTTCATAATTTTCTTTTGAATAGTTGACATGAAAAATATTTTTTTACATTACATTTCATGGAATCTAAAAAATTTCTCTTTCAAAATAATCTAGTTTTTATCTTGATGAAATATAGATTAGAAGATGAAACTTATGACCATGGAATAAAAAACCATCAATTCTTTCAAATAAATTAATTGAAATCCCAAATTTTAAATGGGCGAATAAAAATATATTATTAGAAAATAGTAAAGATATAAATTAATGTTAAATGAAATAATGCATATTTGGGATTGAAAATAATTAATGAAAATATTATTTGAAGAAAATAATATGGATATATAAGTAAAAAAGTTATTCCATATATTGAGAATTATTTTTATCAACGTTATAATATTATGAGAATAAATTAAATCATGGACTAAGTTTTTAATTAAATATAAAATTTTCATATAAATATAAATAAAAAGTACCATATAATAAAATACCATTGTGGAATAAACGAAATATATATTACTTAATTTCAATATAAACCATTAAGACTCAATTAACAGAGATTTGAGTTAACAAAATACATTATGGATTATGTAACCATTGAATAATAATCCATTGAATGAATTAAAATTAGATGGATTTATAAATTCCATGAATTTAATTAATTTTGTGATAAAATTCATGTTTATTGAATTATATAAACCAAATAGAATAAAAAATTTGGTGAATATGGAATCCTTTTTAATGAATTTAAATTGAGATGAGAATAACCCTTTTGAATTTTGATAAAATGGTTAAAATGTTTTATATGGAAGGATACCATAAAATACTTGTAAATACCATGAAATATACATTAATCATATGAAAATAATCCAATAGGGTAGTGTCCCCACCCTATAGTATAAGAATATTGGCATGATATGGAAACATGCCTCAACGAAGTGATATTGAGATGAGAGCCCTTATGTATTTGGTAGTATTTGAATTAAAATCACATGTACGAAATAACATGAGATCGAACATTAAATATCAATATTATAGAGTTGATCATGACATAGTATTTCAAATATGATACATATATTAAGTCACCTAATAATAATTTACATAAATATTCCACCATTATATATGAATACTCCACATATAACAAAATTATGCATACTCCAGGACTATAACAGATTAGTGTCATTTGAGGAATGATTCATAATCATTTGTTTCTTAAAATATCATAAAGATATTCAATTAATATATTTATATTCATACCCTTATATACATATTACACATAGAATCTTGTATCAATACCTATGTATGGAAAACATAATTAAGAGAGAGCTCAAATTCTCTGTATATGAAACATAAGATATGTCAATCATAAAAGAATAAGATAATCATAAGCGAATGATGGCACAACATAATGTTTTTTACAAGAATTAAATATTAATTTCTACACGATCGTAGATCATATAATAATTTTTTTTATTTCTAGGCACATGATTAATAAGGGTTTCAAGGAAGTAATAATCCATCAATAGTCATAACAACGGTATATGGCATCATAAAAATAAAAAGTTAAAACCTTGAGAACATAGAAATTCACAATCATGTCCACACATAATCATGTCATAACATCTTTAAATGATCATACTTACACATAAAAAATATATCTTATCCATTCATAATCATGTTAACACATAATCATGTAATCATAGCTAGAATAAATTGTACTCACACAACAAAAGTGATCATATGTAAATGCAATAAAGTCCATGATTATCATTACCATCTATAGATATATCTATAAAACCTTATAAATCTTATAAGGGTTTAATAAAAACCTCAACTATCACCTAATAATAATTCATTATTATGTATTAAATATATTCATAAAAACATTCATCATATTGTTATAAATATATCGCATGCTAATGAAAATAGGTTTCATCAAGATTTATACATCATAATCAATAACCATAACTAAAATAAACATGTCTGGTATTGTTGGATCATGACCCAAATAAATTATATGGTACATAAATTTAAATATGAAAATATGAAAATATCTTGAAAAATAGTGTTGTATTTTTTTTAATGATTATAAGAATTTCATTTTGAAATCAACTATTTTAAATCTAAAAATTTCAAGAATATTAGGAAAATAATTTTATTTAAAAAATAACCATGAAAAGTTTAAATAAATCTAAAAAGTGAATATTCATGATGTAGGTAATGTCATTTATATAGTAAACATTAAAATAAATTTTACATTCACAACAATGGTAAATATATCCCCATTCATAAAATGATAAGAATATTATATTTCAAAAATTATATAAATTAAAATATGATAAAAAATATTTTACTAAATCTTATGAGAATTAATAAATTTTAATTCGAATACTTTTAAAAAATTTAAACATAGAAGGGAAAGATTATCAATTAAAGTAAAAATGGGTCTAGTTTTAATTAAAAAATTATGATTCATTTTGATTTTCAAATATATTAAAATGGAACTATTACTTGAAACTTCTATAAATGTCCAAAGTATAATAAAATATATGATTATTAAAGTATAAAGATCGTATAGTTTTCCTCACTAGAAATATAACATAAACAATACTAAAAATAAATGACATTATAACATAAATCCATTTACTCATTTATCATCTTTCATCATACACATTGAAAAATACTATAGAGTAACTATATATTTATGTTAAATATATTATAAACCCACATTCATACATGAAATACTATAAACCATTCAATTATAATTTCTAGTCATCCTTATATTAACAATTCATTCTAAATATTGATAGTATGGTGAAAAATGATATATTTTTCATGGATGTTTCATTTTGATGGTTCATGCACCTTTTTCATGATTTATTCATATAAAAAATATTTATCATGATTGATACATTCATTACCTATTTGATGTAAAAAATGAGATGAATATGTTTATATGATTAACATGTTATTATCTCAGTATATTTTATATAATGGTTATGTTATATTATAATGGTTAGGATATAATTTATGAATGTATAAGAATATGTAAAATGAAAACTCTTGGACAATATGATTAACTTTTATTTGATTTACCTCTACTGGATATCTCCCTAAAGACCATATTAATGGTTTTTTCATTATAAAAACATATACAATTTTTCTAAGAATTTTAAGAAGAATTTATTATTGGTTTTGGTCAATCTATTTGGATCATGAAGTGTTAGATTGAGATGAGAGTTAGTGTGCATTTATAAGTGATAGGAGAAGTTCCCTTGGAAGTACATATAATATTAAACAGATATAAATTAAATATCATGTTTAAATAGGAAAAATTGATAAATTTAGAATATATCATATATATAAGTCTAAATATATTTGTAAAATAAAATTTATACATGTTTACCTAATATATTTACCCTTATCTCCTTGTTTTAACCCACATTAACCTTATTTGATAATTACTATGATAAAAATATTTTTACACATTATGGGTCCCTAAAGTTATAATAAAAGGAATGTGAACCCATAAGTGGAATATAGTTATATTATATACTATATCTCATTTAATTTTTAAAATATATGATTTTTATGAATTTTTAATCTTTTAAAAAATAGTATTTAACATAAAATACCATTAAATAAATTTTAAATATTGTTCCAATAACTTGTCTTCAATAAACATAAATGTTTTAATTTAATTAAAATATAAACTTTTAATAGATTAATAATAATTTATATTTATTTATTTCTCGGGAAACCATCACTCACCGAAAATATATTACTTTTAATGTATTTTAAATCATTTACAAGATTATTATACTGATTGCACATGAATTATTTCATCTTTATGTATGAATTTAATTTAAATTTTTTATCCTTAAAATATTAAATTAAATTACAATCCTAAAAATATTATTCGTAATAAAAATATCATTTTATAAAAATTCCAAAAAATAATTATCACTGTAAAAAAATATTATAGATATTAAAAGTTAAAAAGAAACAATTTGAAATTTACCTCTACATAAAAATATATAAAGGTGTTTATTAAAGAAAAATGTAACCAATATGCCATATCTTATAATATATTGTGGTGGTGAAAAAATTAATATAATAAAATGAAATATAGATATGTTTCTGTGTGATTTTAAATCCATATTGCATATTTCTAACAATGTTCTAACTATTATACTCTTATTTTTGTGTTCAAATTACAATTATTACTATTAATTATGACAATAAAAGATGATATTTTTACTAAATTTTGAAATCATTATAAAACATTTGGATCAATTTAAGCACTTTTAATTACTATTAGTTGTGGAAATTAATTTTAAAATTAAACTATTAAAATAAAATGAAAAAAAGTTTTCCTAGAAAAATATATATTAGGTAAGAAAATGTTTTGTACCAAAATTAATATCATATCCAATTATAATGGAATTTATTGGATTTTTTTAAAAAAATATAATTTAATTTTTTAAAAATATTTAAATTAAAGTGAAACTTTTTAAAATCTTCAAATGAAAAGATAGTTTTCTATAAATTCAGTATATTTCACTATTCACCTAAAAATCAATACTTTTAAAAAATTCATAACAATTCATAGTAAGTTCGATTTTATATCTTGATTTTAATAATGATACAGTTTTTAAAAATATAATTTTTATAAAATTTATAGAAATTAATTTTAATATTCACTCAACAAAATTAATAATAACTATTTTATAATAAAAAACATAATTGAAGCATAAATAACATCACTAAAGCTTGAATTTTTATTTCCAAAAAAATAGCAAATAAAATTTTATTTACTATGGTCATTATTAATTTTTTATCTCACAATAAATTATTTTTATACAATCAAGTAAATGGGATTTCTTATAAATATTATATTTAAAATCATTTTATTTGTGGTTAATTTAATCTTTTTGTTTCATTTCGTATATACTATCAATTAAATAAAATTTATTTAAATTGAAATATATCATAAAACAATTTGGTGTTATATTCTAACCATATTATAAGAAGTTTTCCCTTTAAATTTCATCAATTTGATACATGTAAATATGGATAATTATACCTAACCACATCCTTGGGTTCCCTTACAGTTTCCTCAAATTTATAGGTTCATCAAAAAAATTTACCAGGTGAGTGGTCATGTTTTAAAGTGCATTCTATATTTGATAAAACTATATCCACCAATTTTTCATTATAAGTGATTTCATGCTCAAGTGTTATGACCCTTGAGATCCGTACAAGTAAAGGACTACGTTTATACTTCTATAGGAGAGATTCATAGAACACATCATTAAGTAGAGATATATTCAATGGAAGAACTATGTGATATGAAACTGTACTGATATGATTTTTTAAGGGAACAATATATCTTGGGATAATATTTCCCTTCCATAAAAATCTTATAACCTCCATTCAAGGAGTTATTCATAGGAATTCATTATCATAAGCTTTGAACTCTACATCTCTTTGATGATTTTGAAAATAACTTTTCTATCATTTTTTAGATGACTTGATAAACTACTAAATGGATTTAAACATATCTTCCATTTATCATCTAGTTAAGTCCCAATAATATTCTTTCTTCAAATTATTCCCATAACATTGGAGTTCTTCATTTACTACCATATAAGTCTTCCTAAGGATCCATATGAATGCAAATATTATTGCTACTATTTTATGAGAAAACCTCAATATAAAATAGTTGATCTAATCACAATTAAATACACTAAATATAATCTAAAAGTATACTGTAGGGTTTAAATGTTCATATCAGAGTGAAAATATTTTTTAGGATGATAAGTATTGATAAATATTTACTCCATATTCAAAACATGCTGAAACATTAACTAGAATGTATAATTAATACATATATATTGAATATATATAATAAAACTTCTCACACTATGAAACCTAACCACATATTTAGTTAATATATTCATAAGTGGATCAAGTGACACATCATCTCTTATATCAATGTAATGTGATAACTTCCTAAAGAGATCTATTACAAACCAAATATCATTGTTACCATTAGATTCATTAGGGAGTATGATGATGAAATCAAATTTTTTTCTATTTCAATTAACTTGTGTTTAATGGATGTAACATATATTTTGACTTCTATATCAAAGCCATATCATTTTTGTACACATGGGCCCAAGATAAATACTCTCCAATATCCATTCTCATATTATCTCACTATAAATACTCTTATATATATATTCATACTTACACGATTTATAAATAATTCAGAACCATGAATGTCATTAAAAAACACATTTTTGAAGTAAAGTATTAGATGAAAAAAATACGAAATTCCTAAACATTATAATTCCCTCACAATCATTTTTTAACTCAATAAATTTTCTCACATTCTTTTATAGTTCCACCATAGCATTCTTAACCCTCAACTTCTGATATTTAGTTTGAATATTAATCTTTGAAAATTATTGATATCCACACAATTGATCAAAAAAGTCAAAAATAGGGGTAAATGAAACTAGTTCTTGATAGTGACCTTGTTATGTTTTTATTAATCAATTCAGCGAGAAATTGACGCATCTTTCATCTTAGTAAAAATTTATGGCTCTTCCCCATTGTGATCCACTTATGTTTATGAATCTCTTTTATAGTTTCTCTAGGATTATCTTCTAAAATTCCCTCAAATATATTTTTAATATTATATAATGACACATCAACATAATGATAATTCAATTAGTGAGTTAATTTGAAAATTAGACATAATGATTCAGGGGAAGACTAGGAAAATGTTCAAGAAATACATCATCAAATTATCAAACAATAAGAATATATCATATATGTTGTGTTTATCCCTAACTATTTTAGATAAATATGATTCATGAAAATTTACTAAGTCCCATATAATGGTATTAATCCACACTATATATTTATTTGTCCTCTTATTAAATTAATTTCATAGTAATAATTGGGAAATAAAAAGTGATTTCCTTATTTGAGCAATTTATAAGGGATCTACATAATGAGAAATAATCATTAAGAAATATCACATAAAATTCAATTAGAGGACTAAAAAATTATTTTAATAGGGTGCATTTTAACACACACCAATATTAAATACCCTACTCTAGAGTGTTCTATAATTATCATTATACACCTTAGCGATATAAAAAATATATTCTATTCATTGGAAAAATTATTAAAAATTGTATTAGGTAAATGAATTGGATATTGTCCATGTTACCCAAACATTCGAAATTGATTTAATAGTTATTCACTTATATAAAATTAATTTATCTTCATTGAAATATTCATTTTCCTTAATTACTTGTTTCATAATTTCCTTAATTTTAAAATATTAAAAATATTATAATTCCTCTTAGACATGTCCTTAGTTTATTCTTCCCACATTCCTCAAATGTTGTAATCTATATATTATTTCCCCTATGATATCCATGAAACCCAATTTTTCTTGAATTAACTGTTTTAGGAAACTCATACATGTTATGGTTTTTTATAACAAATCAAGATAGCTAGTTGGGCATAATCACAGTGATTCATACTCTAGCTAAAATTTTAATTTGATTTCTCATGATAAAGACAATTTCATAAGTTGTTACATTTTTTTCATCAAATGATTAATATTGGTTGTAAGCATTGAAAGAAACCTACAATGAGTATCCAAAATCAATAATCATATTATGAAATATTTTGAATATATAAATCATACTTTTGATGACCTAAATCATGACACATTTTTTAACCTATGATAGTTTATATTCATCTTAGATAATTATGGATTATCAAAATTTTTTCATATGTCCAATCCTCATATTAATTATAATGAATCATAATGAAAATGTGATGTAACCAATGAAAACCCCTCAAAAGAGATTAGTCAGGCATGAAACCTTTGGACCACTCATTATTCATTAGTGATGATCAAATTAATATGAAATAATCCTCTTTTAATCATGTCACCCCTAGGTGAATATATCATATATCCTCATCCACTTTCTAATATCCCATAGGAGATATATTTTCATTGAAAACCGCACTCCATTTGTTATAATAAAATAATATTTTCTATTATAATCAGAATTATCCTAAGGGTTATCACTATGTTTTTCTAATATTATTCATGATAAAAAGCTAAACATCCTCGAATACCAAATTATGTATCAGAATTATAACATACATAAATATTAAATCATTCTATATGAATATTCAATACACATCGCTATTATATATCTTCAATGATTATATAGGATTATTTTATTTCTATACTATGTTCATAATAAATTTATTTTCTAAAATATCTGAAACATGTATGATAAAGAGTTTTATATTAGTACCCAACTAGGAATATCATACATAGATCCTTATATCAAAACTCGGTGAAGGAAAATATAATAAATAGTGTTCTAAGATTCCTATTAAGGGTAGAAACATGAGTTATCAATCAGAAGAGAATAATATGATCATAGGGGAAGGAAAAATCTATAACATGTTTTCTTTAAACATAAAATATTCATACTCATAAAATCGTAGATCATAATCTCCAAAATCAAATTACATCCATACATTGGATTAATAAGGATGTCAATGTAGTAATCCTCATTCAAGAGTCATATCATTGACATTTGGCATCATAAGCACAAGAATTCATAATCTTTTGATCACAGTTTTTTGAAATCATGTCTATGTAAAATCATATGAGAAAAGTTATAATGATCATACTCACACATAAAAATGTAAACATAGGTATTCACAATCATTCCCACAGATAATATTGTGAACATATCCATATGTAATCATACTAACAATAAAAATAAAAACATGACTTTCTTCAATCTTGTCCAAGATTATCATAATAAACTCAAGGGATTTCTTGATCATAGTAATCAATTAATTTTAGTAAAATATGAACCTGACCATAATATAATCATAATACATTCTTCAGAATTCCAAAATTTCATGAATATTTTAATAATTTCTATATATATTAACATGTGATAAAGAAATTGGATTTAACCAAGAATTTATCATCAAAATAAATAACTATATTCAGAAATAATAAGGATTATATCATAGATTATATCACTAATAAAGACAAGTTATATTAATGTATTTTTTCAGTGACCAAAATTCCTTTAAAAATATCACTAAAATATTTCTTTATAAAAATAATCTTTTATTTTCAAATTATTTATTCAACATATAAAAATTTACAGAATATTAGCAAAGGAATTTTCATTGAAAATAACAATGGAAAATTATAATGGAAGCTCCAAGATAAAGAATATTCTTTAGAGTGGGAAACCCCATTTGTGTAATAAACTGACATGGGCCATTTATATGATGAATTCCTGAACTGGTCCACCACATGGTACAAATGGAATTATCAATAATCAATGTTTGGAAAATAGTTCTTGGGAATTAAATTTAGAACTTTGTGAATGATTTTGACCAAAACTACAATATTAAAATGCAATTTAAAATAAATAAAATTACATCATGACCTATCCATACATCTTATATCCACACCAAAAGAAAAATTTAGGAATTAATAAATAGAAAAAAAATTTGTAAATAGCCCAATCAAACAAAAATCGTCCTCACTACTCTATCTATCCCTACTACAAACAAATGACACCCTCCCAATGCCTTTTATTTAGAAACCAAAACCTATAGATACCCTCCATATATAAAAAGAAGTAAATTTTTAATATTACAAAGTAATTCAGGTAAAGTACATAGTTGGCTGGACATTTTTTGAAAAATAAAATCATGTCCTACCAAAATCAAGAAATATGTATTACTATTTGAATGAACTAATATATAATATATCCTCATATAATTAGACACTCTTAAGAGTTTCAAATAAACTAAAACAGAAATCATCAATTGATATAAAATAGGCCTGAGTTTATAATCACTATATATGCCAACACCGCCATTCGAATTAGAGTAGACAGTTTCATATTTCATATTATATATTCTTGTATGATGTGTAATAGAAAATTAAATAATCTATATATGTTTTTACAAAATAAATGAAAAAACATCAAAATTGTGTTCAAAATATTTTCCAATAATCTCCATTAATAGAAAAAAAATTCGTGGAAGAAATTTTTACCTACATAATCCATTTTTCCATGTTACTATTTAGAATCCAACGAAAATCCATTTCATAAAAACACATTTTGAAATACAAATTTCAAAACACATATAGATTCCATATTTCCCTAAGGTTATATTTATTTTAAAAGAACTAAACATTTCAAAAAATAGGTACACTGGCCTAAAACCGCACATTAAAAACTCACAACACATAGTTTCAAAATAATACATTTTCTTATTCTTGCTTTGAAAAATATTCTAAACTCAATATCAAAGTAATTTAAAAACCATTGAAAATTATTATTTTTTTCTATTTTATAAATTTTTCATAATCCCTTCTGAAAACAATAAAAATTGAGCTACACAAAGAATGATGAAAACACACAAGAAGACACCACTATATTATATAATATAAATATATGAAACAAATAACAAGAACATGTGTTCAAATAAAAAATAACAAGAATATGTGGAACTAATTGTTTTATAATTTAATTCCTTAAATGACCCCAAAGTATCCTATTGTCATGTTACTAACCAACATTCTCTAAAAATATGCAGGCATTCGATATAATGTCCCTTACTTAAACTGTTTTACATAACATGACTAAAAAATAACAGGGTTGACATAGTCCTCCCTTTTATCTCATAGTCCCCCACAAGGAACTCTCAGTATGAAACCACATATGAAGGAATTTGGTCCTTGGGTTAATGATAACATAATGGACTCTCTCAGTATCAGAGAATTATTATAATCACAAGCCTAGGTTAGGGCATCATCCTCTTCAGTCACCTACCCAATTTCTTAAGATCTTCAATGAGAAGTCAATAATGGTGTGCACAATCATTTATTTCTAATCTCAATGATGAAACATTTAAAAATAAAACATTCATCACCTACTATAATAAAAAACACCAATGTGAATTGAAAACATGAACAATATATCAATTGTAATAGAAATAAAAAATCCCATAAGTGGTCACAAGCCACAATGGGATACAATGCTCAAAAGGGGATCAAGTTGGTATCATACTATATATGAAAAATCATTTAGAAAAATATAAAATTATCCATCAATTAAAAAAAATGTATTTCATATATATTTCAAAAATCACTTTTTTAAATTTTAAATGGGAACTCACTCATTAATATTTATCAACACATTTAAAAATATTTAAATCTGAAATGAGTTTCAAACTAAAATCCCAAGGGTAAACACACCCTTTTGAAACCAAATAACATATTTAGAAATATCAATATCAATAAACACATAAAAATTGATATCACATCCATTTGAAAAAATACAACCCCAAAAGAATGGTTTGATGACTTCAGTGAATGATGAATTCTTTTTAATACATAAAGGTAGTGGTCACCAACACTTTTTAAAATCTAGTGAATTATTTAAAATACAATTGAGTGTTTTAATTAATTCATGAAATGAATTATCATCTCATTAAATTATTTAAAATCACTTTTTAATTATCTATTCTCCTCATGGGTCATATATATAGGCATAATTAAAAAAAATAATTCTAAAATATTAATTAATTGTAGGCATGTAATAGAGAAATGAAAAATAAATATTTACCTAAAATTATGTGATGATGAAACAAAATAGTTCAAGATGCATATAAATCACCGAATTATATCCAAATATGTAAAATAAAAACCCAAAAGATTTATTACACATCAAAAAAAAGAATAAACCATTTAAATCATGTCAACCCACTTTTCCCAAGGTTCATCCAGGCTGGGTGGGGCAATGGGGGGAAGAAAAATCGCTACAATTTAGATGAAAAAAGGGGAATAAAACATACCATGATTATTCAAAGAATAATTCACAAGAAAATTGGGTGGAATCACGTGACATAATTAGTATGAAAGGTGGATGTGTAATTTGGGGAGTATAGGGTGGTCTGTAGGTATTTCATGATAAGGAGAGGCGAATGTGGGGAGTGTTTTAGTTATAGGAGAATAAAATAAGAACTAATTGAAAAAAATGAATAATTGAATTTTTTTTCAATAAACCATGTTTTTTGGAAAGATGGATTTCATTACCAGGTTCCTACTATGCACATGGGAACTACATAGAAATACCATACCAATATAGTTTCTCTTAGGCACTCTATAGTTGGGAAAACTGTGCTATGACCATGCTAGTCAATATTTTCAACCTGCAAAGTTGAACTACATGCCTTTTGAAAATATAATCAAACCATGTACAAGATGTGTAACAAATACCATACTCACAAAGTAACTGCATGATTAATCCAAAGACTCACAATTTTTCCCTCAAACTGTATATCATAACCATACATTGTAGAAAAAACACTATTTTTTGTTATTATTGGACAAAACTCCATGGAAATTTAAAACGATCCCCAACCTCATAAAATAATATAAAATATATTCCATAGTTACAAGGAGGGTGTTACAAACTCCCCACTATGGATGTTTTATCCCCCTAAAATAATCATGTTAAAGTATAGTTATAAAGGTGTGAGTTCAAAGACATGTATCTATGTGAACTAGAAATACTAAAACAAAGTTGATGTCAAGAACCAAACCGGGTCGACCCTATATTGGTCACCTAATACAGTATACGACATGGCCTAAAGGGTGTTACTGATCCGCATGGGATGGAAATAGGTGTTGGGAATCAAGATTAAATCATCAAGAACAATTTGACAATGAATAATATATAAAAATAAATATTTACTGATAAAAAAAATGAAAACTAGCAACGTAAAGAAAATTAAACTGCCTTTACCACTATGTAACATCATAGGTCACCACCCCAACTAAGAACCAAGTTCACTACGAGATCTATCCAACTCTAGAATAACTTGAAAATAAATAAATAAATATGTAAGTAAATGTCGCATCCTAAAAATAAATGTGACATAAAGAACAAAAGTAGATATATAAAGTAACCGTTGGTGATCCAAAATATCCATAGAAGACCCCTAGATGTACTCTGTTCAGAACCACCTAATGCTGAATGTTGAAGCCCCTATGTTAATAAGCACTGGCCATCCTAAACTAACCATTCCAGTGGCACATCCCACAAGGCCTATCTACGATCTACGCGGTAACAAACCATCTAATTGGGGTTGGTCAGTACCCATCACTTGATCCCCTAAAGGACACATATGAACCCATGCTAATATTAAACTGTGTATGTGGGTTCCCTCACATGCATGAATCACCTTACCTGCCTCCACCATAGTTGACTACCCAAAACATAGAAATATCCAATAAATTTACCCATAAAGGGAAATTATATATAGGTGTTACCCCTATATTCATAAATAAATTCATACATTCATATATACATGTGTATATATCAAATCATCAAAGCTTACAATCGAGTCGTCATGTCACATTGCTTCTAAATCATACTTCAAAATATCAATTATTCCAACTGAGTTTTTAAATTTTTCAAACCACAAAATTTATGAAAAATCAACCCAAAATATCATCTCTAAGTACACAACACCAAATAGGCCTTTACATTACGAGACCAAAATCATATACTAAAAATATTTGAAAACCCTTTAATGGGACCATTTGGGGAAAAGAGTGAAGAAGGGAAGATGAGGAAATTTTTTAAAATAAATGTGTCCTAAAGTTCCATTCTCATTTGAATACACATCCATGATTGAAATTTGTATACCCATAGATGAGCCAATATCTAGTGGCACTCCCCCTTGATCCCATAGATCCATTTTTAGAAACCATTTTAAAAAAACCTCATGCTATTACCAACCAAACCCAATAGAAAAACATATTAACAAAACATAACCATCCCTTTCAGAAACAAAGAAAAACCATCCAAAAACATAAACTAGTGATTATTGAGTCATTAAAACACAACCAAATCACACACCAATATAATTTATAAATTGGGAATAATTTACCAATTAATACTTAGGAATAATACCAAAACACGGTTTAGTTCTACAATAAATGAAAAAATTACATTTTATAAGAAACACTAAGTGAATAATCACATAGTTAAAAATGAATGATTTCTTTGATTTTTTTTTCAATTTTAACCGATACCAAATCATAAAAAATAATTATATATAATTCTATAAATGTGATTAACATGATTATAAATATTTTTTGTCAATACAAGCATTAATGAAATGAAATGGAAAAAAATAATGGAGAATCCTAGGATATGTTTTTGGATGATAAATATAACCCATCAAAAACTTATTAACAAACAATCTCAAATAATAATGAGATTGAAAAATTATCCCTTACCATAGGTCTGATATCCTTCATATGAATATAATCCTCATATATAATGATTTAAATAATTCTCTTCATTTATTATATATTAGTAGTCATTTTTATGATATCATATATGATCATATTATCATTCGATTGTCAATAACAAATAACATCCACTTTTTACTCGAAAATTAACCGCTTTATGTTATTATGGAGGTTTTGTTAGATAAGTTAATGTTACACATCATAAGTTATAGTTATATAAGTTGTAGAATTTTATTATAATAATATATTATATTTATTTCTTCAATTAATTTATATAATCTTGTTTTAATGAAGATCATGTATAATGAATCACATCACATTGTGTAGATGATAGGTCATACGTACGCCCGAGTGACGATATCATTCCCATAATTATTTCATGGTTTTGAAGTGGATGGTTTATAATATTTTAGAATAAGTATAATGATATCTTAGTCATATATAGTTATTATATACATCATTATACCCATCCATGTAAGGTGGTAGTTAAAAACAGTTTACTCCACGACATGGAGACAGTAAGTCGTATGTACCCACATGTGATTATTTCATTTTTTATAGGTTGGATATAAGGAGGAATATAGTTTTTTAAGAATTTTAATAAAATATCTTTATATGAGTGATACTTCTTTGATTCGTTTATAATGAAAAAACTAATGAAGATGATGTAGAGTAAGAATGATGTTTGAAATAGTCGGTAGAAGAGATTACCTCTTCCTCGATGTGCTTCCTCTAAATCTCTTCTTAGAGAACTAGAATTGACCGTTGAAGATGAAAATAACCTATATAATGTAAATAGAGATTTTTATAAGGATAAATGGTAGTGTTTGGATAATATTGAAGTATGAATTTGAAGTTAAGAGGTTATAGAGGAGGTTCCCCTTTATAATAGAGGTGAGAGGCACTTTTAGAAACTCCATAAATAATAATTTATAACAAAGTAAAACCCAATAAAAAATCCATAAAAATGGTCAAATTTAATAGATGAGATGATATTGGGTTGTGATATCATCCAAAAAAAATTGGATAAGTAGTTCTGTAAATTGAAACCTTATCTTTTTATTTACACTTAGTTAATCTATTAAATTTTTAACTAGTGTAACAAACAATTCAATATTAAAAGGGTGTAATATTTAATTATTTGATGTATAATAGGCCATAAATAGATAAATTAGATCAAGTTATACCATATGATAATTTTTATATGTTTTTTTAAATTGTTTAATGATTTTTAAATAATTTAATAAAGCATTATTTTGATAATCAATCAATAGTATCAATTTTGACACTATTAAATTCAATGATTTAAAAAATAATAATATAACAATATATATTCAAAATTACATTTTTATTACATTAATATAAGGTACAATACATCTAAAACATTTATTTGACATGTTAATTAGCCCAGGATATAATTACTTTAATGTTTTTAAAAACATATATTTCATATTTCTATTAATATATTAATAACTTCTGTATTTATTTAATATGAATATTTTTTGAATAAAAATTTAAAATAAAATACTATTATTAGTATAAATATAATAAATTTCAGAATAATTATTTTTGATTAATTTATCTAATGGAAAAACAAATATTTAAAATGTTATACTTATTAAATTATGAAGGTGACAACAGCAAAATCACTTTAAATAAAAAAATATAAGTGTCATAATCTATTCAATAAGGCTCCCAATTGTCCATAAAATGACCATTAGATGATTATGGTCGAGCTAGAATCAACCAATATGATTTATTCATGTGTTTATATTTTTTAATGGGTATTATTATTTTAATAAAAAAAATATTAATAATTTTATAACAATTAAATAATTTTAGCATCATTAATGTATAAGCTATTAAGGTAATTATTTATGACCTAAAAATTTAGAATAAATTACAATGATAAAATAAAAAAACATATCATTAAAATACGTATTTATCATTGAAATTTTCTCAAGTATATCCTTATATTAATAAAATTTAATTAAAATTTGAGTGAGACATATTTAACTTTTCCTTAAATAAAATAAATTAAATATCCTAATCTCATCCCACATGATTCAAATGGATACCATTTAGAAACTAGGATGGTTTAGGTTGAAAATAAGCATTTAATTATTTAAATACAAGTCTTAGCATAATTTAATAACAGCATTATTACCCCCACGTATCTGATTTACCCTTTTACTGTATTTAAAAAAATTACCAAAGATACTATTCATAATACACAAATAAAAAATAAATATATTTAAATAATTTGGACTTACTGAATACCCATATTGAATCCATTTTTCAAAATTCATAACACAGATGTTGTAGTAATTAATTTAAAATTAATCTCTTTGTCGTCAAGGGAGAACTTGTTTTAAAAGCTGAAACAATGCAAAAGATCAAAATGTTTTTACATATGAATTCATTGTAAAATTATTTTTAATGAAATAAATTATATTAAATGGTAATAATATATTCTATTTATACTTTAAAACCATTTAATATCTTAATTTAACGATATAAATTATATTTATGATAAAATATTTTTTAATAAAATTTGGTGTATTTTTACTATTCATAAAAATTTTAATGTTATCAAAAAAATATCAGAAATTCATCCAAAGTAAATTTTTATAAACCTAATCCAAATATTATGTTTATGTTTTCATATAAAAATTAATAATGTGTCAAATTCTAAATTAAAGTAGTTCGTGATTCCAAGGTTAAAATTGCCATTAAAAAATTAGGTTTTTATACATCATATAGGGTTTATTCGTACCCTACCACTAAAATATACATTGAATGAATATAAAAAATATTTTATTAATTATAAAACATATATATATCATTAATTTAATTACCAATATTTATTCACATAAAAATAAAAATATCTAATTGATTTATATTTTTCACAAATAATTGACAGCCAATGAATTTGTAATGCATTTTTTTAATTTAGTAATACTTATTACCTCATACCTATGGTCTAGGATATAATGGTAATTTTATAAAAATGGTGTCTTTCAGTTCTTTTAAACTCATTATTGCGTGAAATTAAAGATACTGATGAATTATCAATTATTTAAAGAAAATATTTCATTAAAACATCTCGGTGTTATAGAGGTTATTGAAACATTCACTCACATGAAACTATTAATAGGAAAGAATTAGTTTGAGATCTACCTAATCTTGAGATCTAGAATGATAGTGTCTATAACCCCTATAGAAAAGGGATGCAAAAAAATGATTATTTTATATTAATGAAAGAATTGTCATCTTCTCAACCTCTAGAGTTGAGAAATATGGATTTATTTGTATCATCTAGTGTTTCAAGATTAAATGGGAAGAATTGTGTCCATGTTATAGAAAATTATTTTTGTATTTATACTTGGGAATTCATTCAAGATCAAAAAATTCTTATTTTTCCTATTTCATCATGTATTCTAAATCTATAGAGAACTTAAGTTGAATTATGATTAAGACCTTCAGAAGTGACCATGGCCATGAATTTTAGAATCAAGACATTGATTCTTTTTTCTCACAAAATGTCTATAGTAATAAATATTTTACTTTATGGACCCCTAAAAAAGTGTTTTAATAGTGAAATATAACATTACAAGAGATATATTGAGCCATGTTAAATGAACATGAACTTCCTTTCTGTTTTTGGGATGAATCTGCGAAGAAAACCACTGTGATCATAAATAGAGTTTTAATTAGAACAATTTTAAAAAAGACCCCATATGAATTTTGGAAAAATACAAATCATAATGTTAATTAGTATATATTATTTGGTTGAAATGTTTTTATTCTTAACATTATGGGTAATTTGAAAAACATTTCCTCCAGATTTTCTGAAGAATTTTTTCTAGGTTATTCAATTTTCAGTAAATCCTATATTGTTTTCAACAAGAGGAACAAAATCGTGAAAGAATATTTTTCATGTCAAATTTTATGAAAATTGTTAACATGAACCTAAGAACTCCCTATAAATTATGGAGGAATATTTATCAACATTTAACATAAATTCTAAACCCTTCGATTGTACTATCAAAAAGTCATAAAAATTATCTAGTTCGAAAGAATTTCCATTAATTTTTGAACCAGACCCTATAAAAATATTTATGTTACCAACCCTACATTTTCTAAATCTTTTATAACCCTTAAATATCACCCCTTAGATTTTTTTGTGGGATATCTAGATATATTTACAGAAAATAAAATTTCATAGAAATATGGTTGAAAATCAAGCATTCTTGTCTTAGCTAGAACCTAATAAATTCATTGAATCTGTTAATGATGAATTCTAGGTGATCAAAATCCATGAATAATTGAATTAGTTTGAATGAAAGAAATTGTGGGAACTATTGGATAGGCCCAAATACATGTATACTATAGGAAATAAATTGGTTATTATAAAAAATGTAGATGAGTAATGGAAAACAGTTTGAAACGAGGAAAGACTTATTTCAGAAGGTTATAATTAGGAGGAAGGAATATATTATGAAGAAATATTTTCAGTAGTTTCCAGAATTGAATCTAAAAGAATTGGGCTTTATTATATAGCTCATAAACATTTAAAACATTATCAAATGTATATCATGAAATTATTTTCGAATGGGTTAATATTTGATGATTGTTTTGCGGAACAACCCATGGTTTTCAAATCCCCATTTTCCAAATCATGTTTTAAAATTAACTAAGGATTTATATAGTTTGAAACAACCTCCTAGAGCTTGGTATGATAGGATAAACAATGTTTTTATTTCAATAGTATTTCAAATTACATAGGCTATCCTACCCTTTTTGTAAAACTAATTTCAAAATAAGTTTTAGTATTATAAATCTATGTTAATGATATCATTTTTAGATCTTAATAGAGTTATTAATGTTCGGATTCTTCTAAAATTATGAAAATTGAATCTGAAATGTGTTTTATGGATGAACTCAAATTCTTTTTTATATTTCGGGTATTTCAAAATAAATAAAAAATTATTTTAAATCAATGTAAATATACAAAATATTATATAAAATATTTTTACATGGATAATATTAATTGTAGTGATACTCTTATGAGTACCACCCGTAAATTTGATCTTGATGATGTTGAGAAACCAGTGGATCAAAATAGTAATATAGGTATGATTAGAAGTCTTATCTACTTAACTAATAGTCTCCATTAAATAATGTTTATTGCTTTCATGTGTACTCGTTTTCCCCAAATCCAAAAGAGCCACACTTGGTTTCTGTCAAATTAATTTTCAAATACCTCAAATATAAAACTAATTTAGGATTATTATACCCTAGAATATAATAATATGATCTAGTCAGTTATTTTGATACTATTGTGACGCTCCGACCCCAGTTACCCAGAGTCGGTGCATTATTGCGTAACATTGTCATGATCACAAGAGACCACGTCTCGAAAGACCGATTAGTTTAGTAGCCTTGGAAACACTAGATACATTAATAAGTCTTACATTACATCATAAATTAAAACAAAACTATAACAACATTATGTCTTCATATCCCCTCATATTATCCCTGCAGGTCATTCGTAATAAACTTCTTCACATCCTTGAAAAATTAAAACATTGTAAGGGGTGATCTTAGATGTTCAATAAGGATAACAATATAGCGGAAGATTTCATAAATAAAAATTATCATTTAAGGCAATGTATAACTAAAACAAAAGCCTTTTAAACATGATCTTCAGCATAATATGGAAAAATAAAATGCAATAATCCCATTTACTTATTCACATGGATATTCTACTAGTCGAATAATCACATGCAATATCAATAATCACTTTCATAATGATGGAATTCATAATGCCAGACTTTCAAAACCACGTAGCCAAGGCCTCATGCCAGGATTAAAATAATATTTTTTCAAGGCCTCGTGCCATGAAACTAGTTTGTCTCATGAGACCTACGGATGCATCGAGGTGTTATAGCAGGATCCACCCATCACTTATTATGTCCAATTCATTTATTATATGAAAAGGTTTAAACATATCATAAACCATAACATAATCATATCACATAAAACATGCCTAAAGGAAACATAAAATTTCCACATTTCAATTACAATATATCAATACAACACAATTATATAATAAAAACACTTTCAAAACAATTTTCAATACCAACATAAAAGAGAATTAAAACATTGAATTTATTTTTCATTTTAAAAAAGTTATGGCTTGTGGAGGAAGCTGAAACTCAAATAATGGTCATGGCGGCAGAGAATTCATTGTCGCCGCATACATAAGACAAAACATTCCATTTTTTTGTTTAGAAAAAACGCTTCGTATAAAAATATTCCTTTTGAATTAAATTAAAAGTCAAAGGGGTTTATACACCGTATAAAGGAAAGTTGTGTATAAAACAAAATATTCCTCAATGAATGGAGATTGAGAAGACCTCCCTTACAAAGATAATTTTGTAAATAAAATAGATCTATCAAGTGTATTGACTATAGGTATACATAAAGAAAGTAAAAATACAATATAGAACATAATAATATCAAGACATAATTTGAAAGTAATATATTAACCCAAAGAATGGAAATTGGGTTGAGAAGATCCCTTACCTCGTGTCCGACTTGACTCAACCTTCCTTTAACCTCCTGAATAATAAAATAGAGTTAATTTATACTTATTAAGAACATTTTCAAGTTCATTATTCCTTTTGTATCACTTATTACCATGTTATGAACATTATGTAATTATTTTACTTGATAACGGTCGTTTTGTCGATCTTTGGTACTTATGTCAAAAATAAACTTCTTATAATTACAAGTTGTTCATGTGGTAAAATATCCATTATATACAAAATTATATTCATGATTTAGATATTATATATATAATATATATCTAGTATATACATGCATTTATAATATTACATAACATTTATAGGTAAGAAATGAAATGCACCGTTCATGGAGACGGTAAGCCATATGTACGCGTGAATGCTACTTTCATTTCTATTTCATATTTAATGGAATGAAATCATAATGATATAAAGGTATATTATAATTCCAGTATAATATCATATATAATATCATTTACTCCATCCTTTATACATCCCACATATGGCATTAACGATTCAAATCACTTTGAGGGGGCGGTAGTCCGCACTTCTAAAAATGAAATTATCGCATTTAACCATAATGGAAATCATAAAGGTAATCCATAAATTAAATATACAGAAGCATAAGGAAACAATAAACATAATATATATCATATATAAATATAGTGACATCTTAATGGCCACCATGAGATGTGTTAAAAGAAGATTGAACAATCATAGTTTCGTGAGGTAGTAATTCGTCACCCACATAAACCATATGTTCATTAACCATTAGACGAAGGTGTGTGTAAGTGTAAATCAAATAAATCTCATAAAAACATCTTAGTATATTGAAGATACTGGTGTTGAAAAAATAAAGGAATAAAAATATTTTATTGGGTTGGTGTAGCAAAATAAAACAAAATTACACAAGAGAAGACATTACCTTAAAATCGGGTTACTCTTTTTGATTTGAGTCAAAGGATTCCTTCAGATGATTTCTGCCCAATGTGAGGCTTCAAGGAGTAAAAGAAGGATGTTGAGAGTGTATTTCGGCATAGTTTGGTAGAGCCAAATGGCTTGGATGTTGTAAATAAGGTGGTAGTGGTGGCGGCCTTTTATAAGAGGAGAGGAGGGGCACTCTTGGAATGTCACGAAATTTTATTTTATTATATAATGATTTTCTAATTTTAAAGGTCCCAACCTTATATATTTCGAGGATAAGGTGATAAGGGTTTAAAATATACTCATATAATAGGGTTTTGACAATTTTATGTCTTATATTCTACATTCTCATTTCATTTTTTAAATCGTTAGTTAATGAGGTAATTGTTGCATCATCATGGTGTCATAAAAAATTAAATTTATATAATGTCTAAAAATTATACAAAAAATATCATGATGTAGGAAATATTTTTAACTTTCCAATGAATATTTATAGTCGAAAATATCACTTCTATAACCCCTTATAAAAATTGTTGTAGTTAAACAACACATGTTTGTGACAATTTTTTTTTACTTTAAATAAAATGATATTAATGTCATCTTCATACACAAGTGGCTCCATGGGGTCTCCAAGTTGACCCATAGATTTTCATGGTCGGCCATGAATCATCCAATAAGGGTAGGATAAGTTTCAAGATATTTTTATATTTTTATAATATCATTTTTACATTGAATTTTAATAATTACATTTAATCGCGATTAATTAAACTTAAAAGTTACTATTCACCAAAAAATTATTTTAATCCCATTGAACCGCATTTTACTTTCTAATGACAACCATGGATGTCGGATTTTTTAAAATAAAATCACATAAATGGTAATGTTTCATTTAAATGAAAAATCAGTTTTTAACTATCATTTAGTGGTTTCACTATTCATCAAAAATTGATGTTTTTCAGAACAATGCCAAAATTTCATCCTAAGATATAATTGATATTATGAATTCAAAAATGATGCCTATTATAGAAAATTCCAGACATATAAGTTGATTTAATTAATTTAATAATTAATTCCTGCTGTCACAACAAATAGCGTGTTTCTGAGAAGCAATATATATCAAAAGATTGACAATTGTTTACGTCCAATTTCAAAGTGAAATTAAGTCTAATGACCACCATTGGGTAAAATGGTAAAAATATATTCTAATTATACATTAAAACCACTCAATATTATAAAATATCACTATAAATGACTTTGATTAAAAAAGTTTTTTATAAGAATATTTATATATTCATAGAAAATTTGAAGTTCTCAAGAAAATTACAAAAATTTCAACATAGGATAATTTCGATATTTTGAATCCAAAAATAAAGTCCATTTTGAAATATAAAATTTATATAATTTCAAAAAGTTGGTATTACTATTCATAACAGCTGCTGTTATTAGTCGATGTGTGTTAGACCACAAGGTTGCTTACAACACACGCTGCTCTATTATTCAAAGAGAAGCGTACCATGGAAGCTTGGGGTGTTACATTCTCCTCTCCTTCAATAAATTGTGTCCTCGAAATTTGAAATTTTTCAATGAAAATAAAATGTTGAAAATAAGAAATACCTTTGTGGAAAACCCACATCGGAAAAAAGGTTAATAAAAATATAACATTAAAAGAAAGAAAGAGAAGTACAAAGGTCACCCGAGATATCCCATACTAAGATTATATAAAAATATGGATATGGAGGGAAAACATAACATGAAGGTCTGATGGAGAGTTGTAGAAACCCTGATTAGGAGAATGTTTAACTACAATAAAATCACAAACTTGTGATTGGTTAAACGATCATTGATTCCTCAGTAATAAAAGTTAACCTACTACGTTTTTTGTTTTAAGTTACCTTTCATAAAGTTGAGAAATTTATTTAGGCAATTTAATAAGAACGTAAGGAAATATACTTACTTGTCATGTAGACTTTCATTCTTTAATAAATTTTTACCACAAACCCACCTTTCACTCCAAAAGGTAATAGAACTAAAAAAATTCTATTTATCCAAACTGTATAGTGTTCCCTAAATAAATATATAAATCATCTATTGTAACTAAAAAAACTACATTATACACTCTATGGACATCACGTAGTCCAGTGGTAGGTGATAAATCCCAATCGCATTATGGTTGTGGGTTCAATTCCCACAGCTTTGTCCAACGTGATGGGTTGTCACTCAGACTGCGTCATTTCCTTTTTATAAATATCCAAATATAACCATAACAATAGTATCCAATGTAAAATATAATCCATTCCAACCTTTATAGTTATCCAAAATACCTCTGTCCAGACTTTCTCTAAAAGGATTCTAAATTCCAAAATCAATTCATCACATTCCCCAAACAAATTAATGATTCTTATTGTCACATACTAAAAATATGATTATCTTGAACATATAAAAACCTTAATGAAAACAAAAAGTATTGAAGTATAATCCTTAGATATAACATTATTATCATAACCAGAATATAATCTTTGATTCCAAAAACACAAATATATTAATTATTCAACTACATCTGTAGAAACAACATAAGCTTGGCCATGATCACTTGGACTTTTTTGAGGTAAGTTTCCTTGGTGCTTAGGAAATTCATTTTCATAATTCCACATTTATTTGCATTTGTAGCATTAACATTGATATCCACTCTCTTTCCCTTAGAATCACGAGCCTGGTTACATTTTTCTCCACATTTATAAAAAACTCCAATTCTTTTTTGGCAAGTAACATGGTGATTCTTCCCACAATTATCACATAATGGAAAATCATTCTTTCTCTTTTTCCCATTATCTGTCTGGTGTTCCACCATTCCCTTCTTCTCTTCCTTTACTTTATTTTCATATGATTTAATGAATTACTTTTCTGTCTTGATAGCACACGATATTATATCTTCGTATTTTGAGAATGATTTTGATACTAAAGCTCGACAGAGAAATGGTTTTAACCCATCAATGAAACGATCAATCTTACTTCTTGGGTTATGTATATAATCTTCAACATTCCTTGCTAACCGCATAAAGTTAGCCTCATACTTTGCGACATTCTCATCCTCCTTTTGTATCTGACTCAGAAATTGCCTTTCCATATCTTCTTGATGGTCACGATGATAGAAATATTCTAGGAAAAGTTCTTTGAACTCCCTCCATTCCATATTTGATACTTCATCATCTTCCTTTTTGTTTTGAATCAATGACCACCATTGATCAGAATCACCAGTGAGGCGGTAAAATGGCATGACAATATTCTTTCTTTCGCTGCCCCCAAAGGCATGGAATATTTTCACTAAGGAGTTTATCCATTGCTCAGCTACTAAGGGATTATTACTCCCATTGAATGTTGGTGGTTGTTGCCTCATGAAGAGGTCTAGCATTGATCCTCCATGTTGCGGACCAGGGTGCTCCATATGAGTAAGGTTATTATTCATAAACTGAGTGAGTTGTTCCAGTATGGTGATAAGTTGATCAACACCAGTTGTATCTCCATCTCCACTATAGTTATCTTGAGTAGCAGGGAAATCCCTACATGGAGTGCGTGCATTGATACGGTTTCCATTCCACCCACTTGGCACCATTTCTAAACAATGGCATAAACTAGATTAGTTTATTAATCAAAATACATAATTCTATACTTGTAAAACACTCAACGTAAATTGAACTATAATCATAAAAACGTTATCTTTGAGGAAGTATATACTCATAAACCCTTCATAAAGGTTTGTAATGAAAATTAGAATTATCTTAAGCATATCCCCCCGGGACTGTCGTAACCATGAGTTATGCAAGGCCCGTTTTCGTGCACATGTTCCCATTCGAGTCTAGATCAAAGCGGTGTTTTCGGGTTTTACCCATAGGTACATCTGTTCCAGAGCCACCTCAACCTGCTCGTATCCAGACAGGGATGTATTCCTCGGAAAACTCACAAAATCTCTATAATACCAAATTTATTGGAAGTTCTTATATACTAAATTTCAAAGTCTATCTTTGGGATATGTGCTCTAATCAGAGTTTATCCAAATTTAGATTCCAAGGTTAGTACTAAACTGCCTCTAATACCAACTGTAACGCCCCGACCCTAGTTACCCATAGTAAGTGAATTATTGCATAACATTGGCATGATCACCAAAGATAATGTCTCGAAAGACCGATTAGTTTAGTAGCATTGGAAAAACTAGATACATTCATAAGTCTTACATTACATAATAAAGTAAAACAAAACTACAACAACATCCTGTCTTCATATCCCCTCAAACTATCCATGCAGGTCATTAATAATATACTTCTTCACATCCTGGAAAATTTAAAACATTGGAAGGGGTGAGCTAAGATGCTCAGTAAGGATAACAATATAGCGGAATCTTTCATAAATAAACATTAACATTTAAGGAAATGTATAACTAAAATAAATGCCTTTTAAACTTGAACATCAGCATAATATGGAAAAATAAAATGAAATAATACCATTTACTTATTCACATGGATATTCTACAAGTCGAATAATCACATAAAATATCAATAACCACTTTCATAATGATGGAATTCATAATTCCAGACGATCATAACCACATTGCCAAGGCCTCATGCCAAGACTACAAACATGATTTTGTCAAGGCCACATGCCAAGACACTAGTTTGGCTCATGAGACCTACCGATTCATCTAGGAGATATAGTGGGCTCCACCCGTCACTTATTAAGTCCAATGCATTCCTTATATGAAAAGTTTTAAGCATATCATAAACTATAACATTATCGTATCACATAAAACATGCATAAAGGAAACATAAAATTTCCACATTTCAATCACTAGATATCAATATAACACTTTGATATAATAAAAACACTTTCAAAAATTTTTTTATTACCAACATAAAAGTGATTTAAAACATTGTATTTATTTTTCATTTAAAAAAATTTATGGCATGTGAAGGAAGCCGAAACTCAAATAATGGTCACGGTGGCATATAAGTCATTGTCTCCGCATACGTAGGATAAAACATTCCTTTTGTTTTTTAGTGAAAACACTTCGTACAAAAATATTCCTTTTGAATAAAATTAAAAGTCAAACGGGGTTATACACCGTATAAAGGAAAGTCGTGTATAAAACAAAATATGCCTCAATGAATAGAGATTGAGACGAAGTCCCTTACAAAGATCATATTGTAAATAAAATAGATCTATTATTTGTATTCACTATAATTACACATAAAGAAAGTACAAATACAAGATAGGACATAATAATATCATGACATAATTTGAATGTAGGAGATTAACCCAAAGAATGGAAATTGGGTTAAGAAGTTCCCTTACCTCATGTCCGAATTGACTCGTCTATTCTTTAACCTCCTGAATAATAAACTAGAGTTAATTTATACTTTTTTAAGAACCTTTTTTAGTTCATTATTCCTTTTATATCACTAATTACCATGTTATGAACATTATGTAATTATTTTAGTTGATAACGGTCGTTTTGTCGATCTTTGGTACTTAAGTCAAAAATAAACTTCTTATAATTAAAAGTTGTTCATGTGGTAAAATATCCATTATATCTAGAAATATATTCATTATTTAGATATCATATATATCATATATATCTATTATATACATGCATTTATAATATTACATAACTTTTAGAGGAAAGAAATGAAATGCATCATTCATGGAGACGGTAAGCCGTACGTACGCATGAATGCTACTTTTATTTCTATTTCATATTTAATGGAATGAAATCATAATGATATAAAGGTATATTATAATTCCAGTATAATATCATATAAAATATCATTTACTCCATCCTTTATACATCCCACATATGGAATTAATGGTTCAAATAACTTTGAGGGGCCGGTAGTCCGCACTTCCTAAAATGAAATTATCACGTTTACCCATAATGGAAATCATAAAGGTATGCCACAAATGAAAAATACAGAAGCATAAGTGAAACATAAACATAATATATATCATATATAAATATAGTTACATCTTAATCTCCAATATGAGAGGTGTTAAAAGAATATCGAACAATCATCGTTTCGTGATGTAGTAATTCGTCACCCACAGAAATAGTATGTTTATTAACCATTAGACGAAGGTGTGTGTAAATGTAAATCAAATACATCTCATAAAAAAATACTACTATATTTAAGATACTGGTGTTGTTACAAAATAAAGGAATAAAATTATTTTAGTGGGTTGGAGAAGGAAAATAAAACAAAATAACACAAGAGAAGACATTACCTTAAAATCGGGTAACTCTTTTTGATTTGAGCCAAAGGCTTCCTTGGGAAGACGTCATCCCAAAGTGATGATTCTAGGAGTAAGAGAGGAATTATGAGAGTGTATTTTGGCAGATTTTGGCCAAGCCAAATGTCTTGGAAGGTGTGAATATGGTGGTAGTTGTGGGGCACTCTTGAAATGTCAGGAAATGTTACTTTATTATATAATGAGTTTTGGATTTTAAAGGTCCCAAACATATATATTTCGAGGATAAAGTGATAAGGGATCGAAATATACTCATCCAATAGGTTTTTGACTAGTGAAAGTCTTATATGTTACATTATCTTTTCATTTTTTTAAATCGTTAGTTAATGAGGTGATCACTGCATTATCATGGTGTCCAAAAAAAATTAATTTATTTAATGTCTAAAAATTATAAAAAAAATATCATGATATAATAAATTTGTTTTAGCTTTCCAATAATTTTTTATAGTCGAATAGATGACTTATATAACCCATTATAAAAATTTTATTAGTAAAATAACACATGTTTGTGAAAATTTTATTTTTACTTTAAATAAAAAGTTATTAATGTCATTTTCTTACCCAAGTGGCTCCATGGGGTCCCCAAGTTGACCAATGGATTTTCTTGGTCGGAAACGACTCATCCAATAAGGGTAGGACAAGTGTCGTGATATTTTTAGATTTTTATAATATCATTTTACTTTAAATTTCACTAATTACCTTTAATCGCGATTAAGTAAACTTAAAAGTTACTATTCACCAAGAAATTATTTTAATCCCATTAAACCACATTTTACATCCTAATGAAAACCATGTATGTCAGATTTTTGAAAATCAAATCACAGAAGTGGTAATGTTTCATTTAAACAAAAAATCAGTTTTTAACTATCACTTAGTGGTTTCACTATTCATCAAAAAATTGATGTTTTTCAGAACAATCCCAAAATTTCACACTAAGCTATAATTGATATTCTGAAATAAAAAATGATTAATATTTTAAGAAATTCCCAACATATAAGTTGATTTATTTAATTTTATAATTAATTCCCGATGTCACAAAAAATAGTGTGTTTCTAAAAAGAAATATATATCAAAAGATTGACAATTGCTTTGGTCCAATTTCAAAGTGAAATTAATTCTAATGACCACCATTGGATAAAATGGTAAAAATATATTATAATTATACTTTAAAACCACTCAATAGTATAAAATATCACTATTAATTATTTTGATTAAAAAGGCTTTTTTAAGTATTTTTTTCTATTCATAGAAAATTGGAAGTTCTCAGAAAATTACCAAAATTTCAACTTAGGATAATTTCGATATTCTGAATCCAAAAACTAAGTCCATTTTAAAATATAAAATTTATATAATTTCAAAATGTGGGTATTACTATTCATAACTGCTGCTTTTATTGGTCACGGTGTGTTAGAACTCAAGGTTGCGTACAACACACGTTGTTCTATTATTGAAAGAGAAGCGTACCATGGAAGCTTGGGGTGTTACATTATCCCCTACTTCAGTAAATTGTGTCCTTGAAATTTGAAATTTTTCTTTGAAAATAAAAGTTTGAATATACAAAATATCTTTGTGAAAAACCCACATCGGAAATAAGGTTAATAAAAATATAACTTTAAATGAATGGAAAAGAAGTACAAAGGTCACCTGAGATATCCTATACTACGATTATATAAAAATATGGATATAGAGGAAAAACAAACCATCACGGTCTGATGGAGATTTATAGAAAACCAGATTAGGAGAATGTTTAACTGCAAGAAAATCACAAACTTGTGATTAGTTAAACGGTAATTGATTCCACATTAGGAAAAGGTGACCGACTTTGTTTTTGTTTTATTTTACCTTTCATAAAGATATGGAATTTATTTAGGAGATTTAATAAGAAAGTAAGGAAATATACTTACTTGTCATGTAGACTTTAATTCTTTAATAAATTTTTATCAAAAACCTGTCTTTCACTCCAAAATCTAATAGAACTTAAAAATATTCTATTTATCCTAACCGTATAGGGTTCCAAAAATAAATTTATAAATCATATATCATAACTAGAAAAACTAAATTATACACTCCAGGGACTTCACGTAGTCCAGTGGTAGGCGATAAATCCCAATCACACTATTGTTGTGGGTTCGATTCCCACAGCTTTGTCCGACGCGATTGGTTGTCACTTGGTCTGCGTGTTTTCCTTTTTATAAATATCCAAAAATAACCTTAAAAATAGTATCCAATGTAAAATATAATCCATTCCAACCTTTATATTTATCCAAAATACCTTTGTCCAGACTTTCGCTAAAAGGTTTCTAAATTCCAAAATCAATTCATCATATTCCCCAAAAAAACTAATGATTCTAATTTTTACATAATAAAAATATGATTACCTTCAACAAATCAAAACCATAATGAAAACAACAAGTACTACAGTAAAATCCTTAGATATCTCATTATTCTTATAACCAGAATATAATTATTGATTCCAAAAACACAAATATATTAATTATTCAACTTCATCTGTAGCAACAACATAACCTTGGCCTTGATCCCTTGGCCTTTTTTGAGGTATATTTCCTTAGAGCATAGGACATTCATTTGAATAATTCCCCATTTCCCTAAAATTGTAGCATTCATCATTGATACCCTCTTTCTTTCCCTTGCAATCAAAAGCGTGGACACCTTTTTCTCCACATTTATAAAAAACTCCCATTCATTTTAGGAAAGTACCAGGGTGATTCTTCCCACAATTATCACATAATGGAAAATCCTTCATTCCCTTTTCCCCTGTATCTGTATCTTATTCCACCGTTCTCTTCTTCTCTTGATTTACTTCATTGTCATAAGATTTAGAGAATTCCTGTTCTATCATGATAGCACATGAGTCTATAACTTCGTATGTTGAGAAAGATTGTAATACAAAATCTCGATGGAGAAATGGTTTTAACCCATCAATGAAACCATCAATCTTACTTGTTGGGTTACGTATATAATCTTCAGCATGCCTCACTATCATTGTAATGTTAGCCTCATACTTTTCAACATTCTCATCCTCCATTTGTCTCAGACTCAGAAATTGTCTTTCCATATCTGCTCAATGATCACGAGGATAGTATTTTTCTAGTAAAATCTCTTTTAAATCCCTCCATTCCATATTTTATACATCATCATTTTCCATTGTGTTTTGAATAAATGCGCACCATTGATCAGCATATCCAGTGAGGCGATAAACTGCCTTGACAACCTTCTCACATTCGCTACTCCACAAGGCATGGAATATTTTCTCTATGGAGATTATCCATTCCTCAGCTACTAAGGTATTATAACTCCCATTTAATATTGGTGGTTGTTGCCTCATGAAGCGGTCTAACATTGATCCTCCACGTTGCAGATCATGGTTCTCCATACGAGTAAGGTTATTATTCATAACCTGATTGAGTTGTTACAGTATGGTGATATGTTGATCAACACCAGTTGTATCTCAAGCTCCACTATCATTGTCTTGAGTAGGAGGGAAATCCCTACATGGAGTGCGTGCATTGATACACTTTCCATTCCTTCCACTAGTATCCATTTCTAAACAATGGCATAAAAAATATTATTTTACGAATCAAAATAAATAATTCCACAGTTGTAAAAAACTTAACATAAATCGAACTATAATCATAAAAATGTTTTCTATAAGGAAGTATATACTCATAAACCATTCATAATGGTTTGTAATGAAAATGAGAATTATCCTAAGCATATCTCCTGAGAGTGTCACAACCAATAGTTATGCAAGGCCCATTGTCGTGCAACAGTTCCCGTTTGAGTCTAGCTCAAAGCGGTTTATTTTGGGTTTTACACCTAGGTACATCTGTGCCAGAGCCACCTCTACCTTCACGTATCCAGATAGGGATATATTGCTCGGAAAACTCACAAAATATCTATAATACTAAAATTCTAGGATGTTCTTATATACTAATCCTCAAAGTCTATCTTTGGGCTATGTGCTCTAATCATAGTTTATCTCAATATAGCTTCCATGGTTAGTACTAAGATGCCTCTGATACAAACTGTAATGCCCCGACCCTAGTTACCCAGAGTCGGTGCATTATTTCATAACATTGGCATGATCACAAATGATCAGGTCTCTAAAGACCGATTAGTTTAGTAGCCTTGGAAACAGTAGATGCATTCACAAGTCTGACATTACATCATAATGTAAAACAAAACTACAACAACATCTTGTCTTCATATCCCCACATATTATCCCTGCAGGTCATTCATAATATAGTTCCTCACATCCTGTAAAAAGTAAAACATTGGAAGGGGTGATCTCAGATAATTAGTAAGGGTAACAATATATCATAGGCTTTTATAAATAAACATTAACATTTAAGGTAATGTATAACTAAATCAAAACCCTTTTAAAGATGAACTTCTGCATAATATGGAAAATAAAATGAAATAATTCCATTTATTTATTCACATGGATATTCTACTAGTCGAATAATCACATTAAATATCAATAACCACATTCATAATGATGGAATGCATAATGCCAAAATATCATAACCACGTAGCCAAGGCCTCGTGCCAAGACTACAAATAATATTTTGTCAAGGACTCATGCCAAGACACTAGTTTGTCTCATGAGACATACTGATGCATCGAGGAGCTATAGTAGGCTCCACCAGTCACTAATTACGTCCAATGAATTCCTTATATGAAAAGCTTTAAACATATCATAAACCATAACATAATTGTATCATATAAAACATGCATAAAGGAAACATAAAATTTCCACATTTAAATCACAAGATATCAATACAACAAATTTATATAATAAAAACACTTTCAAAAGTATTTTCAATACCAAAATAAAAGAGAATTAAAAATTTGTATTTATTTTTCATTGAAAAAAAAGTTATGGCATGCGGAGGAAGCCGAAACTAAAATAATGGTAACGACGGTGGAGAAGTAATTGTCTCCGAATACATAAGAAAAACATTAATTTTTTCATTTAGTAAAAACAAATTGTATAAAAATATTCATTTTGAATAAAAGTAAAAGTCAAATGGGTTTATGCACTGTATAAAAGAATGTCGTGTATAAAACAAAATATGCCTCAATGAATTGAGATTGAGACGAAGTCCCTTACAAAGATCATTTTGTAATTAAAAAAGATTTATTATGTGTATTCACTATAAGTACACATAACGAATGTACAAATACAAGATAGGACATAATAATATCATGACATAATTTGAATGCAGGAGATTAACCCAATGAATGGAAATTGGGTTAAGAAGTTCCCTTACCTCATGTCCGACTTGACTCGGCCATTCTTTAACCTCCTGAGTAATAAAATAGAGATAATTTATAGTTATTTAAGAACCTTTTCGAGTTCATTATTCCTTTTATATCACTGATTACCATGTTATGAATATTATGTAATTATTTTAGTTGATAACGGTCGTTTTGTCAATCTTTGGTACTTAAGTCAAAAATAAACCTCTTATAACTAAAAGTTGTTCATGTGGTAAAATATCCATTATATCAAGAATTATATTCATTATATAGATATCATATATATCTATTATATATATGCATTTATAATATTACATAACATTTAGAGGTAAGAAATGAAATGCACCATTCATGGAGACGGTAAGCCGTACGTACGCATGAACGCTACATTCATTTCTATTTCGTATTTAATGGAATGAAATCATAATGATATAAAGGTATATTATAATTCCAGTATAATATCACATATAATATCATTTAATCCATCCTTTATACATCCCACACATGGCATTAACGATTCAAATCACTTTGAGGGGGCGGTAGTCTGCACTTCCTAAAATGAAATTATCACGTTTACACAAAATTGAAATCATAAAGGTATGCTATAAATGAAAAATACAGAAGTATAAGGAAAAATTTAACATAATATATATCATATATAAATATAGTGACATCTTAATGGCCACCATGAGAGGTGTTAAAAGAAGATTGAACAATCATCGTTTCGTGAGGCAGTAATTCGCCACCCACAGAAAGAGTATGTTCATTAACCATTAGACGAAGGTGTGTGTAAGTGTAAATAAAATCCTTCTCATAAAAACATACTAGTATATTTATGATAATTTTGTTGTTACAAAAGAAAGGAATAAATATATTTTAGTGGGTTGGAGCAGCATAATAAAACAAAACAACACAAGAGAAGACATTACATTAAAATCGGGTAACTCTTTTTGATTTGAGCCAATGGATTCTTTGAGAATACTTCTGCCCAAAGTGAGGCTTCTAGTAGTAATAGATGGATTTTTAGAGAGTATTTGGACATATGTTGGTCGAGAAAAATCGTTTGGAAGGTGTGAATAAGGTGTTAGTTGTTGGGGCCTTTTATAAGAGGAGAGAAGGGGCACTCTTGGAAAGTCATGAAATGTTACTTTATTATATAATGAGTTTCGGATTTTAAAGGTCCCAAAATTATATATTTCGAGGGTAAGGTGATAAAGGGTTCGATATATACTCATCCAATATGTTTTAAACATGTATAAGTCTTATATTTTACATTATCATTTCAGTTTTTTAAATCATTAGTTAATGAGGTAATCACTGCATCATCTTGGAGTCATAAAAAATATAATTTATTTAATTTCTAAAAATTATAAAAAGATATCCTGATGTATTCAATTTTTTTATCTTTCCAATTAATATTTATAGTTGAAAATATGAATTCTATAACCATTTATAAAAATTGTTTTAGTAAAACAACACATGTTTGTGACAATTTTATTAGTACTTTAAATAAAAAGTTATTAATGTCATTTTCTTACCCAAGAGGCTCCATGGGGTCCCCAAGTTGACCCATGGATTATCTTGGTCGTCCATGACTCATCCAATAAGGATAGGACAAGTTTCAAGATATTTTCATATTTTTATAATATCAATTTTACCTTAAAATTCAGTAATTACTTTTAATCGTGATTAATTAAACTTAAAATTTTCTATTCACCAAAAAAATTATTTTAATCCCATTGAACCAAATTTTACTTCTTGATGACAACCATGTATGTCGGATTTTTGAAAATCAAATCACAGAAGTGGTAATGTTTCATTTAAATGAAAAATCAGTTTTTAACTATCACTTAGTGGTTTCACTATTCATCAAAAATTGAAGTTTTTCAGAACAATGCCAAAGTTTCACCCTAAGATATAATTGATATTATGAATTCAAAAATTATGTCTATATTAAAAAATTACAAACATATAAGTTGATTTAATTAATTTAATAAATAATTCCCTTTGCCACAACAAATAATCTGTTTCTAAGAATAAATATATAACAAAAGATTGACAATTGATTATGTCCAATTTCAAAGTGAAATTAATTCTAATGACCAACATTGGATAAAATGGTGAAAATATATTCTAATTATACATTAAAACCACTCAATAGTATAAAATATCACTATAAATTATTTTTTATTAAAAAAGTTGTTTTTAAGTATTTTTTTCTATTCATCGAAAATTGGAAGTTGTCAGAAAATTACAAAAAATTCAACTTAGGATAATTTCTATATTACGAATCCAAAAATGAAGTCAATTTTGAAATATAAAATTTATATAATTTCAAAAAGTTGGTATTACTATTCATAACGGCTGGTTTTATTAGTCGCGGTGTGTTAGAACTCAAGGTTGCGTAAAACACACTTTGCTCTATTATTCAAGGAGAAGCGTATGATGGAAGCTTGGGGTGTTACACTGATTTTGGTGGATGAATGTTAGATATAAAAAGAACCTAGAGGAAATTTCAATTTATATGCAAGTCTCTAGTTTCTTTTCAAAGTAAGAAGAAATTTTCTTTTTCAAAGTTTATCACTGAAGTTGAATACATAGATGCATGCAGTTATTGTTTAAAAAATTTATAGATGAAACACATTTTACTATACTATGGATATCAATGTTGATATGTCTCTATAAATTGTGATACAACAAGTTTTATTGACATTTATATAAATCCTGGTTTTCATTCTAGAACAATGATTATTTGTACTATACATCACTTCTTGAGAGATCATTTTCAAAGGGGTTATATGACTCTTGAATTCATTGCTTCAGAACATTAATCAGCTACTATTTCTACAAAGCCTTTAAATTCTATGAGAATGAAGTATATCGAACATGAATTAGGAATGATTAATTGTGGGAATGAAACACCATTGGGTAGGAAAAATCATTGTGTATGACACACCATTGGGAATGACTCACCTTTATAGTTGTCTCACAATTGTGGTTGTCTCACCATTGTAATTTGAATCACCATTATAAACTTAACACCATTGATCTGTCTCACAATTGGTTTCATTACTGTTTGAATTTTCTTTTCATTCTTAAATTTTATGAACCACAGACTTTTTATGTTTATAATTTAATTATTTAAACCATTTTTATTATATTATATGATAATTAAGTTTTAATCATCAATATCATTTTTTCATTTTTTTGATATACATAAATCCGAAATGATAAATAATATATTTTTTCTATTTACAAGACACCTCAACATTCCGACCTTTTCTCACATGAGCCCAGTGATGATTCTCTTCTCCAAACCTTTTCCTTCCTTTTATTTCACCTGACCAAACCAAACCAACATTAATACAATGAATGAAGCCTACTTTTCAGTTTTCTTCAACTCGGTCATGATTATCAGAGAAGCAAAAAGGTGAACCGAGTGTTCCTTCTTCGATTTCACTAGTGAACCTAGGACCTTCAAAGGGGGTCACTGTACTTGAAATGGAAGTGGAAGAAAAGTGGTGGTTGTTATGTGAGTCACTTATACTAAAAGTATTACAAATCCATGTATGTCTATTCTTTTTGTCCTTAAACAAGAGACCCATATAACATAGGATGGGGCATAAATTTTATCTGAATACTGAGTTCGGTTTTAATGACGAAGGAGAATAATGGATAATATCAAGAATCAATGGTCACATAATAATAATCTCATCAATGAAATGGGCCAAATTCTTAGGATTTCCGTATGAAGGTGTATATAATAACTACCGAGGATATATACCTTAGGATAATGACATATTTATTTACGAAGGATTTCTTCAAGACATGACTAGTGATGGGATAATAAGAAGTCTAGTGGCTCTATATGATTATGGAGAGTGCAGAATATTATTAAAATTTAGTCAACATATGCATTTCCCAAGAATGGGTGATTTTGAAACTCTATATTATCATGATGTCTACATGCATAGTATTATAAAGAGAATAATTAGATCAATTTATTTTGATATCTCAGGGTTTATATGTGTGAGATGAAACATCCGCCCTCTAGATCGAATTCATTGATCTACCCAATATTTTTTTCTACCATATTAATGGCTAAAGTCCATGTTTTTGATTATGAGGAAACTATTAATGATTATAATGGATTTTTGATATCAAAATCTATTTTCTCAAGAATTAGGATTAGTTAAACCCCTTTAATGAAATAGTGGGTAGTAGATAATGACAAGTTATAAATTGATTTTAACCCACTACATTATCCCATAAGATTGAGGGATGTTATTGACCATAGCCTGGATAAAGATGATATTGTTGAGTACTCAGATGATGTAAAAGAATATATTTTATAAGATGAAGTATAAAAGGAAACTTTTTCTGATAAAGGGGGTAACCCAAATTTGTCACCTAAATAACCACCATTTACTTATGGAGCTCCTAGAACTACAATGAAGCTTTGAAAAAATGAAAATTTTGTGATGAGAGATGAAGATGAAAAAAAGGTTGTTAGGGAAGAATGTTTTAAAAGAATCTTAATGATTGATGATGATGGGGAATATGATGATGATGAGGAATAAGAAGATGGAAATGGAAATGGAAGTGATCCTAATAATGTTGATTTTTAATCTAATTGTTAACTTGTACAAATAAAAATGAAATATGTGGAGTCCAATAAGAAAAATAAGGACACACATGTTGAGGGGGATAAATCCCAATTTGAGGGAATATTTCACGAAATTATAGATTTCAATAGAGTTAAATCCAGTTCTATATTTCATTACCAGACTGTTTATGACGTAGTGATGTCAGAACAAATGTTTTAAATTTTTTCTATTGAGCATCATGTTGAGAAATAGATGTAAGAGTATAATGTTGAGGAAGAAGATGATAATAAACATTTTGGTGATATAGCTACTCACGAGGCTCCCCGGGATAGGAATGTGGAAGGTGAATCCACTATTAATTTTCAAAAAGAGGATGTTTAAATGATAGAAGGACCTTCTATTGGTAAAATATAGAATCCAATCCTACCAGTGTTGTTGCATAGAGCTTAGATGATAAGAAATGAAATGAAATATAAAATTCCATTCTGAAAATTGTAGCTCGATAGAGTCCATAAGGTCAATGAAATGTTGATATAGCTATGGTTGTACATACTTTAGAGATATATTCTTCCTCTATACCTACTATTACATAGTTTTCTAAGAGTCGGGTTGATCCTTTTAATGAATAGTAGGATAGTTTCATTAAGTTTCTACTAAAGGATGGTGGACATATTGTTCAAAAACAATGGGTTCCTGAGGGATATATGGCCAGTCAAATTGATATTGTAGGATTATAGAAAGAGCTTTTTTTCTATCAAAGAACCTACTCCTACACCTACTATAATTTCTATCCATATTGATATAGTCATCAAGGATGACTTGAATGTTTTCCAATAATAGATGGTTTTAGATTTGAACAATGTTTTGAATAATTAAGATATAGAGTATAAGAATATTATTGGTGAGATTGAATTCATAAAATAATTTCTTAATGACTTAAAGTACACTTTTATAGATTCTTTAAATGTAATTATTTAGAGTATTGAATATTATTCTTCATAAACCTCTACCTCTATAGCACCTCGAACAATTAATGTTGATCCTACCCAAACTATTTTCAAAGAGGAGATTTCACTTTCTTCAAGTGATCCCACTAGTGGAAAACCTTTGATTCCAAAGGATATTGTATGAAAATTTGAGCATGGTACAGATAATTATCAAATGATTATAAGAGATTATTCTAACGATATGAATTCAGATAGAGAGAAAATTACCAAAAGTATCTTGTTTTATATCTCGAGGATTTATACCAAACATTCCATGGATGAACATTTCAAATTTTTCTATGAAAGTATGAGGAATCCTACCATTAATCATGTATTTTAGGAGTAATTTTGATTGTTAAAGGAAATTACACCAGTGCCAAATTGGGTTATTGAAAAAAATGAGAATTATTTAGTGCCATGGAAAGATGTGAACAAATTATACTGGTCATTATCAATCTCATGAAACCATTTCAGCATACACAAGGCATTGAAGTTATTGCTCAAGAAGCAATAACTATTATCGCTCAAACCTCTCTTAGATCAGGAGTTACCAGTGGTCCAACTATACATCACTATTAACAAGTCAAACATTTCCATTTCTTATTGATCAAGATAGGATATATCGTAGGACGATTGTTCTTCTATAACCTCTAGAAACAGCTAGTCTACCCACTGTTGTTCTATAAACATTTCCAACAGCTCCTTAAGATCCTACTATTTTAAACCAAGAGATATCCAAAGTTTAGGTAAAATAACTGATGGGTCATTTACCCAATCCTTGATCATTATATTTTCCTAGAAATTATGATTTTATAGGAATTTTGTTTTGTGATAACATTTTGGTTGACACTTTTAGCATTAACAGTTTTTATTTTACAAATTTTTTCTATTTTGATAATTCCAAACGGTGGAAAACTGTTACTGTATGTTTACAAACATCCCTTCTTTATAATAGATATCATAATTTATAATACCTTAGTAATCATGATTTACTTCATGATCTTACCTTTGATTCCATTCATTTATTACTTTTGATTTCATTGTTTGTTATCATCAAAGAGGGGGAGATTGCTGACCTCATTAATTTAATGATAAATAATCATGATTGTAATGATATTTAATATATTCATGTTTTCTATAAGTATTTTATAATCTGATATAGGTGATGAAATTTCAAAATATGAGTCACATTGAATTTGAGACACCACTGAGGATGAGTCACCGAAAAGACTGACTCCTCACTAAGCTGTCATACCATTATAAATATCTCACAATCAACATGAAAAAAATGGAAAATTACTTAAATGAGTCACCATCACACATGACAGTGCATGAAATGTCACACTATCAGGATTTCATACCGTCAAAATTAAATTTTGGAATAGTGTGGGACACTGCTAGCCTAACCAACCATTAGAGGAGTCACCACCAGAAGAATGACTCAATTCTAGGTGAGAAACCACCAAAATGGAATTCATTCAATGAAAAAGATACCACATGTTTTCTATCACCATTTTAAAGTGTCACCACCAGACTCTCAGACACCATCAGAACGAGATAGTACTACATATATGCACTATTAAAAAGACATAACATCAGACCTAAGACACCACAAGACTAAGACACTTCCACTATATTACTTTAATTAAATAATTATAATGGATACATTATAGAATTTAATTCGAACAAAATTTTTAATGGTTAAATATAAATTCTAGACACAATGAGTTGGGGAAGGTGTCAGATATTCTATATCAGGAAACGTGACATTTGAAAGCATGTCGATATTCTTCCTACTAAAGATATTAAAAAATGAAATTAGTCTCCCTTATGAGAAGAGATGTGAAGTACAATGATAGAAATTAGAGTTATAAATATTAATGAATACACTCATAGAGCTAAACTCCATTGTAGGAGAACTTATAGCTTATAATCGACTAGGAATCCGAACTATATATTTATATCATGAGATTTCCTATAGTTAGGAACATGAGTCTACAAAACTCTATTCTATTGAATCTTTCATGAGAACTGGACTTGATCTAAATTTTAAAATACATTTATGAAGTCACAATCTGTAATGAATATAGACTAGACACTTATATTCTTTTACAATTTTAGTTTCTCTGTTAAATTTACATGCATTTACATTTTGATTAGTGTGTGTGCATAATGTGTTTTATCACGCACACATTATCTTCTACTCTAAACCAGATGATACTTGATTCATTTTTAAACCCTTATTATCTATTTTCCCATGAAAACTATTGTATAGGATCTTGTGTGAACAGTTTATTTAATACATGCACATATAATTTTGGAAGAGGTCATGTGAGATATAGAAAAATTTAAATTATTGTAAAACGAAATATAGGATATTGATTAAACTATTTATTTTAAATGAATATCATGGTGGATGGTGATCACCATGTGGAGAGGACTAAGTATCTACATGAGACTGCACCTCTTGTATTCAAATTTCTACTGTGTATTATATATATATATATATATTTACTTTGAATTTATTCTTTCATACTGAAAATAATCTTAATCAGTAAAAAAATATATCCTTTGATATGTAACCTTAATTAATATTTTCATATATTTTTTATTTAGTAAATTTATTTAAAAGGGTTGATCAATATTATATATTATTCACCAGATACCTAATCAATATTATATGAAGTATTTTGAATGATTGAAACTTATATTGATATGAAATTTTTGTGAACTAGTCCATTTTAAAATAAATTAGTAAAATATTTTTAAATACTATTTGGAATGGAATTTTTATTGGGTTCTCAATTTTCCCCCCCTCATTAGATACTCACTCTTAAATACACTTATCTCTAAAAAACCAGCAGTCCACATAATAAGAGGGAATTCTAAAACTATACTACCATTGAGAACCTAGGATTTAAAACCACTTTATAAAAAACCAATCTGAACCTTTCTTCTAATATATGCCTTAAATAATCTCCCACATGACCCAAAGGGAATTATAAATCCCCACGGAAAGAAAACTAGTTGTAGTGAATCACATGAAACTCTTTTGGTAATGATTTCTATATCCTACAAAAATATAAATAAGTATAAATATAATATGAATTTACCATTATTGGTTCTTATTTTAGACATCCAATCCACAATAAAAAGGTAGTGAAGATTCAGAAGAAAAAAATAACAATTTACTAAACAACCTAAGAAAAAAACCAAACTCCCCCTTGGACTCCATATCTTGCAAGGAAATATGCATATCCAATTACTTTTCTTTAGATAAAAGAATCTATAATTCCAATATATCCATAGAATATAGTAAAATCTTATGTTTCCAATGTAAATTAAGAAATATTAATAGTGGGAGAGATGTTTTATAAAATTAAAATAAAGTATTACAAAAATAATATAATTGTAATAGATGGATGAATATAGTAAAACAAAAACAGTCCATTGATAAGCTAATTATTTTATGATTTTTTAGAAAACTAAACCATATTACTAAAATTGAGATATAATAGGCACAATAACATAAGAAAATAGTAGGGCATCACAACCCACCAAGTTTAATAATATTAATTCATATTGCATACTAAATTTTCTATTATGAAATACAATAGACAAATAAATTTCTATTAAAAATTACAATTTAAACCACAATACTTCAATAGATTTTAATAATATTTACAAATATATTTCATTAAAATAATATTAAAATTCTTCATTGTAAACTTTTTACCTATCCAAAACCTCATTCTGAATCATTGTTTTAAATCCCACATAATATCCATTTCATAAGCACCAATATTTGAAATACTCATTTGAAATATAAAAGAGGTAACCTGTTTTCAAAAAAATTCTAAAATATTTTTAAAAACAAACCATTTACATAATAAATAGGTACAACATCCTAAAAACCTATTTTGAAAACTCAAACACACTCTCACATTATTTTTGGAGAACATTTTGAAATATTTTTATCAATGTATATTGCAAATATTGGAAACCAAAAATTCATTTAACTTCATTTAAAACATTTCACAACAATTTTTCAAAAAATTTAAAACCAATCTACAAAAAGAATAAAGAAATAATACAAGTAGAAACCACTATGTAATGTCAAATAATAAGATAGAATAAACAAAAATAACACACGTTCCATTAAATAATCCAAGAATTAGGGGATACAATCAATTCAAAAATTAAATCCCTTAAAAAATACCAAAGAATCCTAGTGTCATGGTAATGGCCAACTAGCTCTAAATAAGAAATATTTGGATTAACAAGGACCCTAGACAATACCTCAGAACATAACATGAATAAAAATTGGTGGAGGCTCACAAGTTCATCCCTATGACCTAAAAGTTCATACTAGGGTGATCTATTTCACAAAAAACCCCATGAGAACATGTAGTCTGAGGGGGAATGTTCATATAATTGGCTCTCTAATTCATGGGTAAATTCTCCTAATCACTAGAATAGGTTAAGACATCAACCACATAAGTTACCTAACCAATTTACCAAGGTCTACCATGAAAAGTCAATATTGGAGTCTATAATCATCTATTTCTTATCTCAAGGATAAGTTTTTTTTAAAATAAATCACAAAACACCTTCTACCCTTAAAAACGTATCCCCATTCATAACAAACTAAACAAATAATGAATCAATAATAAAAATTCATATAAAGGTTCAAATCTATAATTACAAAAAAATTTCTCAAGGTTCTCAATAGGGTATCACACCATTTATGAAAAATTACTTCCAAAACAGTTGTATGTGACCTCATTTAAAATAATTCATGTAATTACAGTACATTTTAACAAATAACTTTTGAAACAAAAATGAGAAATCACTCTTCCCATAAAAAAACAATTGAAGTAATTCCAAGGAAAAAATGTTTCAAAATAAAATTCATAAGGGGAAACACATCCATTTGAAATCAAATAACAAATTTAGAAATACCAAATGGATTAACAACGTAAATTTTTTATTATCACAAATATTTTAAAACAAAAAACTACATAAACTAAGTTTAAATCCCACATAAAATCCTGAATAATTTTTAAAACATTATGTTGGTGCTCGATACTACTTTTTGAATTAAAAATATTTCATAAAAAGCTAATCGAACATTTTCATATACAATTGGAATTAATTCTCATACCATTACATTGTTTCAAAACACTTTTATAACTTATTTCCCCATAATAATTCAAAAATGTTTTCATATTTTAAATAATAAAAAATTTTCAGAAATCAATAAATTATAGATGTGTTATTTAAATATAAGATATATAAAAACCGAACTCAAATAAGATGTGGGTTAAATAAATAGTCTGAAGAACATCAACTCAGGTGGAAGATACACAAATAAGAAAAAAGGTGACCTAGAAGACAAATCACACACCCTAAAATTGAAACATCCAAAAAAAATATGGTAAACCCCTTTTCCATGGGATAGTTTGAGCTCAAAAGGTCCCAAAAGAGTACAAAATCACTAAAAATGGGATGTAAGGGGGAAAATTACCTTATATTGATGATTTTACTTAGAATCCACATGAAATATTGATGGAATCGTGTTATAGAAGGATACATAAGGGGGAGGTGTTGTATAAGGAGTGGAGTGGGGAATATAGGTTTGATATAGTGGGGTGAGGACTGTTATGTGTGTTTTTTAGTATTAGGGGTTAAAAATTAAAATGAAATAAAAATAGAAGTAAAAAATTTATAATTTTTCATATTTGGATAATCCATAGGGTTAGGGCACACTGTTTTCATAAAGGTGCACTGATCATTCGCATAAAGCTGCATAAACAAACCTCCCCCCATATGGTTTCCCCTAACTGTTGTATGTTTGTGAAAATATTCTCTAATTGTTTCGATAATAAATTTCAAATTTTAGATCCAAACCACAAACATTTAAATTAGTTTACATAACCATACAAAATCATTGTGCCCCACACTAGACTCACTATGGACTAATGTAGTTTATCATAGTCCTCAAAGGGTTTCCCTCATGAAAGGTCCCTAAAACATCCACTAAAGTAAAAACTCATAATTTTAAATTAATATTTCCAAAAATACATAGAAAATTAAAATTATCCTTAAACTCAAAAAACAAGTACCACAGTGACATGACAAGTGTTATATTTTTATTTGGTATACATTAGTAAAATGATTTCATTCCCAGCTTTGGTATGAAGCTCATTATTAAAAAAATAAAAGTGGATTAATTTTATACCATTTTAGATAAATTAAAATATCGGATAAATAAATTAGTCAAGAATTGGATAGCATTATAAAAAATCTTGAATAAATTTTAAATAAAATATGTATATTGAAAAAATAATTCACATCTGAACATGAATTAATATTGGGCTTTCATAAAAAACATTTCTAAATTATTTTAGAACCAAAGAGATTAAAATGGTAATATTAAATATAAATTATAGGAATATTTTTAGAAAATGGGTATAAAATATAAATATCATATAATTTCTTTTAATCGAAATTTTATATAAATAATTAGAAAAATAACGTAGATTATGACCTAAATTAATTACCTCAATTATCTTATTAATATGTACACTATACACCCTTAGCTTCCACGATACGCTTCTCATTGAATATTACAGTAGAGTGTGTTGTACGCAATTTCGTGTTCTAACACACACCAAAACCAATCACACTAGCTGTTATAAATAGTAATACCCACATTATGAAATTTTATAAATTTTATCATTCAAAATCTAATTCATTTTTGATTCGGAATATCGAAATTATCTTAGGGTAATTTTTTGGTATTTTTCTGAATACATTCAATTTTTGGTGAATGGTGAAAGAACACTAAGTTATAGTTTAAAACCGACTTTTTATTTAAATAATTATTTATTTTAGTTAAATTTAATTAAGGTCACAATGGATACATAATACCTATATACGTGCAATGTAATTCATTGGTGTTAGTTTAAAATAATTTTAGATATATTAAAATTTTATTGAACTTTTCACTGTATTTTACCCACCTCCTAGGAGAATTTGGAAATTCACATAAAACATAATTTTACCTTTTGTGTGAGTGGAATTTCAAAAATATGAGATACACGGTTAATATCAAGGAGTAAAATTTTGTTCAATAATATAAAAATAATTTCTGATGAATAGTGACTTTTTACTTTTATTTACCTTGGTTAAAAGTAAATATGGTAATTAAGCATAAAAATGATATTAATGATACCCTTACACATGTCCTAATTCTGTTGGACAAGTGTATATCGACCAAAAACAACCTTAGGAATAATATATTTTCATTTAAGTCCACTTGTATTAGATTAGGACATTTAATATTATTTAATTCAAAGAAGAGTTAGAAGAGTTAAAATCAATTTTTTATAACTAAAACTTTTAAAATATAGGGTTATACATAAGATAAATTCGATTAAAAATATTCATTATAAATATAAAAATATTCCCTACATAATTGTATTTTATTTATAATTTTTATACATTAAATATTATAATTTATTTATTTATCAATGATGATGTAGTAATTACCGTATTAATGATTAATAAAGATAATTGATATTATAAATACCCAAATAAATATAATTTGAGACTTTTTATGAATTAAAATTATTTTCAAGGTTAATATGACATATTATGATTGTTTGTATAAATTTTTTTCAAAGTAATAATGCTGTTATGAATTTATCAAAAACAAAATACCCAATAGTGTAAAAATTGACATAAAAGAGTTTTTAAAACAAATATTATATTATTAATTGATATTCTATTACTAAAAATCTATGGTTCGGCCAAAAAACTAATATAATGATATTTTTATTATTAATGGCCCACTTGGGGGGTCGATTGGATGTTTATAGTATGTTTGTTAACCATATAATTTAAAAATACAAAGAGAAATGGTAAATATCAAAATATTTAACTAATAGTTAAATATAAATGATAAGGTTAATATACTGACCCAAACCTGTATAAAATCTATTGGTTGAAATTATTTCGACCCATTACTACCATACCTTTAAATAATCTACTTTGAAGCCATTATAAACCGAATATGAATTTATTATGAAAAAATATTTCTAACTTTTCCAAAGGTTCCCCTCACCACTCTTATAAAAGGGCACTCCCCCTTCTCTAAAATTCATATCTTCAAAGCCTTTTGGTTCGTCCAACCCCTACCCAAATATTATCTCAACTTCCCTCACTTCAACCAAGAAGACTTAGTTGGATCATAAATCCAACCTAAGTATCCCTTTTGATCAAATCAAAAGGAAGAACCCGAAGTAGAGGTAATGTTTTCACCACCTGTTTTCAAGTTCCTTTCTTCTTCAACTTCTTCTTTCTTTGTTATTCCCATTCTAAAATAATAAATCCAGTATCATCTATATAAAGTGATGTTATTATAAATATGGTACAATCATATTTAGTACTATATCTATCCTTTTAATTGCATGTCACCATACGTACGTATGTACGGCTTACAGTCGACACATCGTGGTTTAATTGTTATTAAAACATTATTATTTGGATGGACATAATAATGATGTGTAATTCATGTAAATAATAAATATAAAATTATAATTATTATATATATATATGATATATTATCCAATTATATATTATTTTAATACCAAAGGAATGATATTGTCTCTCGTGCATACGTAGGGACTACTCTCTCCACGAACACGATGAGATTCACTACCCATCATATCCATGCAAGTCTAATTCTCATTTGATGATTAAAAATAATGTTTCAGGACTTGATATCATTATGGATATGAATAAGATACATCATATCCATAACAAACACTTCTTATTTAACAAAACATATAAAATAAAATGAGTAAGTTGACACCTGAAACGACGATAATACTAAAATATTATTAACAAAGGATTATTAGAAGATCATATATAATATCATAATTAAGTATATGGTTCTTGTATAATTTAATCACATTTTTTAACTATTATACAGGAGGTTAACAAACCATCGACTATGGAAATGTAAAAGGTAAGGGTTTATTTCACAATCTCTTCATAATCCGAGGTTGTTTATACGTAATTATCTACTAGGACCTCTTTATCATCCAAAACCGTTTTTCTTAAAAATGTATTTCAAATCATTTTTACTATTTTACAGACTATGGGTTAATTTCATTTATACCCTTTTTTAATTTCTATAAGATGTTTATAAAAGAATCGTTCTATCATTTTCCAAACAAGGTCCCTTTTAACCTTTTTGACAGAATTAAGGTATGTATGTCTTTTTCTAACTTATACGGCGGGGGCGACTATTTTCTGCCATTATAAAATCATCAGAACATCCCTTACAAGATTATAATAATATTTTCAATGTTAATGTTTTATTTTATAATTACGTGACTTTTAAATTATATAAAAAAAGGAGATATTTCACTCAATTAGTTATGATTTCAACTATGTCAACATCCTTTGATGGATTTTAAGCTAATTTGAAGTTGATTTATTATGATACAAAACATTTATATTGTATTGATGGTTTTGTGATATTATTGACTATGGATGTGTTATTTTTATACAATTATTGGTTTATAGAGAATGAACAGACATTTCATATGATAGTTTTAATATGAATGTTTATGTTATGTTTAAACCCGTTCATATGAAGAATGAATTGGACTTAGTAAGTGACGGGTAGAGCCCGCTACAGCTCCTTGATGCATCGGTAGGTGTCATGAGACAAAATAGTGTATGGGAATAAGTCCTTGGCAAAATATTATTTGTAGACTTCGCACAAGGCCTTGACTATGTGGTTATGATAGTCTGGCATTATGCATTCCATCACTATGAAAGTGTTTATAGATATTGCATGTGATTATTCTACTAGTATAATTTCCATGTGAATATGTAAATGGAATTATTTATTTTTATTTTTTTCCATGTTATGCTAAAGTTCAAGTTTAAAGTGATTTTGTTTTAGTTAAACATTGCCTTAAATGTTTATGCTTAATTATTAAATTTTTCGCTATATTGATATCCCTACTGGGCATTTGAGCTCACCGCTTTCTATGTTTTATTTTTCCCAGGATGTGAAAAAGATTTTTATGAATGACATGTAGGGATATTATAAAGGGATATGAGTGTGGAGACAAGATGTTGTTGTAGTTTTCACTTTATGATGTAATGTCAACATTATGAATGTATCTAGTAATTCCAAGGCTACTAAACTAATCGGTCTTTCGAGATTCGATCATTTTTTATCATGAAAATTTTATGTAATAATGCACAGAATCTCGGTAACTGGGGTCAAGGCATTACAATTGGTATCAAAGAAGTTTAGAACAATCCATGGAAGCATGATTTAGATAAGCTCTGATTATAGAAAATACCCCTAAGATAGACATTGAGGATTAGTATATAAAAACATCCAATAATTTTGGTATTGTAGTGATTTTGTGAGTTTTCTGAGAAATACATCCCTGTCTAGATACAAGAAGGTAGAGGTGGCTCTAGCACAGATGTACCTAGGGGTAAAACATGAAAACACCGCTTTGAGCTAGACTCGAACAGGAACTGGTGCACGACAACGGGCCTTGTTGTAATCTTGGTTTCGACACTCCTAGGGGATATGCTTAGGATAATTCTCATATTCATTAAAAACCATTATGATGGGTTTATGAGTATATAATTCCTCAAAGAAAACATTTTTATGATTGTGGATTATATCCATAAATAGTTCAATTTATGTTAAGTGTTTTACAAGTTTGGAATTATGTATTTTGATTCATAAACTAAACTAGTTTATGACATTCATTACAAATGGAGCCTAGTGGAAGAAATGGAAACCATATCAATGCACGCACTCCATGTAGGGATTTCCCTCCAACTGAAGATAATTATATTGGAGCTGGTGATTCAACAGGTTCTGATCAACTAATCACCGTACTAAGACAACTCACTCATGTTATGAATAATAACCTTACCCATATGGAGCACCTTGATCTGCAGTGTGGAGGAACAATGTTATATCGCTTCATGAGGAAAAAACCAACAACATTCAATGGGAGTACATATCCATTGGTAAATGAGAAATGGATAAGTTCCATAGATAAATTATTTTAGGCTTTAGGGAGTAGTGAAATGGAAAAAGTTATCATTGATGTTTACCGCCTCACTAGAGATGCAGATCAATTGTGGTCATTGATTCAAAACACGAAGGAAGATGATAAAGAATCAAATATGGAATGGAGGGAGTTCAATTATCTGTTTTTAGAAAAATACATTGCTTGTGACCATCGAGCAGATATGGAAAGGAAATTTCTAAGTGTGAGAGAAATGGAGGATGAGAATGTCACAAAGTATGAGGCTAACTTTTCATGCTTATCAAGATATGCTGCAGATTATATACATAACCCAAGAAGTAATATTGATCATTTATTTGATGGGTTAAAACCATTTCTCTGTCGAGCATTAGTCTCACAAACCTTCTCGTTGTATGAAGATATTGTCTCATGTGGTTTCAAGACAATAAAATAATTCTATATGTCTTATGACTTTAAATAAAAGATAGGGAAGAAGAGATTTTCTAAACAATATAGGACTGGAAATAAGGGAAAAATGGGAAAACTTGAATATCCATCCTGTAGTAAATGTGAGAAGAAACATCCTGATACTTTCCTGAAGGGAATGTGATTTTTTTATAATTGTGGTGAACAAGCCCACCAAGATCATGATTTTATGGGGAAGAAAGAAGCTACTGATGTTCAATGCTACAACTGCAGGGAGATGAGACAATATGGAAATGAATTTCCTAAGCGTCAGGGGGAATCAACTCAAAAAAGGACAAGGGATAAAGGCCACTCTTATGTTATCACTACTACTGAGGTAGAATCTCTGAAAGATGTGGTGGCAGGTAATTTAATGGTTTCCTCAAGTATAGAAAATGTATTATTTGATTCTGGATCATCATAATGTTTTAAATCATCATAGTTTGCTAATAAAATATTATATTTTCAATTTGATTTAACAATGGATTTTTCAATCAAAACTCCTATGGTAAGTATCAATGCAACAATGTTCTGTGGATCTATTCCCATTAGGGAAATTAAAGGTTCTTTATCTATCGATCTCATCATCATACCTATGATTGAGTTTTATATAATCCTCTGTATGGATTGTATTTCTGAGCAGGATGAAAAAAATTTATTGTAAGAATAATGAGGTTAAATTTTTGATGATGATGATAAAGAACACCTTATATATAGAGAATAATCATCAACACCTGATTCATAACTAGATCCACCCCCACTAGCTCAAATAAAATCAATTGTTGGGGAGGAAAAGAATGAAATAATTTTGGTTAAGGAAAGGAATGTTCTAAGAGAGGATTTACCCATTGAGAGTGAATATGTTGATGTGTTTCCAGAAGATTTACCTGGAAATCCTCTAGGACAAGAAATTGAGTTTTTAATTGATTTAATTCCTGGATCAAGGCCCACATCGAATACCCCTTATAGAATGGCCACTGTGGAATTAGTTGAACTAAATAAACAACTATAGGAATTGAGTGATAAGGGATTTATTTTCCCTAGTGTTTCTCTATGGGGAGCCCATGTCCTTTTTTCAGAAGAAAGATTGATCTATGAGGTTATGTATCGACTATACTGAAATCTATGCAATAATAATAAAGAACAAGTATCCCCTACCTCGAATTGATGATTTATTTTAAAAACTGCATGGAGCTCAATATTATTCAATGATTGACCTTTGATCTGGATACCATCAATTGTGTGTGAAGAAGGAAGACATTTCGAAGCCATCATTTGGAACCAGGTACAAGTATTACTAGTTTACAGTAATGCCTTTTGGGATGTCTAATGAACCCTCTTCATTCATGGATCTAATGAATAGAGTTTTAAAGGAATATCTCGATGATTTTGTGATGGTATTTATTGATGATATCTTAGTATACGTTAAAAGATACAAAGATCATAAAAATCACTAGCGCATTATCCTGATGACTCTGAGAAGACATGTATTATATTGGAAATTTATCTAGTGTGAATTCTGGCTTCATGAGATTTCTTTTCTTAGCCATATTGTCTCTATCGATGGAATATATGTTGATCCTTATAAGACCAAGGAAATCCATGAATTTTCTTTCACCTACGAGTATAACTGAGGTACGTAGTTTTATTGGCTTATTATTGGCATTTCGTCCAGATGTTTTCCCAATTGGATAACCCATTAACAAAGCTCACATGTAAAGGGGTTAATTTTGTTTGGAAAAAATGACTGTTAGGAATGTTTTGAAGAACATAAGAGAAGATTAGTCGATGCTCCTATATTTAATCTACCATCGGGGAATGATATGTTTGTTATTTATAGTGATGCTTGAAAGAAAGGACATGGTTGTGTCCTTATACAAAATGATAGATTAATTGCATATGCATCAAGACAACTGAAAATTCATGAGAGAAACTATCCTACTCATGATCTTGAGTTAGCTACTATAATTTTTGCTTTGAAGATATCGAGACATTATCTCTATGGTGGAAATGTGATATTTCTACTGATCATGAGAGTTTGTAGTAAAGTTTATCACAGAAAGAGCTCAACATGAGGAAAAGGAGATGGCTTGAACTACTCAAGGATTATGATTGGATGATACACTACCACCTGGGGAAGGAAAATTATGTGGAAGATGCTTTGAGTAGAAAATATCATGGAGTTTTGAACACGATGGGAGTTGAAAGGGATCTGATTTTCATGGATCTAGTAAAATAGGATATGAGAATTACCATGGAAGGTGAAACATCAATTCTTTTTCAAATGGTTGCCAAACCATCGTTACTAGAAAGGATTATGATTTCTCAGACCGACGATGAAGAATTTCAAAAGATGATTAATGCTGTGAATGATGGGAGATTGAGAGACTTTGTGTATGAAGAAGTTATTTTGAAATTTTGGAAGAGACATTGTGTTCCCGATACACCTGATCTGAAAATGGAATTATTAGATGATTCTCATAGCTCCAATTTCCCTATACACTCTTGGAGCACCAAAATGTATAGGGATTTGACGGAACATTTTTGGTGGGACAACATGAAGAGGGAGATTGCTGATTTTGTGTCAAGATTTATGGTTTATCAACAAGTGAAAGTTGGAAGGCAATAGACAGGAAGATTCAAGCACCCTCTTCCCATACCTTAGTGGAAATTGTATAATATCACGATGAACTTTGTCACGGGACTACCAAAGTCTCCAAGAAGGAATGATGAAATATTGGTCATTATTGACTGTCTTACCAAATCAACACATTTTATTGCTATAAGACAAGATCTACCACTTGAACGTCTAGCAATACCATATATTAATGAAGATTTGAGACTTCATGGAGTACCCCTATCAATATTTTCTGATTGTGATCCCCATTTTAAATCAATATTCTTGAAGAGTCTTTACAAGGCCTTTGATACTGAACTTCATTTGAGAATTGCCTACCACTCTCAAATAGATAGACAATCAGAACAAACTCTAGAAACCTTAGAAGTCATGTTGATATCATCCTCAATTGACTTTTAGGGTATGTGGGATCAATATTTACCTCTGGTGGAATTTTCGTATAACAATATCTTCCATTCAAGTATTTGGATGGCACCATATGAGGCATTGTACGGAAAGAGATGTCACACACTAACCTGTTGGGATGACGTTGGTGAAAGAAAATATGTAGGCCCAGAAATAGTGGAGGAAACGATTAAAAAGGTGAAGGTAATCAAACACCACATCAAAGCAGCTCAAAGTAGGCACAAGAGCTATGCCGATAATCGAAGGAAGGATTTGGAATTTCATGTAGGATATCATGTTTTCTTGATGGTATCTCCATGGAAGGGAATTATACGTTTCGGTAAAAAGGTAAAATGAGTCCAAGGTAAATCAGACCTTTCGAAATTCTAGAATGAATTTTTGTTGTAGCTTACCATTTGGAAATGCTACCAAAGCTCTCCAAAGTTCACGATGTGTTCCATGTATCACTGTTGAGAAAATACATGCCTGACCCAACGCATGTACTCACCTATGAGGAATTAGAACTAGAAACTGATATGTCTTATTGCGAAGAGCCCATCATGATTCTTGATACCAGAGAACAAGTGCTGAAAAACTAGACGACTCGTTTGGTAAAAGTTCTATGGAGAAACCATAAGATGGAAGAGGCAAAGTGGGAACCCGAAGAACTTATGATGAAGAATTACCCGAGTAATTTCATGAAGTAGTATTATTGAATTTTTGAGGACAAAACTATTATGAATAGGGGATAATGTAACACCAGATACTTCCATGGTATGCTTCCCTTTGAATAATATAGTAGTGTGTGTTGTGCGCAACTTCGAGTTCTAACACACACCACAACCAATCAAACTAGCCTTTATAAATAGTAATACCCCCTTTAATGAAATTTTATAAATTTCATCTTTTAAAATGGACATCATTTTAGGATTCAAAATATCAAAATTATCTTAGGGTGAATTTTTGGTATTTTTCTGAAAACATTCAATTTTTGATGAATAGTGAAAAAACACTAAGTTATAGATTAAAACCGAATTCTTATTTAAAAATTTATTTATTTTAATTAAATTTAATTAATGACAATGTGGATTCACAATAACTATATAAGTTCAATTAAATTCATTGGAGTTAGTTTATAATGATTACTTATATATAAATTTTATTGAAGTTTTTGTGGTCTTTCACACACCTCCTAGGAGAATTGGAAATTAACATGAAACGTAATTTTACCGCTTCTATGAGTGGAATTTCGAATATCTAAGAGACATAGTTAATATCATGGATTAAAATGTGGTTCAATAAGATAAAAATAATTTTTTGTGAATAGTAACTTTTTACTTTTATTTACCACAGTTAATAGTAAATAGGGAAATTAAAGGTCAAAATGATATTAATATTACCCTAACACATGTGCTTATTCTATTGTATAAGTGTATATCGTCTAAAAACAACCTTAGGAATAAAATAATATCTTTTAAGTCCACATGGATTAGATTATGACATTTATTATTATTTAATTCAAAGAAGAGTTAAAAGAGTTAAAATCAATGTTTAATAACTAAAACATTTTTAATATATGGTTATACATAAGATAAATTCTATTATAAATATTCATTAGAAATCTAAATATTTTCCATACATAATGGTATTTTATTTATATTTTTTAGACATTAAATTATTTAATTTATTTATGACACAATGATGATGCAGCAATTACAGTATTAATGAATGATTAAGATAATTGATACTATAAATACCGAGATAAATGTAATTTGAGACTTTTTATAAATTAAAATAATTTTATATGTTAATATGACATATTATTATTGTTTATATAATTTTTTTCGAATTAATAATGCTGTTATGAATTTATCAAAAATAAAATATACAATAGTGTCAAAATTGACATAAAAGAGTATTAAAACAAATATTATATTATTAATTGATATTCTATTCCTAAAAATAAATGGTTCGTCCAAAGGCCTTATATAATGATATTTTTATTATAAATGGACCACTTGGGGGTCTATTGGATGTTTTGAATATATTTATTAACCATAGAATATAAAAATCTAAAGAGACATGATAAATGTCAAAATATTTAACTAAGAGTTAAATATAACTGATAATGTTAATCTGGTTACACAAACCTGTCTAAAATCTACTGGTTGAAACGATTTCGACCCATACCCACCTTAACATTTAAATATTCAACTTTCTAGCCATTAGTAACCGAATATGAATTATTATAAAATAATATTTCTAACATTCCAAAAGGTGCCCCTCACCCTCTTATAAAAGGTCACTCCCCCTTCTCTCAAATTCATACCTTCAAAGCCTTTTGATTCGGCCAAACCCTGCACAAATATTCTTTCAACTTCCGTAAATTCTTCCTAGAGGCCCTAGTTTGATAATAAAGCCAACCTATGGAGCCCTTTTGATCAAATAAAAAGGAAGAACCCGATGTAGAGGTGATGTTTTCAACACCCTGTTTCAAGTTCCTTTCTTCTTCATCTTATTCTTTATTTTTTATTCCCATTATAAAATAATAACTCTATTATCTTCTATATAATTTGATTTCATTATAAATATGGTACAACCATATTCATTATTCTATCCATCCTTTTAATGACATGTCACCATACGTGCGTACGTACAACCTACTGTCTCCACGTCGTGGTGTAATTGTTATGAAAAAAATTATTATTTTGATGGGTATAATAATGATGTGTAATTCATGTAAATAAAAAATATAACATGATAATGACTCTTTATATTTGATATAACATACAATTATAAATTATTTTAATATCAAAATAATGATATTGTCGCTCGTGCATACGTACGGACTACCGTCTCCACAAACACGATGTGATTCAATCCCCATCGTATCCATGCAAGTCTAATTCTTATTTGATGAATAAAAATAATGTTTACGGATTTGATATCATTATGGATATGAATAATATACAACCTATACATAACAAACATGGCTTATGTACCAAAACATATAAAAGAAAACGAGTAAGTTAACACCCGAAACGACGATAATACTAAAATATTATTAACAAAGCATTATAAAAAGATCTTATATGATATAATAATTATGTATATGGTTCTTTTATAATTTAATAACAATGTTTTAACTATAATACATGAGTTTAACATACCATCGACTATGTAAAAGTACAATTTAATGGTTTATTTCACATTCTCTTCATTATCCGAGATTGTTTATACGTAATTATATACTAGGACCTCTTTATCATCCACATCCATGTTTCTTAAAAATTTATTTCAAATCATTCTTAATATTTTACAAACTATGGGTTAAAGACATTTATACACTTATTGACTTTTTATAAGATGTTTATAAAGGAATCTTTTAGTCATTTTCCAAACAAGGTCCTTTTTAACATTTTCGATAGAATTAAGGTTAGAATGTCTTTTTTTAACATATACAGTGGGTGCAGCTATTTTCAGCCATTATAAAATCGTCGAAGCTTCTGTAAGAATCTCATAAGAATATTTTCAAAGTAAATGTTTTATTTTTTAATTATGTGACTTTTAAATGATTTAAAAAAATATATATTTCTCTCAAATAGTTTTGATTTCATCTATGTCCACATCCTTGGATGGATTTTAAGATTATTTGAAGTTAATTTATTATGATAAGAAACATCCATATTTTAATGAAGGTTTTGTGATATGTTCGACTATGGATGTTTTATTTTTATACCATTCGTGGTTTTGGGAGAAAGTATTGACATTTCGTATGCTAGTTTTAATACTAATGTTTATGTTATGTTTAAAAATGTTGGTACGAGGAATGCATTGGACTTAATAAGTGACGAGTGGATCCCGATATAGACCCTCAATGAATCAGTATGTATAATGAGACAAACTAGTGTCTTGGCACAAGGCCTTGACAAAATATTATTTTTATTCTTGGTACAAGTCCTTGATTATTCTGTTATGATAGTCTGGCATTATGCATTCCATCATTATGAAATTGTTTATTGATATTACATGTCATTATTCGACCAGTAGAATATCCATGTGAATAAGTATATGGAATTATTTCATTTTATTTTTACCATATTATGCTAAAGTTCATGTTTAATGGGCTTTCGTTTTAGTTATACATTGCCTTAAATTTTTATTCTTATTTATGAATGTTTTTACAATATTAATATCCTTACTAGGCATTTGAGCTCACCCATTTCTATGTTTTATTTTTCCTAGGATGTGAAGAAGTATTTTATGAATGACATGCAGGTATAGTATAAGGGTATATGAGTGTAGAGACAAGATGTTGTTGTTGTTTTCATTTTGTGATGTAATGTAAAATTTATGAATGTATCTAGTTATTCCAAGGCTAATAAACTAATCGGTCTTTCGAGATTTAATATTTTGTGATCATTCCAATGTTATGTAATAATGCACTGACTCTGGGTAATAGGGGTCGGGGCGTTACATACACATTTAAAAATACGATATAATAAATATAGATTAATTATACATATATTATATAATCATATTCAAACATAAAATGAAATTCAAAATTCCTTCTGAATTATCATTTTTCCTTTTATTAATAATTCTTCTTTAAAAAGAAAAGTCTGATGAAAAATGGTATATTTTCCAAGCATGATTCGAATAGATGGTTTTGGTATTTTCACCTTGGTAATATTTTAATCACAAAAAAAAAATTTAATCAGGAAAAAATTATCATATTGATTCATTATATACTATTTTATAACAATTCATACATAGAGGTGGTGAAAACGTTATTACATCAATTCATGGAAATAATAGATTCTATGTTTTCACAATTTATCTTAATAATTTTCAATTGATGTAATAACATTAAGGTAAATTATAATTAACTATTAAATAATAATTATAATATATTAAATATTTTATAAATTCATTAAATGTATCTTTATTATGTACCACGTAAAGAAGAAATTAAAAACGAATCATATCGCTTAACATCATAATTTTACAAAAAGAGGATAATAAGAAGATAGACATGATAACATAATTATGTAAGTATAATTATTTTCTAAATATCATATATAAAAATTTAACCCATCATAATAACCATCCATGAAATATGGTGATGGAAATGAATCATATATTTAATAGTGGTGGCAGTCTACACATACACATGAGTGATTCTTTCATTTGAAATTTGTTCGAAAAGGGGATGAATAAGGTAATTAAAATAAAAAAAATAATATATCAATATATTGGAGAAAATTTTTCTATCATAATTCAATGGTTATTACATAATTGAAGGACATTGAAGAATTATTAAAAATGATAACTCTTAGTTAATACATTTTCCTTCTCTTTGAAGAACCTACATTATACCTCTCAAAAAATACTCCAGGGGTGATATTTTAAGATAAAAACACATACATTTTACAACATGAATTTAATAAAAATAGTTTATTTGTAGATTTTGGTTAATCACTGTGACTTTTGAATTGTGAGAAAGAGAGTATAGTTGGTGTCCTTTTATATGTGAAGGGAGCGACACCTAAGGAATTACTGAAATTATAAAATTAAAATAAATATATTATAAAGTTCAAATGGAACCAAATTTATATATTTTCATTATATGATATATATATATATATATATGTAAAAGACTTAAAAAATAAATGTTTTACAAATTTATGATATATTTTAACCCTTAAGTTGTAGTTTTAACCTCTTCCACCATTAACCATTTTTGACGATTACCATGATAAAAATAGTATTAAATGTTAGGTGTTAATAAAGTTAAAATAAATTATAAGTGAACCATAATTGAGAAATGGTAATTATGATCAAGTATATCACATTAAATTTTATAGAGTTAATATTTTTTTGAATTTTAATTAAATAATAAATTATCATTAAAATAAAATGAAATTAAATTCATTTTCACAACTATTAACAAAATTTGATAATAAAAAATATCAATGAGGTAATTTAAATAGAAATAAAATTTAATACCATTACTAAACAATTATATTCATAATAATAATTCATGGTATACCATAACTGAGAAAAAATATATTACTTTTAAATTTTTGAAAATCATTTACTTTATTTGTCTATAGCTTTCACAAGCACGTTGTTGGCATTGCATAAGAATTTAATTTAATTATTTCACCATTAAAAATAATATAAATAAATTACCAATATAAAAAAACTATTAAACATTGTAATTAACATTCTAACCATTCAAACCTAGTTTGATGTCTATCAAGAAATATTATACATATTTAAAGTAAGAATGATACATTTTTGAATCTACCTACTCTAAAAATAATACAAAGGACATAATCAAATAAAAATAGTACCATTATAAAAATAAAAATATGATAAAAATTGGGTTGTGGTATTTCACTCCTGAAATGTAACATTTTTAAGTGTATGTATTATTTTAAAGCCTTATTTCATAGTTTTAATCATTTTTCCCTTGATTTACACATTATATGTTAAATTTTTTTAACCAAGGTTACTATTAATTATGACCAGAAATGATTTTGAAATATTCACTAAAATTAGAATTTACGATTCAAAATATTTAATACAATTTATCAAAATCATTTCCAATAAAATTGATTACATTTACAATAAATTTAAAAAATGGGAATAAAATTTTTTTGACTGGAAAAAGTATTTTAAGTATTATAAAGATCAAATTCCTAAATTAATAAATAATTTCCATTAAAATGAAGTTAATTTTAATTTTTTTTTTCAAAAAGAATAACTGTTATTTTATATCCAATTCAAAACAAAATGAAACTTTTTATGTACTTTAATTGAAAATATAATTTTATATAAAATCCGATTATTCAATTTTCAGTAATATTTTTTTAGGAAAATCCCAAAATATCACCATAATAAAATTTAGATTTTGAAATATAAAAAATGATACCATTTATGAATATTTTTTTTATTTATAAAAGTGGCATAAATTATTTATAAAATTCACTCATGTGAACTAATAAAAACTATATTTTTTTGAAAAATTATTTTTTACACAATAAATGATATACTAAAAATTGACAGATTATTTTTTAAGAATTTATCAATAATATTTTTGTAGGAAAATAATATATATATTTCATTATATACTTACTCTTGTTCATATCTTCCAATTCAATGTCTAGGATTAATGATCATTTTTAAAATAAATTTCTTTCATTATTTGATTAAGATCAATTTTCCTTTTTTATGAACTATAAAAAATAAAATGTATTTGAAAATAAATATCTTTTAAAATTTCAGGGTGATATAATATACACCATATAAATGGAAATATGTGTATAATTGGAAATATTCCTTAGAGAAGGAAATTTGAGACAATAAATCCCTTAACAGTACTCTAATTTCCATGAAAGCACATGTACCCCAATATAATATTAAAATATATCTTAATAAATTATTTTCAGAACTTATATATAAATATTATCATATATTTTATTCAATTATAATAATTTATTTAACATTTATTAGTAAGTTATATTTTATTTTCATACTCGGATGATAGAAAATTGGATATCATAACACATGATTTAAAATGTCGATGTTGATCCATGTTCATCGATTCCATGTTCATAATTATTAGATTATCCCATCTACTAGAATAAATTATTTATTTTTATTTATAATTGTACATATTCATTCAATGTGGATTTTATAATTGATTAGCGGATACCGAATCAGGGAAAATTTTATTTCATAAATATTAGTGAATAAAATGAGGTATGATAATAACATCCGTGAATATTAATATGACCAATTAAAAACCCAAAACAAATACTCATAAATATGTAATATTTCCAACAATTTTGCTTCTGTAATCATCCATGATGTCAAATTATAGAATTGTTCATATAGGTTGTTACACTGATGAAAATAGTAAAGTGTTATGATTAGTGGATAAATATGATTATGAGGTTATTTAGTTATAATATTGATAAATATATTGACCATATTTCGGTTTATTAATTTGGTTATTATAAATTGGTATGGTTTATAAGTATAATATAATTAATATGAGGCTAGTACTTCGAATGTAGAAATTGATTTTTCTCTTAGTATGCTCATTTCAAGCCAATAGATTTACAAAGATCTCTAAATGTTAATATTACTAATAGAATAACTAATTAATTTATCAACAATATTCTTCATTTCATAAATTCTAAATTTATTCATCATTTTTTTTAGAATTACCCAATTATGATATTGATGAAAAGTGAAATATATTTCCTCATGGAGGCGGTAGTCTACATGTACACGTAGATGAAATTTTCATTTTTTGAAAGGATGGGGGGACAATATGAAACTAATAGTCCATTTATATAATAATTTTTTTGTATAATTATTATTTTTATGTAGTTAATTTATAAATAGTATAATAAATTTAGGAGGTATAATAGAGGGAAAAGAATATAAATGAAGGAGGAGAGATTAAATAGTTTTACCCTACCCCATGGATCAAGTCCTTTTATAATTGGATTAATACTTCTACATGAATCCTTTTTTTATTAATGTATGACCTATATGATGTGCTTATAAAATTTTCTATGGTATGTGAAAATTCATTTTTGGAATATGGTTTCTCAAGGTGGGAGGAAATGTTTGTTAGTAAATGGATTCTTTTATAAGTGAGAGGAGTTACATTTTTTGTAATAAGAAGTGATGTATTCAAACAAAAAGTACCTCCAAAAGAGGAAAATATTTTATAATGGTTATTGATTGAATGATTAATTCCTAAAACTACATTATATATATTTATATACATTTTTAGGTATTTTAGACTTTTGTTTATTACCATTAATTTTTTGAGTTTTACAGAGGTAACTAATTATTACAAATGTAAATCATTTTTTTATCTAAAAATAAAATGGAAATTATAACATAATGTAGAACTTATAAATAACAATTATAAATAAATTTCTTTTAATTAAAATATATAAAATTGATAAAAATTAATTCTTAAATAATTAATGTATAGCTCATTAAATTTTTATTTTCAGAAAACAATAATTTATATTGTAAAATGTAAAATAAAGGTTTCCTAACAAAAGTTAATTTTTTAAAATGTTTCATTTTATTTATAATGATATTATTTTTTCAATAATTTTATTTTCACATATTTTATGTTATGATTACATCAAAATGGTATATTAAAATTTAGGATATAAAAAAAGATATTTTTCACTATTCTCCAACAAATAAATATTTTTAGAAAATATTAGAAAAATCATTCTAAATTATTATTTCTTTATTGAATCCAAAATTAAATTTCAATTTTTTTATTTAAAATTAAAAATTTTCTCGAATTTAAATTGTAAATGAAAAATTTAAATATAATAAAATATGATTTTATAAAAAATGCTTAACTCAAATATTAAATATTATTATTCTTACAAATTATAAATTAATAATAAAATTTGTGTTAATATATTAATCAAATAAATAATATAATTTGCCATCATTTAATTGTAATGACTATACGTTCCTAAAATAAAAATTCATAGTTCATAAAAAGTAAATTTTAATTAAAAATCATTCTGAAGCGAAAAATGGATTTATTCAAATTACATGCATAGTATTAAATATTTTATGAATGTAAATTTATTGTCATGCAAATTTTTTCAATAAATTACCTTTAAATTATTATTTATTTAGGATTAATGAATAATCAAAACCACTTTTAAAATAATGTTCTTGGAAAAATAATCCTCTACAAATAAAATTATATTTAATTATATATATTTGAAAAAATTTATTTTAATAATCCATCAATATTGAAATATTTCATTAAATTATATATCAATAATATATGACACATAAAACTATTTATATATTATAATAAAATATCTCAATAAAATATACTCATTGCAATTCAGTATTTTATTCTCATTTTGTTTTAAATTTTAAATTTCATTACAATATTTCAATGCAATAAAATGTACCTAAATTTAATTTAGTTTGGAGTTTCATGTTGAAAAATATAATGAAGATATTTTTATTTAAAGAGAAATTAATACTAAAATCTCACTTTGTTACACTAATCTCAATCAAGCTGCACTAGATCCACCATTATTTATGATTTTATACCCTATCCAAGATACTATAAGTAGTTTCATCACTTCCACCAATGCAAGAATAAAAAGTGAGAGTATAATGAATTATAGGATTCCATAAATGGTTTCTATATCATGATACATTATATTTATGATTGAATACATGTTAAGAGTTGTAGTGGATGAATAAAATAAAATGACAATTAAAGATTTATGTAATATAGTTATAAATTACATGTTACCAAATATAATTAAACATATATCGTTAGTGTTGGTATCCCATATTCTTACCAATCCACTAGGGGGACCAACCATAGTAACTATGGTCCATACTCAAAATCGAGTGGGTGGAAGTATCTCAAATTTACTAAGTGCATGAGGCACCCCCAAATAGGGAAAGGGGAAAACATATCCTTTTCTAATATAGAACACCCATAAGTAAAGAAATAAAAATATTGTGTTTAAATATGCACACACATATAGGGAATATAGTAAAATAATTATGTTCTCCAGACAACCTCATATAGTTCAATGTTGGAATCCATCAATAAGAATTGTTATTTAAGGACCATCTAAACAATTTATAATGTCATATATATAGAAATGAAATCAATTTATTACATAATCTTTAAAATAAAAAAACGTATTTCTATGTTTCAAATTTCTACAACATTATAACAACATATTTATATATATGGTAAAAATGATAATAAACTAAATAATCAAAACAAGAAATGAAATAATGGTTGTATACCAAAGAAATAAGTGGATTTATTTCATATAAGTATTCAAGTTATTTCATTAACAATTACAATTAATTAAATTATTTTTTTAAATGGATCAATAATAAGAAGATATATGTACATTATAATTTTGTTTTCAATTTCACCTCATTACACTATGTAACTATCAACAATTTAACAAGTGGGTATTGAAGAGGAAAATGATAACTCTCCCATGATATTTTTCTTCTCAAAATCTATTCGGATCACCCCTCACAATAGAAATTATTAATGAATTAATATATAACCTTTACTAATGGTGATATTCCCTTAAAGACTCTATTCTACACACTCCATTACATTAAATCCTAGGAAATCCACTTACTAGACATTCAACATCCAGCTATACTCTAAATAAGGTTATTTTTATGGCATAACAAGGCCTCAAAAGACCTCTCAGAATAAATCTCACTCTCCTCATCCAATGGCCTAAATGCATTAATTATTTTATTTATTTTTTGATGATCTACCTTTCAAGGGGTGAGGTGGAACCCTTACAAGTCTCGTATTCATACTTATTACATTGGCTGTAGGCCTTAGTGTAATTACTTTTACCGTAGGATTCAAACATTACATAAAACCTAGACTAACTACAAGGAACTGCTCCTCCCAAACATCTTCATCATGAAATCATCTCTCCACCTACGAATGGCTGAACGGCTAGGTTTCTCATGCAAGCACATGCTTTTCCCAATGGCATGTGCTATACCCTCTCATTCTTGGACTTTATTTATCTTCTTCTATGGTGAAGTCTCCTTTCTCATCCTCCTTCTAGAGCATGTTTTTTATAGGTTGTCTAGTTTTCATCTAATATAATGGTTTACTGAAGGCCTTAAGGTTGTCTGATGGCCTTGATTTGGACCTAAGGCCTTACTAACATGAATCCCTGGGTGGCTCGAAGGCCTTAAAGGTCCCATGGTCTAAATCGGTGGCCCGAAGGCCCAAACAGAGGAATATTCCTAGCTACTACATTGCCAAACTGTCCCTTCTATAGTTCCCACTACAGTACATGCTATAGTACTACTACAGTACTACTACACTGATGTTGTGGTACTGCTATAGTACTGCTATAGTACACCGGGAAATTATGCCACCACCTGGATTTGATCTTGGGTTTCCTAGACGAACTTAAGGAGTCTTTTCCAACTGGGTTGAGGTTTATGTGCCAATCTATCTCACTCTAAGAAAAGAATTACCACTCCAATGTCCTGCTTTGAACCTAGAATTTCTAACCTAAACTATGAAATTACGTGATAAAGACCTTCAGTCATAATTGTAATTTTAAATACCACCCAATTGAAAATATCATAATAAAAAATGTCTCAAATAATTTCTTGATAAAAATCACTGGTTCAATTTTTTATAATAGTCAATAACCCCTTTTTACATAACCATTAAAATCCATTAAAACAACAAATCATTGCATGTGCTAAATCTATCATGATCTTAATAATCTTTAATCAACCTCTTGAAAATAGTTCAGGTCTTATCAGCTTAGTTCCATGTAAAATAAACCAATATACCTATTCTTTTCATATAACCATAAATAAAAATTCATATAAATTCTACGAAAATGTATCAGAACATTATTATGTATTATTAATGGTAATACCATCTGTTATTATAGGTCATTTCTTCCTTGATAACATGAATTCAAATAATATGATGGAAAACCACACAATTCAGAATTAATATTGAATCGATAATCAGTGAATAAATAATAATGATAATAAATATATATAAGATAATAATTACCACTATGAGACATATTTTTGGAGAGAGCATTGAATTGGTAATAGATAATGGCGATAAAAGAAGAATACAGTTATGAGGAGTGGAGGTTGGCTAGCTATCCATGGTGACTTGTTGAAAAATTATGGATAATGTGTGTGTTGTTATTTTATAACCAATTATATGGAAATTAAAATTAAAATTATAATATAATCCATCAAATTTATATCCCATGAACCAAAAATTACCATAAAAAACACAAAAACCATATAAATCCACTTTTAATTAAATACTAATAATAAAAAATTCAATTGAAAATCTAAAATCTATAGACACCCCTAAATTTAACTATAATCGAGCATGGTGTTATCGGATCAAATCAATACACATAAGAATGTGTCATTACACCTTAATGTATATGATAATCATCCCTCAATTCATTTATTACATTTCTTTTTGATCGAACATAAAATGTGTTCCCCAATCATAGAACCCCCTTAGTATAAATATTTATCAAAAGAAGTGATCCCTATTTTGAATATTCAATTTTCTTTAGTATAATGACATCATCTCATTGTATTTTTATAATTTTATGTACCAAGGATTATAAATTCATCATATGGGAGTAATAGTAATGTAACGACTCTATTTTACTTAGTTGAAAACTTGAATTATTTTAGATAATATATTCTGAGTGTGGAGTAGTTTTCTAGTCCATATAGATCCTTGATATAGTCATATTAAATATATTTACTGTAACATATCATGTATATGTAGTTCTGAATAAATAAAAGAATATATCTAGGATGGTTTCTCATATTGGAAAGATAATACAACCATTAATTGTAGAATTTTAGATTTACCCTAGGCACTTTATAGTTTTTTATGCTTCATTTGTTTTCTTTTAGTGCATCCAGAGGCAGAAAAGTAGAAAAATTAATTAATTGTCTACAAAAATCATGAAACATAGACTAACTATAATTAATCATAGTTATAGCTAAATCATGGTGATATCCATACAGCTATAGATCCTTGGTGGATAATATTACTCATGATGAATGTGGATGATGAATGATGAAGGTTCTATAATAAAATTAAATGGAAATCATTAAAACACCATGTGTAGAACATGATAGTTTCCAATGATCAATTTAAATATTAGTTAGGGATTCATTTTTTAATCATTTTCCCTATTTTTAATATTTCATTATTGACCATGGATAAACTCAACTGCATTGAATGTGTGTTTGGGTTAATCTAAACCTATATTTTAGGTTAATAATTGTGAATTTATTTGGTTTTGATGACCCAGTTATCATCCCCATTATTCAGACTCCATCAATGATGATAAACCAACATAGAAAATTTTCATTCTTAATTTTTTATATTGTTTTTTTCTACCTCTATTCATTAAAATTTCTTCCCCTATGCTCGATTGGCTAGTGATTTGACTATATTGAAGAACCTACTTCATGATACCATTATACATTGCTTCTACGAATTATTTATATGGGATTTATTTCATGATCATAGACATGATGAAGGTGTGATAGAGAAGATGAATATATGATGGTTATGTGGGTGAAAGTAATTTGATTAGATGGATCATTAGGGTATATTGGAGGTATGTCAATAGTAAATTTCATTGAAAATGGTGGCTAGAATTATTCCATAAGTGATTGAATGGTATCGATCAATACATTTAGAGAATATAAAGATAGAGGTTTACAGCTCAAGTGTTGTAGAATATTTCAAATTTTGACACACATAATTTTTCAATAATTCTCTGAAATTCTAATTTACATAATTTTTTTTTTGAAGAAAAAATGTATTATGGACCCCCATTATGCGGTGCCTAGGGTATATGAAGAATATAGAAATAACATGACCATATACCTAGTCCACATGACATGTGATCCTCATATGGACATATTAGTTTTTATATAGACTATATATCTATAAACCATGAAACCCCACACGTCCTGTTTGTTTCAGGTCACAGCTCATATACTTCAAGAGCATATAGATGTTGATAGAAATAACATGGCCATGAAATATTCCTAACATCTTAACAACTTGTTCCATCACAAAACAACATATATTGAGAAGAAAATTTCAGGTTAATCATTATTACATGGGTTGGATCAGAATTAGTGAAAAAAGTTTTTGACCCCTTGAAAAATTTATGTAATCATTTTACATTAAGCTAGAGCCCCCAATCAATTTAGAATGAATTCTAATTTATTATGGATGGATTCCCTTGTTCCTAGGTGAGTTTCATTAGTCCACCCTTGTGAGGATTTAATTTGGTATCTAGGAAAAATAATTTGATATATTATCCCCTCTATAGATAAGAGTATACATCCATATATTAATCTTATCATTAGACACTCATTTCCATATTTACCTAGTTATGTTCAGATATCACTAAACCTATATTTCAATCTTTCAATCAATTATCAACTGTGTTATTCTAGTCAGATTTTGGTGTCTCCCATTTTCCCTATGTTTGATCCCCTCTTTTGTTTAATGATATCCTTGTGACAATATATATTATCTTTTTTTGAGGTTTAGTCTTATTGAGTGTGTATTATAGATAATATCTCTCAATAACTTCATACTTCAAAATAGAAATTTCATATAAGTATAACCTATTTTATGTGTTCTGTATGTTTTTTAATCACCTGATGAGTGGGTTCTCTAGGATGAGTATTATCATGTTTCCTTGAGTATAATCCCTATACTAGATGTGAGTACAGAACACACCATGTAATTTGGATTCTTTATTTTTTCATATCAAGGTTATCCAATTTATCTTACTTACATTTGTGATTAAGATATTACTACATCGTTGATGTTTTTTTTGGGTATTTCAAGAAGTCCTAATATTTATGATTATACTCACCCCTATATGGGATGTCCATGCTTGTGGTGTCTCATATTCCAATTATTGTCCATTCAACAGTTTATAGGTTGACCAGGAGCTGGTTGATAATTTTTTTCTATATGAACTACAAAACTATCATTGAGATTCATTTTGGAAGTAGTACACTATTATTTGTAGGCCATATTTTTTAATATTATTTTAAGTATTTCATTTGGATCATTTTCATTTATTTTTTATTCTGTTATTCTTGGTTGTGGGATAGTAGTGGTTCGTGAATGTATAATTTTTCTACAAGGTATATTTCATTACTAAATTACTTGGTGGATGTGGAGATGGCCTAATATGAACATATATTTTTGAAAACTACCCCCCATTATTGTTTTATTTCTATAATATGATATTTATCATCTCCCAACACATTATATGTGGGCTTGGGGTATCACACTCAGATTAATAAAGGTTAAGAAAGGCCTGGTGGGCTATGTTATGACAAAGTGATATTAAAGGACATGATGTATTAGGGCCAATGATTAGAGGTAGTTTTATATGAGTTATTGTGTGGAAAATATGGAAATATTATTAAATTATATTGAGTATAGATATAAGTTAATGGAACCATGTAATGATGCAGTGACCGATGTGTCTATTCATAGGGACTCTAATAACATGCTGGTTGACTTGGTATATATAAGCACTAGTTATTAGGGAAAAATGGTATATCAAACATATAATATTGGTTTCTTGTTTCAATGTAAATCTTCAGTTATATCCCCATATAATATCAATTGATCGTGGTAAATCATCATTTCTATGAAAAAATCCTTGATGGAATCCAATAAGGATTGCATAGTGGACTCATTTTTATAACCTCACGCATGATAATTCCTCTTAATATAGTCCAGATCATGTGGTATTCCCAAGGAATAGATATTTGGAAGTACATTAATCTCATTATTAGTGTGTAAAACCATATCATACATTATATTTTTTTGTATTGTGTAAGACTGAGCCATGGTATCTTTGATGGTGCCAGGTGATTATTCACATTGGTTGAGTACATAATATGAGTTTTTGAGGCTGAGAACACACATAGCCTTGGGTAAAAAAGGATCAATAAATAGGAGAACTATATAGGATTGGAAGGTATCTACATATGAGATATCATTGTGCATAATGTCCTTGAGGAGAATCCAATATGATGGGGGAGAGGCGTTGGTATAACGGTGATGGGCATGGTCATGTCGTATTAGATTGTCTGACCTGCCATGCTATAATAGTTAGAGACGAGATTCGCTACCCACTAAGACAGATAAAGCACTAATCATTGGGGGTTTATATATAGATGGTATAGTAGAGGATTATAAATATTCTTTCAGTGGTGGAAATGATATAATACCCTTCCACCACTACCACCTCTAGGAGGTCCACCCCAGGCATAGAGAGATGGAATTTTGGAACAAAAAATATTATAGGTTGTTGAGGATTTTGACTTGAAGCTCTAGGAATCCTATGAGGTATGATATATTCCATATATAATTTGTTCATCAGGTTTCTAGACACATGTGCATGTATTCCATCCATGTTTCATCTCTATTGAGAGATCTAGATATACATGTAGATCTTGTAGTCTGATCTATATGTTTAGACACTCTAACTGTGGATGTTGTGACAATCACCCTATTCCCTTGGTTGTGTGACTTAACTATTGATGTTGAGGGTTTCATGTGGGAACAAAACATATCAGTGATGATGTCTTATGATGTTTTTGATAACATGGCCCAGTTGGTTATTATCCATTCTCATTTTAACTATTATCGACGAATTATGTTGTGTGACTTTGTGGAAGGATGATATTTTCCTCCATTGGTGAGAAGGAATCTTTGGTAGAGAATTTTTGTCTCATATATTTCCATATACATCCAATTTTTGATAAAATGGATGGTGTGACCCCCAGAGAATAATAAACTATGATTTTTTTTTCGTTATAGTAGTGAATATGTCTGAGGGAATCTTCCTAGAGGATGATACAGACTCAAATCCCATTTAGAGATCATCCTCTACATACACCATCACCTAGGGATTCATATAAATATTTAGATATATATTTCATGCCCCCCATATAGCTAAAATAATTGAATGTGTAGTTAGAAGACCTATAGAGGAATGGATTCATTAGATCTACGGTGTCCCCTAGTAATCCCATGTGTTTTCACCAAGAAGGTTGATGGGATTGTAAAGTTATTCATGGATTAACATCACATAATCTAGATGAAATTTATGAATAAATATCTACTTCTAATATTTTAAAACCTATTTGAAAAGTTGAAAGTGGTGAATTGGTTCCAAACGATTTTGGTTAGACATTTTATCACCATCCCTATGTTCAAGAAGATAATCTACTGGATATGAAATTTTGTTTCCACTATAGTCTATATGAGTATATAATGATACTCTTTGGTATGACGATAACTCCATCAGTGTTTGTGGGCCCCATGATCCAGATTCTTCCCCCTTTCATAGATATATTAATTGTGGCCTTCATAGATAACTTCAATATTTACTATGTATTAGTGAAGGATCATGCGAGACAATAGAGGATAGTCCTAGATATAATTTGGGAACACTAGATTTATAGGAATCTCGTATATAATTTTTTATATATTCATGAGGTCCACGTCCAAGGAGATTTCATATCAGGAGGGGTAGCAATTGACCTGTAAATGAATGAGGAAATGTTATATTGGGAACCACCCAAGAGAATAACAGAGGTGTGGAGATTACTAATGTTAACTATATATTAGAATATATTCATGATCAATTTATATAGGATCGTGAAACCTTTTTCTGTCCTCTCATTAATGGGAAAACCACTTATGAAAACTTAGAAATTCCAGAAGATGTTACATGATTTGTGGTAGGGATTGAAACCCCCCCCCCTCATCTTAGGGATGCAGATGGAGGGTGTTTAGTATGTGGTGCACTATTATGCATTTAGAGAAAGTTGAATATGTCTTCTGATCCATTGGTAAATATTTAATTATTAAGTTTCTTGTAAGCTAAGACAACATGAGCATAATAACTAGACCCATAATCTTGAGATGATAACATCAATATTCACCCCAATGTATTAGAAACACAATTTAATTGGAGAGGTGTTAGTAAACTATTTTGATCATAAGTTATTTGGTATATCTTCTCAAAGAGATAACATAACCATATGTAGAAGTAATGATTAATGATCCTATTCGACTATGAATTGTAGATATTCTATACTCTCAGAAAGGGGAACTAGAGGATCAATGGCCTCAGTTAGAAATACCATTGAATGATTTTTGTCCAGGAATTTTTTTTTACCGAATTGTAGTTGACATTTCTAATTACGGTTGAGGAACATATCTCAAATGATTGATATTATGCATCTACATCTCGAGTCTATTAGGGAAGTAGAATTTGAAGCTATTGATTTTGAGGTCTTGTGTGAGTAAATATTCATGAGAAATTGTCTTAATGGATTTACTAAATGTGAGGATAAGATTATCCATTTTTAGGATATATTATGGTTATAATCATGCTGTTAGAGGAGGTGCAGAGGAAGTTACACACATTTTCTTTAGTGGGACCTCCACTATAGAAAAATAACCACATAGTGGTGGTTTAAACTGCCGCCATATGCTGCTGCGGTGGTTTTTTAAAATCACTAATAAATTATGTGTCGGCATACAATATGCATTAGTTTATTCAATTTAGTTGTGTTTTATGGTAACCTTCGTAGTGAATACATTTTGTGGTATTTTTCTGTGGTTTTAGTTGAACTTCTCCAATTGGAAAATTATGTTTATCGCGACGGTTTCCACCACCGCCAAAAAAATTAATTTTCTCTAGGACACCCCCCTAAAACCATGATAGCCTCCAAAAAATGATAATGGAAGTTGAATACTGGGTAGAGGCGATTTTAACCACTGCAATGTTATTGTATGTGGTGGAGGTTTTAACTGCTACCAATTGTAAAATACCAAATCATGGTGGCACTTTTAACTGACACTAAATATGATCCTTTTACTTAGCATTGGTCATAAACTCTGCAAATTAAATATTTACAAAAAAACATAGACGATTCTACAGCCCCAGTACCAGTTACCTAAAAAAACATCTCAATTTCACATACACATTCATCCTATATCAAAATTAATTCATGGAAAATAAAAATTTCTATGAAAAATACCTTTCAAATCCACACACAATTGTCTGAGTATCACTCATTGTGTGGTGTACTAATCTTCCCACTGATCCCATATATGTGTTCCCCCTTGGGAACGAGTGTTACTCATATGAAGCTAATTAAACCAAATAGTGTGATTATACATTATATAACATGTATCACCCATAACATACAATTAATCAAAAAACTATGATCCCATCCATAGTATTCTGTAAATAGGAAAACAAGTGTATTTCAAGGTGTAACTTATACATTGATTTTCATTATGTTTTAATTACTAATGATACCATGCGTAGAGCTATTCTATCATATAAACGAATTTGATTTATTGAGGTTTACACCTATAAGACATTTCAATTATAGAGTCATAAAGGGACATGTAGTAATCATGCAATAACTCATACCATTTCATTTAAATAATTAGGTAGACCATTGCAAAATTAATGGTTTCTGAGAATTTAATAAAGGTAATAGGTCTTTTTGGAATACTCATGGTAGTTAACACCATTCAAGAAAAGGTATGTGGAAGGCCATGCTAGCATGCATTCCATGTGAGAATATCTATTTCCCTTAATATGACTTAGTTCCTATGCACCTAAAAGAGGGTTTGGTCACCAAGGAATACATTGGGGGTTGTCACATCCTCCCAAAATTCATTTGATCTTTGATTTGATATTTTAGAAAAAAATACACTTAATAGAGGGTTTTATTAGATAAAAACTATTTATATTATGTCATTCACGAATTACACGTTTATGTGTTGTTCAAATTTCAGGTTCATGGACCTTACCATGGCCAATATAAAAATCAAGGTATACTAATCTTAATGAACTATGTTCAATAAATTAATCAATAAATTCACAACACTCCGCATGGAGGTCCCACCATAAATAAAAGTGACACAATTAATAAAACATAATGACTATAATAGAAATGATATAGACCACCCACCAATGACCATCGATGACTGACATGACCAATATCAAGGCATGTTTCAATCCATATTGAAAGAAATTATGGAAATATATGAATAACCTAATAATACTGTGAATTTAGCTATACCAAAATAATACATCTAGAGGGAAGATAAATGTAGAAAGAAGGAAGATTATTAGACCCATTGAGTGATATAAAACATACTTGAAAGAGGTTTAATTCAACTCCAGATAACGTGGATCAATCCAACCATTTGAAAGGAGGGGATATGGGGGGAATTATTATATGATTCATAAATATAAATACCTATTAATACAACATTTGCATCATAAATTCATAGTGTCTTTGGAAGAATTGGTTCATAATACATAAAAGGAAACATTAGAAATCAAGAAAATGTTATGTCAGGAAAATATTTGGTGGGAACTCTATACCACACATGATACATATAAAAATTGACTGTTACCATATTTTTCCAACATATCAATAATACCACTAATCATTGTCTGATGATGAACACTTCTCATCACCCTCTCCACCACCATCTCTACTTCATTCTACCACAAGTAAGAACATTATATTGAAAATTAATTACAATTGTATATTTATATTTATACTAAAAACCAATAAATTTTTGAAAACTAAATGATTTTTAATATTTGTTATTTACCTACTCACCACCAGCAGATGTAATACCACCAGGGGCAGATTCGGCCATCTTCTGATATAAACCAATCAACGCATATGCAAAGAGGATATTTGCCTCCAATCCTCATATGAAATATAAAGGGAAACCAACTCTATAGCTAGCTAGCCAATAATCTAGCCATGTTATCATACAACGTCATTCATAGGGACGCTATATGAATCAAATGGGACAATTATCTTTTCTCCAGTTAGATTCCATATAATATAACACTTCCTCCTTGGAATTCCTCTAATTTAATCAAATAATATAATATTTAGAATATATATTTCAGAAAAATTATGCATATTTTTTTTATTAAAAATTGAAATAGATGCACAATACTAAAAAAATATACATAACAATGATAATAAATTACTTCACCAATGAAATAAGTGGTTTCTAAATGAATACATAACTGTACATACAATAATTTTCGCCTTCAATAATTTTGGTTTGCTGCTCAATTACATAATTGACATCAACCATCCTCGCTAGAATAATTTTTTAATATCATGATTGAAAAATAATTATTCCTCATGATCATAATGAGATTCAAGGTAATATGAAAAATCATCAACTTCATCACCCATATCGTAAAAATCTTTTTGTTTTATATGAGAAACTACCCTCTAACCTTCATCCCCAACATCATTCACATAATGTACCATTTTCTATTGCAATTATGTGATATAAATATAATGTAGTTCATGATCATCAATGTCCATCAAGAGAGATAAGTTCACTAAAGTACATTGAAATGAATCTCTTCTAAAACCTTTGATAATATCAACCCTGTTGCATTTGAATTAAAAAAGTAAATAATTATCATGTTAGTTTAATTCAATAATTTCACTCAGAATTCCATAGTATCCCACTTCAAAAAATATAAGTATACCACTATTCTATGTTTTCTAAACCACTTATTGATTGATTGTACAAAAAATAAAGTCATTCACATTGTAAACATTGAACTTTCTATCTTGATTTAGAGGACCTTGAGCAAGAAATATCATTTATTCTAAATACATGGCTCTAGTATCTGTTTTCATGATCAAAAAATTATATACATTAATATATTTACAAAATATATGAGTCAACCTAATATTTGTATTTATCGAAATATTTATGAACATACACATCATGCGACCATTCTACAAGCTCTTTATTCATAACTTTTGTTATATCATTCTTATTTTTATCATCCACTCATCTATCAATTAGTTTTTATCCTCAACTCTTTTATAAATGAATCTACAATTTCACTATTCAGAATCAAATATCTATGTTCCTGTAATAATTCCTTTTCTGTCAGTGTAACATTTGAGGTCCTCCCAACAGATCAGGCAATAGGTGGAAATATTTTTGATTTCCCATGTTTTTAATTTTTAGTCGATGTCTACTCAACATATCCAACACAATTAAATATTGTCTCCATATGATCCATGTATCTAGAAAAAATGTTAAGACACTCCTATGCCAAATAGCCTTTAGCAATATAGCCTTCTAGTTGAGCTTTGTTTATCAAATATGATTTCAAATGCCCAAGATATCTGTGAAATAAAATAAACAAATAGAATTATGCATTTTTTACCTGACAAGAATTGTTTAATTAACTAAAAACATATAAATAAAGTACCTCTCAATTGGATATATACATCGGTAATGGATGACGCTTCTTAATTTATCTTCATAAAACAAATGCATAGTTAAATGCATCATGATAATAAAAAAAGGCAGAGGAAATATCAACTACATTCCACAAAGTGTCAATACAAACCTCTAATAATGGTTTTCAAGCCCAAATGGATTTATATATTTTTCACATATTTTTCTGAAAAATATGAAAAACTGGAATACACCAGCAGTAACATTTTCAGGTAATAATGTATGGAATGCCAATGGTATTAACTATTGTAACAAAATATGTGAATTGTGACTTTTCCATCCATGTACCCTATGATTAATTATGTCAACACACCTCGATATGTTACTTGAATACTCATCAAATCTCATCACATGCTTTAATATTAGATGTAATGTATCATTAACCCTATTTTTCATTGCAAAAATTGATGGATCATTCTTTTCATTCTCATCTAACTAGAGATCATTATTTATGTTTATTAATTATAAGACTCTCCGAATATTGAGATAATCCTTCGACATTCCACACTCATTATGAAATGGGAAGATGAATTTGTGACAGAAATTCTTTTGAATATGCATCACATCATGATTATGTCACAACAAATTAATTAACCAATATGGATGTTTTAAGAATACACCATTTTCCATTGTTTCATTCTAATTTCAAATGATGATGCACTTCGAACTAGTTTTCCACTATCATTAAAAAAACGAATCTTCCCAAATTCTGTTTCAACATTTCCATGTTGTAAAAAAATTTCAGAACCAGTTAACGACATAAAAAGTTGTCATAGATCAATGAAACCGTTAAATTTTGATCTATTCAGCCAAAATATATGGGATGCATTGAGAAATATTCGATGGAACATGAAAACCATTTTCTACTTTGAGGTATCCATTTTGGGCTCAAAATCAATGTTAAAATCAAGACAATCCAAAACTGTGGAATTGTTCCAACTAGATAAATTTTCAAGTCCTCGGAAGTCACTAATGCTCCACCACAAATCTGCATGAATTGTGAACATTTTTTTAGAAGAAGCATTATAGGTATCAACACTTTTTCTCCATAACTCATGTAATTACTCAATTAAAGGATACATGTTTACATCAATGTCATTTCAAGGAATTTTTTTTCTAGTTATAATAATCAAAATTGTAAAAGTTGTTTTTCGCATAATCATCCATGTATGCATATTGTAAGGGATCAAAACAACAAGTCAAATGATATAACATGTACTCAATGTCCCAAATGCATTGAATCCATCAACAGCATATCCCAATCGAACATTACTAGGATCAGCTGAGAAATCTGGATACAATGAATAAAATGTATTCCATGATTTTGAATCTCATAGATGTCACATTAACCCATTATTGTTATTATCAACTGAATTCCACTTCCTGTGTTTTGTAGTTTTCGATGAAATAAATAATTTTTGAAATCAAGGCATTAAATTAAAGTAATGCAAAACCATTATAAGTGTGTTCCCTTTATTCTTCTTCTTCATGGTAGTATGTTGATTTAGACTTCCAACAACACCCATTGACTTCCATCTAGAAGAATAATATTTTTTTCAATCCTATATACATGAATCCTCTCAGCAATAAATCATACAATCATTAGGGCACTCATGTATTTTTTATAATTTGGACCAAGAATATTAACACCTTTTTTCATTTCATAAAAGGACTAGTGGATGTTTTTTTTCAAAAAATTCATCACAAAAAAATTCTAATATAATGTGCATTTCATTATTTTTAATTCGACATAGACATTTGATATTGTACAACTTCAATAGAAAAGAATTTTATGAATATTTCAACCATCCACTATACCACTCTATATTTCCATCATCTACTAAAACATTAAGCATAATTATCCCAGTGAATTTTTCTATTACATTAGTCTCCACATAATCAATAGGAGGATACAATGTTATGTTAAAATCTTGATGTATTTGTCCTTCTGACTCAAAAACATCACTCGTCACGTTTCTATTTGTAGCACCCTCATCTGGTTGTTTTGATATGTTTTGACGTTGATGGTGGAGAATTGTAATGTTGAATGGGTCATTAATAAGTTTTTTTAATTTAATTTTGTATTATAGAAAAATTTTGGATCTCCTTTAGTGGATTGACCTCAAGGCTTAACCTTTTTGAAACGTTCGATTCTTCGTGCCAAATCCAACAAAAATATTGAGCAGGGAATTTATTCTATATTAAAATTTCATAATATTCACCTCTCTTATAACATATTTGATATTTACATTTAGTTCATGAATGTCTTATTCTCTCATTAACAGATCAAACGTAAATTAAAAAAATCAGAAAATCCTCCAAACCCTTAGCATACTGAGGTGGATTCCTCGGTAATGTAATCCAAATTTTATCCTTTTATATCACAATGAGGTTATGCAATATTAAAAAAAATTATAAACATAAATATTACTAAATAAAAATAGAGAATCATATAAACTAGTATAAAAATATATAAATATGTCAAATAAGGTTTTCCTATAAATATACATATGTTAAATAATGAACCCGGCAGTGGAGGGGTCTTTGAAGTTCCATCCCTTCTCCAATCCCAACCTGTTAACCCATTTCCCAAAGGTAGTGTTATTCCCTAAAGTACCAGATCTCCTAAATTGTTTTCTAAACCTACAAAATCTCAACAGTAGAGTATATGGAAATTCCATGCTTCTGATGTTCACACTGTTGTCACAGTTTATGTAGTGAGGACCTTCAGTTCACCCCTTTGATCGCTTATTCTTCAATGCTTGGGATCTGCAACATATAGAGAAAGTGGAATTTCTTAACAACCACTGTAACATCCCAAGGTTTTCTAAAAATAAATTGAAAATGCTTGAAATTTTGTTTAAGGTGTATATTTATAAGTATCCTTTAAACATAATTTTATTTCTTCTATGTTTTGAATTTCAAGAAACTGTCATCTACAATTGTGTTCAGTATGTTATTTAGAGTCTGATGGAACAAACTTGTTTTTTTTGGTGAATAGTAACATGCCCTTATGAATATTAACATGAATAGTAATATGACCTCATGAATATTAAATAATAATATCATTTTATTTTCCCATGGCAATAGAATAATGGAATCTTAATTAATTTTCCAATGTCACATAAAACTAATTGCACTTCAATATTGTTATTTTTCGAATTAACTGTGACCTTATTTAAAAATTAAATTAATAATATTTAGAAAATTATTTTTGAAAAATGGAGTTCATTTTTGAATTCTACAAATCGAAAATTGGTTGGGGTAAATTTTTGGTATTTTTCTGAAACTCTTGAATTTTTAGTGAATAGTGAAATACGGTAAAATACCGTATATTCAATTTATCAGTAAACATTCACTATTTATGACATCATAAGTGATGAAAGGCCACTTGCTTCGAAATCACATGATATTATCACTATTTAGGGCCACTTTATTTGAGATTATTCATAGTCTTGATAAAAATATTAAAATAATGAATAAAATAATCTAAAATACCTACCCTCCTCCACTATAAATACCACCCTAACTCCCCTCTTCCTCTCACACCTCTCAAGCCTTGAGAATTGTCTAATTTCTTCCCAATTCCCTCCCCAATATTCTTCCCCACGTCCTAGAGCTTCTGGTCTCACCAAAACACGAAAATCAAAGCCCTTAAGAAGGATCTCAAGGAGAAGAGATCAAGAGGTAAACATCCTCTTTCATTTTCATTCATTCCTTCCATTTTATGTTATTCTCTTCCTTTCCCTTTGTCTTTTGTTGGTATATTTCATTTAATATTTCCCCTTACTATACAAATTTTGTATGAATTATGAGATATTCCATTCCTCTCATCAATCTTATTTTTATGAAATTTTAATAGACGTCGTTAGGCTGCTGAATTTTTGAAAGAAATTTATCATGTTTTCTTCATTTCAAGATTCCCTTCTCTTCGTTCTTAACCCCCTATTATCCAAGAGGCATGAAATCTCCAGAATAATGTATATTCTGGATGTTTTCATGTTTATGGAAAATTAAAAATCATTATTCCTCTCCTCTCTCACTTATTTAAAGAATCAAAAAACATTGTCCATTTGTGTCGAATTACCAATATCGTGGATGATGTATTTTCAATCTCCATTAATTCTTTCAAGTCTGGTCATGAAACCATTTATATTGATGAACCAGGTTATAATATATGTTTTATGAATCATATAAGGTTCTTTAATTCTTTTGTACTCATGATTCAAATTTATAAGACTAAATGATGTTGTAATTATCAAAGAACCACTTAAATTATCTAAACGAACATAATTAATGTTTTAACATATAAATCATCATCATATAAAGCACCAAACTGATAAATGGTATAATTTATGGTACTAGAATTTTGTAAATACTACTCTATTCCAATTCTGGAGTTTCACTTCCAATCAAAAAGAACGATTCATCATGAACCGATTGTGAAAATCACAAAAGAACTCACCCAAAATAATGCAAGGAACAAAATACTAACAATTAAGGGGTGAAATGAGGTTATTAAATGACCATATAAGATGTTATAAACATGCAAATTTTTCTGTAAAATAATAATAACACTATTTTAACCATTATATAGGAGGTTTAAACAATTTTTAAGTAAGGAAAGCCCAAGCTAAGGGAATTCTTAACCCGATTTCCATTCGTTGGGTTAACATTCTACTTTATAATTTATGTGATATTTAAATTGTTTGTGTGATGGGTTTTGTTTATATTATGTTTCATTATGTGTATTTACAGAGTATATACATATTAAATCCACTCTATTAAGCCTCACTTCAAGTATATGATGTTTATAAGGGACTTTTCTCCTAAAATCGTCTTTTAAAATTCTGTTTTATAAGATTTAAAGGAAATGTTTTTATGCTATTGTTTATGTTGTATTATTATGTTTTGGTTATTGGGAAATGTTTTTGATGAAGTTTGGGACCTATATTTCCCTCCAATGCATTGGGTATGAGTAAGTAGGAGGTCGGTTGTAGGGTTACTCCAAGTGTAACTGTGATGGTTACACAAAGTAAGGTAGCCGTGAGGGTTACAAATTTTAAGGTAGCCAACATGGTTACAAGATTATGTAAGTAATTCCCCAATATACATATATGAGTATAATTATGTTTTTGTGGATCTTGTGTAAATCTCATGTTATGCTAAGTAAGATTTTATGGGTGGAAATCATGTCTTTTGAAAATGTTTTCATACGCCATCCGTATTCATGGACTAATGTGATTTTTCCTTCTATTTCATACCTTACTGAGCTTTTGTGCTCATCCTATGTTTTTAAATGATTTTTCCCAGGTTAATGATGTGTAATACAAGGAAGGAAGACATGTTAAATGATGAAGAATTTTCAAGGAGTCTTGTTTTGTGTTTTAATGTTTTATATTCTAAGGATAATGGAAACTGATTTTATGGTATCCACTATGTAACAATGTGTATTGTTATGAATGTTTTGTCTTAATTGTCTAAATCTCTAAACTTGAAAAGATCCTCAATGTATAATGAAGTGTTTTCTTAAATAAATTCACGATTGTGTATGAAATACGTTCGAGTCCTTATAGTTGGTATCAGAGGATGGTTTAGATAACTTTAGGGGTTAAGGTGATGCTAATATAATACCATAAATAATTTTCACCCTATGTTTAATTTGTTGTAGCATTTAAAGATTACCATGTTTCTTCATCTATGAAATGTTTGTTTAGAATGGTTGTCCGTAGAAGGAACATGGATGCTGAAGAGGATAGGCACCGACAAAATGACATCCTTCCTGATCAACAACCCGGAATGGTAGGGATTGGAACCGAGCAGTTTGTGACAGTAATGGCTCAGCTAACACAGGCAATAAATGGTGGTGGCATCCATGCAAGAGGACAAATAGAAGTACCCCAACAGAACATGACAGTGTTGGAACATTTTATGAGACAACATCCTCCTGCATTCAATGGATCTTCTGACCCAGTGGCAGCAGAAGGATGGATTAAAGCCCTTGAAAAGATATTTGATGTTATGGGATGTTCGGACAATCAAAAGGTAAGTCATACCATTTATTGTTTTGAAGGGGAAGCTGACCAGTGGTGGTCAATGGTAATGAATATCAGGGGTAGAGAAGATTTTGATGCCTCAGTGTGGGATGAATTTAAAATTCTTTTTCTTGAAATATATTTTCCTAAGGTTGTGCAACTTAGAATGGAGAAACAATTCCTTGAACTGAAACAAAAGGAGGAAGATTCAGTGGCTATGTATGAGGCGAACTTCACCCAACTGGTGAGGTATGCTCCAAATCTTATTCTGGATCTCTATAGCAAAATCAACCGCTTTTACTCAGGATTAAAGCCAAGGTATCGAAGGGCGTTGGCGTCCCGTGAATTCAAAAGTTACGAGAAACTTGTCCGATGTGCTGAGAGGGTAGAGATGGAGTTTGCTGACGATCACATGCAAATTTGGAAACAAAGAGAGGAAGAGGTCCAATTGGAAAGAAATGGGTAATAATCAACCAATGACATCTGGTGGTAAAGAAAATACAGTTTCCAGTTTGTGAAAAGTGTGGCAAGAAGCACCCTGGGGAATGTCTTATCAAAACTGGGAAGTGTTTTAAATGTGGTATGTTTGGACATATGGCCCGAGATTGCAATGAAAATGATCCAAAGACTAATCCTGATAAGAAAACTGTAAAGTGTTTTAAATGTGGTGAGATGGGTAACTATGCAAATGCCTGTCCAAAGAGGGATCCAAATGATGCAAAGAAGACAGACTACAAGCAGAAAGGTGTAGTGAGATCCTTTGCAACTACATCAGAAGATGTTGGGCCATCCAATGAAGTTGTATCAGGTACTTTGTTTGTTCACTCATATTTTTCTAAAGTTTTGTTTGATACGGGGTCTACACATTCCTTCATTTCTGAGAAATTTTCTAGTGAATTGGAAATATCACCTCAACAAATGATACCTGAACTTGTTATTAAAACACCAGGGGGAAATGTTATAGCAAAGAGGAATTATAAGAATATTTCTATTGTGGTATGTGGAAAGACATTACCTGCAAACCTTTTTGTTTTACCCTTAGTCGAGTTTGAAGTTATTCTGGGGATGGACTGGCTTTCTGATTATCATGCTAAGATTGACTGTAGAGCTAAAGAAGTTGTTTTTCAGAAAGAGTTTCAGTTTGTATACAAGAATGAACCCATACAATTGATAACATATCAAGAAGCTGAGAAACTACTGAAAGATGGAAATGAAAGTTATCTGGCTCATATTGTTGAAAACAAGGGAACTATTCAAATTAATGATGTGCCAGTGGTAAATGAATACCTTGATGTTTTTCCTGAGGAGTTACCCAGTGTAATACCTAAACGAGAAGTCGAATACACAATTGACTTAGTTCCTGATTCTAAGCCAATTTCAAAACCCCCATATCCTATGGCTCTAATAGAACTTCTTGAATTGAAAAATTAGTTGCAGGATTTGCTTGTCAAAGGCTTCATTCATCCCAGTACTTCACCATGGGGAGCCCCTATTTTGTTTGTTAAAAAGAAAAGTGGTTCCATGAGACTTTTCATTGATTATAGAGCTTTGAATAACATCACTGTTAAAAACAAGTATCCTTTGCCTCATATTGATGACTTGTTTGATCAGCTCCAGGGAGCTCAGTACTTTTCCAAGATTGACTTGAGATCCGGATACCATCAGCTGAAGGTGAAGGAGGATGACATCCCGAAAACAGCCTTTCGTACTAGATATGGGCATTATGAATTTGTTGTTATGCCATTTGGGTTAACTAATGCACCTTCTATATTCATGAATCTTATGAATAGAGTATTTCATGAGTTCTTGGATAGGTTTGTGGTTGTATTTATTGATGACATTCTGGATTTTTCTAAAAACAAAGAGGAGGGTGAAAAACATCTAAGGGTTGTTTTAAAAACATTAAAAGAAAAGAAACTATATGGAAAATTCAGCAAGTGTGATTTTTGGTTTCAATTGATTTCTTTTCTTGGGCACATTGTAAATAAGGATGGAATAACAAATGATCCTGCCAAAACAAAAGTATATGATGAATGGCCAAGACCCACAAATGTTACAGAGATTCGTAGTTTTCTGGGCTTATCAAGTTATTACCGACGCTTTGTTAAGAACTTTTCACGGTTATCTAGCCCAATAACTAAGTTAACACGGAAAGGGGTTTAATTTGTTTGGACAGAGGAATGTGATGTTTGTTTTCAGGAACTAAAGAAGAGATTGGTGAATGCTCCAGTTTTGGCCTTAACTTCCCGGAATGGTGAGTTTTTCATCTACAGTGATGCTTCATTAAAGGGACTTGGTTGTGTTTTGATGCAGAAGGATCAGGTAATTGCCTATGCTTCGAGAAAACTTACACCTCATGAGCTGAATTATCCCACACATGATTTGGAATTGGCAGCTGTGGTTTTTGCTTTGAAAATATGGAGGCATCATCTATACGGAACCAAATGCCAAATATATACTGACCATAAAAGTCTTAAGTATATATTAACTCAGAAGGAATTAAACATGAGGCAGAGAAGATGTCTAGAAATGATAAAGGATTATGACTTCACGATTAATTACTATCCTGGAAAAGCAAACAAAGTAGCGGATGCCTTAAGTCGGAAAAATCATGCATCATTAACCATGCTACGTTTGGAACGTGATCCCTTGATTAATGATTTGATAAATTTTGGCTTAGAAGTTGTTGGTGCAGGGAATATATCTGTTTTGTTTCAGGTTTCAGTGCAGTCTTCGTTGTCTGACAGAATTATGAAAGCGCAGAGGGAAGACCGTGAGCTACAGAAAAAGGTATAATTGGTTAAAATGGGTAAGTTTCTAGAATTTTATCTTGATAAAGATTGTGTTTTAAGGTTTGGAAAAAGGTTGTGTGTGCCTTGTGATTCCCAGCTGAAGAAAGAATTGTTGTGTGAAGCTCATAGTTCTCCATTTTCTGTTAATCCTGGAAGTACTAAGATGTACAGAGACCTTCGAAAGTATTACTTGTGGAATGGGATGGAAAGAGATATTACTGATTTTACAATGAAATGTTTGACATGTCAGCAGGTTAAAGCAGAGCGACAGTTACCGAAGGGGATGCTTCAGCCTTTGCCAGTGCCAGAATGGAAATGGGAGAATATATCCATGGATTTTGTGGTGGGACTACCAAAGAATTTTCGAGGTAACAATGCGATATGGGTTATTGTTGATCGGCTAACAAAGTCTGCTCATTTTCATTATATTCGAGAAACAATGACATTAGATCATCTTTCTCGATTGTACCTCAAAGAGATTGTCAGGTTACATGGAGTTCCTCTTTCCATTATGTCTGACCGAGATCCCAGGTTCACTTCTAAATTTTTGAAGGGACTTCAGAAGTCTTTGGGCACAGAGTTGAATTTCAGTACATCTTTTCATCCTCAATCAGATGGGCAGTCAGAACGAACGATTCAAACATTGGAGGATATGCTTCGAGCTTGTTCAATGGACTATCCGGGATGTTGGGATCAACATCTTTCACTAGTTGAGTTATCTTATAATAACAGTTTCCATTCCAGTATTCAGATGGCACCTTTTGAGGCCTTGTATGGAAAGCGGTGTCGGACTCCTGTGTTTTGGGATGAAGTCGGTGAAAGGAAGTTGATGGGGCCAGAATTAGTAGAAGAAGTGGCTGAGAAAGTGAGGATGATCCACCAACACATGAGGACAGCTCAGAGCAGGCAGAAAAGTTATGCAGATAACAGAAGGAAAGACTTCTCTTTCAAGGTAGGTGACCATGTTTTCCTTAAAATATCTCCTTGGAAAAGTGTGATGCGTTTCGGTAAGAAAGGGAAACTAAGTCCACGGTTCATCGGTCCTTTTGAAATCTTGGATAAAGTTGGAACAGTTGCGTACCGCGTAGCTTTGCCTCCGAGCTTGTTTCAGGTACACAATGTTTTCCATGTTTCTATGTTGAGAAAGTATGTTCCAGATTCATCACATGTCTTGAGGCCGGAAGAAGTTCAGCTAACAGAGAACCTTTCTTATGAAGAAAAACCGGTTCAGATTCTTGATCGAAGAGAACAGGTATTGCGGAATAAGGTAATCCACCAGGTAAAGGTTTTGTGGACAAACCACATGGTTGAAGAAGCAACATGGGAGTCTGAAAATTCTATGAGGGAAAAATACCCTCAGTTGTTTAATAAGTAAATAAAATTGCGAGGACGCAATTTCAAGAAGGTGGGGATAATGTAACATCCCAAGGTTTTTTAAAAATAAATTGAAAATGCATGAAATTTTGTTTAAGGTATATATTTATAAGTATCCTTTAAACATAATTTTATTTCTTCTATATTTTGAATTTCAAGAAACTGTCATCTACAATTGTGTTCAGTATGTTATTTAGAGTCTGATGGAACAAACTTGTTTTTTGGTGAATAGTAACATGCCCTTATGAATAGTAATATGAATAGTAATATGACCTCATGAATAGTAAATAATAATATTATATTATTTTCCCATGGCAATAGAATAATGGTATCTTAATTAATTTTCCAATGTCACATAAAACTAATTGCACTTTAATATTGTTATTTTTCGAATTAACTGTGACCTTATTTAAAAATTAAATTAATAATATTTAGAAAATTATTTTTGAAAAATGGAGTTCATTTTTGAATTCTACACATCAAAAAATGGTTGGTGTAAATTTTTTGTATTTTTCTGAAACTCGTGAATTTTCGGTGAATAGTGAAATACGGTAAAATACCGTATAATCAATTTATCAGTAAAAATGCACTATTTATGACATCATAAGTGATGCAAGGCCACTTTCTTCGAAATCACATTATATTATCACTATTTAGGGCCACTTGATTTGAGATTATTCATAGTCTTGATAAAAATATTATAATAATAATTAAAATAATCTAAAATACCTCCCCTCCTCCACTATAAATACCACCCTAACTCCCCTCTTCCTCTCACACCTCTCAATCCTTGAGCATTGTCTAATTTCTGCCAAATTCCCTCCCCAATCTTCTTCCCCACGTCCTAGAGCTTCTGGTCTCACCAAAAGACCAAAATCAAAGCCCTTAAGAAGGATCTCAAGGAGAAGAGATCAAGAGGTAAACATCCTCTTTCATTTTCATTATTTCCTTCCATTTTATGTTATTCTCTTCCTTTCCCTGTGTCTTTTGTTGGGATATTTCATTTAATATTTCCCCTTACTGTCCAAATTTTGTATGAATGATGAGATATTCCATTCCTCTCATCAATCTTATTTTTATGAAATTTTAAGAGACGGCGTTAGGCTGCCGAATTTTTGTAAGAAATTTCTCATGTTTTCTTCGTTTCAAGATTCCCTTCTCTTCTTTCTTCACCCCCTCTTATCCAAGAGGCATGAAATCTCCAGAATAATGTATATTATGGATGTTGTCATGTTTATTTAAAATTACAAATCATTATTCCACTCCTCTCTCACTTATTTAAATAATCAAAAAACATTGTCCATTTGTGTCGAATTACCGATATCGTGGACGATGTATTTTCAATCTCCATTAATTCTTTCAAGTCTGGTCATGAAACCATATATATGATTGAACGAGGTTATAATATATGTTTTATGAATCATATAAGGTTATGGAATTCTTTTTTACTCATGATTCAAATTTATAAGACTAAATGAAGTTGTAATTATCAAAGAACCACTTAAATTATCTAAACGAACATAATTAATGTTTTAACTTATAAATCATCATCATATAAAGAACCAAAGTGATAAATGGTAGAATTTATGGTACTGGAATTATGTAAATACTACTCCATTACAATTCTGGAGTTTCACTTCCAATCAACAAGAACGATTCATCATGAACTGATTGTGAAAATCACAAAAGAACTCACCCAAAATAATGCAAGGAACAAAATACTAACAATTAAGGGGTGAAATGTGGTTATGAAATGACCATATAAGATGTTATAAACATGAACATTTTTCTATAAAATACTAATAACACTCTTTTAACCATTATACATGAGGTTTAAACAATTTTGAAGTACGTCAAGCCCAAGGTAAGGGAATTCTTAACCCGATTTCCATTCTTTGGGTTAACATTCTACTTTATAATTTATGTGCTATTTAAATTGTTTGTGTGATGGGTTTTGTTTATATTATGTTTCATTATGTGTATTTACAGAGTATATACATATTAAATCCAATCTATTAAGCCTCACTTCAAGTATATGATGTTTATAAGGGACTTTTCTTTTAAAATCCTCTTTTAAAATTCTGTTTTATAAGATTCAAAGGCAATGTTTTTATGCTATTGTTTATGTTGTATAATAATGTTTTAGTTATTGGGCATTGTTTATGATGAAGGGTGGGACCTATATTTCCCACCAATGCATTGGGTATGAGTAATTTGGAGGTCGGCCGTATGGTTACTCCAAGTGTAACTGTGATGGTTACACAAAGTAAGGTAGCCGTGAGGGTTACAAATTTTAAGGTAGCCAAGATGGTTACAAGATTATGTAAGCAATGCCCCAATATACCTCTATGATTATAATTATGTTTGTGTAGATCTTGTATAAATCTCATGTTACGCTAAGTAAGATTTTATGGGTGGAAAGCATGTCTTTTGAAATGTTTTCATACGTCATGCGTATTCATGGACTAATGTGATTTTTCTTTCTTTTTCATACCTTACTGAGATTTTATGCTCATCCCATGTTTTTAAATGATTTTTCACAGGTTAATGATGAGTAATACAAGGAAGGAAGACATGTTAAATTTTGAAGAATTGTCAAGGAGTCTTTTTTTGTATTTTAATGTTTTATATTCTGAGGATAATAGAAATTGATTTTATGGTATCCACTATGTAACAATGTGTAATTTTATGAATGTTTTTTCTTAATTCTCTAAAGCTCTAAACATGAAAATATCCTCAATGTATAATGAATTGTTTTCTTAAATAAATTCAAGATTATGTATGAAATAAGTGTTGGACCTTATAACCACCATATTATGATCTGATTCGTATCATAGGATGACATCATCAACACCTTTCCAGGGGGCCCCTGATGCTAAAATGGTCACTAGTTTTTCATGTTCTGATGGTCGTTCTATTTTCAATTGAAAAGAAACTTTCCTTCCACTTAAATTTAGGTTAGTTTTCCAAATTTTTCTTTACCTTTCCATAATCCATCTATTATAAAAATTATTTATAATCTTATATGTAGGTATTAATGTTCAGATAGCCACACAGAGTCGGGTTTTCTCCCTCTGAATCCACGAGTCTATGTCAAGTTCGATGTATCTATAGTTCCTTTTAAATTTGTTTGGATCAGGATTGGAGAAGGGTATAGATGCAAGAAGAATGTGGTATATGAAATTTAGACGGACTATTTATCTTCATGTGGATGTCTTGGACATTCCATTGAAGTCTGTTCTTAGGAACCTACATTGAAGGAGGGAAGGGGATTAAAAAAATAGTTTAAGGTCTGATATCCAGAGGTCCCAGATCCACAAAGGATAGCATCCACTATTCAGGGGAGACTAATGAAAGATGAGAGGAGGTTGGAATGGGACATAAGGAAATATGATGAGATGATAGAGGCAGAGAAAAAAGGTTATTGTGACTGGTTGAGGAGGAACAAACCAGCAACGAGGCAGTGGAATGTCGTTCGGAGGCTGGCTTTGGTTCTAGTGCGGGGAATGAAGTCACAGAACACAAATCCAATATAAATGTTATTGATGTGTTAAATAACCTCCAACAAGAACTTGTGAGTCAGTCCAACCTTCCAAGGGGAGGGGAATCCTAAACTCAAACCCCAATCATCTTGTCAAATAGTTTTGAAGGACATGCTGAGTTACGGTTGAGAGATGAATCACTTATTCCGGTTGAGGGAGATGAAAAAAATAGGGAGAGCCTCGATGGACTCAATATTGAAGTATAATACATAGACAATGAATATATGGATTGTACTACTAGAGGCGGGGTGGAGGAATCCGTTGAAGACTGTAAGGGATTATCTATATGGGAGTCCAGTTTGAGGAGCAATTGGAGAAATAGGAGGATGATGGGTAGAAAGGACTATTCATCCTTGCAACGTCCTATGAAGACTCGATCAGCAAAAAAATAAAATTTATGATATGTTGGTCAGCATGGTCATTTGTTAACTGAAACCACTAGGTCCTCCCAAACTATCCTTGGAGTTTATTTTAGGTTCAGATGATGAGGTGACAGTGCATGTGTTATTTCACAATGCTTCGGATGAGAAAGTAGCCCAGATGATGGGCTGGGATATTGAAGTGAATATTAATGAGGACAAATATATTTGTATTGAAAAATAGGACACGATCCGGGTTGAGGGATTCAATAAGGGGACGATCATGCTCAAGGAGTACATTCAGGTTTGGGATAAAATGACTTTTTCATTTGAAGACCTAATAAGGGGTGATCTGCATACTCAGTTAACTAATATATCATGATATATTTTTAGGGATAAAGAATCTGTTAGAATTAAATTGTATTTCAACTATTCTTATTTACCCTTTATGGACTAATGCTTATTTCATCACTTTTCCTTGGTGTGTTTGGAAATGAGGAAGTTTTTTTTCAGTTTGTGTGTCTTGGGGTGAATTTGGGTGTTTCAATTCCAGGATGTTACAAGGTTCATACATAGATTAGGTTCAGAGTACAAAGACGTCACATTTTCATTTCATTTGGAGTAGAAGACAGTGAGTATGGCTTGGCCATTGGTTCCATGCTCGTTCATCTTTGAACGAGACAGTTTGTTGAGTTCCCATGTTTTGGTGGAGGCCTTTTAATGATGAGTTGCTAGGGAGAGGCAGGACCAGTATTTTTCATGGGGTTTTTTATGCAATTTTATTTGGTTTTTTTGATGGACTTTGGGTTTCTCACTTCTCCTTTAAATGTGATTAATTAATAAAATAAATAATTATAATATTCAGTCAGTCAAAAAGAAAAAATTAGAAAAAACCATTTGGATGGTCCCAAGTCTGATCCTAATCCCAAACTCCAATGATTCTCCCTAGTAATCTAATCCTAAATCATTGAGATTTACCTAAAACCAATCCTACAATCAAGTAGCATTGACATGGGTACCATGATCCATGGTGTCCTGAGAATGGTGTGATTATAATTAAATAGTCCACCAACAATGATATCCCTAAATATAACCATACTATAATAATGTATATATAGAAGTGGTGAAAATAAAAAATTTATTATTTAATTAAAAGGAATTAAATAAAAACTAATGCTCTAGATCTATAATGAAACCTGATAAGATGATGAAAAAAATATCTCCTATGAATGAAAATGTAATGAATATATTTATTAAATACATTACACTGATGATAATAATATTGCATATATTATTGATAACACTAATGATAAAAAATACTATGAATATACCAATGAAATTATTGAAAATAGTAGTATATATAATGAAAATGAGACTATAAATATTGAACATGTGGATGAAATCTATGAATCAAATAACACCAATTAAATAGATGACATGGTTATAAAAAAACTAACAATTTTTACAATTCCAAAAACAAGACCAATTACAATGATTGTGGTTATGTAGTGATAACATTTGATGATGAAGACCCTAATGTAATGAGAAAACATAGACAAGAGGATTTTGATGAAAAAAATATTAACCAAAATGACACTAAATACATAAATCATTCTAATAAAATTGATGGCATGGACCATACCAATGGAAATTATAAAATAAATAATTTAAATGATTCCAACGAAATTGAATTCATCTATGACACAATCAACATCAGTGGCACCTATGAGATGAACCATACTGAATAAACTCTTAAAACAAATAAAACATATGAAACCAATGACTCTAAAAAATTTGAGGACACCGATCTCAATATTGACACTTATTACCATAAGCACATCAACATATCTAAATATCATAATGAACGTGGAAACAATGATTCCATCAATTATTTTGATGACTCTAATGAAAATTTTAATTATAGAAAAACTAATGAACCCAATGAGACTTGAGTCACTTATGATATTGATGAGATAGAAGAGTCTAATTATATCTATGTCACTTATGAACACAATAATTGTGATGGCGTGGGTGACATTCATGACATTGAGTACATTAATGATATAGTATATAGTTACCAAGAAAAAAATATAGTTTTATCTAGTGAAATTTATTGCATAAATGACATGGGTGACACTAAAAACTCCAATAAATCGTATAACATCAATGAAACTGATGATGATGATGACTAAAATTACACTAACAGGACTAATGAAACTAATATTATAGATGAAAAAAAATAATGATATATTTTTACTGGATGGAGTAATTTGGGGGTCGCCAGGGACATAGGGGTTTCCAGGGGAATAGTCTCCTAGGGCTTTAGGGGGACGCAGGGGTCAAGATGGGAAGTGAGGCATGGTGATAGGGGTGGGACATGATGATGTCTTATTGGGGGTCGTCGGGATCTCGTGGGTCACATGGGACTATGGTTTCGGGGGGGGGGGGGGGGTCATCGGTGTCTCCAGGGTTGCACGGGTCACTGTGTCTTGGGTTTCGGGGGTTCACAAGGGTCAGGGGGTTGGGGTTGTTGGGGGAGTTGGGGGAGTCTGGGGGGAAGTGTCATCGCTATAAAAGAAACACATTTTGTGGCGGTTTAATAAAAACCACTCTAATTTGGTTTAAAAAATTTAGCAAAGGTTTATTAAACCGGTGCTAAAAAGTCATTGCTAAATTCTAGATATGTTTTAGTGATCTAGGTGTGGAAATTATGTACCATAACCCTTATCATCAGTATTTTTGGTTGTTAATCAATTAGAATGTATCCAATTTCATCTTCTACTTCCTCATATTCTAGTATGTGAAGGCCGGGCATTTGGAACTAGCGGTTTTAGAACAACCCATTGAGGTGTCAGAGTTTAATTGGGATGAAATATCAATTTATTTTATTATAGGTATTATATGAAAAGTTAGATTTCACAACACTAACTTGGTTATCACAGACTGACTCACCAAGTCAACCCACTTCCTTTCCATTATAGAGAATATTTTAGGGGGAGATTTTGACATAATTTTAGGAGATTAAGATAATACATATTTATGGATTTACCTATATGAATTTTTTTTTACCATGGCTCTTGAATCAAATTATAATTTTAAAGAGGATGACATGAGTATCTTGGAATTTTTTGGTGGATGAGTACATCATTCCTCCCCATGATAGATGGCCAGATTGAGCATAATTTTCAGGTCCAAAATGATATTTTGCGACCATTTATATTATATTTTATCCATATATTAGGAAAATATATACCCTCATTGTTGTTTTCATACAATATTAATTTTCATTCCACAACTGGTATGGAACCATTCTAAGCATTGTGAGGGAGACCTTATAGTTCAGTACTGTGTTAGAATGAGCTAGGAAAGATAGATCATATGGTCCAATAATTGGTGTTATCAATAGAAGAGAAGGTAAAGATCATCCTATGGAGGGTGAGGACTACCCATAGTCATTATAAGACTAATTTGGACTAATGCTTAGGGAATTTTATGTTAGGTAATGGAGACCATGTTTTACTAATAGTGTCACCTCCGTGAGGTCATTAGAGATTTGGAAAGGATGGTATGTTTACCTTGATATTCCTTGGACTTATATAGATACTATATATAGTTGGAGAGGTGGAATATTTCTTGTCCATAAAACTTCAATTTGAACAATTTCATGATGTATTCCACATGACAAAGTTGGGGAGATACATCCATGACCTGTGACACATTTTTTGATATGGTGTGCTAGACATTGAAGATGTAACTAAATTATCAGAGTACCTAGTGGCTATCAATGATCATATTGAGAATAATATTCATGGTTGAGTGTTTCATATAGTGTGCATGGTTGGAATTCTGAGAACTTAATGAGAGATTGAGGGTTTTGGGAGAACCAGATGTGGAATCATAACCATAACCAATGTTACTATGTATTTTATTTTTTTGGGAAGTAATAATTAAAGTAGAATAGAATGAATATCCTTTTTTAATTTTTTTATACATCTAAATATTTATATGAAATTTTTAGAGTAATGTGAATAGTAACCATGGATATTTAGTCCCTATTGAAACTTACTATGGATATATTAAATACAGTAAGTGTAATACATCACATGTTCATTTTTTATTAGAAGTAATTAAATATCTCTTAAAATGATTCTTCTTAGGTAATGATGGGAAAACCAGTAAATATAGAATGATGTTTTTACCATATGAGTGAAATAATTTTTCTATACATCATAGGTTTTCTTTAAGTGCATCCCCAAGAAGAAAAATAGAATAATAAATTAATTTACTTATTTATTATAAATTAAATACTTGAAACCTAACCAATATCTATTTAAATAAAAATAGATCAAAATAAAAAAGTGCAAAACATACCCTTGGAGATTTGGTATAGAGTGACTATGGTGTATAACTTTATTTTTGATGAACAATAAGAAGGAATGATGAAAGATCAATGACTGGATTCAGTGGAATTCATCAATGGTACCATGTGTAGAACATGTTATATACTGATGACCAATAACAATATGAGATATGGATTTGTTGTTGTAATATTTTCATAAATTTTGTTATTTATTTATTGAATATGGATCAACTCATCTCCATTGAATCCATGGTTGGGTTGATAGGATCCATTGTTTTCTAGGTTATAAATTGTAAATTTATTTGTGATTAATTATTTTCATATCCTATATATTATTTATATACTATCAATGGATAACAACAAAACACATCTCAATTTTGATTAACATTTTTGTGTTTCATGCATTTATCCCTCAGTTCGTTGAATTCTCATAACTTGTTCTCAATAAAATAGTGATTTGTGTATATTATGGAACACTTTTCATGGTATGAGTTTTTTCTATTTCCGTTGATTTTTCTTGTGGATTCTATATTGGGTTTAGAGATATGAAAATAGCATGATGAATATGCCAGAGGTTTGATAATGGTGTGTGTGATATTGGATTTTTGAGATGGATCATGTGGGTATATCAGTGGTATGGAAATGGGATGTTTCTTTGAAAATAGAATCCATAATATGGAAATCAGTTACAACATGGGATTGGTAAATGGTTATATCGAACAACACAGTCATGATTTGTGACTTTATAATTTATTAACTTTTATGAAATTCGAACAAGGTAGTAGATTCCATAGGTTGAAAGAATATTGTATTTTTGTGTGTCCACTCTCTATACACCCTAAGCTATCCGGTTATGTATAATAAGGAATATAGAATACACACAAAATTGTGTAATATTTATCGTCCCTATAAATAAAATACTAGAAATTTAAGCTATTTACACAGTTTAGAACCATGGTTATAGATGTACAAAACATTTAAATAGGTAATATACATGTTTTTTTAGGACTTAGATTTTATTAGATTGAAATAATGATAAATTTATAGAAATAATTTTTAATTTTGGAATTTTTTGTATATCCATGGTTCAAACCATAGAAATAGGCCTCTTTAAATGGTTCAATCACTAGAAATTTCTCCAATAACTGAAATTATAATTCCATGATTTTTAAATATATATAAAAAATTTATCCATGGTTCAACATTCGAAATAGTCATATTACCAAATACAGATTAATATCAATATATAAACCAAATTGTCAAACCCCAAAACACCCAAATATGAAGGTAAACGAACGAGGAATGGGTGGGCCAACCATCTATGAATTATGTAAGAGTGGGGAGGATATTATAGGGTAGTGGATTTAAAATAATAAATCGGAGAAACCATAAAAAATAATTTGAATGATCCTCATGGTTTGAACACATGTTATTTCAAGCCTTATGCCAACCATGTAGTAGAGACTATCCAAGGAAACTTCCTTCAAAAGATTGGGTGGCATAGTTTACCAAATTGTTCACCAATCATTAAAATTGACACTCTATTAGTCTAGAACATTTTTCATGGTTTTTTAGCTACCCTTCAATAGTACCTAAATATAATATACCTTATATGGTTTCCATTGATGTTTTCATGGATTAAAATAAACCATGCACTAACCATGCCGGAAAAATATTATTTACAAAATTTAAATGTGAAACCACCTCATGCTAAAAGTGTAACATGTTTTCTCCTAAACCATTCATATAAAGTCGTGTGTCCTTGGTAGTTTTCTCCAAAAACAATTACAGGGACATATAAAACACATCTGAGAATATTTGGAGAACACAATGTACCTATCATTCATAAAAACACATAAAAATAATCAAATAAAAACACATTAAATATTGGATTATAGATTTAAATCCTAGTTCTCACAATGAACACCCCAACAAACTCAATTACTCATATTTACCAAATATTTCATAACATGAAAATGGATGTGGTTCACTATCCCTTTTTCTGGTCTCCTATATATTTTTAAACAGTTTTCATATTGTTGATTCATTTAATTCCAAAATTCCATTTTATATCCAAAATAGTTTTCAAATAATCCCATAAAAATCAAATATCATATTTCGAAAACATTTTTCATAAAAAACATTATTTTAATAGAATAAATGTTTAACCATGTCCAATGGTTTTAGAAAGATAAATAAATTTCGTAAAAACAAATTTATGATATCCTAATAAAATAAAATATATTTTGAAACATACCATTTTCTATTTTTTATTAACAAATATCCATAATTATCAAATCAATATCATGTATTTATTTATGTAAAAAATTTATGTCGACATAAAACATTGGAAAATCTAATCAAATCACATGAAACAAATTATAACCATTAAAATAATTGTATCCAACTATCATAAAAATACCTTTTGAAATTCATGTATATCATTAATTATAAGTCATTACATAAATAAATCCCAAATATAATAAAACAAATGATATATAATCATTATTCAAAATTAATTCTTCAATTATCTAATTCCTCTAACAATGATATAAGAGAAATAGATAATAGAAATCTTACAATGACAATCAATAGAAATCAATATTAGAGTCCTCATCTTCATTATTTATTTGGTTAGTAGAATCTATTATGAAAATACATTAAATATTGGGGGATAGATAAAATGTCTACCTAACATTAGACATAATCATGATGAATCTCTTTTTGGAGAAGTTTCAGATGATTAATATTTTTTACTAACTACTTTATATGAAAAAAAAATTATGTCAATCATGGTTAAATCACCTAGATAATTCATTATATTTGTAATAATGATTTTAAATGAATCCTAGATATCACATGTGGATATGTCACACATTTTTAGATAACCTTACAATTAATTAAATATTTATATTTACCTCTAAAAATTAGTTTACAATGTTATAAAGTATAATACGAATCCAATATTCCTAAAATAACATATACAATCAGGGTGATTTCTATGCTATTTTTTGTTTATATTGTTATTTAAGGAACAATCGTGGAATACTAGTAAGTCAAAATAATGTTTCATCCTAAGGGATAGAGGCTTTTTGGGAATGATTTATATGAATTTTGGAAAAGTATATTTGAGTAGGTTTTTCTATTTTCACTATTTTCATGAAGGAAGAATATTTTTATTGATAGATAATTAATATAAATCCTAATAATGTATTATAATGTGTTTTAATGTACATAGATACGTAATATTTTTTGAGAAATAACTAATTTTCAAAAGTGATAGATCTGTGAGTGATGAATAAGATATTTTCCTTGGGGTTCCCTATAAATACGAAAAATTCCTAAAATGTGAATTATATTATTCATATGTATGATTTTATATTTCATTGAATATTATATATATTTTTAAGATTCCCTATTTAAATAAATTCATAGTGATTCATAAGATATATGATCTCTTTAACAGGGTTTTTTATATGCATCCGAAAAAATAGGTGTTAGTAATAAGAGGTAATTCTATAAGTACTGCTTTGGTGATATATAAGGTTTATAAAATGGAATTATTTTGATTTTTATTTTTTTTGGGGAAACATTATAATTTTTATAACATTATTATAATTCATAAGATTTTTAATTTTAGATATTTTTGAAATAAGTCTGGTCACCTATTCAACCAAAAGTGGATTTTGATTTTCTCTACACAACTCATATCACGTGATCTAAGTAAATATCATGATTAATGGGGTATAATCCATGGTATTTGAATTATATAAATTCATGATTTTTGAGGATGAGTGAAATCATATATCTGACCAAGCTACATTCAATTTTAGGGTAATTTACACACTGTTGGTAATGATATAAAATTTTATTTTTGTTTAATATTAGATTTAACTAATCCTTAAGGATCTAATTATTTAAAAAATAATAAACCAATTTGAATGAATTAAATGATAGTGACAATAATAATAATAACCTAATATTTTTAATTTTCATATATGGATAATATTTCTCAATCAGAGATTCAATGAGAAGAGAAACAAAAAAAATTAAATAAAAAATGGAAAAGATGGTAAAGACTCTGTACATATAGTAAAGGGATATATCAATATTTTTTAAGAGGATAGAATGTGGGAGAGTGAATTAGATTGATGGTTAGATTTTTATAATATGGGTAGAATGATTCTAGTCTTATAATGGAATGAAATTTAACATGAATAAGGTGTTTTAGGAGGACATATCATAAGAATTTCATGTATGTCATATGAACACTACATCATCCTTGAGGTATTTTATACATAATTTTCATTAATGGAAATGAAGAATATATTAGTGGGATTGAGTTACATATTCTTGGGAGAGAAGTGAATTCTTCATTTTTAAGTGAATTTTGTAATATGTCAGTTTTATCATGTTCACTCCATATTATAACAAAAGTTGTAAATATAGTTTTTTAGGTATATCAAAACATCACTATTTAATTCAGCTTGGATTATCCCAGATTGGGTGTAAAAAATAAATTTATTATGATAATATTTTATTACATTTTCACTACATAATTATATAATGGTAATTTTGTTCATAGTATCCATGGAACAATATTGTTTGTTAGGGTCTATTGAAATGTTGATATAAATAGATAACCCACTGGACTTGCCACTCAGTATATTGAAAATTATTATGGATAAAAAGGGGTATCTAAGAAAAATTCCATAGAGAATGTTTTTATCTCTATTTTAAGTTATTATAGTGGTTTTCAAACAAAATAAAATTCCAATTCTAATTAATTTTTTTTCCTAATTATATAAAAATCAGATCCAACATTATTTCTTCTCATTGTGAATGGATTTTTACAAGATTTACAATAATGGGATTTCAACCATCATGAATAGTACAACTTTATAAAAGAATTCCTATGAGAGCACAATTTTAGTAAAAAGTGGTTCAATGCATTGAGATGATCATTATTCCATTCAATATACATTAATTTATGTCTCACAAATCTGCACACACCTTGTGGAAAAAATTATCATTATTAATGATGATGATTCCATTAATTGTGAATCTATATTTGTTGTTAATATGGATCATGTGTGGATTTTTTAGAATACACATATATAAGTCTATTGCTACATTTATTTATTGGGTGAAAATCATTTTAGAAGAAATGTGTTGATTCAAATAAAGTCTCGAGAATATAAAATGTGTGGATAGGATAATGAGATCATTAATACGAGATTTTATTTTTATGTTCATCATTATTGTATAAATGTACAAAAATGAGGTAAAATATGATATTATTCATAGAAAAAGACTTTTATATGATTTAAGAAAAAATGAAAATGATTCATTTAATAAGGATAATTCTCAATTGGTGAAATTAGAGGTGATCTACAAATTCATAGTGCAATAAATTCTTGATAATAAAGACCTTTTGAGGTTACTTCATTCATTTTATAATCATAAAAATGGAACAAAAATATTAAATCGAATTCTTAAATTTTCATAATGTTAGTGTGGTAATGTTGGGAATCATGCTTTTAAATTATTGAAGATGATCTAGGATGATGTTAAAGATGGAAAACAAATGATTAAATCAGTTCATAGATATAAAATAAAGGGGTTATCATAGTATAAATTCATGAAACTGTGGAAATTCCCATATCTAAAGGAAATATGGAAAAGATTAATAGATGTTAAAGAAATAAAGGATTACAAATACATCATCATATATTATCTTGTAGATTTCATTAACTTAATAAATGTGGAGGAATAAAATGATGATAGTGTTGAGGTCAAGGGAATATTTGACAATGAGGATAAACTATAATGCTCTCTTGAATAATTTGAAATTTATAGAGAAAATCTAATGATATAAAAAAAATTTATTGTGTTACATAAAAAGATATATGCAATAACATAAATAAGAAAAGTATATATAGAATGTGATTATCGAATAGATTAAATCTGTAAATCTATAAATCATGGGGCATATTTTTGATATCAAGCATAAAATTTATGAACATTATTATATTATTTACTAATAAATTGATATAGTGATTGATCATGTGAAAAGATTTGATGATCTAAAATGTGAATTCATTATAGTGAAATAAAATATTGGTGATAAAGCTAGACTTCATACTTAGCACATATATTCAAGAATTTCATGTTTACACGATAAAAAATAAGTTAAAGAGGCACATGGGGTGTCTGCCAAAAACATTAATCACCTTCCAAAAAGGGAAATGGTATATTGATATGGGTATGTCTATAAAAGGTATTTAACCAATTAAAATATTAGGGGAGGTTCATTCGATTCTAAGTAATATGGTTGTTATGAGTCACTCAAAATAGACTAAAAAAATCTATAGTTAGAGAAGTGAAGACACACAATAATACACTATGAATCTTGTGTATTTTAATAGAAAAACAGAGGAAAATAATATATGTGTTACACATTGAAATATTTATTTTATTGATCTAGAGAAAAAAAATATTATAAAATATTATCATTCTAGATATGATTCTAATTATTTATTTTTTTTGTAAAAGTTAAAAACTAAAATTTAGGAATTTATCTTTAATGTTATAATGAAATTTTCCAAAGGATATCTAAAGAAAGAGATCATAATAGTTGGAAATCTCATCCCGAAAGATGAAAATTTATAATAAATTTAATTCCATGAAAAATTATGATGATTCAATGTTTATTTAGTTAGAAAAATCCCATTCACCACAAAATCTTAAGAATATGTGATCATATATTAATAATGGAAAAGATGATAAGGAAAATATTATTGTGATTTTTTTATATTGAAATGGGGGTGGGTTTGTTATCTCTAATAGAGGTTGAACATGACCTAAGAGAGGAAATAAAAATATTATATTTTTGATCATGTATAATAGAGAATCTATATTACAATATTTTAATATTACAATATGATATTATAGAATATATTTTTCGTTAACATAATTAATTTCTTTCATAGACTCAGTTAGATGCAACAAAAGGTTAAAAAATCACATTATATCATTAAAATATTATTATTTAAATATGGAAATTATAGTGTAAACATTTATGTTAGTTTTATTAATATAGATAACCAAATTATTAAAATATATCCAAATATTTTTGATAAATCAGACATATTGAAAATTAAGTACTCAATTATATGTTTCTTGAATAAATTTTTCCTCAAAAAATATTTTTATTTTTTTGTAAAAAAAATATTTTATTTATACAACATTTATAAATTTTATTTGAAAAAATGAACATAAATTTTTAGATAAAAATTTCAAAATTATCTTACAAATTAATTTTTAATAACTTTTGTTAATGATTGACTTTTTGATGAATACTAAAAATTACGAATTTTAACAAAATTACACCTTTTAATTTAATAAATTTAGAAGATTAAATATTGTGTTAAAATGGTTTTAAAATTATTATTAGTTAAATAGTATTATTAATTATTCAATTTAACTTCCCTGGAATAAATATTTTGCTTGATGATTATATATGATCTGTGTACAAATAAGATGACATATTTTTTAGAGTACAATATTTCATCTGGGATTGATGGTTTAACATTAAAATACATTCCGTAAATTTTGAGAATTGAATTTTATAAAATGGATTCCATATCTAGAATCATCATAATTAATAGAATATAATAGGGGCAACTTCATTTTTTCTCATTGTTAATAGTGACCATAGTAAATTATATGCCACTTAGGTAAAAGAGGTACAATTATTCTAAAACCATGTTGTGGAGCCTTGATGAAACCATAAAACATGACTTTATAAAATTTGAATGTTTTTTAGACCAAATTTATCCACATTGATTAATATAATGTATTATAGATAATTAAATTTCAGAATCCTAACTTGACTGTTGTGAGGATAATTTATATTTTATACAATTTAAGAACAATTTTTGGGTATTTTAAATTAATGGAATTGTTTAAAGATCCCATTTGGTTTTAGCTTATCCAAAAAGTATAAAAACATTAATTTATATATTATTTAACAAAATAATTTCATTTAAAATAATTTATTACTTTATTTCAAAGTAAAATTACTTTTACTCATTAATCATGTATTTTCTAATTTTTTTCATGTGTTATGTATAGTTAAATAAAATGTAATTTAAATCCAATATATAATTAAATATAAAAAAAATTGATTACAAATAAAAAATTTTACTTTTCATTTTTTTAATTATCCTTTTATTTGTAGTCATATAGTTACATTATCAGGGAAAAATTACAATTATCACTGATAAGATAAAAATGGGATTAAAATAATTTAACAAATTGATATGGAAGAAAATGTATCCTAAACTGGCCCAAATGTAATTTTCTTAGTTTATTTAAAACATAACACATATTTTAATTGAATTTGGGGTTCCATGTTATCAATTTAAATGATTGTGGTATATATATTATTTAATATTTTATGTAATTACAGGTGTTTCCTTTCCCTATCTTATAAAATGATTCTACATATCCTATATTTTTTACTAATAATAAGCCATATAAATATTCCAATAACTTAAATAACACATTACTATCTTCATTATACACATCTTAGATATTTTTTTTATGAGAAATATTATCATTTCAATTCTTAAGGTCTAATTCAATGTAGGTTTCTTAATAAAGATGTAGAACTTTTAATCGACTGATTATAATTTTATTTCTTTTGAAACGTGCACTAAATATATGGTATACATTATAAGATAATTATTTTATGTATCTTAAATATAATTAATTATTATTATGATGATTTTAAAACCACTATAAAACTTCTTCCCAATCATTCTAAAATGATAACGTAACTCATGCATACGTGTCGACTACCACCTCCACGAAGCGAGGTGGTTCATTTTTCATTTTAGTTTTACATGGATAGTAATAAAGAAAACATTTAATGAATATATAAGATGTATATGATATAATAATGGTCCTTTAAGGTATAATAACTATTAACCATTCAATCTTTCAATTAATCAAAAAATAAAAATAAAATCTCACATAAGTACAACCTACCATCTCCTTGAACAACATTAATAATTTATCTAAATCACACTTTTATGGATGAATCTATATATATATATATAATGAAAATATATTATATTTAAATAATGATTAAAAATAGAGATATGTTGGAACCTTGATCAATTTATAATGACCGATACTACAAAACCAAGACATGCATGAAAAATGAAGCAGTTATCACCCGAGACATTTATTTTATTATAAAATTGTTAATAAATGGGTGATAAGATGTAATAAATTGATCATATATGATATTATGAATATGTGAATGTGTTTGGAAAATAATTATAAAACATTTAAATTTATTATATGGGTATTCAATGAACAATAAAATCATGTCTAACTCAAGGTAAGGGTTTTATTTTAAAAACTCATTGTTCATCGAGATATTATATGATAAAGTTTCCAACGATGTAATTTCATAATCATACTCGTATTAATTATGGGTAATTTTATAATACATTAGTTAATTATATATATTATAGGTTATACTTTGTTTTTTAAAATTTATAATAACTCAACAGGCTAAAATAAATTTTTTAGAGAAATCCAACATTAGTTTTCAATTCAATCGAAAATACCTTTTCATTTATTTATTTCATTTCAAAAAATATTTTCACATATATTTTTAATATTATTCCGTGATATTAGAATATAATTATTTCCAATGTTTTGTTAAAATGGTTTAAAAGGAGTCTAATTTTTATTTTCCAAAATGAGGTACTATTTATTTTTTAACAAAAAGTTGAAATGAATCATTTTTAACATACCTATGACAAATATAGCTTCCCATTGTCAGGAAAACTCAATTTTTTATAGAATACTGTAAAAGATTCCATTTTTATATTAAAATAAAAAGTTTTCGATAATTTTTTTTATATATTTATATTTTAAGGAATTTATTTTAAATTGATAATGGAATTTTCCTCACAAAATATTTCAAGTGATATTTTATTGTAATTTTAATTTAAGATGACATCCTTTTATTTATTTATGATTTAATGGGGATATGATCCAGTGATACCGTCATTATTATTTATTTGTATGGATAATTATAATGATGATGAGATGTTTATGATAGAGTTTTATTATTTATAGGTTTTACTATGATAAAATGTTACAATAATTATGAAACCCCTATATTTTCCATGGGGTATGATATGATTAACATTTTTTGATATTGTGTAAGGCATATGTTTGATTTAATTACATGATGAGTGGATATAGTTTCATATATCACTATAATCTATTGAGGAAAGATAAAACTTTGATGAGATAATCAGGGTTGGAATTAGGTTAGATCTGATTTTAGTAAGGTACCTTATCAACTATTATTGTCTTTGAAGTTATCCTTGATAAATAAAATAGAATATAGATTGAACCCAATCCACTATTATTTTCATAGAAATAATCCTTGACTACCAAGGAAATTAGAATCTTTAATTATGTGTATGCCACAAATCTATGTTTTTTTTCAATTTTATGCCCTCATGGCTCATGATATTTGATTAATTTATGATTTATGTCTCATGAACTACCAATATTTATTCCATGAATAAATATTATGATCTATGATATGAATGCTATGATTTTTTATTTTTAATCTCATATTATTATGCTTATGTTATCATTGAAATCTCCTTTATTTACTCTTACTAAGCAAATAAAATTACCCTTTCTTATGTTTCTTTTCCCCTGTTTATGAAAAAAGATATAAAGTTTGACATACATAAGATGGGTAATAGTTATTATGAACATAGCTGCATATGATTTCTATCCTATTTAAATATGTTATTAATGTATTTTTATTTTTAATGCCATTATATATATATATTTATTATCATGGATCATTTTGTTTTATTATGATTATTCATCTCATAAAATGTAATATTTATGTATGAAATATATGGGTGTAATTATTGGTATCAGAGGTAGGTTTTGTAACATTTGGGAACTAGGATGAATAAAATTAGTGGGAAACCATATTATAGGTCTATGTATATACGAATATCCCCTGACTTTGTAATGAAAGGTTTATTCTTCGATGAAAAATAGCCATGTCTGGATAATACAACTGGATGTTATTTTGGAATGTATTCATCTACTGGTAATAACCCCAATAGAGTTAGTCAATAATATATTGACCATCATTATGGTTCATTGTGATTTTCCATTATTGTGTACCTAGATTGAAACTTTTTCGGGGATATAATTAGGTTAATTAACATTTTCTTTATGAACCACAATAAAGGATTTGAATAAATTAGGACCATGACTTTCCTATGTTAACCCTATGGTTTCATAATTTGAAAATAAGTTGGAACGATTTATAAATTATAGAAATAATTTTTTATGATCCATAGCTATGATTATTGTTACTCACATAATGTTTTTTTGTTACAGTTAATGGATTGAACCAGAATCAATGATATTAATATTGAATGTGATGGAATATGGAATGATTTTACTCATGAGATACCAAATGTAATACGATTTGGAATGTTAAAACTTTTATTATAAATAATCATCTTTCTAATTATATGAATAAAAATACCAACAAATTATCTTCCTAAACAACATAATAAGAGGGAAATGTTGTTTCATAAATACCATGGAGGGAAAAAGATTCTGTTTCGTACATGTCATGTATGTTAAAAGAGAAAATCTAGGAAATAACTTTGAGGAGGGATATATTGTTTTTTTAGTGTAAATGAAAGAAACAGATAAACAAATATTCGAAGGAAAATTGATGATTTTAACGGATGGATATGAATTTCATTCTATGATACCATTATCATTTATATGAATTATTTTTGGAGAATATTGTAATTATCTGAGTTAAAGAATGAATCCAAGGGTTAACACGAAGACCAAGGATGAGACTATGTTTCACTAGTCTTTTATGTGATAGGATTGACGTGTTTATGTATTGTGATTTTAGAATCATGTTGATGTAGTGTTATATCAAAGATAATATAGTTATAATAATCACGAATCATTAAATGATTTCTTCTCAATATTTTTTTCTTAATGGATTTGATAACTTTTGTTGAATGGTACTCATAAATAATAAATTTGATTTAGTGGTAAGGTGATATTTTCAGAGGACACAATATTAATGGAAATAGAAACGTTAATATATTTCCTTATGTGGGGATAATAATGTTTAGTTAGGATAAGGTGATTATTTAAGATGATGAAGTAAATGGGATAATTTTGGTTACCGTGAAATTGGGAAGTTATTTGATGAAATACTGACTTAGTTCATCTTTGATGATGTTGAATTCATTTTTTGGATAAATAGAATATTTAAATAGTATGTGATTATATTTTAGGAATAATGACTGTGTTAATTTATATAATAATAAATGTTCTCATTGTGTTTGAATTTGGTTTCACTTATTTTGGAGGAGTAATAATTTTGGTTCTTCAATCATTAAATATTAATATTGAATATCGATTTTTTGGAGTAAGGCATGAGAAATAAGTGAAATTAATAAAATAAAAACCAATTTTTCTTGAAAAAAGGAAAAAATCAAGACTTTATCAAGTACTCTAAATTGATAGTGAAATTATCATTTAATCTTAATGAAAATATCTTAAAATAAAAACAACTTCCTTTACCTTCATTTCTAAAGAAATGAATGTATTTTCACCCCTCCCTGTATTATGTTATTATGCTAATTAATATTTTCAAAACCAAGTTATCTCTAACTTTTAATTATTATTTGGATTATAATTCTATCTTTAATGTAAATATTATAATTTTAATACAATGTTCTCTTTATTTGGGAAACAAATTATTCGTGATTCCAGGAAACCTGTATTTTTCACAATTTTGTTTTCAAATGAAGTTTTATTATCACATCGTGAGACATGTATTTTCTATAATTTTATTTTAAAAAATGAACCTTTTATGTTTGATAGAAAAATTAAAAGGAAAATTTCAGTATTGGGGTACAACAATTCACTGTGAGGTTTAATATTTATTTGTCATAAAAAAAATTATTTCATTGATATCATTCATTACACATAACACTATGTTTAAACAAAATGAAATATATCATTAAACATTTATTATTTAATCATAACCATTAAAACCTACATATTAAAATTGGGGGATTAAATAGTAATAATCACATTATAAAAATATGTTTAATGGTTTTAGATATATAAAACAAATTGATATTTAATTTATCCATTATATTCTTCAAAAATACATTCATTCCTAAAAAATAACTTTTTTTAAAAACAAATAAAATAATGAATTTATTCCACTATTTGAAAATAAAATTGAAAAAATGAACTTATATATTGAAATAAGAACTTAAAAATTATTATACTGAATTTTTTTAAGAATTTTAGGAAAATAATAATTTTTCAATTCATAGTGACCATTACTGAATCTTATTGAAAACTGCCGTGTAATTATAAAATGATAAAAATATTAATTTTGTTTTAAAATTGATTTCAAAGTATAATTTGTTTAATTAAATTATTAATAAAAATTTAATTCATTTGAATAGTTTTTATGTCATATATTGGAATAAGAACTTTTATACTTAAAAAGATAAATGTTTTTCATGAAAATATCTTTTCATCACGTTTTTCCTATTTAAAATTTAATTTAATTATGAAAAATATTTGAATTGATTTTTTTAAATGGATTCCATATTTTTATTGATGATAATTATAATAATAAAATATTAAAAGTTTAATTTTTGGTCATTAAGAATAGTGACCATATTAAATATTTGTCACCTCAATAAGAGGGAATGGTAGGTTAAAACTATTGGTAAAACATTACTATAAACCTATAAAATGATTTTATCCAATTATTTTAGTTATATTAGACCAATGGAATCCTTAATGAGTTAAATAAATTATTTTAAATGATTATATTGAACTTAGTAACCCAATCTTATCTTTTGTGAATGTAAGTTATATTATATTCAAATAAAAAACACATTTTGGGTCTCTGCATTTAAAGGAATGCTGGGAAGATGACATTCAATTATGGATAGATAAAAAAAGATTAAAAATTCCATATTTTGGTTTTTTACCATGAATTTTTTTAAATTAATTCATTAATTTTTTCATGTTAATAGGATTTTTACATTTAAATAAAGTATTTTCCTAAAAAATGTTTTTCATGTTCTTTGAGTGATTTATTAAAAGTTATTTTTACCACCTACAGAAATTAAAAATGTTAAAATTGATTCCAATTTTATAATCCTCATGAACCATTTTATTTATAAGGACCATTACTTATTAGTCATATAATGATGACATCATTATAAAATGTCAAATTATCATGATTATGGTTCAAATGGGTTTAAAATATTTTAACTAAATGATATTTCATAAAATGTTTACAAAACATAAAAAATTGTATTTGGTTGATTCTATTTAATCCTAACACATATTATCTTCATATTTTATGTTCCTTGGTGCCACGTTTCATTAATATATATATATATATATATATAATTTTATTTTTTAAGTAATTTCAAGTGTATACCTTCCTTCAAATTTAAAAAGATACACACTATCCTCTATAATCCGAAAATCATAATTATTCTATATCATGAAATCAATTTCATTATACCTTCTCAACTACATTAATCATATCTTATAACTTTTATTCACATAAAAAGATAATCATTTCATGAATTAATGTGTAATCCAAAGGCAGTTTCTCAATGATGAAGAAGAACTATTAACTGAGCAATTTCAATTTTATTTCTTCTCAAACCAGATCTAAATATACAGTACTAATTATAATATAGTTATATCAGTATCATAATTATATTGAATTGTTATTAATATTCTAGAAAAATCACAATGTATCTTCTTCTCATTCGTTCTAAAATAAAAATGAATCTCCTGTGTTTGTGTGCACTACCACCGCCACGAAGCTCTGTGTAATGGCCCGGACCTATCTGGTCCATTAGATTGTGAAAATGTGGTGTTGGAGGTGTTCCGGGAGGTCAAGGTGACTCATCCCCAACACTTTGCCAAATTTCTAGTTCTGTGAACAGTGATTCCCGTTTTATGAAAAATATCGGTAGGTGAACAGTGTTTCTATCGGTGAGGTTCAGTGAACAATGTTTCCAGAACGGTAACCTTCTAACGGTGACCTTCTAACGGTAGACTTGAACAGTGTCTCCAGAACGGTAACCTTCTATCGGTAGACTTCTAACGGTAGACCTGAACAGTGTTTCCAGAACGGTAACCTTCTAACGCTGACCTTCTAACGGTAGACTTGAACAGTGTTTCTAGAATGGTAACCTTCTATCAGTGGACTTCTAATGGTAGACTTGAACAGTGTTTCCAGAACGGTAACCTTCTAACGGTGACCTTCTAACAGTAGACATGAACAGTGTTTCCATCTTCCTACAGTTTCTCCCCTTTGACGTTTCCTTTGACGTAAAATACATTTAAAGTCTTTTTTGAGGACTCTTAAGGCCAATTAAAATGCCATAAATCCTATATTAATTATTCCTATGGCCGATATATATTTACATGGTCAATCCGTGTGGGTTAATGCGATCCGCTTTTAATAGAGAATTAACTAGATCTTAAACCATCGCCCCATTAAACCATAAAAGAAAGAAATGAGATATCATTCTCCCATGTTCTTCCTCTTTGTTCTCGGCTATGAGATGCTAAAACCTTTCAATCCTTCCCATAGGATTTTCACAATCAAACTTTAATCCTCGCATCAGTTCTGCTCTGTTTTGATGCAACCAAGCTGTGTCGATCATTCTTCGATATAAGGTATGTTTATCATCATTCCTTCGTGGGTCATCTTCTCTTGTTCTCCTTTCCATATTAGCATGTAATCTCCATGCTTCTAATGGGGTTTCCTTGGGGTTTGGTTGGTGTGGACGTACCGTGGCATCCTCGGGTGGATGCAGTTGTCGCGATAGGAGGATTGTGACCCATTATGTGGATAAAGGATGTCAAGAACTCTTCGAGGTAGGGGATTCATGGCTTCTCTATTTGTATATGTGCAATCTTAGAATTATCATGAATTTGTCCTTTGGATCACAATGAAATTGACCTGATTAAATACTTGAACCAGATTAAATGAATTGGTTGACCGCATGTTGTTACTTTATACCGTGATAACGGTTTGCCTCATGTTTTTCTAGATAAAGTGATATCTATGATCTCATTGATTTGTTCTTCATTCATGATAGAAATTTATAATGAACGTAAAGCCGGAATTAATTTTTAATTAATTGGCTAAAGATAATGAGGCATTTAAATTAATCTGGTTATTGTCATTGTTTTAGTTGTTCTAATTTAAGGATAATCAAATTAGGGAAGTAAGCATGGTTATTTAATTGTGATAGCATACAGATTAGGTATCCCATAATTGTAACCTACGAATAACAAATTTGCTAATTCAATATGGATTAAAGAACAGATTATGTGGGAATTTAAAAAACGGTTCTGAGATACCCTCTTGTTTGTTAAAGGGTCAAGAGCCCATGGTTGTGATTTTTTTCCTGCTGCTTGTGCTGTGATGTGATCATGGATGGCTGTTGTGATATGTGGAGGCATGGAGGCCTTGTGGTGGTGGCAGCAAATGACGCCTAGAGTGGCGAGAAGCATCATTTTATGCATGTGGGTGTCGGGGAGGACACCAGGGGTGATGGAATGAGATGGATGTGGTTGCTGGATGCTTGTGGTTTTCATTGAATGTTAATCTGCTTTTCTTTTCCCCACTGCTCAAGGCAGCTGGTCTTGCTTCCCTTCTTCCGAAGGAGGCGAAGACGCGCGGGGTATGCCACGTGCTTTCCGTGTTTAGCCTATCTGGGGAGAATGGGTCTATGCTCTTTCTATAGGCGGTAAAGACTCAACGGGTAGTATATCTACTCACCGTGTTGAGCCTCCTTTGTGTTTAGAAGAATAGGATGATTTTCTAGAATACATTGGAATATGGAAAAGTAATTCTGTAATGAATGTTTGATTAAATGGTGAAAATCCACGGGGATGGACATACTAGAATTTAAATGTGATGTGAATCATAAAAGGATCAGTTGATTTTGAATGTGATGCCAATTCAGTTTAATGTGTAATTGTTCATGGTTAATTAATCTTTAAATAATTAATTAACGTAAAGTGTAACTGATAAAATGAGAATGGAGTAATCTAATAAATCTCTTCAAATGTTGTGTGCTTATAGGACACCTAGTCTTAGAAGTAGCAGCCTGGAGTCTGAGAGACATTAGCTGCAGTTGTATCTAAGAATAGGTAATTCTCATAGTGTGGATGTGAGTTATATATATATTCATTACTTTTTGTGTTTCTATACGCTAATCCACCCTGTCGGTAAGGGCAACTGACACCCCGGGGGTTCTGAGCCCTAGGGGGTGTTTTCCCCAACATTCTGATGGGAGGTCGAATGGCTGGCTACCCCCTTTTTAGCCCCGCTCTCTTCTCTTTGTAGATACATGTGCCAACAGGCACAACTGTTAGTTTCCCCATATACGTGTGTAGAGGGCTGTAATGGCTTGTGGTTATTTCACACACATATATTCTGGATATAGTATCCTATGGACTACTATAGGTGTAATGTGTATAGGCTGTCATGGCTGGAGGATCCCTAGTCGGTGTATAGGCTATAATAGCTTGAGGTATAATACCCGATGTATGATAGATGTTATGCAGGCTGTGGTGGCTCCAGGAACATACCTGGTTACTGTTGGTAGTGAGGATGGTGTGGTACTTTGCCCAGGTGTCTGCGGGCAAGCCTTTGTGGTGCACGAGGTGCAGATTGTGGAGCTTAGCCAAGGTGTCCACGGGCAATCCTTTGGAGAAAGATGCACAAGACGTATGTCGTTGGGGAAAAGCGGCAAACCAGTTGGGAAGTAGTAGCGGGGTACCCTTGAGATTCTTTACTATATTCTATATTCTTGTATGCATTACTTGGTGAGAGTAGCCATGGTGAGGATGGTAACTAAGTATACCTCTTTAGGTGACGAGTTAGTTTCACTTGTTGTTCATTGGGCTTTAGCATGCTTTCTTTACTTTTGCACGAGAGGCTTTGGGAGGATCCTACTGAGTATACTATTATACTCACCCTATGTATATGTAAACTGTTTTTCATGTCACATGGAGCAGGTTGGGGTTCACGTTGGTTACTACTAGCTTGTGGTTGGAGGAGGAGCTGTTTGGGCTTGTGGTCGCTGCCATTTTACTTTCTTTGGGGTACTTTTAGTTTCCCCATTCAGTTGTAGTACTTTTTCATGACATTTCATATATGTACTTGGATTTCTTTTATATTTCAGTTCTGAGTTGGAGTTGATTGGAGTCTATTCTATCTCTCTCTTCTGCATGTCTTCTCTTAGAGGGTAATGCCTCCCATTTGTATGTTTATTATACCCTCGGTGCTAGTCGCCAACCCGGGGCCTACTGGAGGCCGGACTCGGGGGGTCATTATCTCTCTTCTCACATTGCCGGCCTAGGAGAGGTACAATTTGTTGGGAGGGGTCATGACAGAGTGGTATCAAAGGCCTGGTTGAGGGATAGGATGAAGTTTGGAGTTAGGCACGTGTGAGGATGCATGGGATGGTGGGGAAACGGTGTCATTCATGTTTAGCAGGTGGGGTAAACACTGGAGACCGGCAAAGACATAGGCGTTTAGGGCCCCCTATGTTCTGTTTCACGGACCTCTAAGTTTACGATAGCTACTAAACAAAGTGATACTGGTTTCAGGGTAGTGACCTAGGAAAGGATCATGCATCATTATTCTTTGCGCCTGTGTTTGAATGGGTAGAACTTGGGATAGGTTACCTAAAAAAATTAATAAAACAAAACAATTACTTATTTAATGTTGAGTCTTCCATATTCCAGGCTTAGGAGCTCTAACAGTTTTTATTTTACAGTTATGGCTCCAGGTCAACGTCCTCGTCGGGTTTGCATAGAAGATGCCCAGCAGGCTATTCCAGTAGATCGTCGCCGGGTAAAGGTTGATGACGATTGAACTTGGAGGAAGACACTTCGAGAGTTTTAGCGCCAGAGTATACAGAACTACGAGGGCTCCGTTTCAGATGCAGTCACAGAAGACTGTTTGGAGGAGGTCGAGATAGGCTTCAGTTCGATTCGTGCTCAGAAGGAACAATGGGTGTCGTTGGTTGTGACGATGCTACGTGGAGCAGCGAGGCAGTGGTGGTTCTTGTTCCTCGGGGATCGTGAGGAGTCGACGATCTCATGGGAGGAGTTTCGAGACAGTTTTAGAGTCGAGTTTCTTTCTTCGACTGCGAAGGTGTCCAGTCGCGAGAAGCTTCTTACCCTTCGACAGGGGATCTCCAGTGTTCGAGAGTTTGGAATCCATTTCAAGAACCATCTACGATATGCTTCAGACCTGTTACCATATGAGGAGGCTAGGGTGAGGCATTTCGAAGAGGCTCTGCATCCAGATATCCAGCGTCAAGTCACCCCATTTATGATAAAGACATATCTTGAGGTGCTGGCAAGGGCAGAGGTTGTTGAGAGGACTTTGGCTAGGACCGGATCGTCACGAGAGGGGAATCTTCACGATTCCTCACGAAGCCAAGCTGTGGTCCGGGGATCCCGGTTTTCAGGGAAGAAGAGTTTACGTTCACCTGGGGGTAGGTCCCAGCCCTTCCCATCTCGTTTCTCCGGAGGAAGTATCTCTAAGGCCTATACCAAGGGATTAGGCGCTTGTTTTTCTTGTGGTGGTCGTGGTCATCAGTAGCGGGAGTGCCCGACTTTTCAGAGCAGTCATCGTGCACCGGGCACTCCACTCCAGTTTCCTCCGTTGAGGCAGTTCCAGTCGAGGCAGCAGTAGTAGGTTGCACCAGCTTTAGATCACCTGAGGGTAGATGGAGCAGGTAGAGGATAGCCCCATGACACTCCCCGTCTTGAGAGAGCAGAGCACGGCCGTGGTGGTGGTCTTCATCAGGGTCATAGAGGCCGTGGAGGAGGTTGTGGTCACCTCTATGCTCTAGCGTTGCCAGCCCCAGGTGAACCAGATGTAGTTCGAGGTACCCTTTTCTTGTTTTCTACCTTAGTGTATGCCATGTATGATTCAGGAGCAACACACTCCTTCATATCACCTACCCTTGTCCATGCTTTGGGGCTTGAGGTAGAGAGGCTTCTAGTTCCCTTGGCGTTGACTACGCCAGTTGGAGGTCGAGCCGACTTGTTTGATGTATGTAGAGACTATGAGCTAGTGTTGGGGAAACACCGCTCTTGGGGAAATTTCCTATGCTTACGAATACAACCATATGGTTTCATACTCGGCATGGATTGGTTGTATTCGGTGCAGGCTATTGTGGATTGCTAGAAGAAGAAGGTCGTTTTCTTTGATGCAGATAGAGAGAAAGTGGTGTTTGTTGGTGAGAGATATCCTTAGATGAGTCATAGAAATGTTCCATCCTTATCATCCATGATGTCTAGGATGATGCTGAGTTCTTCAGAGGTTCAACAGTTGGCGTTTCCTAGGGTCATATAGGAGTACACTGACGTCTTTCCAGAAGAGGTTGTATCCTTACCCCCTCGAAGAGAGATCGAGTTTGGGATCGAGATACAGCCAGGAGCATCTCCTATATCTATGTCTCCGTATAGGATGGCCCCTTCTGAGTTACGAGAGCTACGTATTCCTCTTGATGGTTTGTTGCAGTGCGGTTTTGTTCGGCCAAGTGTGTCACCGTGGGGAGCGCCAGTTTTTTTGGGAAAAAGGGTGACGACAGTTTGCGGTTGTGTGTCGATTATCGTCGATTAAACAAAGTGACACTAAAGAACCACTATCCTCTTCCACAGATTGATGAACTATTTGATCAACTAAAGGGTGAAAGTTGGTTCTCAAAGATCGAGTTTCGGTTAGGATATCATCAGATGTGTGTAAAGGATGAGGATATCCCGCATACTGCTTTCTGTTGTCGTCATGGGCATTATGAGTTTGTTGTAATGCCATTCGGCATGATGAATGCTCCCGCTGTTTTCATGGGGTTGATGAATGCTGTGTTCCGTGAATTCTTGGACAAGTTTGTTGTGGTTTTAATAGAAGACATCCTTGTGTACTCTACATCTGAAGAAAACCATGCATAGCATCTACGATCCATTTTGGGAGTTCTTTGCCAACATCAGTAGTTTGGGAAGTTGTCCAAGTGTGAGTTTTGGGCTCGAGAAATTCGTTTCTTGGGGCATGTTGTGTCCCAACAGTGAGTAGCTATGGATCCATCGAAGATAGAAGTAGTGGTGTCTTGGGCAGCCCCCAAGACCGTGTCAGAGGTGTGAAGTTTCCTTGGTCTCGCAGGCTATTATAGGATATTTGTGGCCAATTTCTCCTGAGTTGCGACTCCTCTGTCAGCTTTGACCAAGAAGAATCAAGCGTTCATATGGACTGATCAGTTTCAGGAAGCTTTCGAGTATCTAAAGGAGAAGCTGGTAAGTGCTCCAGTCCTTTGTCTTCCATCATAGGGAGTCCAGTTTGATGTTTTCTGTGATGCTCCACATCTGGGGCTAGGCTGTGTTTTCATGCAGTAGAGGTCAGTTTTTTCTTATGGGTCTCGGCAATTGCTTCCCCATGAATGCAACTATGCCACCCATGATCTTGAGTTGGCAGCTGTGGTGTTTTCTCTGAAGTTGTGGAGACATTACCTCATTGGTGAGCACTTTGTGGTTTTCACCGATCATAAGAGTATGAGGTATGTTTTCTCCCAACATGACATAAACTTGAGGCAGCGTCGGTGGATGGTGTTCTTGCAGGAACATGACTTTGAAATATTATATACACCTGGAAAAGGGAATGTTTTAGCTGATGCACGAAGCCGAAAGTCATGTAATGATGTTATGCGAGAATCTGGTGATTCCTGGAGAGTGATGGAAGAGCTATCATCTTTGCATATTGATATGGGAGAAGTTGGGGGTAGAGGTTGTCTTTTCCAGATGAATGTGCAGTCATCCCTGATGTAGAAGGTGGAAGAGTATCAGTTGGGTGATCTAGAGGTGGAAGTTTGGAGAGATAGAGTTGTTTTTTGTGAGGCCCCTGATGGTTGGTCGGAGGATGAACAACAACGAGTGTTGTATCATGGCAGGATTTTTGTTCCCTTGGCGATGCGCGAGATGGTTCTCCAAGAGTTCCATAGTTCACCCATGGAATTACCTCCTGGTGTGACGAAGATGTACCGATCCTTGAAGAGTCAGTTTTGGTGGCCTGGGCTGAAGCGTGCGGTTGCAGAGTGTGTGTCTCGATGTTAGTCTGCCAGAAGGTGAAGGCTGAACATCGTGTTCCTGGTGGTCTTCTCTAGAAATTAGAGATTCCTCAGTGGAAGTGGGAGGACATCTCGATGGACTTTTTTATAGGTTTACCTAGAGCTTCGGGAGGACATGATGCTATATGGGTGGTAGTGGATCGTTTAACAAAGTCGGCCCACTTCATAATGATCAAGGAGTCAAGCTCAGTGGATGTTTTGTCGAGGCAGTATCTAGAGGAGGTGGTGAGACTTCATAGAGTACCAAGGATGATCATTTCTGATCGAGATCCTTGTTTTACCTCCATGGTGTGGAGAGGTCTCCAGCATGCTTTTGGCTCTCAATTGTTCCTTAACACTACTTTTCATCCTGAAACGGATGGTCAGACAGAGCGAACCATCCAGACTCGTGAAGACATGTTGCGCTCTTGTGTTCTTGATTTTGGAGGTTCATGGATAAATCACTTACCCTTGGTAGAGTTCACTTACAATAATAGTTTTCACTATACAATCGGTATAGCGCTGTTTGAACCCTTGTATGGCCGGCCATGTCATTCTCCATTATGCTGGACTGGGGTCGGAGAGTCAGCAATTCTTGGACCAGAACTAGTGAAAAATACAACAGAGATGGTTCAGGTGATTTGTGATAGGATGAAGACAGTACAGTATCGTCAGAAATCATACGCTGATCAAAGAAGGAGACCCTTAGTGTTTAATGTTTGGGATCATGTGTTTCTGAAGGTGACACCCCGTCGTTGGAAGCGAAGGTTTGGTCGTGGAAGAAAGCTTTCTCCCTGGTTTGTTGGGCCTTTAGAGGTGTTAGCTCGTGTTGGAGCTGTGGCATATCGAGTAGCACTCCCTCCTCGGATGATTCGGATACATGATGTTTTCCATGTATTATAGCTTCGTCGTTATCTTCATGATGAATCTCATGTTATCGATTGGGGAGAGATCGATATTGATAATGATGCAACCTTCGAGGAGCGACCTGTGGAGACACAAGACCAAAAGGAGAAGGTGTTGCGTGGGCGTTCTATCCCCTTAGTTTATGTCTTGTGGCGACACGGGGGCATGGAGGAGAGTACATGGGAGCGTGAGTCACAGATACGTGCTCAGTACCCAGAGTTTTTTAATGTTTAACTCCATTCATGTAATGATGTTTCCTTTATGGTTAGACCCTTCATGTTTTATTTATGTACCTTTGATGTGATGTTATGATTGAATTTTTTGGATATGGATTGTTTGTTCCCACACTCTTAGATGTCATAGTTTTGTTCCAGCTTTCAAACAACTCATGGTGGTTTTCCATTGAGAGGTATCTTATGGGGTGGTTGTTCGGACCCCTCTTTTCTTCTGGGTTGGTTTTTAATTCTCGAGGACGAGAATGTTTTGAGAGGTATCTAATGTAGTAGCCCGGACCTCACTGGTCCATTACATTGTGAAAATGTGGTGTTGGAGGTGTTCCGGTAGGTCATGGTGACTTATCCCCAACACTTTTCCAAATTTCCAGTTCTGTGAACAGTGTTTCCAGTTTTATGAACAGTATCGGTAGGTGAACAGTGTTTCTATCGGTGAGGTTTAGTGAACAATGTTTCCAGAACAGTAACCTTCTATCGGTAGACTTCTAATGGTAGACTTGAACAGTGTTTCCAGAATGGTAACCTTCTAACGGTGACCTTCTAACGGTATACTTGAACAGTGTTTCCAGAATGGTAACCTTCAATCGGTAGACTTCTAACGGTAGACTTGAACAATGTTTCCAGAATGGTAACCTTCTAACGGTGACCTTCTAACGATGGACTTGAACAGTGTTTCCAGAATGGTAACCTTCTATCAGTGGACTTCTAATGGTAGACTTGAATATTGTTTCCAGAACGGTAACCTTCTAACGGTGACCTTCTAGCGGTAGACTTGAACAATGTTTCCAACTTCCTACAGTTTCTCCCCTTTGACGTTTCCTTTGACGTAAAATACATTTAACTCCTTGTTTTAAGGACTCTTAAGGCCGTTTAAAATGCCATAAATCCTATATTAATTATTACTAAGGCCGGGATGTATTTACATGGTCAAACCGCATGGGTAAATGCGATCCGTTTTTAATGGAGAATTAACCAGATCTTGAACCGTCGCCCCATTAAACCATAAAAACTGGACGAGATATCATTCTCCCATGTTCTTTCTCTTTGTTCTCTGCTATCAGGTGCTGAAACCTTTCAATCCTTCCCATATGATTTTCACAATCAAACATTACTCCTCGGATCAGTTCCGCTCTGTTTTGATGCAACCAAGCTGTGTCGATCATTCTTCGATATAAGGTATGTTTATCATCATTACTTTGTGGGTCATATTATCTTGTTCTCCTTTCCATATTAGTATGTAATATCCATGCTTATAATGGGGTTTTCTTGGGGTTTGGTTGGTGCGGACGTACCGTGGCATCCTTGGGTGGATACAGTTGTCGCAAGAGGAGGATTGTGACCCGTTGTGTGGATAAAGGACGTCAAGAACACTTCGAGGTAGGCGATTCATGGATTCTCTAATTTTATATGTGCAATCGTAGAATTAGCATGATTTAGTCCATTATATCACAATGAAATTGACCTAATTAAATACTTGATCCAGATTAAAATAATTGGTTGATCACATGTTTTTAATTTATAACGTGATAACGGTTTGCCTCATGTTTTTCTAGATAGAGTGATATCTATGTTCTCATTGATTTGTTTTTCATTCATGAAAGAAATTGATAATGAACGTAAAGCAGGAATTAATTGTTAATTAATTGGCTAACAACAAAGAGTCATGTAAATTAATCGGGTTATTGTCGTTGTTTTAGTTGTTCTAATTTACAGATAATCAAATTAGGGAAGTAAGCATGGTTATTTAATTGTGATAGCTTACAGATTATGTATATAACGACCCATACTTTACATACATTGTTAATACTTCAAAACTGAAGCACACTTATTACAACATATGACAAAACCACAAAGGACCGTATAGGTATAGTGTCTTTAGAAACTGGGAAACATAAACAACTGGTTCATAAATCTTCTACAGTGTCTCCCATTTATTTCATCATATATAGGGTCCCTTTTAGCATATTCTACTTAATATCCATCTTCCTGACCTGGGGAAAAGAAAACATAAAAGGGTGAGCTCAAATGCTCAGCAAGGGCAAATAAAGGAAATAAAAATCATATCATATCTTTTTGAAAATCAAAACCTGCAAAAGAGATCATAATATCTTAACATGGAATAAATCATAGAAGTGAAAATGAGATCCCCAAAATCATTACATAAAACTTGAAACTTTGTGGCATGCACACATAATCATGGAAAATCATTTCTTGTTAGTCATGACCCATTGCCAAGACTATCTTAGTGGACAAAGTCCCTTTCTGAACCGAGTTCACTCCTCGTTTCAGTCCTGTATCACTGAACCGAAATAACCTTCCGTTCCAGCCATGTCTATCTCATGAGATATAAAATCTTTACCCAATGCATTGGAGGGAGATATAGGTCCCACCCATCTTATAATGAATCCTTTCTTATGTGTGCCACATAATCATAAAACATACATCATCGCATAACACATGTAACAAAAATGGGATTCTTGAAACATCATGACATCATAAATCAATTCATATAAGATAATGGAATTCATAAAAATAATTCCATCCCAACATGATCAAATCAATGTAATAATAGGGATAAAAACAGAACCCTTTATTATCTTAGATGGAAAATAATTTTGATAAAACACTTGAACTTCATTCTTGAGGAAAATATCCTTTCTTCTTCAAAAACATTTTTCCTTTCATAACATGTCATATAACTTTAAAATAAAAGAAGTTGATTAAAAATAAACTTGAAAACTTGTAAAGGAAGCTTCTTGAAAATAATTTTTTAAAAATTCATTCATGCCGTATAAGTTAAAAAAAACATTCTTCGTACTTTTGTCGGAAAAGTCAAAAAGTACCTCGTATGGAAAAACGACAAAAGATTCCTTTCATATTCTTTACTAAAAACTCACCTAAGGGTAAAATTGGATTTAAACTATTTCAAGTGGATGGAAACAATATTACATATTGAGGGAACATGGATGTGGATGATAAAATACACCCCAGTAAATACTTACGAATAAACAATCTCCGATAAAAATGATATTGTGATATTTCCCTTACCTTAGGTCCGATTAGCTTTGTACGTGTCCAAAGCTCCTGTATAATGGTTTAAATAATGTTATTGACTTATTCCAGAATCATACATATTTATATGATATCATATATGGTCATATTATTAGATTCTTGTTAGTAATATTTCATTGTTACTTGTTACTCGGGTCTTTATAACTTTTTGTTCTTATGCGTGTTTTGTCGAATAAATTCTTATTCTTATCTTTAGGTTATAGATAATTCAATTCCAGAATGGTATTAGTGTATTATATACCATATTCATTCATTCAATTCATTTATATAATCATTATGAAATGAAGATCATGTAGAACGAGTCGCATCACATCGTGGAGACGGTATTCCGTACGTACGCACGAGTGATGATATCGTTCCTATGATCATGGAATTGTATTGGAGTATAAATATATTATTTCAGTCTCAATATTACTTCATAATAATCATATATAGTTACTCATTACACCATTATACCCATCCTTGTAAGGTGATGGTGGAAAATAGATTACACCACGGCGTGGAGACGGTATTCCGTACGTACGCACGCGCGGTGATTTCATTTTTCCGTAGGATGGATAGAAGGTGAATTAGGGTTGTTTCATATTTATAATAACATATCAGTATGTAAGTAATACTGATGTTATTACTTTATCATGAAACAACTGAAGAAGAAGAAGTTGAAGAAGAAAGAAATTGAAAAGATCGGTAATGGATATTACCTCTTCTTTGGAACGCCTCTTTGAATCCTCCACTTAAGGAACTAAGATTGGTCTTTGGAGAAGACCAGCTCCTCTATGATTATTCTAGGGAAGTGGAGAGGAGAAAATGGCAGGGGTTGGACGAGCTTGAGTGCTCAATTTGGTGTGAGGAGGAGGGGGAGGAGGTGCCCTTTTATAAGGGAGGAGAGGGGCACCTTAGGAATATCTCAAAATATTATTTTATATTAAAGTCAAAATCGGTTTATAATGGTTCCAAAGGGTCTTATTTCGAAGATAAAGTGGGGAAGGGTCGAAATCATATCAACCAATAGGATTTAGACAAGTTTGGGATATTATTTTAACCTTATCAATTAGATTTAACTCTAAGTTAATTAATTTAACTTTTACCGTGTCTTTTTGTTTTCTTTCACTATATGGTTAATACAGTTAATATAACATGCCAAACGAACCCCAAATTGTTTATTATTAATATATATATCCTTATCTAAGTCATTTGGCCGAACCTTAGATTTTTAGGAATAAAATAACAATTAATAATATAATATTTGATTTAAAAACTATTTTGTGTCAATTTTGACACTATTTGATATATGATTTTTGTGAAAGTCATATCAGAATTATATGTTTCGAACCAAGTTGATTAAATCAACACTAATATATCATAGTAACCTAGAAAATTAGTGGAATTCATAAAAAGTCTCAAATTACATTTATTTTGGTGTTTATAACATCAATTATGTCAATATTTCATTAATAAGATAATTACTGCATCATCTTTGTGTCATAAATAAATTACATTATTTGATGTCTAAAAATTACAAATAAAATATCATCATGTAGGAAATATTTTTAGCTTTCTAATGAATATTTACAATTGAATTTATCTTATGTATAACCCCATATTAAAAATGATTTACTTATTAAACTTTGATTTTAACTATTTTAACCCTTCTTTAAATAAATTAATAATAAATGTCATAATCTAATCCAAGTGGGCCTAAATGGTCATATTTTATTCCTAAGTTTGTTTTTGGTCGAATTACACTTTTCCAATAGAATTAGGACATGTGTTAGGGTAATATTAATATCATATTTACCCTTAGTTACCCTATTTACTATTAACCGCGGTAAAAACAGTAAAAAGTTACTATTCACCAAAAAATTATTTTCATCTCATTTAACCACATTTTAGTCCTTGATATTAACCGTGTCTCTCGGGTTTTCGAAATTCCAATCACAGAAGCGGTAAAATTAAGTTTTATGAAAAATTCAGTTTTTAACCTACCACTTAGTGGTTTCACTATTCATCAAAAATTGAATGTTTTCAGAAAAATACCAAAATTTCACCCTAGGCTAATTTCGATATTCTGAGTCCAAAAATGAAGTCCATTTTGAAAAATAAAATTTATAAAATTTCAAAAAGTGGTTATTACTATTCATAACGGCTAGTTTTAATAGCATATTGTTGTTTAGTGAAACTCGGTATTGCGTACGACGCAAGCTATCGAGAAAGGTCGTGATTGCGTGTAAAGCAAGACAAGCAAGTGTTGTGTAGAAAAATATTCCTTTGATGATTTATATAACATAAAAGTCTCGGGTGTTACATTCTACCCCCCTTAAAAATAATTTCTCCCTCAAAATTCGTCACTTTGTAACAAACAAATGAGGATACTTCTCCCTCATCATATCCTCAAGCTCCCATGTAGCTTCTTCAAGTTGGTGGTTCCTCCATAAAACTTTCACCAAGCGAGTGGTCTTTTTTCGTAGGACTTTTTCGCTACGATCCAGAATCTCTATCGGCTGTTCTTCATAAGAAAGATCTTGCTCCAGCGGTACAACTTCTGAGCTGAGTACATGTGAAGGATCAGGTATGTACTTTCTCAGGAGAGATACATGGAACACATCGTGAACTTGAGAGAGATTCGGTGGAAGCGCTAATCGGTAAGCTACCTTCCCAACACGATCCAGTATTTCGAAAGGACCGATATATCTAGGGCTCAACTTCCCCTTCTTTCCAAATCTCATAACCCTCTTCCAGGGAGATATTCGTAAAAACACTTTATCACCCACTTCAAACTCTAGGTCTTTTCTTCGGTTGTCGGCATAGCTTTTCTGTCGACTCTGAGCTGCTCTTATGTGTTGTTGAATAGATCTGACCTTTTCTTCCATTTCATCAACGAGATCAGGTCCTAATAGCTTTCTTTCCCCAACTTCATCCCAACAAGTTGGAGTCCTGCATTTCTTTCCATAGAGAGCTTCATAAGGAGCCATTTGAATACTGGAGTGAAAGCTATTATTATAAGAAAATTCCACCAAAGGTAGGTGTTGATCCCAACCTCCTTTGAAATCCATAGAGAAAGCTCTCAACATATCTTCTAGGGTTTGAATTGTTCTCTCAGACTGACCGTCTGTCTGGGGATGATAAGCAGTGCTGAAACTCAACTCTGTATCCAGAGTATGCTAAAGACTTCGCCAGAACTTCGAGGTAAATCTCGGATCTCGATCAGATATAATAGAAAGTGGTACTCCATGCAATCTTACCACTTCCTTTACATATATCCTGGCAAGCTGATCTAGAGAGAAATCCTCTCTAATAGGAATGAAGTGTGCAGACTTTGTGAGACGATCAACTATGACCCAGATAGCATTATTGCCTTTGGATGTTTTAGGAAGTCCTGTGACAAAGTCCATAGTGATGTTTTCCCATTTCCATTCGGGTATGGGTAATGGTTGTAACATCCCCTTAGACTTCTGTCTCTCAGCTTTAACTTGTTGACAAACCAAGCATCGAGAGACATATTCAGCAACATCTCTTTTCATGCCATCCCGCCAGAAGTACTCTATCAGGTCCCTATACATCTTCGTGCTTCCAGGATGAATAGAGAATGATGAACTATGAGCCTCATCCAGCAGCTCATTCTTTAATTCGGGGATGGGAGGAATGCAAACCCGATTCCTGAACTTTATTATCCCATCACAATCAAGGTTGAATTCAGGAACATTTCTCACCTTCTTTTGTAACTCGACATCTTCTTTCTGTGCCTCTTTAATCTTCACATGTATAGATGGTTGAACATTCATTTGAGAAAGATAAGATTTTTCCCCTTCCATTATAATTCCAAGATCCATCCTTTGTAAATCCATAAATATTGGATCTTTTGTGATCCTCATCATGGATAAACTAGCATGGTCTTGTCGACTTAATGCATCTGCCACCTTGTTTGCTTTCCCAGGGTGGTAATGGATTGAGCAGTCATAATCCTTAATCAGCTCCAACCATCTTCTTTGACGCATATTCAACTCCTTTTGTGTGAAAATATACTTTAAACTTTTATGATCAGTATAAATATCACACCTTTCACCATAAAGGTAATGCCTCCAAATCTTTAATGCAAAGATTACCGCAGCCAACTCCAAATCATGTGTTGGGTAATTTTGTTCATGGATTTTCAACTGTCGTGAGGCATAAGCTATCACCATATCATTTTGCATAAGAACACACCCCAATCCCTTCTTGGATGCATCACTGTAGATCACAAACCTTTCTCCACTACAAGGCAGTGTGAGCACAGGTGCACTGGATAACCTTCTTTTCAACTCCTTGAAATTCTCTTCACTTTCCTCTGTCCAGACAAACTTAACTCCTTTCCGAGTCAACTTGGTGAGTGTATTAGATAATCGTGAAAAATCTTTTACAAAACGTCGATAATATCCACCAAAACCAAGAAAACTTCGGATCTCAGTTACTGTTGTTGGTCTCGACCATCTTTCGATAACCTCTGTTTTTGCTGGATCCACATATATCCCCTCTTTTGAGATTATGTGACCCAAAAATGAAACTTTTTGAAGCCAAAATTCACACTTGGTAAATTTGGCATAAAGCTTCTCCTTTCTCAGGGTCTTCAATATAATTCTCAAGTGATCTTCATGTTCTTCCTTGCTCTTTGAATAGACAAGAATATCGTCTATAAAGACTACCACAAATTGATCAAGATAGTCTCTAAAGACTCTATTCATTAGATCCATGAAGATAGAAGGGGCATTAGTAAGACCAAATGGCATCACTATAAATTCATAGTGTCCATACCTTGTACGGAAAGCCGTCTTTGGTATATCCTCCCTTTTGACCCTTAATTGATGATACCCTGAACGAAGATAAATCTTGGAAAAGTATTGAGCTCCGCGTAGTTGGTCAAATAAGTCATCAATGCGTGGGAGAGGATATTTGTTCTTGATAGTGATCTTGTTAAGTTCTCGATAATCAATGCAGAGTCTCATTGATCCATCTTTCTTCTTAACAAATAGAACAGGTGCTCCCCAAGGTGACGCACTAGGGCGTATGAATCCCTTATCAAGATTCTCTTGGAGTTGCTTCTTCAATTCCTGCAACTCAATTGGGGCCATTCTATAAGGTGTCTTTGAAATAGGCAAAGCACCCGGTACGAGTTCTATTGAAAACTCAACTTCACGATTTGGTGGAAGACCCGGAAATTCCTCCGGAAAGACATCATCAAACTCCCTTACAATGGGCATATTCTTAATCGTGAGTTTCTCACCAACCATTTGAGATAAATAACCTTCATTTAGCGGGATCAATACCCATAAGATGGAAGAAATTTCCACTGGAAGGTTATGTTCATCCTTGCATTGGTATACGATCGTAGATTGATCTGGAGTATGAAATGTGACTTCCCTTCTTTGGCAATTGATATGAGCTCCATGTAGAAAAAGCCAATCCATGCCAAGAATCACATCAAATTCTACTAAAGGAAGGATCACAAGATTTGCAGGAAGCACTTTCCCACAAACTTCGATCGGAGAAGAATTATAAACTTTTGATGCGATTGATGTGCCATTAGGTGTTGTCACGGCTAACTCAACATCTAATTGTTGAGGTAATACGGTGATACCCTTAGAAAAGTCTTCAGAAATAAAAGAGTGGGTGGATCCAGAATCAAATAAAACATTTGCTACTTTAGAGTGGATGGTAAGTGTACCTTTCACCACATCGTTATCGTACTCCACATCGCTGATAGAAATTGCATATGACTTTCCTTTGTCTTTAGCCTTAAGATTTTGTTGACGTCGACCATCATCATCAACCCTTGGATTTGGGCATTGATTGGCATAATGCCCCATCTCCTTGCACTTGAAACATTGAAGTGTAGTAGGTTCATTCTGTGTATCCCTTCCTTTGTTTGCATCATTAGACATCTTCTTCCCATTATCACGGCATTCAAATGCCCGATGACCTTCCTTTACACATTTAAAACATTAACTTGTCCCTTTAAGACAACTCCCTCCATGTTTCTTTCCACACTTTGAGCATAATGGAAAGTTCATCTTCTTTTCAGTGTGCTCTTTAGAGTTTCCTTTGAATTCCATCTTCCTCTTCTTATCAAACCCATGTGACTGATGGGTTACTCCAATCTCCATCTCGACTTTGAGAGCACATCGAACGATTTCCTCGTAGATATTGAAGTCCCTTATGGATAATGCCCTTCGAAGACTTGGTTTTAAGCCACTAAAGAATCGATCGATCTTACTCTCAGGTTGGATAATAATACCAGAAGCGTACCTTGCAAGTCTTGTAAAATTTGCTTCATAGGTACTAACAGATTCATCATCCCTTTGCTTCAGTTCAAGAAACTCTTTCTCCATCTTTGTTCGGAGAATACGAGGGAAGTACTTATTGAAAAATAAGTTCTTGAACTCGTCCCATTCCATAGACTCGATTTCATCCCTTTGCCTCGTATTCTTAACAAGATTCCACCATTGATCAGCATCTCCTTCCAAACGGTACACTGCTAGGATGACTTTATCATGTTCAGAACATTGAAGAACTGAAAATATCTTTTCAGTAGTACTAATCCATTGTTCAGCAACTAATGGATCAGTAGACCCGCTGAAAGAAGGTGGACGCTGCCTCATGAAGGATTCAACAGAATGTTGCTCCCTCCTTTGCTCGTTTGGAAATCCTGCATGATTCATAGCTTGAGAAAGTTGTGTGAGCATGGCTACAAGATTTTTCATTCCAGCTCCCATATCGTTTGGTTGCTCAGGGGGACAATCATTGCATTGCCCATCGCATTCCGCATTAACACGGTTCCTTCGGGTTCCAGCCATTGACTAAAACAAAGAAGAATAGTGTGAGCAACACTAATTATAATAGGAAACCACATAATTCAAGAATAAAATTTTCATGCTTATGGTCTTATCCTAGGTTATTCAAGGCCATTTCTAAAACACTAAGATTGTGTACTATGCTTAGACTTATCCTTAGGGTTCTTACTAAGGCTTTCACATCCTAGTTTCCAAAGGTTGACTATACCTTTCCTCTGATACCAACTATAACGACCCATACTTTACATACATTGTTAATACTTCAAAATTGAAGCACACTTATTACAACATATGACAAAACCACAAAGGACCGTATAGGTATAGTGTCTTTAGAAACTGGGAAACATAAACAACTGGTTCATAAATCTTCTACAGTGTCTCTCATTTATTTCATCATATCTAGGGTCCCTTTTAGCATATTCTACTTAATATCCATCTTCCTGACCTGGGGAAAAGAAAACATAAAAGGGTGAGCTCAAATGCTCAGCAAGGGCAAATAAAGGAAATAAAAATCATATCATATCTTTTTGAAAATCAAAACCTGCAAAAGAGATCATAATATCTTAACATGGAATAAATCATAGAAGTGAAAATGAGATCCCCAAAATCATAACATAAAACTTGAAACTTTGTGGCATGCACACATAATCATGGAAAATCATTTCTTGTTAGTCATGACTCATTGCGAAGACTATCTTAGTGGACAAAGTCCCTTTCTGAACCGAGTTCACTCCTCGTTTCAGTCCTGTATCACTGAACCGAAATAACATTCCGTTCCAGCCATGTCTATCTCATGAGATATAAAATCTTTACCCAATGCATTGGAGGGAGATATAGGTCCCACCCATCTTATAATGAATCCTTTCTTATGTGTTCCACATAATCATAAAACATACATCATCGCATAACACATGTAACAAAAATGGGATTCTTGAAACATCATGACATCATAAATCAATTCATATAAGATAATGGAATTCATAAAAATAATTCCATCCCAACATGATCAAATCAATGTAACAATAGGGATAAAAACAGAACCCTTTATTATCTTAGATGGAAAATAATTTTGATAAAACACTTGAACTTCATTCTTGAGGAAAATATCCTTTCTTCTTCAAAAACCTTTTTCCTTTCATAACATGTCATATAACTTTAAAATAAAAGAAGTTGATTAAAAATAAACTTGAAAACTTGTAAAGGAAGCTTCTTGAAAATAATGTTTTAAAAATCCATTCATGCCGTATAAGTTAAAAAAAACATTCTTCGTACTTTTGTCGGAAAAGTCAAAAAGTACCTCGTACGGAAAAACGACAAAAGATTCCTTTCATATTCTTTACTAAAAACTCACCTAAGGGTAAAATTGGATTTAAACTATTTCAAGTGGATGGAAACAATATTACATATTGAGGGAACATGGATGTGGATGATAAAATAAACCCCAGTAAATACTTACAAATAAACAATCTCCGATAAAAATGAGATTGTGATATTTCCCTTACCTTAGGTCCGATTAGCTTTGTACGTGTCCGAAGCTCTTGTATAATGGTTTAAATAATGTTATTGACTTATTCCAGAATCATACATATTTATATGATATCATATATGGTCATATTATTAGCTTCTTGTTAGTAATATTTCATTGTTACTTGTTACTCGGGTCTTTATAACTTTTTGTTCTTATGCGTGTTTTGTCGAATAAATTCTTATTCTTATCTTTAGGTTATAGATAATTCATTTCCAGAATGTTATTAGTGTATTATATACCATATTCATTCATTCAATTCATTTATATAATCATTATGAAATGAAGATCATGTAGAACGAGTCGCATCACATCGTGGAGACGGTATTCCGTACGTACGCACGAGTGATGATATCGTTCCTATGATCATGGAATTGTATTGGAGTATATATATATTATTTCAGTATCAATATTACTTCATAATAATCATATATAGTTACTCATTACACCATTATACCCATCCTTGTAAGGTGATGGTGGAAAATAGATTACACCACGGCGTGGAGACTGTATTCCGTACGTACGCACGCGCGGTGATTTCATTTTTCCGTAGGATGGATAGAAGGTGAATTAGGGTTGTTTCATATTTATAATAACATATCATTATGTAAGTAATACTGATGTTATTACTTTATCATGAAAAAACTAAAGAAGAAGAAGTTGAAGAAGAAAGAAATTGAAAAGATCGGTAATGGATATTACCTCTTCTTTGGAACGCCTCTTTGAATCCTCCACTTAAGGAACTAAGATTGGTCTTTGGAGAAGACCAGGACCTCTATGATTATTCTAGGGAAGTGTAGAGGAGAAAATGGAAGGGGTTGGACGAGCTTGAGTGCTCAATTTGGTGTGAGGAGGAGGGGGAGGAGGTGCCCTTTTATAAGGGAGGAGAGGGGCACCTTAGGAATATCTCAAAATATTATTTTATATTAAAGTCAAAATCGGTTTATAATGGTTCCAAAGGGTCTTATTTCGAAGATAAAGTGGGGAAGGGTCGAAATCATATCAACCAATAGGATTTAGACAAGTTTGGGGTATTATTTTAACCTTATCAATTAGATTTAACTCTAAGTTAATTAATTTAACTTTTACCGTGTCTTTTTGTTTTCTTTCACTATATGGTTAATACACTTACTATAACATGCCAAACGAACCCCAAATTGTTTATTATTAATATATATATCCTTATCTAAGTCATTTGGCCGAACCTTATATTTTTAGGAATAAAATAACAATTAATAATATAATATTTCATTTAAAAACTATTTTGTGTCAATTTTGACACTATTTGATATATGATTTTTGTGAAAGTCATATCAGAATTATATGTTTCGAACCAAGTTGATTAAATCAACACTAATATATCATAGTAACCTAGGAAATTAGTGGAATTCATAAAAAGTCTCAAATTACATTTATTTGGGTGTTTATAACATCAATTATGTCAATATTTCATTAATAAGATAATTACTGCATCATCTTTGTGTCATAAATAAATTACATTATTTGATGTCTAAAAATTACAAATAAAATATCATCATGTAGGAAATCTTTTTAGCTTTCTAATGAATATTTACAATTGAATTTATCTTATGTATAACCCCATATTAAAAATGATTTACTTATTAAACTTTGATTTTAACTATTTTAACCCTTCTTTAAATAAATTAATAATAAATGTCCTAATCTAATCCAAGTGGGCCTAAATGGTCATATTTTATTCCTAAGTTTGTTTTTGGTCGAATTACACTTGTCCAATAGAATTAGGACATGTGTTAGGGTAATATTAATATCATATTTACCCTTAGTTACCCTATTTACTATTAACCGCGGTAAAAACAGTAAAAAGTTACTATTCACCAAAAAATTATTTTCATCTCATTGAACCACATTTTAGTCCTTGATATTAACCGTGTCTCTCAGGTTTTCGAAATTCCAATCACACAAGCGGTAAAATTAAGTTTTATGAAAAATTCAGTTTTTAACCTACCACTTAGTGGTTTCACTATTCATCAAAAATTGAAAGTTTTCAGAAAAATACCAAAATTTCACCCTAGGCTAATTTCGATATTCTGAGTCCAAAAATGAAGTCCATTTTGAAAAATAAAATTTATAAAATTTCAAAAAGTGGTTATTACTATTCATAACGGCTAGTTTTAATAGCATATTGTTGTTTAGTGAAACTCGGTATTGCGTACGACGCAAGCTATCGAGAAAGGTCGTGATTGCGTGTAAAGCAAGACAAGCAAGTGTTGTGTAGAAAAAGATTCCTTTGATGATTTATATAACATAAAAGTCTCAGGTGTTACAATGTATCCCGTAATTGGAACCTACAAATACCAAATCTGCTAATTAAATATGGATTAAAGAACATATTATGTGGGAATTTCAATAAGGGTTCTGAGTTACCCTCTTGTTTGTAAAAGGGTCAAGATCCCATGGTTATGATTGTTGTTTTCCTGCTGCATGTGATGTGATGTGAGCCTGGATGGCTGTTGTGATATGTGGAGGCATGGAGGACTTGTGGTGGTGGCAGCAGATGACGCCTAGAGTGGCGAGATGCATCGGTTTATGCATGTGGGTGTCGGGGAGGACACCAGGGGTGATGGAATGGGATGTATGTGGTTGCTGGATGCTTGTGGTTTTCATTGAATATTAATCTGCGTTGCTTTTCCCCACTACTCAAGGCAGCTGGTCTTGCTACCCTTCTTCCGATGGAGGCGAAGACACGCGGGGTATGCCATGTGCTTTCCCTGTTTAGCCTCTCGAGGGAGATTGGGTCTATGATCTTTCTATAGGTGGAAATGACTCTATGGGTAGTATATCTACTCACCGTGTTGATCCTCCTTTGTGTTTAGAAGCATAGGATGCTTTTCTAGAATGCCTGGGAATATGGAAAAGTAATTCTGTAATAAATGTTTGATTAAATGGTGAAAATCCACGGGGATGGAGATACTAGAATTTAAAGGTGATGTGAATCTTAAAAGGATAAGTTGATTTTGAATGTGATGCCAATTCAGTTTAATGTGGAATTGTTCATGGTTAATTAATGTTTAAATAATTAATTAACGTACAATGGAACTGATAAAATGAGAATGTAGTAATCTAATAAAGCTCTTCAAATGTTGTGTGCTTATAGGACACCTAGTCTTATAAGTAGCAGCCTGGAGTCAGAGAGACGTTAGCTGCTGTTGTATCTAAGAATAGGTAATGCCCATAGTGTGGATGTGAGTTATATATATATTATATACTTTTTGTGTTTCTAAATTCTACTCCTCCCTGTCGGTAAGGGAAACTAACACCCCGGGGGTTCTGAGCCCTGGGAGGGTGTTTTCCCCAACATTCTGATGGGAGGTCAAATGGCTAGCTACCCCCTTTTTGGCCCCGTTGTCTTCTCTTGGTAGATACATGTGCCAACAGGCACAACTATTAGTTTCCCCATATACGTGTGTAGAGGGCTGTAATGGATTGTGGTTATTTCACACACATATATTCTAGCTATAGTATCCTATGGACTACTATAGGTGTGATGTGTATAGGCTATCATGGCTTGATGATCCCTACTCTGTGTATAGGATATAATGGCTTGAGGTATAATACCCGATGTATGATACACGTTATGCAGGCTGTGGTGGCTCCAGGAACATACCTTGTTACTTTTGGTTGTGTGGATGGTGTGGTGCTTCGCCCAGGTGTCTGCGGGCAAGCCTTTGGAGAGAGATGCACATGACATATGTCGTTGTGGAAAAGCGGAAAACCAGTGGGGAAGTAGTAGCGGGGTACCCTTGAAATTATTTACTATATTCTATATTATTGTATGCATTACTTGGTGAGAGTAGCCATGGTGAGGTTGGGAACTTAGTATTCATGTTTACGAGACGAGTTAGTTTCACTTGTTGTTCACTGGGATTTAGCATGCTTTCTTTACTTTTTCATGAGAGGCTTGGGGAGGATCCTACTCAGTATACTGTTATACTCACCCTATGTATATATAAACTATTTTTTAGGTCACATAGAGCAGGTTGGGGATCAAGTTGGTTACTACTAGATTGTGGTTGGAGGAGGAGCTGTTTGGGCTTGTGGTCGCTGCCGTTTTTCTTTCTTGTGGGTACTTTTAGTTTCCCCTTTTAGTTGTAGTACTTTTGCATGACATTTCATATATGTACTTGGATTTCTTTTATATTTCAGTTCTGAGTTAGAGTTGATCGGATTCTATTCTATCTCTCTCTTCTGCCTGTGTTCTCTTAGAGGGTAATGCCTCCCATTTGTATGTTTATTATACCCTCGGTGCTAGTCACCAACCCGGGGCCTACTGGAGGCGGGACTCGGGGGGTCATTATCTCTCTTCTCACATTGCAGGCCCAGGAGGGGTACACATTGTGGGGATGGGGTCGTGACACTATGTCATTCATTTTTCATTTCCATTTTATATGGACATAATTAAATTTTTATTTAATGAATACATAAGATATGTAGGATATAAATAATAAATTTTAATGTTGAATTATTATATACCTTTCTTTTTTTCTATCCATGAAAATATAAAAATAATATTTATGTGTATATACGACCAAGAACATTAATGAATAATGAAATTAATTTTTATTTCAGTATCTTTTATGGATGAATATATATATATAATTATTATAAATTTTATTTATATCATAATTAAAATTATTGAGATTCGGTAACCATGATCTATGTAAAATGATTGAGACTAACTAACAAAAACATTCATGGAAAAGAAAGCAATCATCACCCATAACAGTTGGATTTAATAATTAATTGATAATAAACCAGTGATAAGATGTTATAATTGGTTAATATCTGGTATTAAAAGTTTGTTAGTTATTATTATATATATATATAATAAATTTAAATTTATTATACATGAGGTTAAAATGTTGTCAATGGTAGTCAAACTATAGGTAAGGAATTTATTTTATAATATAATTGTTAACTATGATTGTTTATGATTTCAGTTTAAGATTATAAAATTAAATGATATAACATTCAATAATTATCATTCATTTTGTTCTCTTATGGTTTTTATGAATATTAAATGTTTTATTTTAATTTTTCCCTTTTATTCACTCGTGAGAATAAAATTATATTTATAATGAAATCCAACATTATTTTTCTTTTCAAGCGAGAAACAGTTTTCTTCCATGTTCTTATTTTCTAAAAATATGTTGAACATTATTTTTAAGATTATGAATTGTTTTTTTGAAATAATTGTTTCCATGATTAAATTTTTAATTTTTTTTAAAAAGAATCAATTTTTTTTAAATTTTTTGAATGAGGTACTTTTGACTGTTTACAAAAAATTTGAAAGAATTTTTCGTTTTAAAATACACTACATAAAGCAATTTATAGTAATAATGAACACTCAATGTATTTTTATTTCTATAAATTTTTCATTAATATTTTAAATGAAAATTTTTTTATAAAATATTTTAATTTATTACATTTTAAAGAAGTGATGAAATAATTAAATTTGTATATTATAATGAAATATTATAACTGAGATTTTAGATGTATTTTCATCCAATATGACATCATTTAATATTAATATTTTATGACTAGGGATATGGTAAAATGATACCATCATTATTCTATATATTTATGTCTTATCGTTATTGTGATGAGATTTTCGTGAAACCCATTTATTTTCCACATATAATGCAATGATTAATTTTGAAATTGTTAAGAAAACTATTTTGTACCATTGTGTTATGATGTGATGAAATTTTTATGATCTTTTTATTAAAATATGTATGATTTTAATTGTGTTATTATTTTTATAAGTATTATATATCCATCTAATTATTTGTGTAGATATATATATCACATAAGATAATTAAGACAAGAATAGGCAGTAATACCCATTCAGTAAGGGACTCAATCCCCAATGACAATATTGTAATTGAATATTAACTAATATGATAGAATGTAAAGTGAATCCAATCCACTATTTTAGTCTTGGAAGTTATCCTAGACTATTAAGGAAATTATTTTCTACTATAAGGTGTATGCCAAAAATATATTCATTATTCTAATGTTATGCTCTCATATCTCTTTTTAATTGTTTATTTAATTATTTATATCTTATGAATTTCCAAAATTTATTCAAGGAATCATGATTGTTATCTATGAAATGTCGGGTATGGTTTTTAATTGATAGGATCACGTTTTTATTGTTTTAAGATCATGTTATTATTAATTTATCATTGATATATCCATTTTTTCCATTTACCATCATATGAAGTCACCCTTTATTATGTTTATATTTCCTAGGTTATGAAAATTGATTTTATGTATGATATTTCTAAGGAAGGTAATTGTTTAAAATAATTTAGTGGAAGACGATTTATATCCCTTATAAACAATATGTTCATGTATCCATGTTTCTCAAGGCACTAAACCTATATGATTTCTTGCATGGATATTTTATGTAATGAATATTCATATAATAATATGTAATGTCTATATATTAAATTTAGTTTCCTCTATATTAAATTATAATGGTTTGATGATTATTGGATATGGTAAATCCAATATCATGATGAAATACTTTAAACACAATAATTTATTCACTATTTAGGGGTTTAGTAAAAATTTAATTAGTGGAAGTTAGTTGTGTGACTAAATTAATGTAGCTAGGAGTAAAAAAATAGTTTTATCATTTAAGGAAGAGATAATTCTTTTTATATGAAACGAAATTGAATAAATGTGAATCTATACCTCATTGGTGTATTAGAAAACAAGTGATCTGTAACCAAGGAAGAAAAGAACGGGTTATCGAACAAAAGGAATGGAAAATATATAAAAAATTATACTAATATAATTAAAAAATTAATAAATGAACATTTTATATATATAATAACTAACATGATCTCACACATACATGTGAAAATTATAAAAAAGATAAATAATTCAAAAAATGAATAATCTAATGGAATATAAGATGAATATATTTTTTATGTTGTACAACATCGATATATGTGGACAAAGAGCACCCAATGTAGTGGATATTAAGATATAATATATTCAGTTTATCAATGATTATAGTAATAATTAAATATTGCTTATAATATCCCATAATTACCAAGAATTCAAGTGTATTACTGATAACCATAAGTTGTCCTAGAAAAGGATTGGTCTAAAAATTCTAACATATAAAATTGATAATGATATGGAATTAACTGATATATGATAAGAATATGATATAAAAAATAATATGGTACGTCACTACGTTTATGTGGAAAGAACACCACAACAGAATAGACTCATTAGGACCAGGAACTTGAATGCCAATAATATATCATAGAGAATAATCATTAGAAAAAATGTTCGAGATAAATATTGGGAAGTTGTAGAATAGTATTTATATATCAAAAAGTGGTTTATTATTTCTGAATAAATACTATACACCCAATGATATGTTCTATGGAAACAAGATGAAACCATATTACTTTTTTAGTTTTTCTATATAATTTCATTATTCTCTGTATAGATAATAATCACATGTATGAATATAATTTGGATAAAAATATTTCTCTTCTATACTCATCTGAAAGCATTGTGAACAAGTGTAATGAAAAAAGGTTTTGTGAAAATCATTTATCATCAAGATATAAAACTTAATAAAAATGAGAATATTTTTTTACATATTTATAAGATTTAATAGAAAAATAAAAAATATATTTTCATTAAAAATTAATGACATAATATATTTCCAAAGATTTAATGGGAATATAATAGATATAGATTAATACATCGATGAAGATAAAAAAATTGATTGTTAAATAGTTAAAAATAGTGAATGAATATAAGTTAAAATTAATGATGGGAATTTTTTGGTGAATATAAAACAATGAGGAAATCACAAACGATCAATACTCTATAAAAACACAAGTTTATATCTCATATTAACCCCAAATATTTAGAAGAGGATGATATATGAAAATTTGTTCAATACAATGCAGGAAGTGCGTGATGAAATAGAAAATAATCTATCATGGGAAATTACATTAAATATAAAATATAAAACAATTATTAAATACAACTGGGTGTTATAAAACAAGATCAATGAATATTTTATGTTAAAATAATGTAATGAATAGATGGTGTACACGGGATATTCTCAAATAATGAGGATTTTTACTGATGAGAAATTTCCCCTTGTATTTTAGTTGTAGACAATTTAATTTTTCTTAGCTATATCTGTGAAAATAGAAATACTGTTCTTCCAAATGGATGAAAATAATAATTTATTTATTGAATCATTGATGAAAAAAGAGTTCATAATGATACTAGATGGATTTTATATTGATTAATAAAATATAATTGTGTTTTAGTAGAATAAAAATTTATATAGACTAAAAAAATCTATAAGATCTTGGCATTATATGATTATTCAATATTTGAGAAATATTTGGTTCTAAGGAGGAAGATTTATTCGCATCCTCTACATGAATAAAGAAAATGATTAGTGGCTACTCAAATGAAAATGTTCTCAAAATAAATGATTCTTGATTTAAATATGTCCTTGATTGCTATGTTAAAATTTTTCCTTAGTATATTAGTGTCTCCTTGAATAACTAACACATTAAATTACAAATTAAAATATTCCAAGACAACCTCAATATATTTGGAATGAAATATTCAAATGGAAATACAACATCAATGCCGAATTGGAATAAATTTTCAAGAGATGATTGTGAAAAATAGGTTAATACAATAGTTAATAGGTATATTATTACGAGTATCATGTATTTCACTGTAACATGGCATGTACTTATGTTTTCCCCATGCAAAGTTTCATGTTAACAAATTTTTCCCATAGAATGGAAAATATTAATTTTTAAAATAGTTCTACAGTATTTTATTATCATGTGGGTTTCGTTGTAACATCCTAGGTAAATAATGAGTATGAAATTTTCATATTTATTAATATTTTAGAATTAAATATAAATTTTATTTACAGGGGACTCTATGATTTGATGGAATACCCGATACCCAAGAATGGATGTCTTTGAAATCATACGTTGCAAAAAATGCTGAGTCATACTGAAAAATAATAATATAATATTATTATTTTAAATAGTAGTTAACTCCTACCCATTGTAATGGAGGAAAAAAATAACCACTTTATGATTATACATGTTTTTTAAATGTTTATACTTTTATCCAATAAAAAGTTAGTGGCTTAAAATATGAATGAATTTAATTTTAAGCGTAATTTACATTTATAAGTCGATTTACCGCCTTTTATTATAGAACCCTCTTGAAATATATTTATGGTCACTTTAATACATTATTTTTTATCTTATAAAATCTTTTTATAGAATGGGGATATCAAATTTTACTTTTTGTATATTTTTGGATTTTTTCTGATAAAGTTCATTTTTTCATGAATAGTGAAAATATTGTATTTTATTTCAAAACTAAATTTTAATATTAAATATTTGTATGGTTATATTAACTTTTTAATTTATTTTAAAGTTTAATTAGAATATATTTTTACCATTTAATCAAATTATGGTAATTTGAAATTAATTTCACATTGAATTTGAACATAAACAAGTGTCAATCTTTTGATAGTTATTGTTTCTTAAAAACACACTATTTGTTTTAACAGCATGAATTAATTTTAAAATTAAATAATTCCAATTTTATGATTTTAATTTGAAAAGATAAACATAATTTTTCAATTATTATTATCAATTTTATCTTAGGGTTTATTTTTGGTATTTTTTAGAAAAACATCAATTTTAATGAATAGCGAAACCACTTAGTAGTAGTTAAAAAACAGACTTTTTCATTTAAATGATGTTTTACAACTTTTCTGAATTGAATTTAAAAAATCTTACATAAATGGTTTTATTAGTAAGTAATTTTTTGTTCAATAAGATTAAAATAAATTTTTTGTGAATAGTAACTTTTGACTTTTATTTACTGCGGTAAAAGGTTAATAGGGCAATTCAAGGTAAAAATAATGTTATAATAATTAATAATTATCTTAACACTTGTCCTAAACTAATTTTATGAGAAATTTCAGACCATGTGTATCCTTGGGTCTCTTTTTGGACCCCATGTATCCACTTATGAATGACAATGACACTATATATTAATTAATTTAAAGTAAAGGCAAAAATGATATATACAAAAATCATTTAGTAAATTAATTTTAATATGCTATTATGTAAGTCATATTTTCAACTATAAATATTCTTTATAAAGTTAAAAATATTTCCTTCATTAAAGTTTTTTTTAATAATTTTTATACTTTGAATAAATTAAATTATTTATGACACAATAATGATGCAGTATTTGCCTCATTAATAAATTATTTAAATAAATATGATTATAATGATTAAAATATTATCCAAACCCTATCCAATTCATATTGGATGATTCTATTTCAACCATGAGTCATTTTATCTTTGAATATAATTATTTTAGGACCTTTAGAAACAGAATATCATTATATAATAAAATAATATTTTCACACTTTCCAAAAGAGCCCTTCCTCCCCTATTAAAAGAACACCACTTCTAACCGATTACTCACACCTCTCAAGCCCCTTGACTCGTCCAACCCCTGGCCAAATAATCTCTCATGATCTCCCTCTTCCACCTAGAAGCCTTACATTAGGATGAAAGAACATAATGAAGTTATTTTTGTTCAAACCAAGGAAAGTTACCCAAATCAAAGGTAAGAGTTTCTCTTAAATTATTTTGTTTTATTTTGTTTTATTTCTCTTATACAACCCTCTAAACTCCTTTTATTGCTTTTTTATAAAAAAATATCATAAATATATTAGGATGTTTTTAAAAAAAGGATTTGAACTACACTTAAACACACCTACATTTAATGGGTGAAGAACATAATGTTTCTGTTGATGAAAAACTAACGCCTCACGAAATGATGATTGTTCAATTACCTCCTACCACCTATCATGGTGTTCATTATGAATGAAATATATTTATATATGATATATATTATTTTTATGTTTTTTTATTCTTCTTTATTTTCCATTTATATCATTCCTTTATGGTTTCCATTATGGGTAAATGCTATAATTTCATTTGAGGAAGTGCGGACTACCACCCCCTCAAAGTGATTTGAATCATTAATGCCATATTTTTGATGTATAAAGGATATATTTAATGATATTATATATTATATAATAGTGTAATTATAATATAAATAAGTATAATAATATTTTAATTTCATTAAAATAAGAAATAGAAATGAAAGCAGCGTGCATATGTATGTACGGCTTACCGTCTCCATAAACGATGTGTTTCATTTCGTACCTCCAAATGTTATGTAATATTATAAATACATGTATATAATGGATATACATAATATATATGATATCTAAATCCTGAATATAATTATGGATATAATTTAATATTAAACACATGGACAAATTGTAATTATAACAAGTTCATTTTTGACACAATTTCTGGACATCGATAAAATATCCAATATGAACTCAAATAATTAACTAGTGTTTATAGCAATATAATATGTGATATAAGATGAATAATAAAATTTAATAATTTCTTTAATGAATTAGATACTAAATTTAGTTTTTTATTCAGGAAGAACACAGAACATACGAGTCAAGTAGAACACTGGGTAAGGGGATTTCATATCTCACTTTTAATTCTGTGAGATTTCCAATGTTCACCAGTTATATATTGAATGTGGTGTAATGTATACTGACATTGATATATATTATCGCGATTCTAGTATATTCATGTAATTGTGTGATTCATTTGTTGGAAATTATCTTTTGGTCATACGACTGGATTGATTTCAACGTGGTAAGGGGTTTTAACTCACTTTTTATTCCTTTGAGATTCAGGCAATATTTGTCACTATTTACTTTGAGTGGTGTATGTAATGCCCATTATTCTAATCTTTTTGTAATATAATTTCATTAATGGGTATCTAAATCTATATTTTATGGTCCTTCATTCATGTGGTGTATGTTTTGTATGTTACCAAATCGGTAAGGGAACCTTTCACCCTCCCCTTTTTAATGGACATATTTTTGTTATGTCTTTTAATTTACATATTATTATATTGGGATATGTTATTATATATCCTTATTGATGTAAATTATATGTCCAAGTGAGGATATACCCTTTTATCACATCAAAAAAGTTTATGAAATTTAATGTGATGTCGTTAGGGTTTCGATTTTTAAAAAGGGAACTTCTTATCCCTATTTCAATTATTTACGGTTAAACTTGTTATTCTTGAATATGTAATCCTATGAATATGTGTGAATGACCTCTGTCTATTTCACACATAATATCCACTTATATTTTGTGTATTTATATTTTTCACACATAATTATGTGATTGATTTATCCTTAATTAAAGGATATCGTCTTTATAATGGATTGCATCTCAATTAGCATTTCCTTTGAGACTTCATTGTTGTTATGCACCAATTCACTCTTATAGGGTGTATATACTGTCTTTTATCATATTATATAATGAATCCCAATATTCTCATGATATTATAATGTTTTTATTTAATTTTATTCCTCAATTATTTTTATTCAACAGTCTCTCATTTTGTTAAAAACGCTTTAACTAAAATATCGTTTTAAATGTTTCAAAGATTTGTTATTCTTAATCATTATCTTTAATGTCCATGTTTTAAAAATGTTTTTCAGTATTTTTTATATGGACATTAATGATTTAGAATTATAATTCCATAAAAATATTCAATGTGGTATGAGACACTTTGATTCAAAAATCCATTTTTAAAAGGTTTATGAAAATTGATTGATTTTTTCAATATATTAAAATTACATATTATGATTGAAAATGAAAAATTATTATTGAAATATTTATATTTTCAATATTTTATGTGTTATGATGGTACATGGAAATTGGATGGGTGGTTAAATGATAAAACATATGATGGGTGGTGCCGTGATAAACCAGGATGGGTGGTTATGTTATAAACTCCAATGCATTGGGTATGGAAGTCGGTCAGATGGCTATTCCACTTAGTGATATGTATGGAAGTCGACTGTATGGTTATTCCATTTATGTATTTTTATGTCCCAAGTTATGTTTATATGTTTTTTGTTCTTTATATGGGTTTTATGGTAATATTTCTGTTACAAAAGGGTATGTAATGATCTGTTATTCAGTAAAGTGTATTAACTACATCATTAAGGTGAAAAGTATTACTTATGAAATATTATTCCTAGTTTTATTATTATTCTGAAAAACTAACAGTTTTCCATCTTTTTGATTCCATTAATGAGATTTTTATTGTCATCCCAAGTTTTTGAAATGTTTTTCACATGGAATAATGTGGAATAGGGTCTAGGATGGGATCAAGGAAAAGTCATGATATCTTAATCATGGAACTAGACATGACTCTTTTTTTAGAGTTTATGTTTTTTGAAAAAAATGGAAACTGAGTGTATGTATCTACTTTGTATTTTTATAAATGATGTGTAATATTTATGACATAATTCTCAAAAACTCCAATCCAGAAAATATCTTTAATGTGAATTATTCATTTAATTATTTATTAATCAATTTTAAAGGTTGGTTCCTTACAGTTGGTATTAGAGGTCGGTTTAAATAACTATAGAGGTTAGGGTGTTATTTAAGAATAAGTGACATAACCATTATGGTTATCATATTAGAGAGAATCGTAGTTATTTTGGCTGAGTTTAAGATAACAATAATAAGTATTTACCCTCATCCTTAGATATTATATGATGATTTTACTGATATACTCACACTTATATTTTTGGATTTAATAAATGGCCAGATCTAGTTGGCACCAAAGTTAGAGTGGATGTGAAAAAAACTATGATGGTTTTCTGAATGGGCAACTGAATGAAATGAAAGGTGCAACGATAACTCTTGTGGTTATTCTCAACCAACTATTTGGTGTCATTATGGACAACCTGAACCTTGGGGAATTTTATAAGACATCATATATGTGAGAAACAATTCCCAATAGTATTTTAGGTAATAATCATAATGGTATGTATGTTCAAAAACTTATGTGTCAAGGATGTGGAAAGAAACACCTATAAAAATGCATCAAAGGGATGTGAAGATACTATATATGTGGGAATGAAGGTCATAAAGAAAGAACCATTCATGGAAAGTGGATGCATCTAGATGACTTTAGAAAAGGAAAATATGTTCTTTTTGAGGGATAAATTGAATGTTATAAATGTGGTGTGAAAGGTCATTATACAAATAGATGTCCTACAATGATTTTTTGGTAATGGGATTACCAGGATCATAAAAATATATGTTTACCAATACCTTATTCTATTCCAATGGAGGATGAAGAAAATTACAATGACCAATGAATAGTATGGATTATTTCTTAACATATGTTTTGACATTATTGAATCATACTATATGATTCATGATTTTGTTTTTAGGAAATAAGTAGTTCAGAATAAGTTGGTAAAGAATGGTTAATGGATCATGAAGAATGTTTAATGAGTAAGAAGTCAGAAAATATGGGATTGAAGAGTTATTATATATTTTAGGATGGTGAAATGCTTAATCTTATTAAGGATCTTTTGATGATGAGATTACATTAGAAGACTTTTTATAGTATGTGTAACCCTGAAGTTTGATATATGAAAATTTTATTCAAGGAATAAATAATTTTTATTTTTTGGATATAGTTATAAGGAAACATTTGGGTTTATATGATCATTGAATTTGAGGTAATTAAATATTAATATATTTGGGGATGAAAAATGAATTTTATTAGATAGCATTTGTGGTTAAAATATGTTATGGTTTTTTTTGATGAATTTATCTCTTTTTGGGAATGTTATAAAATTATATAGTTTTTGAAAAAGTTCAACATGTAGATCGTGTGACAACCCATCGCATCGGAAAAAGCTGTGGGAATCTAATCCACAACCAAAGTGCGACTGGGATTTATCAAATACCACTCGACAACGTGAAGTCCCTGGTTAGTAGTAGTAATTATTTTTAGTTAGATGATCTTATGAATATGTTTATTTTTTTTATTTATGAATATTAATAACCAATCATAGATAATATGTGATTAGGTTAATTACACTTTTATAAAAGACATTAAAATTTGTCACTGTCATTTGGAGATAAATGTTAAGGTTTATTGTGGAAGAATATGGGATTAAATTCTTCTGAGTTTTGGTTTTCAATGTTATTTTGGATTATATTGAAGAATTTTAAGGAATGTTGTTTATTCAATGGTCTTTGTTTAATGTAGGGTACTGTTTGATGGATTTTGGAGATTAGGAATAATATTTCTTTTTATAAAGAATTATTCTTTTTGGGGATTATTTGATCTTGTACTAACCTTTTCGGTCTTGGATATGGTCTAAATACATGGTAAATATATAGTTCATCTTTTACGTATTATGTGATCCTCTCAAAGTTGATTATAACACATTTAAAGTTAAAAAGTCATCATGAATACTCATCGGATGAAGAAAATATGAGTTTCTGTTAGAAATATAGTAATGTATGAATGTCTACATGAAAAGTATGTATGATTCCTTATGTTTTTATTTAATATCATAAATAAATTCATCAGCATTATGAAAATTAAGATAAAAAAACATTAAAAATTAACATTTCTTACTAGGGAATAAAATACTATTTACCCCATCACAAGTTTGGGATTTTATGGTGGTTAACTTTCTCCTAACCATATTTTCTATCACACTCCATCAGAACATGATGATTTTTTGTCTCTACCATGTCCATGTTTTCCTACATGGAATCCTAGTATAGGATTATCTCGGGTGACCTTTGTACTTATATTTCTTTCTTTTAAAGTGATATATTTATTGACTATTTTTCTAATGTGGGACTTTCAATTAAGTTTCCAAGCCCAGTTTTAAAATTGCAAGGATGCAATTTTCCAAAAGGAGGGAAAGATGTAACATCCCTAGTAAATAATGAGTAAGAAATTTTCACATTTATTAATATTATTGAGTTAAATATTAATTTTACGTTAAAGGGGATGCTATGATTTGATGGAATCCCTGATACGCAATAATGGGTTTGTTTGAAATCTAACGTTGCACACAATGCAGAGTCATACTGAAAAATAATAATATAATAGTATTATTTTATATAATAGTTAACGCATAGCTATTGTAATGGCAAAAACAAACAAAACTAATTAAATTATGATTGTACATGTTTTCTAAATGTGTTTAATTTTATACAGTAAATTGTTTGAGGCTTAAAATATGAATGAATCTAATTTTAAGCATAATTTACATTAAAAGGTCGATTTACCACCTTTTAATGGATTACCCTCATTAAATATAGTTGTGGTCAAATTAATACAATAATTTTGATCAAATAAAATCCTTATTTAGATTGGGGGCATCAAAATTTATTTTGTGTAATGTTTGGGATTTTTTTTGATAAAGTTTATTTCTTTAATTAGTATTGAAAATATAGTATTTTAATTCAAAACTGCGTTTTAATCTAATCTATGTATATGCATATATTATCTTTTAAATTGTTTTAATGTATAATGAGAATATATTTTTACCATTTAATTCAATGGTGGTATTTGGAATTAATTTCACTTTGAATTTGGAGATAAACAAGTGTTAATCTTTGGATAGTAATTGTTTCTTAAAAACACACTATTTGTTTTAACAACATGAATTAATTTTAAAATTATTTAATTCCAATTTTATGTTTTTAATTTGTAAAAATAAACATCAATTTTTAATTTGGAATATGAAATTTATCTTAGTGATAATTTATGGTATTTTTAGGAAAAACAATAATTTTTTATGAATAGTGAAACCAATTAGTAGAAGTTAAAAGATAGATTTTTTCATTTAAATGAAATTTTACCACATCTGTGAATTGAATTTCTAAAATATGACAGAAATGGTTGTTATTAGTAAGTTAAATAAGGTTCAATAAAATGAAAATAATCTTTGGTGAACAATAGCTTTTGACTTTTATTTACAGCGGTTAAAGGTTAATAGGGTAATTCAAGGTAAATTTTTTTTTATAACAATATAAAATTAACTTAACACTTGTCTTAACCTTATTATATGAGTAATGTCCTCCCATGGGCATCATTGGGTCTATTTTTGGAGCCCATTTATCCATTTATGAATGATAATGACACTTTATTTTAATTATTTTAAAATAATGGAAAAAATGACATAAACAAAAATATTTTAGTAAATTATCTTTTATATGGTGTTAGATAATTTATATTTTTTACTATAAATATTTTTATAAAGATAAAACTGTTTTCAAAATGATATTATTTTTTATAATATTTATATATCTAATAGATTAAATTATTTATGACACAATATTTCTGCAGTATTCTCCTCATTAATAAATGATTTAAATTAATAAGATTATAATGATTAAAATATTATCCTAAACCTATCATATTCCTATTAGATGATTTTATCTCGACCATGAGTCATATTATCTTCAAATATAATTATATTTGAAGCTTTAGAAACCGAATATCATTATATAATAATATAATATTTTTACACTTTCGAAAAAATCACCTCCTCCCCCTAATAAAAGGACACCACTGCTAACCCATTACTCACACCTCAAAAGCCCTTTTCCTCGTCCACACCCTTCCACAATAAACTATGAATATCACCCTCTTCCACCATGAAGCAAAACCTTAGGCATATGGCACTTTAAGAAGTCATTTTGGTTCAAACCAACGGAAGTTACCCAAATCAAAGGTAACAGTTTCTCTTAAATTCTTTTTGTTTTATTTCACTTCTCCAACCCCATAAAATCCTTTTATTACATTATTTATAACAAAAATGTACCTTAAATATACTAGATTGTTTTTATAAAAAGGATTCGAACTACACTTACACACACCTCCATCTAATGGGTGAGGACAGTAATGTTTCCGTGGATAGAAAACTAACGCCTCACGAAACGATGATTGTTCAATTATCTCCTACCACCTCTCATGGTTTCCATTATGATGTAATTATATTTATATATAATATATATAATTTTTATGATTTCTTTATTCTTCTTTATTTTCCATTTATATCATACCTTTATGGTTTCCATTATGGGTAAATGCTATAATTTCATTTGAGGAAATGAGGACTACCACCCCCTCAAAGTGACTTGACTCTTTAATTACATATGTGGGATTTATAAAGGATAGAGTTAATGAAATTATATATGATATAAAACTGGAATTATAATATACCTATGTATCATTATGTTTTAAATCTTTTAAAATAAGAGATAAGAATGAATGTAAAATTTATGCTTATGTACGGCTTACCATCTCCATGAACGGTGCATTTAATTTCTTACCTCCAAATGTTATATACAATTATGAATACATGTATATAGTGTATATATATATAATATATATGATATATAAATCCTGAAGGTCATTCTGGTTATAATGGACTATTGAACACATGGGAAAATTGTAATTATAACAAGTTCATTATTGATTAAAGTTCTGAACATCGATAAAATATTCAATATGAACTGAAATAATTAACTAGTTGTTATAGAAATATAATAAGTGATAGAAAATGAAGTGGAGAATACCTTAAGTCTATTATTTATGATGAACATGGAACATACAAGTCATGTAGGACACGAGGTAAGGGGATTTCTTATCTCACTTTTATTTCCGTGAGATTTCCATTTTACGCCACATATTTATTGAATATGGTATAATGTATAATTCCATTGATATATATTATCATGATTATCTTTTATTCATGGAATTATGTGATTCATTTGGTGTTAATTATCTTTTTGTATTACAACTCGATTGATTACAACGTTGTAAGGGGTTTTTTAACTCACTTTTTATTCCTGTGAGATATAGGAAATATTTGTCATTATTTCCTTTGAGTGGTGTATTTAATGCACATGATTATAATCATTATGTAATATAAATTCATTTATGGGTGTTTACATCTACATTTTATTTTACTTATTTCATGTGGTGTATGTTTGGTATGATACCAAATCGGCATGAGAACCTTTCACCGTCCTCTTTTTAAAAGACTTATTTTTTATGACTTTTTATTTACATATTATTAAGTTGGGATATGTTATTCTATATCCTTATTGATGTAAATTTTATGTACAATTGATGAGATACCTTTTTATCTCATTAAAACATTTTCTTAAATTTAATGTGATGCCGTTATGCTGTCAAATTTTTATAAGGGAACTTCTTATCCCAATTACAATTCTTTAGGGTTAAACTAGTACATCTTGGATATGTCATCCTATGAATATGTGTGAAAGATCTCTGACAGTTTTACACTAAATATCCACTTATATTAGGTGTATTTATATTTTTCACACATAATTATGTGATTGATTTATCCTTAATTAAATAATACCGTCTTTATAAGGGATTTCATCTCAATTTACATTTCTTTTAAGACTTCATTGTTGTTATGTACAAATTCACTCTTATATGGTGTATATACTATCTTTTATCATATTATATCATGAATCCATTTATTCTCATGATATTATATATTTTGTATTAAATGTTATTCCTCAATTATTTTTATTCAACAGTCTCTCATGTTTTTAAAAACTCATTAACTAAAATATTGTTTTAAATGTTTTTAAGATTTATTATTCCTAATAATTATCTTTAATGTCGATGTTATAAAAAGGTTTTTGAGTATTTATTTGTATTGAAATTAATTTTTTAAAATTATACTTCCATTAAAATCATCAAACTTGTATGGGACACATTGATTCAAAAATCTCTTTCTAAATGGTTTATGAAAATAGATTTATTATTTCAATATCTTGAAATTACTTCTTGTGATTGAAAATGTAATGTTATTAGTGAAATATTTATATATGAAATATTTTATGTGTCATGATGGTACTTTGAAATTTTATGGGTGGTTATGTGACAAACCATATGAAGGGTGGTTTCGTGATAAATCAGGATGGGTGCTTATGTTATAACCTCCAATTCAAGTGTTATGGAAGTCGGCCGTATGGCTTTTCCATTTAGTGATATGTATAGAAGTTGACAGTATTGTTATTCCATTTAAGTATTTTTATGTCCTATGTTACCTTTATATGTTTTGTGTTATTTATATGGGTTTTATAGTAATCCTTTGGTTACAAAAGGGTGAGTAATGATCTTTTATTCAGTGAAGTGTATTTAATACTTCATAATAGTGAAGTGTATTACGTAGGATAAATTATTCATGGTTTTATTATTGTTCTAAAAAACTAACATTTTTCCTTATTTGTGATTCTCTTAATGTTCTTTTTATTCTCATCCCATGTTTTTGAAATGTTTTTCATAGGGAATAATGTATAATAGGGTTAAGGATGGGATCAAGGAAAAGTTGTGATGTCTTAAACATGGAAGTAGACATGACTCTTTTTTTAGAGTTTTTATTTTGTGAAAAAAATGTAAACTGAGTTGAAGTATCTACATTGTAATTTTTTTGAAAAGAAATGTACTAGTTATGACATAATTCTCTGAAACTCTAAGACTAAAAAGATCTTAAATGTGAATTTTTAATTTAATTCAAGATTTTATAATGTTTATGGTCGGGTCCTTACTTTTTTTGTTTTTATTTTTCAAAACAAAAACACAACATGGGTTATTAATATACACTAATGTAGATTCAGTAGTTTTTTTGGATGACCAAAAGATGACATTGGGTAGAGATTTATATCTTATAGGTTCATTAATTTCATTTATTTCTATAAATAAAGATTTTAATTATGCTCGCCTTATGATTTATGAATATATTAAGGCTACTCACACATGTTCTCAATTTCTATCGATGAATGCAATTAATTTAGAATGTTGAAGTTAATTTAAAATCTTATATTGCTATAACCCAAGTGGTATCAATATTAAAAAAAATCTACTTCATAATTGAATAAAAAATCACATCAAATATAATACTATTTAACCAAGGAGTTGACTAATCAAGAATAGTGAAATTAAAGTATATTCCAAAACAAAATCATGTTATAGATATCATAACAAGGACACATCCAAAGGTTAGTTTAGAGAGGAATTGTTTTATTATTTAATTCTAAACATGTCTACCAATCCAAATGATTTGGATATAGGACCCCCACTCCCCCATGGGATTTAAAATTTATATAGAGGTTTCATCACTCATTTAAATTAAATGTTATGATTTTAAACTATATTATGTGATATTTTAGATAAGTTACCTTTTGGTTTGTTGATAAAGTGGGTGATGATTTTGGTGATTTATTTGGGAGAATTTGTCAAGATATTATGTTAGATAAGTTTTTATTGATTTTAAATGAAGGTGAATGAGAGTGTTCTCTATTATCAAAAATGGGAATATTGAAAAGATAATTTTTTGTAATGGGTAGTGATTATTTGGCTACTTAATTAGGTTATAAACATTATAGAGTATATTGATGACACTACGGTCCAATATTAATTATTTCATGTAGAATGTATAATTTAATTATTATTTCAAACATTAATATCTATATTTTTGGGAATATATTTTAACAATTAGTTAATCATTGAAGAACTATTTGAATGAAACAATACATAATTGTTGTTTTTAGATATCTTTAACAATTTTGTAACGAGATCTACTAAATTAGAGTTCAAATATATTTTTTAGTTGTTAACGAACCCAATAAGGGATATTCTTTGAAGAAATACACATTGAGTACATGTTGGGATGTTTATTTAAAAATGGATTTTAATGTAATAATACTATGTCATGTGGTAGGTGAGTATGAATTATATATGAGTTATAGGAGTGTTTAAGATTAATTTTTAAAAATATAGTTTTTAGTAGGTTTATACTGTTATTACATGTATGTATAGAATTATGAATCATATGTAAGGACATTATGTCCAACTGATGTATGTTAAAATTTTTAAAATCCTCTGGATATGTAATATTTTATATGAACTAGTTAATTTTATAAAAGGCATGCAGCTACAAGTAAAGCATAAGATATTTTCCCTAGAGTTACCTATAAATCAAGAATATTAAGGTAATTCTCATGATACTGAAAACACGTCTAGATTTTAAGAGTTTAAAGGGTGTAAGTTATGTGATTACCATTCAGCAATTACATTTCATTTTTTATAATGATAAATAATATATTTGAATACTTAAATTTGTTTTTAAATATGTATATGAAATTATGGGAAGTAGCGTAATATGAAAGAATCATAAACCAACCATATGCATGATCAGATTTTTTTTTGATATGTATGGTTTTAAACATGGGGTTAATTTCATGAAAATATTTTTAATAAAATAAAATGTATCTTCAAAACCATATTGTTATGTTTAATAGTTTTTACATTAAATAATTTCTTCAAAACTCCATGTTACCGCTTCATATTTTAGTGGAATATGGTTTTATTTTAAATTATCACATCATGAGCTTAATAACCACATTGTGATTAAAGGATATTAAAACCAAGATATTCTAGTTATTTTATTTTAATATTTATTTAGAGTTAGTGAAATTGATAGTTTGACAAGCCCCATGTAATTGACTGAGAAGTCACATTGTATAGATAAAAACCACGATATTGGTTTGTTTTTAATGTCTGTTATTACCGAATATTAATGATTTTATTTTTTACAAAATATTATGTGATGTGGTTGGAATAAATTCTAGGAAAAATCATAATATAGACATCAGGGATTCTATATTCAAATTTAAGTACTTGTACAATTATTAAATAAATATATACTGTATGGATGAAATAAAATAATAGTTTTTTAGAAAACATGGAGAAGGATTGCATGATTACACATGAAATTTAGATAAAAAAAATTGGTGTTATAGGAGGCCATCTCACTAGAAGTTTATTGATTTCACTGACATTAATAGAGTCCATTATAAAATTGTTCATGGATAGAATATCAAGTTAATGGTGTACCTATGTGTTTTTTCTTCTAGTTATATTATTGAGTTATTTATTTTCTTACTAATGGATTTTAACCTAGAGGTTAGTTCATCCACTCTATATTGTTATATAATAAGTGTTCATAATGTTTCAACAACATCATCACATCATCTTTACATTCTCCTTATGTTATCCAAATTTTGGTGATTTATTTAAATTACATGTTTCCCTATTTTACACGTTCATAAAATAATACTATTTATTAGGGATAATTTGATTCTAAAAATAGCAGTACATGATCATTGTTTATGGTCAATTGAAAAATAGATATAGACTAAATAACACATTTCTACCATTATGGGAAATAATATTTTTTAACAAAAATAGTCTATTACATTTCTATTTATATAAAATAACTGTAAACATAACATTTTATTCTAAAACAAGATAAAACATAATATTTAACATATATAAAAAATCATGGTTTTTCTAGTTTGGTGAAATACAATGGTTTCCATCCGAATAATGTCACCAGACGCCATATTCTATGAATTACCCCATAAATTATATTAGTATATTAGTCTATATATAAAATTTATTCCCTGGAATCATTACATTTTAGTAAAATACTAGTGAAAAAGAAATAAATCATCCTATATGTATTTTATAATTCGTCTTATTAATCTACACAAACCATTAAAAGAATGGAATATTTGAATTATCATTGATTATATTTCAATGAATAACATAGGAAATATATTATTTTTAATTCCTTAAATATGAAACGTAGATGAAGACATGTAATATTGAATACTCTGTAAGAAACACTAAATGATATGCACTTCCATAGTTTTTTAAATAATCCCATGATGGCACACATAATTGAGGAAAATATCCATTTGATTATAATTCCTTAATTTATTGAGTGTATTGATAGTGAAAAAGTGACTTCATTCCAAACTATAATATATGAGAATCATTATCAATTATCAAAACAATACATTTACATATTATAACTTTATATTTTCTATTCATGGTTTATTATACATATCATAAAATTAAATAGGACATCTGTAATCCTTTTCTACAATATCTTCACAACATAATATATATCAACATTTTATTTTAGAAAATTCCTTAAAATTATATTTCAATTGAGTTTTTGATTATTTTTCAAAGATATTCCACCAATGATATCTAATTTTACTAAAATATTAATCATTATAGAAAATAACATTGATTCATATCCTCCAAGGACTATATGGTTTAATATGATTACTAGTGTATCCAAGGATGATAATACATACTCTTCTAAAATTGAGTTCCAATTTTATTTTGATGTATAATCTATAATATCAAATTATACACTAGATCTCTATTCAGTAAAATAATCATTTGTAATCAATGTACTTTAATGAATTAATTAAGATATAAATTATTGATGTTCTATTATAAAAAATCTAAAGGGGTACAAGTTGATTCCATTTAAGAAGTCAATACACATTCACCATGATTGTGTCATTCTTTCATGGTGACCTATGTAGACCAACCACAAAATGTATCATGTTATTCTAAAATTTAAAAATTATCATAGAAATGGTTTATAAAATTCCCATAGGTTACAGATAATTATTGTTCACAGTTAACAAACCATGAATCAAGGAATTTGAATAGTTATTTATCTATATGTTCTAGGATACTTAAATTTCTATAGGATAATATTGTGTATCGTTTTCACTGTGGGTATATGGATCAATAAGATATGCTAAATACTTCAATTGAATATTCTTTTAAACTCAACAAAACCCTAACACTATCCTCAAAATGGATTATTGAGTCGGCTACTGTCACCTAGCCATTAATGTTCCCCCACTATTTAAGGAAACTGTAATATTTTTACATTATGTTATTACCGAGAAGTATATTTGTGTAAAAGGGTAAATGTTTAATGTTAGAAGATACATGAGATGCTCTATCAACTTGGGTTGGATTTTGATTTTAATATATAAATCAAATTTAATATGAAGTGAAATTAGATGATTTCAATGAATTAAAGTTTGATTAATTTTTCATAATGGGAGGTTTTAAATGATGCACTAAAATTATAGTGGGTTTGGAGTTGCAAGCAGATTATAGAATTATATAATGAAATAAATCATGCTCATTGAAAACCACATTATAATGCTTGTGTCAATTAAATTTCATGTGATAGTTGTAACAGACCATCCAAACTCAATATATATTAACTATTCAAAGTCACCATGTATCCTCATCTATTCATTTTCATATGCTAGATTCATCCATCAAGTAGATAAGATAACATCTACAATTTTAGGATACTATAAACATAGTATAATAAAAATGGTGAAATAAATCATTTCTGAATAAATAAATCTCCATCAAAAAAATATATAGAATTAAAGAGGAAAGATAACTATAAAAATCATAAAACATTTTTTCAATCAAAATAAATCCCAGGTTATATATACATAAGTGATATTTGAATTGTATGATACATAGTGGACCAATAAAAAACATGGATGTATATAAAAGAAATAAAAAAAAATAAAATCACAACCACTAACAATATCATTGGCATCACCTTAGACCCCATATACTTACATTTTTTCAAATTTTCTGCTCCTAACCCTATTATCATTCACCATTCTTGTACTATATGATAACAATATGAACTATACATCTACCATGATACATGTGGTGTTTTTAGCATTAAATTTACTTTTCCTTCACTTATAAGTCGCCTAAAAAATACCACAATTAATATTTTTAGTGTATAAAAAATATAATAGAAAAATTCATAAAACTAAATGTATGAAACACACTTCATGAAATCATATACTATCTAGGTCACCATGATTCATAATCCTACCTATATCATCCAAATGTTGGTGAACATTTTTCAAAATTTAGGATGTAATTTTGAACGTTTTTAATGTACATATAACCAATCCAATTATTTTACATAAAACCTAATTAGTGGAATCATATAATCAAATTTGGTCTATCCAAACCATAACTAGAAAGGATACTTGATATAAAAATTGATCTATACAATCCATTCTTTTCAGGAGTGATAGTATGAAAATCAGTATAAAAAACCCTGAAATCAAAAGGCATCCAAAATGGGTGGCTGGTTTGAAAAATCCCTAACTAGAAATTTTTTCAAATCCAAATCCTGGTCTTACCTCTAACAAGGCCACTACTAGAAATTAATCATAGTTTAAATATCGTTATGAATAATACAAATATATATTATATATTTGTTTTAATAATAGTCTAACCACCTGTTATTAAACGGTACATCCCATCTGTCTCACAACACAAAATATTCACGGAACTTGGAAAATATAAAAACCTCTTTTAAACATCATACTATAATCCTGGATACTTATGGCTTGATTCGTAGTACTCCAAGAAATTATGTATAAGATTATTCATCAGGATCATATCTATAATTCATGTCCCTCATCTCTTATTAAAAAAATAGTTCTCATCCAACCATTCAGAATCTTGGATGGTCATATTATTTTGTCATAATAACCCAAACAGGACCCACACCATTAATCACTCACCTTCACGGTAAATTTATACCACATAATCTATTCTTAAAAAAATATCAAATCCTATAGATTCAAGAATACCAAAGAATTTAATTTAATATATGGTCCACTAAAAATCGATTATTTAGGTCTATCAAATCACACCCTATTCCAAATATTATACTATTCTTAACTCATATATGTCTTTACATATATTCTTACTATTTTGAAAAAATTAAACAAGTATATACCCCTCAAAGTAGAATGTGAAGTCCTCAAAGTAGAAACACCCTCATATAAACCACACACACTATAGAGATATAATAACCCACCCAATATTCATATAAACCTCTCTTATTGGTAAACCACTAAATTATATATAATAGGTTATCTCCATTCCTCTTACTCAATCTATCCTTCAAATAACCCTTAATTTTCATCACATGATCCAACTATTGAATCATAAAGAGACTTGGTCTTTAATCAGTTCAAATAACATTCTTTTGTAAACAAAATTTATATTCATTTCCCATTAAGTTTTTCATATTTATTACACATGACTGACCTCACTTTATCAACCCCATTTTCTCTATTAATCTAGTTCATATTCCCATATGATTTATCACAAAAAAATATTTAGTATGTATGGATTAATTAGTTAAATACAGTGTACCTGTTCAATGAGTTACTGATCAATCCATACTCATATGAATAAAATTAATCCAACACCCACAACTCATGAGAACCTGATCTCTTTTTATAATCAATAAATATTGAAAATCTATTATAGTCAATTAAAATTAATTTCCCATAATTAATTATTATATAATAATTTAAAAAACTCAACTAATTATATTGTGTTTCCTAGTCAATATTGGGAAATGTGAAAATTGTTCATGGATTTCCAACAATAATCCTATGATAAAAATCAACTTTTATTAATCTAAAACTAAAACCAATTTTAAAGGGGACTTATTAAATTCCATATAAACACTCAAATAGTGATTTATTCTCTTTTGAAATGGTGTGCGACTATATGCATTCATCATCTCTCAGTTTCCACTAACCACTACATTAAAATTACACATTATATTACTAGTATTTCACCATGATCCTATGAAATTATATATTATTCCCAATATGAACCATCCAAAAAATGGGTAGAAATAAAAATTATAGAAATTCTAAGAAATGAGGAATATCATTTTGAAATCCAGAGTGCATAAAAACCCCCAAATCACCTTGAAATATGAGATATAAAATATTTAATAATGAAACCATGATAGAACCCATTACCTATCATTCTGATACCCATATAAAAATAACCCTGAAATAGGTAATATATAACCTCTTTAAAAAGATGGAAATCCCACACTTAATGATAGTGTTTGGGTCTTCCAATGGACAAATAGAGTAACACCACTAGATGTTTTTTTCCAATACGTTCTCTGTGAATGGGGAATGGGCACTATCCCCACCACCCAACACATGAGACTCCTATTTATACCATGAGGAACCCAGTGGGTTATAACATATCTCACCGGAGTAGAAATTATCACACAACAATAAATGCATCCATCAATATCATTTATTTTCATGTGTACACATTAATATCATTCTATTAAAAAAATCATTACCATAGCCCCATTTCATAGATAACTTTTCCTCAAAATATTTTTACGTTCATATCTATTGAGACCTACGCATTCTCTAGATCCATTATCACGTAACAGTGCACATTGTTACACATTTTTTTATAAAAATTGTAATTGTGATGGGCATGGTAACATTATATTTTTAAAAAAATTCATGGATTCCATATGGAATCAAAAATACAATGTTTTTAATGTATTTAATCATAGAATATAAAAAATGATTTCATATTTTTAGAAGTAATGATGAATGTTCTATAACACATTAAAAAAATGAGATGTGGAAATTTTTTTTTGTTAATGTGTTAATAAAAGCTTTTTCATTAGTGAAAAATGTTATAATAGTCAAATGTTTTTTAGATTATATGATTTCATTTAACTTATACTACATTAAAAATAGAACCACATGATAATTGTTCTTATGGTTTATATAGAGAAGAAAAGTGATGAATAAGGAAACCATGGTTTATAAATATATTCCTTGGGTTTCAAAATTTTTAGATAATTAGAAATTAGTTAGTGTGGCTTGGTCAAACCATTTTTTTGGTAATACCCAAAATTTCATGGTTTATATTCCATTTCATATTTGAGTGGTTTTATGAATTGAATTTATTGTCACCACCTATGACTTCTATAAGATCATGTTAACATCCAATTAATGTTTTTGAATTTTAATTTTGAAATTAAAAAAGGATGAAGATGTTGAATTCTTATATAGCATGTGGAATGAATATTTCAGTACATTTATAGAAAAATATATAGAAGAAAAATACTATTATAAAAATTAATGTGTATATTCAATTTTTTTCCCATCAATACATTTATTGATATTTGAATGCATATAGGGTGAATATAAATTAATTTATTTGTACTAGATAAAATTATTCATTGGTTATATAGTGTGTTATAAAATTTAAACTAATTTAATGATGATAAATTACTTATAAAAAATTAAAAACTTCATTATAGATGTTGAATGAATATGTTGTTTTATGAAACAAAAATATTTTTCATTAAATTTAAATGTTTTTTGAATGAAGATGAAGACAAGAATTTTTTCTCTATTATAAACAACATAGTAATTGAAATATAAAGGTGATGAATATATTTATTAAATAATTGATTAACTATCATTAATTTATTGTGGGATGAAATTAATACAATATATGAAAAATTTTAATTTGTTGGATTTCAATGTTAACCCATGATCACTGTGAGCTAAAAATAATACTAGGAAATCATATGGAAATGTATTAAAACATTATATGCCCAAAATATATCCATTTATTTAAAATAATAACAATTTTATTTATTTTTTTTCATTTTGGTATTGTGAATGCCAAAATGATGACATTTAATTGAATTAACTAAATTATTCAAATTCAATGCTGATGAATAAATATTGAAATATATCTTGATAATAACTCATCCTGACTAGGGGTGAAGGATGAAATTTGAAGGAATAAAATGGGTTTCCATTCATTAATCCCTCACACCCAAATAGTGAATACATGTTATAGAACATGACTAAAATTAATATCAAAATTATTTATTAGATATGTTCTTGGCTTTCATTTGAAAAAATTAATGTGGTTTAATGTTTACGTTTTCAAGAGTTTAATTGGTTGTTTAGTAATGTGTGTTATAAATTTTCAAAACATTCTTGGATCTTATTATTATATTAATTTAATAGGTGTTCCAATATTTAAGTATGAGTAATTAAATTTTCTAATCGGATAAAATGATACCATACTATCAATCATTTATTATAGAAGTGGATTACATTTTAATCAATAGATATAATCTAGTTACATATAGTCTTGTCATTAATCCAGTTGATAGAATGAATATTGATATTAGTAGAACATCAATAGATATTATATTATCCTTGTATTTTAATTATTAATTAATAAAAATTATATATTTTTGGTAAGTAAAATTAATTTATAACAATCTATACAATATTTAAGAATAGAATAATATACTGAAGGAGGAAAAAAATTAAATTTACATTACATAATTTTAACACATTCATATTTTTACATAGAAACCATGGACTATTTATGTAATATAATGATTTATAATGTAACAAATAATAGTGGGTTTAGATAATCATTATAATGTTCTATGATCATCCTGATGTTTTATCTTATTTTACTAGATAGTTTTGAAAAAAAATATTGATCACCTAAATATCATAATATGAATTTATTTTTATTAGTTGAATTATATAGTTTTTTGGTCTCAAAATGGGATGACTAAAGTTTTATGTTTTAATACTATTATTATAGATGATAAGTATATTCTTAAATAAACCTGGTGAAGAGAAGTGTCATATATGTATTAAAGAATAAGATTAAACTTTATTTTAATATAATTTCCAAGATTTCAGGATTGGAAATATTATGTATATTATCTCAAAATGTTTTTTAAACGAAGATAGTAAATGACAATGAATATATATATTTTAAGGGTGTTAGGTTTGGATAAATTGGTAAATATTCCGAAATCTTATAAATATAAAGGATCTAAAAAGTGATGAAATTTTTTCATTACCATGGAATTTCTCAATAAGTAACACATAAAAAATTAAATTATATAATTACCATTCACTTATAAAATAAATGAACATTTTGATTTTTATCCAAGATAAAAATTATTCATGAAATTATATTACATATTAAAATATAGAAATTATGTAAGGATTGATAGAATCCTTCAAATATAAAAAAACAACGTTTCAAAAGGTAATTTTGGAAATACATTTTAGTGAAAAATGATTTAAAATATTATTTCAACTACAGAAATATTAATAATATCATTCCAAAATTTAAATGTGAAATATCACATCTATGTATTATTTAGATTTTGGTCTAATTCAAATTTTGGTATTACTAAAATCCAAATGAGATGTATCATTTCAAATATAGAAGGATTGAATGTAAATTTTCTATAATAATTGAATTGGAATTATAATTTTTTCCTTATTTATTAATGGTTCATGTTTTATCCATTTATTATATGGAAAATGTATATATAATGTTAACCCGAAAATATTCTCTATGTAAATTGGATATGGGATTTTCTTCACATGTTCCATAATATTAGAGATTGATAAAATTATTATTAAAAATGATAATTCTCATCTAATAAATAACTATCACTCAAAAGATATTAAATGTTCAGGATAGATATTTATGATAAGAAGTCAAAGAAAAATAATATTTTATTTGTTAGTGGTTTTTAAAAATAATTATGGATTTTGTTATATATATTTTTCAAAAATTAATTAATATTTGAATGTTTTATTTAAATTGTTTAATAAATTATGTGTTAAAATAAACAGGAAGTTAAAATAAATCAACATATTTCCATGTGGGGGATTTAAATTTTTTTGATAATTGGTAAATAAGGATTATAATAATTTATAAAATAAATGGATGGGTCACATTGGGAAAATGATCATGAACTATTAAACATTAAGAGTCATTTTTTGTGATCTTTGTTTTTTATTTTCAGATCTTACCTGAGAGGATAATACTCCTTAATTAAGTAAATTAATATTATTAATGTTCGAAGGATAGTAATTTACAAAAGTTCTTTCTAAAATGGTAAACATAGTAATTTTATATATTCTAAAATTAACTTTTTTTAAATATGTATGTTATTTTTTATTAATATAACATGTTCCCTAGAACATGTTCATTCTACTATTTTTGAACTGATTATCAAAAAATGAATAGAAATAAATAATTTATCACATTTATTAATCATTTTACTCAAATAACATGCATAATGTTAATGATAAAAAAATATAGAGCATTTAATATGTTTAAGAGCATTATGAAAATTGTTTGAATTTAATTGGATTATTATTTGATGAGAGTAAATTGTATGAACTACCATGTTTGTAGAAGTGAAAATTTTAATTGTTTCTTACCAAATCATTGGATTTTACATTAGTATATATAACAATAAACTCATAAAAAAATGGTGTAGTTTAGAGTATGTATTAATGATTGATTTAGATTCCTTAAACCATATTGGTGAAAGGTATTTCTTCGTATTTCATAAGGAGAAAAGAAATTGGTACAAGTTTTCTCATTAAATACTGTTACATGTCTCTTGTAATCTCTGATATGTCTTCATATGAATTGTATTATTATAAGACCCTATATTTTCAGTATTCGAGGATTTATATTATCTATTGTACCATCAATGTAATGAGTTCCAGTATGATAATTTTATTACAAAATGGAGTTGGTTTATATTCCTTGTATAACATCCAATTGGTATGGGATATAATGGCGATAAAAAATAAGTGTAATGCCCTGACCCTAGTTACCCATAGTCGGTGCATTATTACATAACATTGGCATGATCACAAGGAATCAAGTCTTGAAAGATCGATTAGTTTTGTACCCTTGGAAACAACAGATACATTCATAACGTTTACATTACATCATAAAATGAAAACTACAACAACATAGTCTCCATAGTCCACACTCATATCCCCTCATACTATCCCTACAAGTCATTCATAAAATATTTCTTCACATCCTAGGAAAAATAAAACATAGAAAGGGGTGATCTTAGATGCCTAGTAAAGATAAAAATATAATGAAAACTTTTATAAATAAGCATAAACATTTAAGGCAATGTATAACTAAAACAAAGGCCTTTTAAAAATGATCTTCAGCATAATATAAAAGAAATAAAATGAAATAATTCCATTTACTTATTCACATGGATATTCTACTGGTCGAATAATGAAATTCAATATCAATAACCACTTTCATAATGATGGAATGCATAAGGTCGGACTATCATAACCACTTAGTCATGGCCTTGTTCCAAGACTACAAATAATATTTTTTCAAGGACTTGTTCCAAGACACTAGCTTGTATCATGAGACCTACTGATGCATCAAAGAGTTATAGCCGGCTCCACCCGTCACTTATTAACTCCAATGCATTCCTCATATGAACAGGTTTAAACATAACATAAACATTCCAATTAAAACTAGCATATGAAATTTCAATACTTTCTCTATAAAACATGAATGGTATAAGAATAAAACATCCATAGTAAAACATATCAAAAAAACTTCAATACAATATAGATGTTTTGTATCATAATAAATCATCTTCAAATAAGCATAAAATCCATCAAAAGATGTTGACATAGTTGAAATCAAAACTATTTGAGAGAAATATCTCTTTTTTTTAAATCATTTAAAAGTCAAATATTTATAAAATAAAAAATTTACTTTGAAAAGATCATTATAATATTGTAAGGGAAGCTTCAAAAAATTTACAATGGCAGAAAATATCCGCACCTGCCGTATATGTTAAAAAATTCATTCTTACCATAATTTTGTCGAAAAGGTTAAAAAAGACCTTGTTTGGAAAACAACAGAAAGCTTCCTTTATAAAATTTTGGTAAATTGTCAAAAAAGGTTATAAATTACATTAACCCATAGTCTGTAAAATAATAAGAATGATTTGAAATATAATTTTATGAAACATGGATGTGGATGATAAAGAGGCCCCAGTAGATAATTGCGTATAAACAACCACAAATAATGAAGAGATTGTGAAATAAACCCTTACATTGTAATTTTCCTTGGACGAGGGTATGTTAAACTCATGTATAATGGTGATATAACTGTTATTATATTATACACAAATCATTTAAGTTAAAATTATATCATATATGGTCTTATAACATTACTTTGTTAATAATATCTTAGTATTATCATCGTTCTGGGTGTTATGAGATTCATCTTTCTTTATATTAATTGTTATGTGAGCCATATTTGTTAGGGATGAGATGTATATTATTCATATCCAGAATGATATGAAGTAAATAAACATTATTTTTAATTATCAAATGAGAATTAGATTTGAATAAATACGATGGGGAATGAATCTCATCGCGTTTCTGGAGACGGTAGTCCGTATATATGCACGAGCGGCAATATCATTTTTTTATATTAAAATAATATTTAATTGGATGGTATATTATATATACAGAATAATAATGATGTTATATTTTTTATTTACATGAATTAATCATCATTATTATACCCATCCAAATAATATTAAATTGAATAACAATTACACCACGACGTGGAGACGGTAAGTCTTACATATGCATGTATGGTGACATGTCATTAAAAGGATGGATTGAATACTGAATATGGTTGTACCATATTTATAATAACATCATAGTATGTAGATGATACTTGAGTTATTATTTTATAACAGAAATAAGAAATAAAGAAGAAGTTCAAGAAGAAAGGAACTTTGAAAGATTGCGGTGAAAACATTACCTCTTCTTCGGGTTCATCCTTTTGATTTGATCAAAAGGGCTCCTTAAGTGTGATTTATAACTAAAGTATGGCCTCTAGGATGACGAGATGATATTTTAGAGGGTATTTGGGCAGAGTTTGGCTGATCCCAAAGGCTTTGAAGGTGTGAAATTGAGATAAGGGGGAGTGCCCTTTTATAGGAGGGGTGATGGGCACCTTTGGAAAATCTAGAAATATTATTTTATAATAAATTATTATTCGGTTTCTAATAGCTCAAAAGTGTATTATTTAAAGCTTAAGGTGGGGATAGGTTGAAAACCACTCAACCAATAGGTTTTATATAGGTTTGGGTTACTTTATTAACCGTATCTTTTAGTTTTAACTAATAGTTAATTAGTTTGACACTTACCATGTCAGTTTTTATTTTTATATTATATAGTCAATAAACTAACAATAAACTTCCAAGAGACCCCCAAGTGGTCCATTAATGATAGAAATATAATTATTTAAGTCATTTTTCCAACCCTTATATTTTTAGGAGTAGAATATAAATTAATAATATAATATTTGTTTAAAATACTCTTTTATGTCAATTTTGAAAATATTGGGTATTTTGTTTTTTGATAATTTCATAACAACATTATTATTTCGAAACAAATTTATATAATCAGTCATTATATGTCATATTATCCTATAAAATTATTGTAATTCATAAAAAGTCTCAAATTACATTTATTTCGATATTTATAATATCAATTATTTTAATATTTCACTAATAAGGTAATTACTGCATCATCAGTGTGTCATAAATAAATTAAATTTTTTAATGTGTAAAAATTATAAATAAAATACCATTATGTTTGAAATCTTTTTATATTTATAATTAATATTTATAATCGAATTTTTCTTTTGTATTCCCCTATATTAAAAATGTTTTAGTTATTAAACATTGATTTTAACTCTTTTAACTCTTCTTGGAATTAAATAATAATAAATGTCCTAATCAAATCCATGTGGACCTAAATTATAATATTTTATTCCTAAGGTTGTTTCTTGTTGAGATAAACTTGTCCAATAGAATTAGTACATGTGTTAGGGTATTATTATTATCATTTTTACCCTTAATTAACCAATTTACTTTTAACTATGGTAAATAAAATTAAAAGTTACTATTCACCAATAATTATTTTTATCTTATTGAACCACATATTATTCCTTGATATTAATCGAATCTCCCGGAATTTCAAAATTCCACTCACAGAAGTGGTAAAATTATGTTTTATGAGAATTTTCAAATTCTCCTAGGAGGTGGGTAAAATACGGTGAAAAATTCAATAAAATTTTTATATATCTAAATTATTTTGAACTAACTCCAATGAATTATGTAGAACTTATATAAGTATTATGTATATATTTTGATCTTAATTAAATTTAAATAAAATACATAATTATTTAAATAACAATTCAGTTTTAAATTATAACTCATTGTTTTTTCACTATTCATCAAAAATTTAATGTTTTCAGAAAAATACCAAAATTTCATTGTATGATAATTTCAATATTCTGAATCCAAAAATTAAGTCCATTTTGAAAGATAAAATATAAAAAATTTCAAAAAGTGAGTATTACTATTCATCACGACATGTTTGATTGGTTGTAGTGTGTGTTAGAACTCGAAACTGCATAGAACACATGCTACTGTATAATTCAAAGAGAAGTGTACCGTGGAAGCTGGGGGTGTTACATTCTCCCCTATTTCAAATATTTTCATCTTAAAAATTTCAAGAATACTACCAAATGAAAATACTCAGTGATTCTTCATCATCTGTTCCTCAGGTTCCCACATTGGCTCTTCCATTTTATGGTTTCACCATAGATCTTTTACCAGAAGAGCATTCCGGTTTCTCGGTACTTGTTCTCTGTAATCAAGATTCCTGATGGGCTCTTTGTAATAAGACAGATCAGGTTCCAGTTCTAATTCATCATAGGTGAGTACATGCATTGGGCCAGGCATGTATTTTCTCAATAGTGATACGTGGAACACATCGTGAACTTTGGAGATATTTGGAAGCATTGCCAAATGGTAATCTACAACCACAATTCATTCTAGAATTACAAATGGTCTGATCTACCTGGGACTCAATTTACCCTTCTTACCGAAACTTATAACAACCTTCCATGGAGATACCTTCAAGAAAACATGATCTCTTACCTGAAATTCCAAATCTTTACATCGGTTATCAGCATAGCTCTTCTGCCTACTTTGAGATGCTCTGATGTGATTTTGGATTACATTCACCTTTTCCATTGTTTCCTCCACCAGTTCTGGGCCTATGGGTTTTCTTTCACCAATGTCATCCCAACAGGTTGGTGTGTGACACCTCTTTCCATACAACGCTTCATATGGTGCCCTCCAAATACATTAATGGAAGCTATTGTTGTAGGAAAATTCCAGCAGAGATAAATATTGATCCCCCATACCCAGAAAGTCAAGTGAGAATGATATCAACATGTCTTATTAAGTTTTAATAATCTATTCTGATTGTCCATCTGTTTGAGGGTGGTAGGCAGTGCTCAAATGAAGTCTAGTATCTGGGGCTTTTGGAAGACATTTCAAGAATCTTGAAGTAAAATGGGGATCACGATCAGAAACAATCGATAGGGATACTTTATGAAGTCTCACTACATCATTAATATATAACCTTGCTAGATGTTCAAGTGGTGAATCTTCCCTTATAGCATTAAAATGTGCTAACATGGTAAGATGATCAATAATGACCCATATTTTATTGTTCCTTCTATGATTCTTTGGTTGTCCCATGACAAAGTCCATCGTTATATTATCCCATTTCCACTCAGGTATGGTAAGAGGTTTCATGACTCCTCTAGGATGTTGCCTTACACCTTTCACTTATTGACAAACCCTGCATCTTGACACAAAATCAGAAATATCCCTCTTCATGTTGTCCCACAAAAAATGTTCCTTCAAATCTCTATACATTTTTGTGCTCCAAGGGTGTATTGAGAAATTGGAACTATGAGCATCATCCAACAATTATCTTTTTAGATCAGGTATATTGGGAACAAAAAGTATCATCCGGAATTTCAAAATTCCATCGTCATACACAAAGTCACTCAATCTCCCATCATTTACATATTTAATCTTCTTTTAAAATTCTTCATCATTGGTATGAGAACTCTTAATAATTTCTAATAAATATGGTTTGGTAACCATTTTAAAAAGCATTGATGTTTCACCTTCAATTGTTATTCCCATATCAATCTTCAATAGATCCATGAAAATTGGATCCCTTTCAATTCTCATATTCTTCAAAAATCCATGATCTTTTCTCCTCCAAGTATCTGCCACCTTGTTTTCCTTCCCCGTGTGGTAGTGTATCGCAAAATCTTAATACTTGAGTAGTTTAAGCCATCTATTTTGCCTCATGTTGAGTTCTTTCTGTGAGAAAATATACATTAAACTCTTGTGATCAGTATAAATCTCACATTTTTCACCATAGAGATAATGTATCCAAATCATTAAAGCAAATATTACAGTAGCTAACCCAAGATCATGAGTATGATAGTTTTGCTCATGAATTTTCAGCTGCCATGATGCATAGGCAATAACCCTATCATTCTGCATAAAGACACAACCATGTCCTTTCTTCGATGCATCACTATAAATAACGAACCCATGATTCCATGATGGTAGAGTAAATATAGGAGAATTGACTGCTATTCTCTTCATTTCTTCAAAATATTCTATATATTCTTTTGTCCAAACAAATTTAACCACTTTACCTATGAGCTTTGTTAATGGGTTTACCAACCATGTAAAATTATGGATGAAACGTCGATAATAACCTGCTAAACCAATTAAACTATGTACCTAGGTTATACTCTTTGGTGGAGAAATTCATGTATTGCCTTGGTCTTAGAAGGATCAACAAAAATTCCATCCTTGGAGACAATATGGCCAAGAAAAGAAATCTCCTGGAGCCAGAATTCACACTTGTTAAACATACCATATAATTCATGTCTTCTCAGAGTCTTCAATATAATGCACAAGTGATTTTCATGATCTTCGTATATTTTGGAATATATCAAGATATCATCAATAAATACCACCAAAAATTCATAGAGATATTCCTTGAAAACAATTTTCATTAGATCCATGAATACAGAGGGTGCATTAGTCAATCCAAAAGGCATTACTGTAAACTTGTAATGCATGTACCTGGTTTAAAATGTTGTCTTCGGAATGTCTTCCTACTTCACACACAACCGATGGTATCCATATCGAAGGTCAATCTTTGAAAACTATTGATCTCCATGCAGTGGGTCAAATAAGTCATTAATGCGAGGTAAGGGATACTTTTTCTTTATTGTTATAGCATTGATCTCCCTATAGTCGATACTTAACCTCATAGATCCATCCTTCTTCTTAACAAAAAGGACAGGGGATCCCCGCGGATAAACACTAGGGAGAATAAATCCCCTATTACTCAATTCCACTAGTTGTTTCATTAGTTCTACTAATTCCACAGTGGCCATTCTATAAGGGGTCTTCAATATGGGCCTTGAACCTGTAATTAAATCAATGGAAAACTCAATTTCTCGTTCTGGAGGATGTCCAGGTAAATCTTCTGGAAACACATATACATATTCTTTCACAATAGGTACATACTATATTTGAACATTCATTTTCTTACCCACAGTCATTTCGTTCTCTTCCTCCCCAATAATTGAATTTAGTTGAGCTACTTTGGGTGGATCTAGATAAGAATTAGGTGGTGACAATAATGCCATAAAAATATGGTGTTCTTTATCATCATCATCTAAAATTGTAACCTCCTTCTTCTTATAATAAATCTTTACATCATGGTCCAAAATCCAATCCATACCGAGGATTATATCAAACTCAATCATAAGTATGATGATGAGATCAGCAGATAAAGAACATTTATATGATCTAATGGGAACTGATTCATAGAACATTGTTGCAATGGTAATTTCCTTATGAGTTTTAACTAAAAACTCCCTTGTTAAATCAAATTGGAAATATATAATTTTCCTAGCTAACTGGGAAGATATGAAACAATGAGATGATCCAGAATCAAATAATGCATTTTCTAAACTTGTGGAAACCAATGAATTAACTGCCACCACAACTTTCAGAGCTTCTACCCCAGCAGTACTGATAGCATAAGCTTGGCCTTGATCCATTGGCCTTTTCTGAGGAAAGTTCCCCTGAAGCTTAGGACATTCATTTTCATAATGTCCCATCTCTCTTCAGTAGTATCATTGAACATCGGTAGCTTCTCTTCCCCTTGCAAGCACGAGCTTGGTGTCCTTTTTCACCACACTTGTAATAGACTCACATTCCATTCAAGAAAGTACCATGGTGTTTCTCCCCTATAGGATGGATATTCAAATTTTTTCTTCTTCCCCTTATTTCCATTCCCATAGTGATCAGAAGATCTCTTCTTCTCATGCTTTGTTTTAATGTCATAAGTTTTCGAGAATTCCTTTTCTCTCTTAATAGCATATGAGACAATATATTCGTACAACGATAAGGTTTGTGAGACTAATGCCCGATGTAGAAAAGGGATTAATCCATCAAATAAATGATCAATATTACTTCTTGGGTTACGTATATAATATCTAACATACCTTGATAACCTTGTAAAGTTAGCCTTATACATTCTGACACACTCATCCTCATTTCGTCTCGACACAGAAATTGTCTTTCCATGTCTGCTCGATGGTCACGAGGAAAGTATTTTTCTATGAAAAGCTCTTTGAACTCTCTCCATTCAATATTTGATACTTAAAAATCTTCCTTTGTGTTTTGTATCAATTACCACCATTGATCAGCATCTCCTGTGAGGCGATAAACTTCCATGATAACTTTCTCCCTTTCACAACTCCCCTAACCTGAAATATTTTTTCTAAGGAACTAATCCATTACTCAGCTACAGATGGATTTGTACTCCCATTGAATGTTGGTGGTTGTTTCTTCATGAGGTTATATAACATTGATCCTCCACACTGTAGATCAGGTTGATCCATATGGGTAAGGTTATTATTCATAACCGGAGTGAGTTATCCCAGTATGGTGATAAGATGATCAGCACCAGTTGCATCACCAACTCCACTATAATTATTTTGAGCAAGAGGGAAAGCCCTACATACAGTGTGTGCATTGATACAGTTTAAATTTATTCCACTATGTGACATTTCTAAATAATGTCATAAACTAGATCAGTGTATGAATCAAAATACAGAATTCCATACTTGTAAAAAACATAACATAAATTGAACAATTTATGGATATAATCAATAATCATAAAAATGTTTTCTTTGAGGAATTATATACTCACAAACCCTTCATAATGGTTTGTAATGATAATGAGAATTATCCTAAGCATATCCCCCCGGAGTGTCATAACAAATAGTGCAGCAAGACCCATTGTTATGCACCAGTTCCCGTTCGAGTCTAGATCAAAGAGGATTTTCGGGTTTTACCCCTAGGTACATCTATTCCATTGTCGCCACTACCTACTCGTATCCAGACAGGGATGTCTTGCTCAGAAAACTCATAAAATCTCTACAATAGAAAAATTCTAGGATGATATTCTATACTAATCCTCAATGTCAATCTTATGTCTATGTGCACTAATTAGAGTTTATCTAAATCTAGCTTCCATGGTTTGTACTAAAATTCCTTTGATACCATCTGAAACTCCCCGACCCCAGTTCCCAAAGTTGGTGCATTATTACATTACATTAGCATGATAATAAGGAATCAAGTCTCAAAAGATCGATTAGTTTAGTAGCCTTGGAAACACTAGATTTATTAATAAAGATTACATTACATCAAAAAATGAAAACTACAACAACATAGTCTCCACAGTCAACACTCATATACCCTCATACGATCCATGCAGGTCATTCATAAAACTGTTCTTCACATCCTGGGAAAAATAAAACATAGAAATGGGTGAGCTCAGATGCCTAGTAAGGATAATAATATAGAGGAAACTTTCATAAATAGGAATAAACATTTAAGGAAATGTATAACTAAAACAAAACCATTTAAACTCGAACTTCAGCATAATATTTCAGAAATAAAATGAAATAATGCCATTTATATATTCAAATGGATATTATACTAGTCAAATAATCACATGCAATATCAATAACCACTTTCATAATGGTGGAATGCATAATGCCATACTATCATAACCACATAGTCAAGGCCTTATGCCAAGACTACAAATAAGATTTTGTAAAGGCCTTTTCCCAAGATTCTAGTTTTTCTCATGAGACCTACCGATTCATCGAGGATCTATAGTCGGCTCCTCCCGTCACTTATTAAGTCAAATTCATTCCTCATTTGAACAGGTTTAAACATAACATAAACATTCTTATCTAAACTAGCATACAAAATGTCAATAATTTCTCCATAAACCATGAATGGTATAAAAATAATACATCCACAGTCAAACATATCACAAATCTTCAATGCAATATTGTTGTTTTGTATCATAATTAATCAACATCAAATAGGCTTAAAATCCATCAAAGGATGTTGACATAGATGAAATCAAAACTATTTAAGGGAAATATCTGTTTTTTTGTAATGATATAAAAGTCACATAAATATAAAATAAAACATTTACATTGAAAATATCCTTATAAGCATGTGAGGGAGGCTTCAAATATTTTATAACTACGAAAAATAGCCCCACCTTCCATATAAGTTAATAAAGACATTCTTACCATAATTCTGTCGAAAAGGTTAAAAAGGACCTTGTTTGGAAAATGACAGAATGATTCATTTATAAACATATTATAAAAAGTCAAAAAAGGGTATAAATTACTTTAACCCATAGTATGTAAAATAGTAAGAAATAATTGAAATAAATTTTTAGGAAACATGGATGTGGATGATAAAGAGGTCCCGGTAGATAATTACGTATAAACAACCACCGATAATGAATAGATTGTGAAATAAACCCTTACCTTGTAATTTTCATGGGTCGAGGGTTGGTTAACCTCCTGTATAATGGTTAAATAATTCTTATTTAATTATAAAAGAATCATTTAATTTAATATGATATCATATATGAATTATTATCATGGATTTGTTAATAAAATCTTAGTATTATCATCATTTCGGGTGTTATTGGATTCATCTTTCTTTATATTATTTGTTATGTGAGCAATATTTGTTATGGATGGGATGTATATTATTCATATCCAGAATGATATCAAGTCCTTAATCATTATTTTTAATCATAAAATGAGCATTAGTCTTGATTGGATATGATGGGGAATGAATCTGATCGCGTTCATGGAGATGGTAGTCCGTACGTACGCACGAGCGACAATATCATTTTTTTGATAATAAAATAATATATAATTCGATGGTATATTATATATAAAAAATCATTATCATGTTATATTTATTATTTACATGAATTACACATCATTATTATACCCATACAAATAATAAAATATTTAATAACAATTGCACCACGACGTGGAGACGGTAAGTTGTACGTACACATGTATGGTGACATGTCATTCAAAAGATAGATAAAATACTGAATGTGGTTGTACCATATTTATAATAACATCATAGTATATATAAGATACTGGATTTATTTTTTTAGAATGTAAATAACAAATAAAGAAGAAGATTAAGAAGAAAGGAACTTGAAAGAGGGTGGGGAAAACATTACCTCTTCTCCGGGTTCTTCCTTTTGATTTGATCAAAAGGGCTCCATAGGTTGGCTTTCTGACAAAATTAAGGCCTCTAGGATGACAGGAGGATATTTTAGAGGGTATTTGGGTGGAGGTTTGCCGAGACCAAAGGCTTTGAAGGTTTGGAATTGAGAGAATGGGGAGTGACCTTTTATAAGAAGGGTGAGGGGAACCTTTGGAAAAGTTATAAATATTACTTTCTAATAAATTAATATTCGGTTTATAATGGATAAAAAGTAGATTATTTAGAGGTTAATGTGGGGATATGTCGAAAATCACTCAACAAATAAGTTTTAGGCAGTTCTGGGTCACTTTATTAACCTTATCTTTTAGTTTTAACTCCTAGTAAATTAGTTTGTCACTTACCACAACTCTTTGTATTTTAAATTATATAGTCAATATACATAATATAAACAAACAAGAGACCCCCAAGCGGTCCATTAATGATAAAACTATAATTATTTAAGTTTCTTGGCCGAACATTCTATTTTTAGGAATTGAATATAAATTAATAATATAATATTTGTTTTAAAAACTATTTTATGTCAATTTTGACACTATTGGGTATTTTGTTTTTTATAATTTTATAACAGCATATTATTTCTAAAAGAAATTTATATAATCATTACTAATATGTCATATTAACATAGAAAATTAGTTTAATTCATAAAAAAACTCAAATTACATTTATTTTGATATTTATAATATCAGTAATTTTAATATTTCACAAATAATGTAATTACTACATCATCATTGTGTCGTAAATAATTTAAATTATTTCATGTCTAAAAATTATAAATAAAATACCATTATTTAGGAAATCTTTTTATATTTCACATGAATATTTATAATGGAATTTATCTTTTGTATAACCCTTTATTAAAAATGTTTTTGTTATTAAACATTGATTTTAACTCTTTTAACTCTTCTTTGAATTAAATAATAATAAATGTCCTAATCTGATCCAAGTGGACCTAAATGATAATATTTTATTACTAAGGTTTTTTTGGCTGTGATAAATTTTTCCAATAGAATTAGGACATGTGTTAGGGTAATATTAATATCATTCTTACCCTTAATTACCCTATTTATTTTTAACCGTGGTAAATTAAAGTAAAAAAGCTAATATTCACCAAAAAATATTATTATCTTATTGAACCAAATTTTACACCTTGATATTAACCGTGTCACTCGGATTTTTGAAATTCCACTCACAGAAGTGGTAAAATTTAGTTTTATGAGAATTTTCAAAAATCCTCTAGGAGGTGGGTAAAAGACGGTGAAAAGTTCAATAAAATTTTATATATCTTAAATTGTTCTGAACTAAATCTAATGAATTACATTGAACATATATAGGTATTATGTATCTATTTTTACCTTAATTAAATTTAAATAAAATAAATTATTATTTAAATAAATATTTTCTTTTAAACTATAACTCTGTTTTTTTCACTATTCATCAAAAATTGAATGTTTTCAGAAAAATACCAAAATTTCACCCTAGGATAATTTCGATATTATGAATCCAAAAATGAAGTCCATTTTGAATGATAAAATTTATAAAATTTTAAAAATCGGCTATTATTATTCATAACGGCTAGTTTGATCTGTTGTGGTGTGTGTTAGAACTCGAAGTTGCGTACAACACACGCTTCTGTATTTTTCAAAGAGAAGAATACCGTCAAAGCTTAGGGTGTTAAAATAAGTGGTAATGTTTACAGATTTTATTGATTTAAATTATGAATAACACCAATTTTATTGATATAGAATAAAAATAACACTTTCATAATTTGAATATGATAAAGAGGTTTTTTTAGATAGTACGATTGAATTTTAGAAATATGGTTGATTTATACGATGACCATGACAAAAATGATAACTTGACCCATTATAGTGATTAGAAATGACCATATCTTGTCCATCTAGTATTATTAATGAAATTATAGGGACCTAAATTCATTATAAATAATAGTAAAATAGTTAATTATTGGAGGTATATTAGGATAGAATTTAAAATATAATCAGTTTCTTTTGTGGAACCATGGAGTGTGAAAAATTTATTAATGTACTAATATCGGATTCATTAAGATGATGAATAATTGTGTTAGATTGTGAATAATAGTATTTGATAGTTTTTTTCTAATACAAAAACAATATGTTTTTATAATAATTTAGGTAATAAAGAAATATTGAATGATTAGGGGGAAGTGATTGAAAACAGTGAAATTATTAACTTAGACAGATAATTTCATGTAAAATAATTTGACATAAATGATATATTTGATCATGTGGATAGGTTAAAAACTATATATTTCTCCCATGATATCATTGAAAATAAAAAATACATGATATTCCAAATAGTTTTCCATTTGACCAACCTCTATGGGGAACTCGAAGAGTATGTGTGAATTGAGAATACTGAAGCCTTTAATTTTTAACTCTTGTTTTAAGTCATATAATTAATGTTGTGTTGAATTAAACTTATACATCCGAATATTTGACCACTAATTAAACCAAAAATTTGTACTTCAATTATTTATTTTTTTATTTACAAAAATTGTCATCATAATTCTTCAAAATATATATTAAAATATTATTAATCAAGAAAAATATGACTTTGAATATTTATGAAGTCCACAGTGGAGGATTCCCAAAAATTTATACTATAATTCCAATTGGAATGAATCTCTCAAAGGATGAATATGGAATGATACTTGATTAATACAATTTATGGAAATTTATTTGGATTTTACTCTACATTTAAAAGTCAAGGGATTATTTTTTTACCATTACATTGTTTCAAAGATATCAATGTTAACCTAAGGAGTCTTATTTCATATAAAATAAGATAAAAATAAGGTATATAAAAGAAATCAATAACTATTTATTGGTTTATTACATTAAAAATAATTCTTGATCATTATATCTATAATGATATGGATTGGATTGGAAATATTAATGATCAGATGTCAACTATAAGCGGAGAATTATTTTATGCAATACTAGTGTGTATCTTCCCACATAAAAGATTAAAACTCATTTTCCATTATTAAAGGGTAATAAGAATATCTTTTTCAATAAAATAATTATAAAAATTTATATGGATGAAGGTACAACATAATTATTATATTGTGGAATTGAACTTACTTTTCATTATAAGCTATGATAATTAATGTTTCATAAATGATTTTAGAAATATAGTTTTGAATTATCAATATAAAAAAATTGATATCATGTACCATATTTCTAGGGAGAATCCATATGATTGATTCTGAAATATAGAGTGCATTATTATAAAGAAACGAGTAGAAGATGTGTTCGACATACCAATTTTTAGGGATACATGCAAAAATTGAGTTCGATGATGGTAGTTTAATATTACCATCCTTAAAGAAAGGTTATATTGATCCCAAACCATCTCCCAATTTAATATTTCATGTTTTTGTTAATGGGGATGATAAACAAATAATGTAACACCCTATGATTTTAAAAATAGAAAACTATGGTTAATAGCATAAACACTATGAAACATTGATCTTAAAATGGAATTTAACTCCTGGATATTTTATGATAGATTTTTTATAAATAAATTTTATATCTTCAATATGTTTTTTACATACAAACGTGGGATTTTTATTATTCGATATCATATTCAACATGAAACACCGAGTATAAACAACCCATGATGTAAATAACTAATAAAACAAAGTAGTTATATGAGAAAGTACTAATAATGTTAACAATATTATGATATTTATATATATAGTCAATATAAATTTATTGATAAATGATTAATAAATAATCTATCATTTTTTAGTTAAGTGGTTTTATTCTTCTTTAAAAAAAAAATTTTATAACTTTTCATGAAATAAATATTAAAATATTTTTTTTGAACATTTAGAAGATGTATTTGATAAAATTAGATTCATATTTTTAAATAGAGTATAATTATTTACTTTAGATGAAACGTTAATTTTTTTAAAAAATATTGATATTTCAATGAGTATTGAAAAAACCATTTTTTTAAAAAATGTATTTTCATTTAGACAATTTAATGAAATTAAAAGTCAGATTATGTTTTTAAAATGATTTCAATAAACAGATGTTATATGTAGTCATATTTTAATAACATAATTAATTTTGAATCAAATTTATATTAGATTTTAGTATAAGTATATTTTTGTGTTTAAAAAAGTTTTTTTCTTCTGAAAATTGTTTGAAAGATCATAATGTTCCTCCACTATAATTAATTATAATAATCCCAAATAAATAATTTTTTTAACTTAAATGTATATATGTTATATCGAAAAATCATAATAGATATTCATACAATTATTATTTAAGATAAAAAGTTAATATAAAATCAACTTGTTCTTCAAAAACAGACTTCTCAAAAACCTCTTTTTTTTATCAAATCTACAGACTTTTTTAAATTTATTTTTTTACACCATAGACAAATATATTTAAAAAATTCAGTTTATTTTTTGAGATCATCATGTCATATGTATATTAAGTTGAATTGTTCTGAATTTCATGAAAATATTAATATTATATTACAATTTTAAAATTTTGTGAATTTAAATTAGAAAAATGGATTCCATATTTTTAATCATCAAAATTTATAATTTCTATTAATTTCCACTTAATTTATGACCAAAATGAATAGTGAAAATAGTATAATTAATTATCTTCGTTAAGGTAAAAATAGTTTTATCTGTTGGTTAATGTCAGAAGATAACAACATAAAGGTTATAACAACTTATAAAACACTCACTAGATTCCATATTTCAACAATATCTCTAATATTTTTGATAAAGTCAATTTTTTGAATATTTTCTCTTTAAAATAATGTTAGTATACTTGATTGTTTTCAAAAAAGTTACATGTGTGCCACTTGCCTCAGTTATAAAAGGATACACCCTCTCCCATCTTCTTTACACCCTCAAACTTCTTTGGATAAAAAAGACCTACCCATAACACTTCCCAAGTACCCTCACATTATCCTATAAGAATATGTTTTTGGAATAAATCTATCACAAGACGGATTTCATTGAAAATCAATGGAGGATATCAGAATGAGAGGTAACATTCTTCAATAAGTATTTTTATTTTATTTCATTCTTCATCTCCATCAATTATTAATATACCATGATGATATAATAAAAAATTATCATCCATATAATATGATGTTTATAAAAATTTACATAAACCCATTTCCACTTACATTAAATGTGTTACTAAATCATCATTCATGTGTACGGATAACTACCACCTTGTGAATTGATGTTATCAATTTTTTCCATTAAAACTATAACAGATTGGAATAATGATGGATCAAACGTATATATATGATATTTATAAAATACTTATTAATCTATTGCCTTTATATCATATAATTTTTTTTTGAAATTCCATTCCTTCGGGGATATTATAATATCACTCGTGTGTATGGTGGACTAACCGCCTCACAAAGTGATGTAATTTGTATTACATTAATGCTTTACATAGAATGTAATAATGAAAATGAAAATGAATAAATGTGATATAAATGACATGATTATAATATTCATTACATATTTATCATTACCAAAATATAATATATCATTTCAGTTTTTTTACTAAAAAATGATGACATCATTCGTGTATGTGTAGATTACCGCCTTCACAATGCGGCGTGACTCTATTTTCATCACCGGGCCACATGGATGATATATATATAAAGATATTTAAATAATAAAATGGTATATATGATATTATGATGATTTTCTAGCGATAAAATATTATTTACATACATTCTATAATGAGCATTTAAAAAGGGTTACACATTACTCATGTGTACATATGTCATACCGTCTCCATGAGTGTAACACATTTAATTCTTCAAAACCATTTTTAATGATTGGTATTAGAAGTATAAATGAGTTATAAATATGCTAAAAATATCATGAGTATTATTTTACTTATTATTTATTTATATAATATTCATAAGAACCATAATTTTGATAATAAAACATGAATGAGAAAATAAAGAAATTGACCCCCAAAACTATAAAAATTATGAATGATTATTAGTGAATAGGTGATGAAATCTTATAAAATGATCATATATGATGTTATAAATATAATTGGTATAATATTATAGTAACTTTTTTAAAACCATTATATATGAGGTTAATTCATAATAAACTAAAAGGAACTGTAAGGTAACATATTTTTAGTATCTCGTTTATTTAAGGGAGATATATGTGAATTCACTACACATATTATTTTTGAGGTCTTTATACTACCCCATTGACATGTTATATAATGAATACAATTCATTTCATGATATTTAATGTTTCATTTAAATTTATTCTTAATTGGGTTTTAGGGTTTAATAGATTACTAAATAGTAAGGTATGTTTGTCTTATCTTTCCTTCTTCGACTCTTATGTCATATTATACATCTAACTTATTTTATGAGGATTAAATATAATGAATATTAAATTTAATAACATGGATTTATTTATTCCCATGATATTTTAAGTTTCATTTAATGTTATCCTTTCGTGGTTTTTATGATTCAATGTCACCAATGTGTTATGGGTTCTATATTATTATCTTATCATTTTTTTGGGATTGTTTAGGAATATGTTTCCATTATTGAAATAATATGTTTTTACACTCAATAATTATCACAAATTTTCATCACCTATTGATATTAATTATATTTTGATTTAATAATTCCATTTTCTACTTTTTATACTTATAAATTTTGAGTTCTTTCTTAATAAAATACTAAAATATTTCACACTCCGGTTAGAAGTAAATTAAAATCAAAACACATTTTTTCTAAAAATGTTTTCAAAAATTCTTTTAACATTATAAAAATAATATATTAAATACATTTTTCTATGTTTTCCTTTTTAAACATCATTTTAAAATTGATATTCTTGATGTTTTTTAAATAGGGTACTTTTCTAGCATTTTTATCATGTAAAAGGAATGTAATTTTTAACATCTATGACATGTATGGAATTACTAACTCTAATGAATGAAATTTATTTGAATCTTTTTTCCTTGTTTATATGTATTTTTTAATGGAATTGTTTTACTAATATTTTAGAAATATCAATTTTTTATATGTTTGTTTTTGGAAAAATATTATCAAAATGATTTATGAATAGAAATGTTATTATAAAAATGAAAATGATATTTTCTTAAATAATGTTTCAATGATATCTTAATGAAATTAATCAACATTAAAAATCATTTTTTCCTCCACTGTGGAATTTTTTTAATAATGTCCCCATTGTTTCAGGGGATGGATTAAGACTATTTCAAAAAGATTATTATATAACCCATTTTTTTCAGAGTGTTAAAACTAATATGAATGGAATTATGTTTATCTTTATGAGTTTTACAATTATTTATAAGAAATATATACCTTATTTTGGTTCTTAGACATTATATATGACTGGGAAGCACAAATCGTCCCAAGAGAGATCATTATAACATATATAATGGGGTGGCCCAGATAACCCCTGATGAGACCATTATAAATTATATTATGGGGAAAACTAGATAGAACTCGATGACCCAATTATATATTAATCAATCGGTTCACCTAGAAATAGGTTTAATACATTGGTTTATGATTACATTCTCTAAATAGATATGTTTTAGGTCATCTATATGGAAATTACAGTTTGATAGGTGATGTGACAATTATGTTCTATGATACCAAAATGTTATATCTATGAATTCCATGGTTTTAAAATATCTTCTCATTTAATGATTTATATCGCAAGGTGCGTGATTGTTGAATTTAAGGAATCATTCCTTTTTAAAATCCTTATTCATGCTAAATAATTGATGATTTAGGTATTTATGGTTATACTTTCCTTTATCATTTTCTCATGATATCTAATTATGTCATCATTACCTTATGGAATTCAAATAATCATTGATTACTTTCAAATGTTATTTATTTTTTTGACCCTTACTAAGAATCTGAGCTTCCCCTTTCTATGTGTCCTCTTCCCCAAGTTATATAAAAGGGGGATTAATGAATTATTTTTAGAAAATAATTCATATGGATGATTATGATGACATAATTAGAAATAATGAATTCTAGGTTATGTGGGAGAAATCCTTATTTAATGTCACATGTATTGTTTATCTAGGAATTTATGATTTTTATATAAAACTATAAACCTAAAAGGTATTTGAGAATATATGTTTTATAATTTTTATTTTTAATTTTATAAGGTTTCTTGGAGTCAAAATTTGGTCACAACAATATGTATCAAATACAGAAACATAATGGTTATGATTTCAACACTGAATCTAGGATTGTGAGTTCAGGGTTGTTATAATTGGTATCATAGATGTGTTTAGATAGTTTTTATATGATGATGTTTTCATGTGAGGTTATCTTAAGAGTTACATATATTTTTATAGTAATAAAAGATTAAGTATGATCATAAGTTCAATGTCTTAGACACCCATTTTAGGATTTAATTGATTAAATCATAAATTTATTACAGACATTTTAGGAAAAATTTAACTTGGCAGAATTATTTGTAAATACATGGTCTAAAATGAAGTATAAATTTAATTTTTTTTAAATTAGATATAAGGTATTGATAACCTTTAGGGTTTATATGATGTTATATAATTAATACACATGGTTTATGTTATAGATAACCACATTATATAAATGTGATTTGGAGACAATGTGAGTATGTTTCCAAAAAACATATCACAAATTTTTAATCTTTAAATATTAAAGGTATCAGATAACTTTTGAGGTAAAAAAACCTTTAAATATTGAGGCAATTAATGTTATTTTGGATATACGGTCGTGGAATGATTTATTTTCCACATTGGGTACTACTACCTATCATTTAATATTAATGTATCATTTGAGGTTTATTCAAGTACGAAATTATCTAATAATTTTCTAACGTTTTTTGTTTTGGTCACTGTCTATGTTAGGTTGAAAATCATTTTATGATGTTCAAGTGCATAACATTCCATTATTTTTTAACTTTATTATGATCATTGAACTTAATCAGTCACTATAATTATTTATGTTTTTCTTCCATTCCCACCTCTGGTCTCCTATTTGGAAACATTTTTCTGTGTTATTCTATATGACTTGTGCCCTTCACTCTTATTAAGATGATGATTTATTAACTATTTTTTTGATATATGTTTACAAAAAATATTTATTTTCAAATGTCCAAACATTTAATAACAATAATAAGATCAAACTGTGAGGACATAATAACTAAACAAGGGATGATGTAACACCACATGATTTTAAAAGAATAAAATTATGTTTGATAGCTTAAATGACACAAAACACTGGGATTATAAAATAATACAAATACCTGATATATTATGATATATTTTATTATAAATCAACTTAATATCTTCAATACATTGTGGTACAAACAACCCAAATATTTTTTATGATTGATTTCATATTTATCACAGAAAACTGAATTTAACGACCCAAGATATATATATATATATAACGAATAAAACCTAGGAGTTATGTAGGAATGTATGAATAATATTAACTTACTTTTGATATATATATATATATATATATTTTAAAATAAATTAAAATTATTGATAAATGATTAGTAAGAAATCAATTCATTTATAGTAATGTGATTTAATTCTTCTTTAATAATGATTTTTTATTTCTTCTAATTTTAAAATAAATTATAATGATGTTTTGTAACAATAAGATTATATTTTTTATAAAATTAAATTTATTTCTGCAATTGGAAAACAAAAATATTCTTTTGGTGAATTTTTTTTAATTTTTTTTTAAAGGTTGATTTTTTAATGAATAGTCAAAAATATAAATTTTTGTAAAAAATTCATTTATATTCATAAAATTGATTAATTTAAATTTATTAAAATGTTTTAAATATTAATTAAATAAAGATAGGTATTATTTAGATATAATTAACAAAAATAATTTCATATTAATAAACATTATATTGGATTTATGTATAATTTTATTTTATGGTTTATAAAAAGGTTTTCCTAGAAAAATATTTTAAAGTGCATAATTGTTCTCAATATTAATTAATTATGATAATCCCTTATTAATAATGTTATAAATAAATTTTATTTATTTTAAATCAATAGATTTTAATTTATATTCATATAATATATATTATAAGACAAAGAGTTAATATAAAATCATCTTGTTCTTGAAAAATAAACTTTTTGAATTTTGTTTCTTCAAATCAGATGGTTTTGTTTTAAAATTTATTTTTAAAAATTTAGAAAAATTATTTTAAAAAATTAACTCTATTTTTGAAATCATCATGTCTAAATTCTATTAGGGTGAATATTTGAATTTTTTATGAAGATATTAATTTTAAATATATATTTCCACATCATTAAATTTAATTTATAAAATTGGAATCAATATTTACCATTATCATAGTTTATAATGTCTAATATGGTTTACTTAATTTTTGACTAAAATGAATCATTAAGAAATTAAAAAAGTAATTATCATTATTGTGGTAAAAATAGTTTTACCAGAGGCTAAACTAAAAATATAATATTAAAAATGACCCACCAACTTTTCTATCACCCATTTGATTTCCATATTTCAACCTTATCTTCTCATGGTTCAAAAATGGACCATTTAGGATGATTATTTCATGCCAGAAATTGTGGTAATAATTGAACCATTTAAAAAAATAGAAAGTGTACCACACACATCACTTATAAAAGTTCTACCCTCTCTTCTTTACAACATAAAACCTATACGGTCTGGAAATTACCTACCAAAATAACTTTATAAAATCCTTATTCTCATCTTATAATTCTTATTTTGGGTATAAATCAATCATAAGATTTCATTTAGTGCAATCCAAAGGAGGATACCTGAAGAAAATGTAACATTTTTCAATGGGTTTTTTTTATTTCTTTCTCCAACATATAATATTAATACTAAAACAAACTGTTATAATCGTATTTGTATCTTAAAAATACTATATTGTTACAATAATAAGGTATTTACCAACATAAATAACCCCTTCCAAAAATTGGGATACAAAATCATCATTTGTGTATACGGTGGACTACCCCATTACGAAGTGATATCATTATTTTCCATTACAACCTCTCGAGGATCAGAATTAAGATGAATATAAATTATATATATGAAATTTGTAAAATAATAATACAAATTAAGTCATTATATCATATATAAAATGTTTACTTTCCATTCTTCATGAGATACGGTAAAGTCGCTTAGATGTATGGTGGACAACCGCTTTGTGAAACAATATAATTTATCATTATCAAACACATTACATGGAATGCAATAAGGATAAATTTATTGAATATATGTTATATACATGAAATATTTTTTATTTTTATGACAAATTTTTTCTTATTAAATAATTAAAAATCATTTTAGTTTAGTTTCATTAATAATATTATAACATCGTTCATGCATGTGCAGACTATCTTCTTCATAATGTGGCATGATGCACTTTTCACTACCAAACCAAATTAATGATATATGTAAGTTTAAATTATAAGTAATATTATTTATATGATATTATTATAATTATTTATTGATAAAATATTTCATACCTCATTTACATTTTAATCATTGAAAAATGGAAACATTACTCATGCGTGCGTACGACATATCGTCATCATGACTACAACACATATCAATTATAAAAAACATATTTCCTTATTGGTTTTAAAATTACAATTCATATATATATATATATGATAATTATTTTATAAATTTTATTTTGTTGATTATGTAACTATATAATATAAATAATAACTCGATCACTCATAACAAAACATGAATGAGAAAACAAGGAAATTAAATCCCAAAATCATTAAAAAAAATGATATATTATTAATGAAAATTGATAAGATGTTATAAAACTATCTCATGTGATATTATAAATATTAATAATGGTCAAAAATAAGTTAATAAAATGTTTAAAACCACTTTATAATAGGATAAATAATGACTAACTAAAATTTTTCACAAGGTCATTGAGTTATAGTCTCTCTTTTATTTATAGGAGACATATGAAAATTCATCAATCGTTTCTATTATGTGGTGTATATAATTCATATTTTACATGTAATACAATGAATTTAGAGACCCGAAGATTATCATACATGAACATTACATTACTTTTGTGGAATAATTAGTAAATAACAAAAACACACACATAAGGACCGTAATAGTTTAGTGTCTTTGGAAACTTGGAATATAATATTCTAATCGTGGTGAAAGATCTTCAACATCTCCCATAAAGATCTTCCTTATTTTTTTACCTAAAACCATTATTTATATCCTGGGGAAAAGAAAACATAAAAGGGTGAGATCAAATGCTCTGTAAGGGTAAATAAAAGAAATATAAATCACATCTTATTCATAAGAACATAACATTTTGGAAATATTAACATGAAAAAGAGATCATAATATCATAACATGGGATAAATCATAGTAGTGAAATGTAATCCCAATAATCATAAATTAAAACATGAAACTTTGTGGCATACACACATAATCATAGAGAAATATTTCTTATTAGTCATGACTTATTTCCAAGACTATCTTAGTGGACAAAGTCCATTTCTGAACCGAGTTCACTCCTTGTTTCAGTCCTATTTCACTGATCCGGTTTAACCTGCCGTTCCAGCCATGTCTATCTCATGAGATATAAAATCTTTACCCAATGAATTGGATGGAGATATAGGTCCCACCCATCTCATAATGATACCATTCTTATGTGTTCAACAAAATCGTAAACCATACATCATAGCATAACCCATGTAATAAAAATGGAAATCATAAACATCATGACATCATAAAAAAATTAATATAAGATAAAGTAATTCATAAAAATAATTACATCACAACATAATCAAATCAATGTAATAATAGGGATAGAAACAGAACCCTTTATTATCTTAGATGGAAAATAATTTTGATAAAACACTTGAACTCCATTCTTGAGGAAAGTATCCTGTCTACATCAAAAACATTTTTCCTTTATTAACATGTCATAACATTTTAAATTAAAAGAAGTTGATTAAAAATAAACTTGTAAAGGAATATTCTTGGAAATAATGTTTTAAAAATCCATTCATGTCATATAAGTTAAAAAAACATTCTTTTCGTAATTTTGTCGAAAAAGTCAAAAAGTATCTCGTACGAAAAACGACAAAATATTCCTTTCATATCTTTTACTAAAAACTCACCAATGGGTAAAAATGGATTTAAACAATTTTAGGTGGATGTAAATAAAATTACATATTGAGGAAACATGTATGTGGATGATAAAATACACCCCAGTAAATACCAAAGTATAAATAATCTCGGATAAAAATGAGATTGTGATATTTCCCTTACCTTTGGTCCGATTTTCTTTGTAAGTGTCCGACCCTCCTGTATAATGATTTAAATAATGTCATTTACTTATTACAGAATCATATTCATTGTTATTATATCATATATGGTTCACTTATGACTTTATATTACTCGTTCTTTTGTAAATTCATGTTAAAGAGCATTTAGGGTAAAATCGTTTCATTTGTCATCCGTGTTTTGACTTGTAATTATTCATATGATTACTTAGATAATTATTACTTAATTAAAGAATATAAAACATGATTTATATAAAATATATATTCAGAATATACATATATTTAATAAATCAGTAAATGGAAAAAAATACACTGTTCATAGAGACGGTCGGCCGTACACACGCATGAATGCTGTTTTCGATTCCTTATTGAGTTGAATGGAATTAAGTAGATGACATACATATATATACACATAAATACAGTATCATTATTATGTCATATATTTCATGATTACTTATTATATATACTTTATAATCATTCATGAATGGTTATCGTGGAGAATGAATCCCATCACGTCGTGGAGACGGTAGTCCGTACGTACACATGAGCGATGATATCGTTCTCATGATCGTGGAATTGTATTGGAGTGTATGTATACTATTTCAGAATAAATATCACTTTACAATAATAATATATAGTTATTATGTACACCATTATACCCATCCGAATAAGGTTGTGGTGGAAAATAGATTACACCACGGCGTGGAGACGGTATTCCGTACGTACGCACACTTGGTGAATTAATTTTCTATAGGATGGATAGATGGTGAAATAGGGTTTTTTCATACTTATAATAAAATATAAGTATATGAGTGATACTGATGTTATTACTTTATAATGAAAAAAACTACGAATAAGAAGTGGAAGATGAAATAAAGATGAAAGAATCAGTAACGGATATTACCTCTTCTTTGAAGCGCCTCTTTGAGTCCTCCTCTTAGGGCACTAAAATTGTACTTTGAAGAAGACCAGGACCTCTAGGATGTTTCTAGGGAAGTAGAGAAGAGAATTTTTCAGGGTTTTTTCGAACTTGAATGCTCAAAGTGGTTTGAGGAAGAGAGGGAAGAGGTTCCCTTTTATAAGGGAGGAGAGGGGCACCTTTGGAATAACTAAAAATATTATTTTATTATAAAGTCATATTCTGTTTTTAATAGCTCAAAATTGAGTTATTTCTAAGATAAGGTGGGGATGGGTCGAAATCCTCTCATCCAATATAAATTAGACAAGTTTAGGTTCCTATTTTAACCTTATCATTTATATTCAACTTTAAGTTAGATAATTTTACTTTTCCCGTGTCTTTTTGTGTTCTTACACTATAAGGTTAATAAACATACTATAACAAGCCAAAGGAACCCCAAGTTGTTTATTATTAATATATATAACATTATCTTAGTCATTTGGCAGAACCATAGATTTTTAGGAATAAATTAACAATTAAAAATATAATATTTGTTTTAAAAACTATTTTATGTCAATTTTGATAGTATTTAGTAATTGATTTTTTTGAAAATAATAACAGAATTATTAGTTCGAAATAATTTAATTAAATAAACACTAACATGTCATATTAACCTATAAAATTAGTGTAATTCATAAAAAGTCTCAAATTACATTTATTTGGGTATTTATAAATCAATTATGTCAATATTTCATTAATAAGATAATTACTGCATCATCTTTGTGTCATAAATAAACTAAATTGTTTAATGTCTAAAAATTACTAATAAAATACCATTATGTATGAAATATTTTTAAATTTCTAATTAATATTTATAGTCTAATTTTTCTTATTTATAAACCTATATAAAAAATTATTTAGTCATTAAACTTTGATTTTACCTATTTTAACCCTTCTTTAAATGAATTAATAATAAATGTCCTAATCTAATCCAAATGGGCCTAATTGGTCATATTTTCTTCCTAAGGTTGTTTTCTGTCTAATTAAACTTATCCAATAGAATTATGACATGTGTTAGGGTAATAATAATATCATTTTTACCTTTAACTACCGTATTTAATTTTAACCGTGGTAAAAAAAAGTGAAAAATTACTATTCACCAAAAACTATTTCCACCTCATTGAACCACATTTTATTCCTTGATATTAACCGTGTCTCTCGGATTTTCGAAATTCTACTCACAGAAGCGGTAAAATTAAGTTTTATGAATAATTCAGTTTTTTTAACTACCACTTAGAGGTTTCACTATTCATCAAAAAATGAATGTTTCCAGAAAAATACCAAAAATTAAGACTAAGCTATATTTGATATTATGAATTCAAAAATGATGTTTATTTTACCAAAATTCAAAACATATCAGTTACAATAACTAATTAATTCTCATCCTCAAAACAAATATCGTGTTTTTAAAAGATGATAACTGTCATAAGATTGACAGTTGTTTATGTCTGGTTTAAATGTGAAATTACATCCAATGAACAAAATTGTATTAAATTGTAAAAAAATATTCTAAATATACTTTAAAACCACTCAAATTAATAATTTATCACTATTAAATATTTTGATTAAAAAAGTTGTTTTTAATTAAAATTTAGTAATTTTCACTATTCATCGGAATATGAATGTTATCCGAAGAGTTCCAAAATTTCACCCTAAGCTAATTTCGATATTCCAAATCCAAAAAATGAAGTCCATTTTGAAAAATAAAATATACAAAATTTTAAAAAGTGGTTATTACTATTCATAACGGCTATTTTTAATAATATTTTAATAGCATATCGTTGTTTAGTGAAACTCGGTATTGCGTACTACACACGCTATCGAGGAAGGTCTCGATTGCGTGTAATGCAAGGCAAGTCAAGGAAGTATGATGTGCAAGATCCTTTTGGTGTAGCGTATAACATAAGACATTAATGAAATTAAAAGAATATTTTTCATAAAATCTCGGGGTGTTACATTCAACCCCCCTTAAAATGAATTTCTTCCTCGAAATTCGTTGGGGTTATAAATGGTTTACAACTCGAAAGATTGTTTAATAGAAACCCACATGATAAAATGGAATACTAATATTTAGCTTTAAAAACTAAATTATGAAATGTAACGGTTACCCAAATTAACTCATCACTGGGTTTCCACGTAGGAGAACATAGGTGAAAATATGGATATGGAAGAAAAATCTAACCATCAAGTTCTAATGGAGAGTGGTAGAGAAAATGGCTATGAAAAAGCCATCAGTCACAAAGCCATAAATTTGTGATGATCTAGGGTACCATCTGATTTATCAGATAGAATGGCACTAAGACAACATTTTTGGTTTTCAAGATCATTTCCTTAAAGTTGAATAATTTGAATTAGAATAAATGCTTAGATTATTTTGGTACAATATCATTGTTGTTCGTTCCTTGATCAATTTCCACATCATCTCTTAAATATATGAAGTTGAATTTGTTATTCGTGAAGTTTTAGTAGATCATGTGATAGAATTACGGGTCATTCCATCTGTCTCATACAAAAGGTTAGAAAAAGTTATTAAATATACATAAGTTGATATATAGTGAGATTAATCATATATGGTTCCTAAAATGGACTTATACATCATATATCATACTGATTAATATAATAAAACTAGTTTCTACTAAACAGAGACTTTCTGTAGGCCAGTGGTAGGCGATAAAGGCTAGTCGCACTTCAGTTGTGGGTTCGATTCCCACAGCCTTGTCCGACGCGATGGGATGTCACCCATCCTGCAGGTTGTCCTTTTTCTAAAACTAAATTACTATAACATCAAATCAATAATATATAAAATAGTTCTATCCTTAAAAAATAATATCTTATGTCCAACATAATCCAATCCAATCTTTATCTAAAATGCTTCGGTCCAGGTTCATAGTATAAAGAAAACGATTACTTGAAATGTCATCAACCAACAATCATTTATCCCCCATTATCTTGTTGGTCATATTCCAATCATGTGAATACCTTAATCATGTATTCTATTGAAAAATGAATACCCATTAAACCTTAGTGAAAACATGAATGCTGTCAAAAGTTAACTCTTTCCACATACCAAAATCCAAAAATTCTAAAAACTCAAACCATGATATAACCTTCTCCCTATATCATCCATGAGCTCATGAATACTATCAAACATTTATTTTTCTCCTTATCCCTTCATTATCCGCATATCATCTACATTCCAAAAATATCTGAATAACCTTTCATGGATACTGGTACCATTAATCATACACTTTCAAAACTCTAGGAAAAAAACAGTGTAACAACCCTTAGATGTCTCTTTATTCCATTGTACCATGAGATTACTAATACAACATTACACTTGACAAACATGTAATCATTCCACTACCTTCTTAATCCATTGACCGAGCTTCAACAGTTCTTTCATATCACATATCATTTGTAGTCTCTTAATCATCCTCAACATAAATACTACCCATACGGCTGTACTGATTCTCTTCATGAGACATACCCATAGGGCATTGGTTTGCATAATTCTCGTACATTCCACATTTAAAACATTTAACCATTGTTGATGTCGTAGCAATACCATTATCCTCATCCATGGTGTTAACTGAACATTTTCCTTTGCACATACTAGATTTATGTCCTTCTTTTCCACACCCAAAGAATCTTCCAGTTCCTTTGAAACATTTTCCTTGATGCCTCTTCCCACATGATTTACATAGGGGAAATTGAACTTTCTTTTCTCTATGATCATCATGAAACTCCATCTTTCTCTTATTATACGAGTCAAGAAGCTTACCAAATTTGAGTTTACTGATCATATTATGAGATTGCTGATTCGGCATGATAATGATGTTGGGACTTACAAATCCCATTTCATCTGGTTTCTCATGAAGAATATCATTCCATTTTCCATCATATCCTCCATTATAGTGAATCTTCCTACTTCCATCCATTTTATAAAACCCAAAAAGAATAGTGTGAGAAGCAAAAATCATGCTATGGAAAACAACATAGTAAAGGGAGAGTACCCTCAATATCTAAAATCTTAGGTTAAATTCTAAGATCATTACCATAGTTCTAGGACTATCTCATATACGTATACTTATCCTTAGGGACATCCCTAGACATACCTTAGAAGTATCTCTAGGGATCTCACAAACGTTTTCACATCCTAGTTTCCAAAGGTTGACTAAAACTTTCCTATGATACCAACTATAGAGACCCGAAGCTTATCGTACATGGAAATTAACTTACTTTTTCGGTATACTTAGTGCATAAAAAAACACACACACAAGGACCGTAATAGTTTAGTGTCTTTGGAAACTCGGAATATAATCTTCTAATCGTGGTGAAAGATCTTCAACATCTCCCATAAAGATCTTCCTTAATTTTTTACCTAAAACCTTTCTTTATACCCTGGGGAAAAGAAAACATAAAAGGGTGAGCTCAAATGCTTAGTAAGTGTACACAAAAGAAATATAAATCACATCATATTCATAAGAACATAACATTTTGGAAATCTTAACCTGCAAAAGAGATCATAATATCATAACATGGGATAAATAATAGTAGTGAAATGTAATCCCAATAATCAAAACATAAAACATGAATCTTTGTGGAATAAACACATAATCATAGAGAATCATTTCTTATTAGTCATGACGTATTTCTAACACTATCTTAGTGGACAAAGTCCATTTCTGAACCGAGTTCACTCCTCCTTTCAGTCCTGTTTCACTGAATCGGTTTGACCTGCCGTTCCAGCCATGTCTATCTCATGAGATATAAAATCTTTACCCAATGAATTGGAGGGAGATATAGGTCCCACCCATCTCATAATGATACCATTCTTATGTGTGCCACAAAATCATAAACCATACATCATAGCATAACCCATGTAATAAAAATGGGAATCATAAACATCATGAAATCATAAAACAATTAATATAAGATAAAGGGATTCATAAAAATAATTCCATCACAACATAATGAAATAGATATAATAATAGGGATAGAAACATAACCCTTTATTATCATATATGGAAAATAATTTTAATAAAACACTTGAACTCCATTTTTGAGGAAAATATCCTTTCTACTTCAAAAACATTTTTCTTTTCTTAACATGTCATACAATTTTAAACTAAAAGAAGTTAATTAAAAATAAACTTCATAACATGTAATAGAAGATTCTTGTAAATAAGGTTTTAAAAATCCATTCATGTAGTATATATTAATAAATCATTCTTTTCGTAATTTTGTCGGAAAAGTCAAAAAGTACCTCGTACGAAAAATGACACAAGATTCCTTTCATATATTTGACTAAAAACTCACAAAAGGGTAAAAATGGATTTAAAAAATTGTAGGTGGATAGAAATAATATTAAATATTGTGGAAAAATGGATGTGGATGATTACATACACCCTAGTAAATACCAAAGTATAAACAATCTCGGATAAAAATGAGATTGTGATATTTCCCATACCTTAGGTCCGATTTGCTTCGTAAGTGTCCGAACCTCCTTTATAATGATTTAAATTATGTCATTGACTTATTACAGAATCATATTCATTGTTATTATATCTTATATGGTTCACTTATGACTTTATATTACCCGTTCTTTTTTAAATTCATGTTAAAGATCATTTGGGGTAAAATCGTTTCATTTGTCGTCCGTGTTTTGACTTGTAATTTTTCATATGATTACTTATATCATGATTACATAATTCCAGAATATAAAACTTGATTTATATATAATATATATTCAGAATATACATATATATAATAAATTAGTAAATGGAAAGAAATACATCGTTCATGGAGATGGTAGGTCGTACGTACACATGAACGCTGTTGTCATTTCCTTATTGAGTTGGATGGAATTAAGTAGATGTCATACATATATACACACATAAATCCAGTATCATTATTATGTCATATATTTAATGATTACTTATTATATATACTTTATAATCATTCATGAATGGTAAACGTGGAAAATGAATCTCATCGCGTCGTGGAGACAGTAGTTCGTACGTATGCATGAGCGATGATATCGTTCTCATGATCGTGGAATTGTATTGGAGTGTATGTATACTATTTAAGAATCAATATCACATTACAATAATCATATATATTTATTATTTACACCATTATACTCATCCAAGTAAGGTGGTGGTGGAAAATAGATTACACCACGGTGTGGAGACAGTATTCCGTATTTACGCACGTGTGGTGATTTAATTTTCCATAGGATGGATAGATGGTGAAATATGGTTGTTTCATACTTATAATAACATATCATTATATGAGTGATACTGATGTTATTACTTCATAATGAAACAAATTAAGAAGAAGAAGTGGAAGAAGAAATAAAGTTGAAATAATCGGTAACGGACATTACCTCTTCTTTGAAGCGCCTCTTTGAGTCCTCCTCATAGAGCACTAAATAGGGTCTTTTCAGAAGACCACGTCCTCTAGGATGTTTCTAGGGAAGTGTAGAAGATAATTTGGAAGGGTTTGACCGAGCTTGAAGGCTCAAAGTGGTGTGAGGAAATGAGGGGGGAGGTGCCCTTTTATAAGGGAGGAGAGAGGCACCTTTGGAATGACTAAAAATATTATTTTATTATAAAGTCATATTCGGTTTTTAATAGCTAAAAATTGTGTTATTTCGAAGATAAGGTGGGTATAGGTCTAAATCCTCTCATCCAATAGAATTTAGACAATTTTAGGTTCCTATTTTAACCTTATCATTTATATTTAACTTTAAGTTAGATAATTTTACTTTTACCGTTTCTTTTTGTGTTCTTGCACTATAAGGTTCATAAACATACTATAACAAGCCAAACGAACCCCAAGTTGTTTATTATTAATATATATAACCTTATCTAAGTCATTTGGCAGAACCATAGATTTTTAGGAAGAAAATAACAATTAATAATATAATATGTTTTTTAAAAACTATTTTATGTCAATTTTGACACTATATAGTAATTGATTTTTTTGAAAATCATAACAGAATGATTAGTTCCAAAAAAGATAATTACATCAACACTAACATGTCATATTAACCTATAAAATTATTTTAATTCATAAAATTCTCAAATTACATTTATTTGGGTATTTATAACATCAATTATGTCAATATTTCATTAATAAGATAATTACTGCATCATCTTTGTGTCATAAATAAATTAAATTATTTAATGTCTAAAAATTACAAATAAAATACCATTATATATGAAATATTTTTATCATTATAATTAATATTTATAGTCGAATTTATCTTATGTATAAACCTATATTAAAAATTATTTAGTTATTAAACATTGATTTTAACTATTTTAACCCTTCTTTAAATGAATTAATAATAATTGTCCTAATCTTATCCAAGTGGGCCTAATTGGTCATATATTATTCCTAAGATTGTTTTTGGTCGAATTAAACTTATCCAATAGAATTAGGACATGTTTTAGGGTAATAATAATATAATTTTTACCCTTAACTACACTATTTACTTTTAACCGTGGTAAAAAAAAGTAAAAAATTACTATTCACCAAAAATTATATTCATCTCATTGAACCCCATTTTAGTCCTTGATATTAATCGTGTCTCTCAGATTTTCTAAATTCTAATCACAGAAGCGGTAAAATTATATTTTATGAAAAATTCAGTTTTTTTAACTACCACTTAGTGGTTTCACTATCCATCAAAAAAATGAAAGTTTCCAGAAAAATACCAAAAATTAGGCCTAAGATATATTTGATTTTATAAATTAAAAAATGATGTTTATTTTACAAAATTCAACACATATCAGTTACATTAACTAATTAATTCTCGTCATCAAGACAAATAGCGTGTTTTTAAATGATAATAACTATCAAAAGATTGACACTTGTTTATGTCTGGTTTCAATGTGAAATTAAATACAATGAACAACATTGTATTAAATTGTAAAAATATATTCTAAATATACTTGAAAACCACTCAAATTAATAATTTATAACAATTAACTATTTCGATTAAAAAAGTTGTTTTTAATTAAAATTTAGTAATTTTCACTATTCATCAGAATATGAATTTTTATCTGAAAAGTACCAAAATATCACCTTAATATAATTTCGATATTCCGAATCCAAAAAATGAAGTCCATTTTGTAAAATAAAATTTACAAAATTTCAAAAAGTGGTTATTACTATTCATAACGGCTAGTTTTAATAATATTTTAATAGCATATCGTTGTTTAGTGAAACTCGGTATTGTGTACTACACATGCTATCGAGGAAGGTCTCGATTCCGTGTAATGCAAGGCAAGTCAAGGATGCGTGTTGTGCAAGATCCTTTTGGTGTAGCGTACAACATAAGACATTAATGAAATTAAAATAATATTTTTCATAAAATCTCGGGGTGATAAAATGAATAAAAATTATTAAAATATATTTAATATTCAATTTTATTTTTTTTCATTATTAGGTATTATGATTTAATATATAACTAAATCATGAAATGATTTTTATTTCATTTTTACTAATTCGAGACTTCTATTTTATTATATAACTATCTTCTTTTATGAGGTGTACATAAATACATTTTGGAAATGAGATATAATATAGTTTTTTATTATCATGATATTTTATGTTTCATTTTATTTTACCCTTTCATGGGTATAACTATTAAATATCACCATAGTGGTAAGAGTATTATCTTAAATAATAATCATTTATTAGTAATATTTACGAGTAAGTCTCAAAAATTGAAATCCTATGATATAACTAAAAATATTGTCATTAATTTTCTTATTTTATGGATATAAATTTTATTTCCAAGAAATATTAATTTTTTTTCTTTTTTGTACTTAATATTTTTGAGAAAATGTTTTTAATAATATTGGACATTATTTCACTCTTATATCAAACCTATTTTTTTATAAATGTATTCAAAGATGTAATTGAAAAAATGAAATAATATATTTACTCATGTTTTAGTTTTTACATATTTATTTTAATGTAATATTCTTGTTATTTCCCAAACAAGACACTTTTATATCCTCTATATAGTTAAAAAGGAACGAACCTTTTAATTGTATGACATGTATGAAATTACCCATGATCATGACTGCTAATTCTTTGAAGCTTCAATCACATGATAAAAAATATATTTTGTAAATGAAATTTATTTTCCTAGTAATCTATAAATTTTTAAAATTTTAAAATTTCTTTTCAATGAAATGGAATTTAAAATTTTTTGATGTTTTAAAAAGTGATTTTCAAAATGTAATGTTTATTTTATTCAAGGATGTTTTTAAATATATTTTAATGGAATTCATCAACAATAATAACTCATGATATTACTTATCCACTACTAGGGATATTTCATATTCATACAAAACACATTCATTATTTGGATTGATTTATTCTCTTTAAAATATATTTTTATAGAACCTATTTATCTAATATGGGTTAATCAAGTTTCAAAGAGATTGTTTTGGAACCCATTTCTTTTCTTTGGGTTAATAAAATTATGAATTGAATATTTCCTATTTTCATGAGTATAATAATGATGTATACGATCTATGCAATTTCTTTGTAATTTATTGGCATTATATATCTTGGTGAGGCTCCAATAGGGTTGGTTGAGCCCATTACAACTTATATTATAGGTCGGTATAGATAAAATTCAGTGATCCCATTAAATATTATTTGATGAGGAATCCCATATATCGATGGGTGAGCGTTTTATTTTTTAAACTATTAGTGTTCCTAGACAGTTCTATAATTATTTGGGTAATGTAAATGTTATCCTGATAATTATATTTGAAGTCATTAATATGGTTATTAAAATTTTAAGGGTTTAGTAACTATTCAATGATGATGATATTTCAAGATACCGACACATTACATATTTGATTTTAAGAGGATTATAATGTTTAATTTGTAGAATATTGATATCATATGGCTAAAGATTATTTATTTTTATGAATGTTTCTATTTTTAAATATTTATTCTATACATCATGATCTATGAATTAGGTTTGGATGTTTATTAGTACATTTATGATTTTCACATGCACTCAGAATATTTCTCCATTCCATTAAACACTTATTATGATTATTGATGAATTTCAAAGGTTAATGCTTATGTTTAACCTCACTAAACATTTGACCTAAACCATGTTATTTTTCCTTTTTCCCAAGATATAAACCCTGAGGATGAATTTTTTTTTCGATGATGAGATTTCAAATGGATAAAGATGATTACTTAATATGAAATAATAAAATCTTGTTTATGTGGTAGAAATCCTCATTAAAAGACATTTTTATTTTTTATATAGTATTTTTTCCACCGTATCCAAAATATTAAACTGAAAATTTCTTTTGGAATTTCTATGTTCTTGTTTTTTTCATGATGTTGTATGGTTTGGATAATAAAACCTAAGCCACAAATTTCGGTATCAAGGCCAGGAATAAAATATATGATTTAATCATCTAATCGGGTAGAACAGGTTCAAGGATGTTATACCTAAATAAAAATATATTTAAATTACTTTATAGGGGAAAATCCACTTAAAATTATGGGGTATATATCAATGATGATAATTATGTAAAATGGAAACTTTATGATTTTAGTGTATAAATAAGTGTATATATGAAGTAATGAGTTCGATTTACACATAAATGGGTGGGTGTGTAAGTGCATATTAATCTATGAGTTCAACTTCTATGTGTGTGTGGTTCATGATTTATGAAATGATTTTATTTTTTTGATAATTATGTCTCCCAAAAATAAATTTTTAATAAGTAAATTGAGAGTTTTGTTCAGAAGAAATGATTTTGAGAAAATTGAAAATTAAGGTGAGTTTTTCTTATAGAAAAGTTTAGGATCCTAATTAATTTATATTGTTTAATATGATAACTATACAAAAAAAGGATTAAAATTAATGTCTAATGATTTATTTATATATTTATAGGTGATTCATTTTTATTGTTTTAAATAAAATCCAATGGAGGGACTGTTTTAATTAAAGGGATTAATGTAGAAGGGGATATTTTTTCGAAAAAAGAGATGCCAGAGGTGATATTTCAAAAAGTTTTACATCCTTTAAAAATAAATTAAATCAGGTTAAATCATCGTTGAAATTATATGATTAGATTATTTAAATAGTTTTTAATGGTTCACTATGTGATGGTTGAATTCATCAGATAATTTTAGAGTGGCGTGTGACATTGGATATTGATTTTAGTAATGATGAACAAAACAATCGATGATGAATTAAAAACTATTTCATTTTACATAATTCATTTAAAAGGATATATATTTTTTGTATAAAAGTGATAATTATGATGTGAACAATTCATGAGGTATTTTACAAAAAAATTTCAATATCATCGGAAATTAAACTATGTCATGGTTTTGAGAAATCATGTTGTGGTTTATGAAAAAAAAAACTATGGTTTAAAAGAATGAAATGTTAATTTATAAAATTTTAAAAGAAACAATATATGATTCGTATTTTGGAATAAACATATATATATTTTATTAATATAATAAAATCAAATTTTATTGATCATATTTGTTTATGGGTAAAATAATTCAATTAATATGTATGCCACAAGGAGGAGAAACATTATTCATTTTTTTCGTTATTGATATGTGCATGAAAAATGGTGAAGTAACATGTTTTAATATTGTTGTAAAAAATATTTTCTTCCAAATTTTTAGAGCAGTTAAATACCGCCGGTGTAGTTAAAGAAAAACAAGTCACATTTTTAACATACAAATCATTATTTTTCATAGTATATTGATTTTGCATTTTTTTAAATGGTGATTGGTGGGAGCCACATGAGACATCTAAAACATTACTATTAACTTAAATTATATATATACATAGTGAAATAGAGTCATAAATTAATATAATTGATCTATATTAGATGATATTTTATTAATGTTAAGATGAGAGTAATGTTTATACATTGAATATAAAAATAAATGTGAATGAAGTTGTCTGATATCATAAAAAAGTTATACAATAATAGGTGAGTGGAATAATAAATGAAGACAAGTAAGAGGATGCATTTGATATATAATTTGTGAATATTTAGTATTTTCCTTAAAATGTTTTTTGAGTAATAAATATTTATAATATAATGATGGGGGGGTTACATTGAATACAATAATGGTGTCTTTTAGTTACATTGTGATCTAGAAATATTATTTTATTTGTTAATGATAAAATACACATATAACCATAAATAAATCTCTAAAGAAGTTGAATGAATATGTTAATAGATAAAAGAGAGGACTTTGTTCACTAAATTTCCATTTTTTGTGATAAATAATGAATATCATAATTGGGTTTCAATATATAGAATCACGGTGGTTATTTTTAGTTGTCAAATACTCTACTTGTTAAACCATTAAATAAATAAAAATATTTTAAGTGTGATTACCTTACTACTTTTTCTGAGAAATATATATTTATAATATTTCAAGGATAAAACCTATATAGGGAAAATGTTGGATGATATTAGTATATTATATGGTAATGGATGATACCATGACCTTCCAATGGAAAATAAATTTATTTTCAATGGGGTACCTTGTAAATATAATCATTCATTATTGTTGTACTAATTATTATAAGAGTTAATTTTATTCATTTGAAAAAATGTCTCAAATTTTTTTATTAGGATTACTGGAAGACAATATGATAGTCATTCAACCTAACTACATTCAATGGTCTATATTAGACGTAATTGTAAAAAATATATTTATTCAATGATTCATCCACTCCCCCTATTATGTAAATCTAGTTGTGAGAATAAATAAAAAAATTTATTTGCATATTTATTCAAAAACACTATCTAGGATTACTCTTAAGACATTAATTATAAAAAATGAAACATGAATATAGGAATGATACTCATTCAAGCCTCTATAATGCCTCAGAAGAAACTCCATAATTATAGAGGAAATAATAAATGTTGACTATTTAATATAAAAAAGTGGGAAGTTGTTCATCAAAATATTATAATATAACATTAGAAGTAAACATGAGGTCTATTGAAATATGGGCCTGAGCATTGGGGTTAATATACATTGAAATCAAAAACACTAATATCTATTATTAGTATACTTGGAAATCAATATAAATAGGGAAAAAATGTGAAACATCATTATATGAAATCACATACATACCTATCTTGAAAAAGGTCACATAAATTATAAAAATAATAATAAATAAACATTGATCAACTACATATTAATGTACCTTGAAAAAAACCTACATGATAATAAAATGGTGTACTAACTATATGATGTAGCACATAAATATTATAATGAATCAAATGAGTCAAAAATTATAAAAAATGAATATATATATATATATATATATATATATGATAATTGAAACATAGCCTATGGACCCATGTTGGGAGATCCCATGTGTGGAAACTCTGAAAGAAAAATTGTAGAGAATCTAAGAATATTTCATCTACACATCAATCGTAAACTCCAAGAGTAACACCCATATATTTTTAATGTGTAGTTATCATTGAAACATAATAAGTTTTGTGGATTATTTCACATAAACCACTAAACTAAAATGACAATGTAATAAATTTTTTTAATATAACCATTATAACATAACCATCGATTAATCTAGTATAATTTAATGTAACCATGTTTCTAGATAAATAAAGTAGATAAAATTGAATCCATTAGTTGGATACATCCATATAAATTTCATTTTTATGTTTGGAAAAAGATCAAAGGCATTATGTTTTTTTCCAATTCTAGTCTCAGGTTGAACTTCAACAATTATGGTATCTTCAAAATCAATTATGAGAGAAGTATAATATCATAGAAATTCACATAATATCCATTCATGTAGAATCACAACTTGAAACATCCACATATTCTAATCATATTTTTATGTCTTAAATAAATATAATTAGTTAATATGTAACATGAAATGTGTATTAAATAAGATTTTATTTATTAATAATTTTTATATTTTATAATTACATTTAAAAGAATAAAAAGTAAAGGATATATACAATTATTTTTTTTCTAAAAATGTATGTTAACTAAAATTGGATTTTATGTGTAATTTTTAATAAAATATAAATATCTTGGATAAATCACAATATGTATATGAATGAAATATTACACCCATTTTAATTATTAGTTGATAAGATATTAGAATAATTATAATTGATATTAAAAAAAAAATATTTCTATGATCACATTTTTTTTATATTTTTATGTTTTTATTTAAAATATGAAATAAAAAATTTTGAAATTTAATTTTCTAAATTAAAATGTCTTATTGATTTAAATTTTCAATATTAAATTGTTATAGATTTTTTATTTTTTAAATATATTTCATTTTTAGGGGAATAATAAAAAATATAGTTTCTATTAATACTGTATAATTTATGTAAATATTTATAATTAAGTATAACATAAAAACATATCATACATTCTTCATGATAATTATTTTCATCATGATTAATTGTGTTTTAAACAAACATTTTTCAATTTAGAAAATCGTTGTTTGACAATTTCTAAATTAACCAATATATATCTAGTAAATATTATTTTTATTATTCTTATTTTAAATGCATTTTATCTGTGTGAAATTATATATTGAATGATTTGAAAATAAAAATAAATAATCTTTACGTAATAAAAAAATAATGTCATTAAAATTCACAAAATTTTTAATTTGTTCTTCCTCAAAAATTGTATGCATAAAAATTTATTATTTTTTAAAATTGTTTTACGGTTAATGTTTGATAACATTAAAAATAAATTTTTATCACATGTAGAAATTTTATTAAAAAATATGGATTTAAAATTTGGAATCATTTTTTCAAAATTATTTATTAATGAACATTTTATTTTTTGACAACAAAATTAAACCACATAGGTAGAAATTAATTACCTTAGTAAAAACAAAAAATAGTAAATGTAAAATATCAATGATTAAAGTATATAATATTATGATTATAACATTAGAAAAAATATTATTTAAATTTCTTTTTCATAATACTTCCCCAATCCATTATTTTCTATTATTGGATCTATTTGACCCATAACTATTGACATTAACTTTTATTTTACTATAAAAATGGAACTCTCCCTTTTAAAAAGAGCATTCTCCCCGACTTATCCTCATATAAAAAATCGTTTTGTTTGAAAAAATAACATCCAAAATCCCTGTCCTACAATCCTATCCATATCATTGGTTTTTTAATAATCTCAAAAGGATACCCTTGAATGGATAAATACTTTTTTAAAGAACAATTCCAAGGGTTAAGATAAAAATTCATAATTCCTCCATTTCAATTACTGTTATTTTAATTCTTATTAAAAATAATTATGATATATTATATCTACTATATAATTATTAAATTAGTATTATTGATGTACTAATATTTTAATATGATTATAGAATAATAATTACCTACCCTTTCCCTTTTAGTTAGTAATGAATTTGTTCATGAATACATATGAACTGCGAACTTCATGAATGATGTGTTTAACTTTTACTAAATTACTCACATGAATAATTTAAAAGATGTATAAAATTAATTAATATGATATTTATAAACATAATAATATTCATAAATTTAAATGCATTCCCTGTATTACTATAATTAATTTGAAAACATACGTGTCACCAATGCATATGTACAAACTACCAACTCCACAAAATTGACGTATTTAATTTTCTATACAATATATTATTAATTATAAATATATTTTAAAATATGATTCAATACTTTAATAACACATAAATAGTATAATTTTTCTTCTTTATTAATGATATTTTACAAAAATAATCACTTTCCCGACCATAATCAAATGTAGATTATATATTTTTCATGTTTTTTTAGTTCAACCACATTCATGAACAATGTTATAAGTTTTTATTATGGATAAATATGGAAACAAAAATACTGATTTTTTTTTGAAATTAATGACAAAATAATATATTTTTTATGGTTTTGTAATGTTTATATTAATATATAACATATTAGTAATGCACTAAATTTTTTTAGTTAAAAAATACTAGAACAAGCATGTCACCAACTTCATCTTGAAGAATCATAGCTAAAATATATATGAAATGAATTTATAAAATTATAAATCATTATAAATTATCAATTTTAGTACCTAAAATGATATTTTAATAAATAAATTCTAATCTATAATTGATAATTGTGATCTCTATAATGTAATTATCTCCAAACACATAAGTGATGAAAATGACATCTGATGATGAAATCAAAATATAATGGTCTTATATATTTGTAATTAAAAAAATTAAATAAATTTCCTAAAATTTTATACATGTCAATAAGTTTCTTAAATATTTTATGAATATATTTATTTTTTATATAAGATATTATTTCATGTTAACTTATAAGTATTCATGATAATTTTTTTTAATATAAATTCTACTTCATTGAGATATGATGTTTATTCAACAATTGATTTCTTTTTTGGTATATAATTGTCCATTGATTTATTTAATCATATTATTTTTATTAAATTTATGGTATTTTTAAATATAAATAATTTTTTATCATTCATGGGTTTTATTTCAATAGATAATGAAAATGTAGGGGTTCCATGTTATCAATTATAACTCTTTGTGTGAGGTTATATATTGCACAACATGTATCATTTTACATGGTTTGATGTTGATTTTATTCCCTTGGATTTCATTTAGTATATTCCACATGTAATTCAATACATATAATAGTCATAATATAGTTCCATTATTTAATCATCTTTTTATTCAAGTGCTTCATAAGACGCTCGTGTTTTTGTTAGCTAAATTATCATTATTTTGGTTATGATTATTACATTTGAACCATATTATTATTATTTGGTATTTTATAACCATTTATTTTACTATTTTGGTTTAAAAATTTTCATGGGAATACTTTTTATTCTTATAAAAAATTAAAATGATTTTTCTTATATAAGATGTTGTTTAAACACAGTTTTCATAACATAATTTCATTTAATTGAGTTATAATGATCATTCATAAACCCAATTATTATAAAATTTTTTATTTAATACTATAAATGTATAATTTTTTTAATAAACATTATTTAGGATGTATTTATAATATTTTTACATTAAATATTTTTTTATGAATGATTTAATCCATGGTTATGATTTTATTACGGGTATTTCATCACAACATAATCTTTTTGAGACATGTTTTGTTAATAAATAAAATTTCATTTAAATTATGTGAAAACATAATATTGGATATATAATATAATGAATTATCTTCTGTTTTTGGTATTTTAGTTTCAATATCAATCCCTCTCTTTCAAGTAGTTTTTAAATAAATATTTCTTCAGTTGTTAACAATATTGATAGCTCAAAACATATTTCTTTAAGTTGTGATATTTAATCAATAGCTTATTTATTCCATGATTTTGTTCTAAAAAGATTAATTTTTTAATAAGTTATCTTTTATTCTATACTAAAAATGATCTTTTAAATCAATGATCCATACATGATGAGTTTCTTTCTCATAAAAGTATAAATTTTTAAGAATAATTTTCATTCTTCCCATGTTGGATCTTTTTCTTCCATATATATGTTTTATATTCCATCCAATGTTATAATTTATATTTGGTAACAAAATTTTGTGATATATCCCATGATGACCACATATCCATATTCCTATTTTTAAAATGAAGCTTTATATTCCATGTTGTGATATAGGACATCAATAAATGTATTTCAATATATCAAAATGGTTTTCCTTCCATGTTTCATTGCTTTATCTCACAAGGACTTGATGGTAAAATTATTATGTATGATATTATACATTTTATCATTATGAAAACAATTATTTATATCTATTTGATTATTTATATTGTTATTTATTCTATAGATTTATTATAATTTTATGTGAGCTTTTTTATACCAATATATTATTATTATTTACTAACTGTCATATTGTTCAAGCCTAGTTTATTCTGTGATAGATTCTGGGATATGTTTTCCATTATTGAACATTTGTGTTCACCAATCTTATGTTTCCCTTTCACAAAGTTATAAAAATGTACTAAAATAAACATGTCTAAAATAAAATAGCATGTGTGTAGAATTTTTATGTGACATTGAAGACATTTTATGGATTATGTATTTTATTATATTGGAAAAAAATGCTCATTATTTTGGAGAGACCAGATATTTCTTAGTAAAAATTAAAACCCAATTTATAAAAACTCAAAACCTTAATTTGCATGTGAATGTATGTGATGAAATATTTTCATTAAATAATGTATTTATTGGATAGTAACATCTAGGGTTTAGATAAACTTATAAATTAGGATTCCACTAGTTGTGGATAATTTAGGAGTAATAAATGACATTTTGAGTTTATACGTTATGGTTTATAATGAATTTAAGTTTATATATAAATCATGTGTTTGGTAGAAGTGTTATTTTATATTTTTTAGGAATATGATATGATAAATTTAGTGAAAATGTTAAGGATGAGTGTAGGTGTATGATAACATCGAAATGTTTTTGTATGGAGTATATGGTTCCCTTGAAACTAAATCCATATAATGATAATTAAAAGTACATTTGTATGTTTTATATATTCAGATAATGTTTATATCCTTGGAAGGGGATAGTAGAGTATAAAATTGATCTTCACTCAATGCACGATTAGTGGGGTTAAGACTAAACAACAGGATAGACAATATTAGTATAAATTAGTTGTTTAATAAAATTTACTTTCCAATAAATTATGAAGGATATATTTTGATAAGGAATTAGGTTAAGAAATATATGATAACCCAACCTATGAAAACCAATATTTATCTAATTGTGTATTATGTTGAATTGAATGCTAATGTGATTGATTCAAAGTGTAAATAAATTATGAGGATTTTCTTGAGATATTTACATTATAATTTTATTATTATTATAATTCTTCATTACTCAAATTAACCACTATTACTTTTAGTAAAATTTTAATCTCTAAGGAACCTTGTTTACAATGTATTCTATATAGAATGTGGACACTACCCTAAGGGGAAATACAATAGGATTAGAGCTAGAGTGGGAAACATTATGGATATTCCTAATTATTTATCCTTAATTTTGATTAAAAATATTAGAATTGTTTAGTTTCCAAATACAAAAAAGAATATAAGGATATACCCTCAATAATGATCTAGTGATGAATATGATGAAAGAAATGTGATTCAATTTACTTTGTACAAAATATATGGGAATAGAAACCAAGGTCAATGTATGAAAATAACTGAATTATTTTTTGTCTCTAATAACGGAGGTCATCAAGAATAAATCTTCCAGGGAAAAAGGTAGAGTTCAGTTAACACAATGGGGAATATAATGTCCTCCATATCATTCCACCAGCAATCTGATCTTTTATATGTGAGGAAATTTTTAAATATTAAAACTAGTGCACTAATCGAAGTGATTAAGATGAAAATAGACACTAAAAGCCACATTGACCATGGGAACAAGGAAAATCCAATGAAACTACTGCAATTTAAGTATATATTGTTAATTAATTTGTTCATGTTAGAATTTTTCATCACTCTATATTTTCTGATGTCTTCTGTATTTTATGAATGAATACATGAGGTTCCAATACCAAACCATGTTACTATGGTTGATAACATATTAGAAATAAAATCATGATTTATTTATATCTAATAGACACCAATAAATCTTCAACTATAAATTGAAAATTAATATTTTGAGGAAATTTTTGTTATCAGTGGATAACTTAACTGGCCATAATTATAATATGAAATATCCATTGAAAAATAATTTCTTTGATATCATTATTCACTTGAAAACCAAAAAAATTTGACACCATGATATAAATTTTATTAATATAACCATTGTTACATAAGAATAGCGTAATACTATTTAAATAGAAGTAACCATATTATAAAATTAATAACTAATGTATGGGAAATGGTGGCAGGTAGTGTGACTCTTCCTTATGAATGTTATTTTTTAGAGCTTGTGAAATAAATGGTCTCTGTAAATATTTCATTGATGTTGGAGCTAGATGAACTTCAATAATTAAAGAATAAGAAGAATTGATTAGGATAGAAGTTATTGCTCATGGAATCTTCCTTGAGATCCATACTAAGGGAATCACCATCTTTGATTTCCACCAAATCTTATCGTATTCATAGCTATTAAATATACAGATTGAAGGGTTATGTAAGTATAATTTAGGGTGAAATAAACATATTCTAATTAATATATATAATATTATATATGTTGAATTAAACGAAGAGTTACCAAAGGATATATATTAATAAAGGATAATTTTGTGCTTAAAAAATTATTTTATATAAAAGTAGACTATTATGTTCCTAATAATTTGAAATATGATATGAAATGGATTGAAAATAATGTTGATATGAATAATATATTTACCACAATTTAATTATAAATTTATATGAAATAAGAATAAGAGGAGTTAATATTTTTTAAGAATGTTATTTTCATATGAAAACATATATCATTATGTTTTTATTTTTTTTATTTTCATGATAAATTTGTAAATTTTGAAAAATATATTTTTATAAAATTAAATTAATTTTTTGATTTATAATTAAAATACTATCTGCGTGTGATTTTTTATTTTCTGAAATAGTTTATTTTTAGGTGAATAGAAAAAAATATAGTTTTTATCAAATCATTTTTATTTAAAACTTTATCAAGAAGTAATTACAACATAAAAATTTATAAAAATGTTTGATAATAAAAAAATTTTATGAGATGAAATGATTAATTTAAAAATACATATTTGAATTTGAAACACTAAAGTTTAACATTTTGAAAAGTAAGTAATATCTTTCTATCAAAATTTTTTATTATATTTCTATAATAATTAAGTTATACAATTTTAAAATTTTGAATATTTTTTTTATTGTAAAATAATTCTTCCTTGGTTATTTATAAAAGCACTAATTTTATTTAAATCAATTAAATTGATAGTTTTATCTTAATCCTTATTTTTAAGCAATAAAATACAAAATTTTGGAAAAAGGATTCTTAAGAATAATGTTTCCTAATATTAAAATTAATTATTGTCAACCTTATAAATTTTATTTGAAAAAAATTATTTAATATATGGACTTTGAGTTATGAATTATATGAGAAGGTCTATTTTGTTTTTGGTTTCTAAAAGTAAAACATTTAGGAAATTTTTTTTTTCCATATTAAAAACCAAAAATGGTAATAGTGAAATATCTAATAGTAAAATACATAAAAACACAATAAGAATGTAACACCGCGAATTCTCTACCAAAAATCGGTACCCTGAGATGATCAGTCAGATGGCATGAAGAACACCTCTTCCCATGCCAGGGGTTACCTACTAGCACTGAGGGTTTAATATATCTAAATTCAGATACTATACAATCATTATCAAAGTAGAACAAAATAATAATTAAATAGAAATAATTAAATGATAAGATCAAAAACCAATCACAATAGTGTCACATGATTACCAAAATATGAAATACAATATCCAAAACCAAACAGTTGATATTTCATGCCAAAAACGTATCACGTGTCAATATATAAAAACCAAAATAAATAAAGAAATTTTCTACTCCCAAGCGGGTACCAAATAACATCGGGTGTCCTAATACATGATCTATCCCATGTAACACCCATTTATTTCATATTATGTATATTTTTAAATTTTATATCTTTGAAAACATAGGATTCACACAACACAATTTTTAAACGCAAAGTGGTATACAATTAAATATCATTTTTGAAAACAACAATTATAACATTTTTGTTAAATTGATATGAATGATTATTATTATTCAAATTATGAAATTTATATATTATATATTTAATAATTTTTTTAAATTCATAGATATTATTTTATAGGAATACGATAAGTTTGAATCCAATTTTATGCATTAAATTATTATGTTGTTTTAAAGGCAGTTTTGGTTAGTTTTAATTGGTGCACTTGTTTTAAAATTAAAGTTTGGAACTTTATAATTTTATTGATAAAAATATAATATTTTTAATGTCTTAATGTCAAAATTATCTTAGAGGTGAAATATTTGTATTTTTAAGAAAATATTTATTTTATAGTGAATGGAGAAATATTCTATGTTTTTTTTAAATGACATTTTCATTATAATTAATAGTATATATATGATATGAATAGTAACTATACCTATAAAAGTGTAAATAAAATCTAGGTATCTTATCAATGAAAATATAATAAATTTATATCATGGAATAAGTAAATGAATTCTATAGAAATGATAAATAAAGTATTAGTATTTTTGTGAAATATAAATAATAATATAAAATTTAATAATTAATTTAAACATTTATAAAGAAAATATGTTCAAAGATATTTTTTCATAAATTAATAATATTTATTATTATGATTATTTGGTAAATTTATGAGGCCATTATCAATTTTTTATAGTGTCATAAAATTATTTATTATTTCCAAATTAGTATTTACAAGTAAATGATGATTTAAATAAAAAATTAATTTTCTAATATTTATAAAATTATTTTCATAAAATGGAGTCCATTTTTGAATTATACACATCAAAAAATGGTTAGGGTTAATTTTTTGGATTTTTCTAAAATAGTTGATTTTTTAGTTTGTAGTGAAATACAGTAATTTATGGTCTAAGAAAACAAATGAATTATTTAATCATGGATGTTGTATGGATGAGGTAAAAACACATTTTATATTAATCTTATAAACTATTTAGATATTTTACCCAAATAATTATCACTATTTATTTTCCTGAGCCGAAAAAACTAATTCTTACAATAATATAAAAAACACGCCTCTCCTCCACTATAAATACCACCCCCACAAACCCTTCTATTTACTAATCCATAGACTTGAAGCTTTTGAAATTTCTACTTAATAAATCTTTCAAATTTATCCCCAAATTTTGGTCTTTCTGGTCTAATTTAAAATACCATTTCAATGTTCCTTAATGTGATTCTCAGTGAGAATAATTCAAAAGGTAAATTGTTTTTCATTCTCTTTCAATTTGATTAATTTACTTTATTTTCTTCTATCTATAAAAATTATCTCCAAAAGTGGATGATAACTACAATATAATTTTAATTTTATAATTTTATTATTCTAATCTAATATCTTTCATTAAACCCTTACTACATCCCCTTTTTAATATAAAAATGAAAACAACATCCGTGATGTGCCAATTTAACGCCATCATGGATGATGCAACGTCATTTTCTATTACTTTCTTCAAGTATATTTATAAAAAAATAATTATTGTTAAACAATATCTTATTATAAATTTTATAAGTTATTTTTTTCATGATCTATTAAATTAACATGATATTAATTAATAAGACAGAACTACTTAATAATGATCCAAACCCACAAAAAATAATCTAAAGGATTATCAATATTATATTATCAAATGATTCAACCTCACCCAAATAACCAAATGAATTATATAAAAATTTAAGGTAAATGATTTAATTAATAATATATAACATAATTTCTAGATATTTATTTCTATTTTAAATGATCTTTCGTAGATGTATACAAGCGAACCAATCGTGAAAACTATAGAAATGAACACTTCCAAACAATGAAATTGAAATTTATAACTCATAGAATAGTCCATAAATAAACATAATAAAATTATTATAAAAAGAATAAACGGTTTAAAAGTTCTGAATTATATTATTAATGAATCAAATTTTATTATCCATGATATTAAGTATAGGTGCAGAACACTTTCGGACATAAGGTATGAGGTTTCTCATTACACTTTTATTTTTGTGAGATTTTCATTATTGGTCACTCATTTCTGGTATGTGGTGTGTGTATACATAAGTATGATTTATAATATCTAGAATATATTTACCTTAATTATATTAAATTATTCATTTTATGAATATAATTTTTTTCATATGATTTGATTGATTACAATGTGGTACAGGATTCTTCCCAAACCTCTATTTTCCATTTGGGTTACACTTTCTCTCCCTTCATCCTAATGTAATTCTTCATTATTTTGGTATAATTATTCTATGTTATAAGAATATGTTCCAAAATAATATATCCATATCATTTCATCTTTTTTTATTGGATAATACATGTTTTATTAGTGTCCAAATTCAATTCCTCCCGATAAGAAAACTAGATTTAAGGGAACATTCCAATTTCAGACCTTTTTTTATATAAATTTCATAATATATTTTAAGAGATTGTTATTTTATTATAATAAATATTTATATTCATTAAAAACTATCTTATTTAATTTATGGTTTTATGAAAACAATTGAGTAATTGTTTGTTATATATTTTCTTTAATATTTTCCCTTAAACAACATTAAATAGACTCATATATAATGTATCTTAAAAATGAATTTTACATGATTTCACTTAAAGTAGACATCATTTATTCCCCATAAATAGTTTAATTATCCTTGTAATTTATTTTCTATGATATTAATTTTTATAATCTAATAAATGAAAAATAAAAACTATTTTCCAAAAGAATTCTTCTTTACAAAGATAAAGGGTATTTCTCTAAAGAACTGATCAATGATTTTATTAGATTATTTTCATATGTATTTATAATTAAATGTTTTCAAATTAGTATGTGAAAAATTGATTTAAATATATATATTTATTAGACATATGAACAAATAATTGTATTTATTAAGTGATTGTAGGGGCCCACTATAGCCCCTCAATACATATGTAGGTCTCATGAGACAAACTAGATTGAGTTTTTGCTGAGGCCTTACCCATTTATGTAGGATTCTTAGCCTTGCAATTGATGCTATCTATAGAGCCTAAGCTTGACTTACATGGACATTACATTACTTTTGCGGAATTCTTAGTACATAACAAAAACAGATGCACAAGAACCGTAATAGTTTAGTGTCTTTGGACACTCAGAATATAATCTTCTAATCATGGTGAAAGATCTTCAACATCTCCCATAAGATCTTCCCCTTTTTGTTTTCATACCTAAAAACATTATTTAAATCCTGGGGAAAAGAAAACATAGAAAGGGTGAGCTCAAATTCTCAATAAGGGTAAGCATGGATAAAATAAAACAAATCATATACATTTGAACTTCAAAACCTGAACATAATATTTAAACATCAGAATCTTGAGCAAAGACATAAATCATGGAATTACGTAAGGCAAAGATCATAAAGAAACATTAATCATGATAAAATAGAATTGGAATTCAACATGTAATTGTGGAAAACCATTAAGCACATGATATGATTTCCATAGTAGCAATACATTGTTACCAAGAACATATTAGTGGACAAAGTCCCTTTCTGAATCGAGTAAACTCCTTGTTCCAGTCCTGTATTACTAAACCGGTTTAACTTTCTGTTCTGGCCTTGTCTATCTCATGAGATATAAATCTTTACCCAATGAATTGGAGGGAGATATAGGTCCCACCCATCTCATAATGATACCATTCTTATGTGTGCCACAAATTCAAAAAAACATACATCATTGCATAACCCATGTAATAAAAATGGGATTCTTAAACATTGTGACATCATAAAACAATTCATATAAGATAAAGGAATTGATAAAAATAATTCCATCACAACATAATCAAATCAATGTCATAATAGGGATAGAAACATAACCCTATATTATCTTAGATGGAAAATAATTTTGATAAAACACTTGAACTCCATTCTTGGTGAAAATATCCTTTCTACTTCGAAAACATTTTCCCTTTCTTAACATGTCATACAATATTATACTAAACGATGTTGATTTAAAATAAACTTTAAAACTTGTAAAGGAAGCTTCATGGAAATAATTTTCTAAAAATCCATTCAGGCCGTATATGTTAATAAAAACATTCTTCCCGTACTTTGGCAGGAAAAGTCCAAAAGTACCTCGTACGAAAAATGACAAAATATTACTTTCATATATTTTACTAAAACCTCACCAAAGGGTAAAATTGGATTTAAAAAATTGTAGGAGGATATAAATAATATTACATGTTGAGAAAACATGGATGTGGATGATAAATATTCCACAGTAAATTCTAAAGTATAAATAATCTCGGATAAAAACGAGATTGCGAGATTTTGCCTTACCTTAGTTCTGATATGATTCGTACGTATCTGAACCTCCTGTATATTGATCTAAATAATGTCATTGACTTATTAAATAATGATATTCATTGTTATTATATCATATATGTTTCACTTATGACTTTATATTACCCGTTCTTTTGTAAATTCCATGTTAAAGCAGCGTTTTGGGTAAAATAATTTCATTTATCGTATGTGTTTTTGACTTGTCGTTCTTGATATTATTACTTATATCCAGATTTACATAATTCCAGAATGTAAAACATGATTTATATATAATATATATTCATCATATACATATATATATTATATATCGATAAAAGGAATGAAATACACCGTTCATGGAGACGGTAGGTCGTACGTACTCATGAGCGTTGTTTTCGTTTCCTTATTGAATTGAATGAAACTAAATAGATGGAATACATATATATACATAAATCCAGTAGAATTATTATATCATATATTTCATTATTATTCAATATATAAACATTATGATCATTCATGTATGGTTAACATGGAGAATGAATCTCATCGCGTCGCGGAGACGGTAGTCCTTACGTACGCACGAGCGATGATATCGTTCCCATAATTATTGAATAGAATTGGAGGGGATGGAATAATATATAAGAATATGTATGATGTTATAATAACCATATATTGTTATTCTTTACACCATTATACCCATCCATGTAAGGTGTTAGTGGGAAAACAGATTTCACCATGGCGTGGAGACGGTATTCCGTATGTACGCACACGTGGTGATTTCGTTTTCCATAGGATGGATAGATGGTGAAATAGGTTTGTTTCATACATATAATAAAATATAATTATATTATTTATACTGATGTTATTACTTCATAATGAAACAACTAAAGAAGATTAAGTGGAAGAAGAAATAGAGTTGAAAGAATCGGTAACGGACATTACCTCTTCCTTGAAGCGCCTCTTTGAGACCTCCTCTTAGGGCACTAAAATTGGCCTTTGAAAAAGTCCAGAACCTATAAGATGATTCTATAAAAGTGGAGAAGAGAATTTTTTAGGGGGTTTCCGAGGATGAAGGTTCAAATTGGTGTGAGGAAGAGAGGGAGGAGGTGCCTTTTTATAAGGGAGGAGAGGGGCACCTTTGGAATAACTAAAAACATTATTTTATTATAAATTCATATTCAGTTTTTAATAGCTCCAAATTGATTTATTTAGAATCAAAGGTGGGTATGGGTATAAATCCTCTCATACAATAGAATTTAAAAAATTTTAGGTACCTATTTTAATCTTATCAGTTAGATTTAACTTTAAGTTAAATAATTTTAGTTTTACCGTGTCTTCTTGATTTCTTACACTATAAGGTTAATAAAAATACAATAACAAGACAAACGAACCCCAAGATTTTTATTATTAATATATATAACCTTATATAAGTGATTTTTCAGAACATTATATTTTTAGGAATAACATAACAATTAATAATATAATATTTGTTTTAAAAACTATTTTATGTCAATTTTGACACTATTTGGTAATTGATTTTTGTAAAATTTATAACTGAATGATTAGTTCGAAAAACATTAGTTAAAGAAATACTAACATGTCATTTTAACATATAAAATTATTGTAATTCATAAAAAGTCTAAAATTACATTTATTTGGATATTTATAACATCAATTATGTAAATATTTCATTAATAAGATAATTATTGCATCATCATTGTGTCATAAATAAATTATATTATATTAAGTTAAAAAATTACAAATAAACTACCATTAAGTAGGAAAGATTTTTAGCTTTCTAATGAATATTTATAGTCGAATTTATGTTATGTATAACCCTATATTAAAAATGATTTAGTTGTTAAACTTTGATTTTAACTATTTTAACCCTTCTTTAAATAAATTAATAATAAATGTCCCAATCTAATAAATGTGGTCCTAAATGGACATATATTATTCCTAAAGTTGTTTTTGGTCAAATTAAACTTGTCCAATAGAATTAGGATATGTGTTAGGATAATAATATTATCATTTTTACCCTTAATTACCCTATTTACTTTTAACGGCGGTAAAAAAAGTAAAAAGTTAATATTCACCAAAAATTATTATCAACTTATTGAACCACATTTTAGTCCATGATATTAACCGTGTCTGTCGGATTTTATAAATTCCACTCACAAAAGCGGTAAAATTATGTTTTAGGTGAATTTCTAACTTCTCCTAGGAGCTGGGTAAAAGACGGTGAAAAGTTCAATAAAATTTTTATATATCTACAATTATTATAAAATGATTCCAATGACATAAATTGAACTTATATAGGTATTATGTATTAATTTTGACCTAAAATAAATTTAAACAAAATTAATAATTAATTAAATAAAAAGTCGGGTTTTGAATAGTAACCCTGTGTTTTCACTATTCATCAAAATTTCAATGTTTGCAGAAAAATACCAAAATTTCACCCGAGAATAATTTCAATATTATGAATCCAAAAATGAAGTCCATTTTGAAAGATGTAATTTATAAAATTTCAAAAAGTGGGTATTACTATTCATAATGGCTAGTTTATATATCATATCGTTGTTTAGCAAAACTCGGTATTGCGTACAACACACTCTATCGTGGAAGGTCGAGATTGCGTGTAATGCAAGACAAGTCAGGGATGCGTGTTGTGAAAGATCGTTTTGGTGTAGAGTACACCAAAAGACATTAATGAAATTAAAAAGAATATTTTTCATAACATCTCGGTGTGATTACATTCTACCCCCCTTAAAATGAATTTCGCCCTAGAAATTCGTCGGGGTTATAAATGGTTTACTACTCGAAAGTTTCATTAACAGAAACCCACATCGTAAAAAGGAATACAAAAACATGACTTCAAAAAGTAAAGTATGAAACGTAACAGTTGCCCAAATTAACTAATCAATGGGTTTCCACATTGGTGAAAATATGGATATGGAAGAGAAATCTAATTGTCATGTTTTGATAGAGAGTGGTAGAGAACATGGCTATGGAAAAGTCATCAATCACAAAGACATAGATTTGTGATGATCTAATGTACCATTTGGTTCATCGGATATAAGGGCACTAGGTCAACATTTTTGGTTATCAAGATGATTTCCCTAAAGTTGATGAAATTTTAATTAAAAGAAATACTTTCGTGATTTTGGTACAGTCTCACCGTTGGTCGTTCTTTGGACAATTTCCACTTCATCTCTTAAATAAATGAAGTTGAATTTGTCATTCGTGATGTGTTTGTAGATCTTGTGATTGAATTATGGGTCATTCCATTTGTCTCAAACAAAAATTTATAAAAGTTATAAAAAATACATAAGTCCATCTATAGTGATATTAATCATATATGGTTCCTAAAATGTACTTATACTTCATATATCATACTGCTTAATATAATTAAACTAGTTTCTTCTAAACAGGGACTTCCTGTAGGCCAGTGGTAGGCGATAAAGGCCAGTCGCACTTCAGTTGTGGGTTCGATTCCTACAGCCTTGTCGACGTGATGGGCTGTTGCCCGTCCTGCAGGTTGTCCTTTTTATAAAACTACATTACTATAACATCCCATCAATAATATTGAAAAAAGTTCTATCCTTAAACAATACTAACTTATGTCCAACATAATCCATTCCAATCATTAGGCTTATCTAAAATACTTCGGTCCAAGATCATAGTATAAAGAAAACGATTACATGAAATGTCATCAACCAAGCATGTGAATACCATCATTTATCCCCCATATATCTTATTGGTCACATTCCAATCATGTGAATACCATAATCATGTATTCTACTGAAAAATTAATACCCATTAAACCTTAGTGAAAACATGAATGCTGTCAAAAGTTAACTCTTTCCACATACCAAAATCCAAAAATTCTATATACTCAAACCCTGATATAAACATCTCCTTATATCAGTCATGAACTCATGAATACTATCAAACATATAATTTTCTCCTTATCCCATCATTATGCGCTTATCATCTACCTTCCAAAAATATCTGAATAACCATTCATGGTTACTAGTACCATTAATCATACACTTTCAAAACATAAGGAAATAGAACAATGTAACAATCCTTAGATGTCTCTTTATTCCATAGTACCATGAGATTACTTATACAACATTAAACTTGATAAACATGTAATAATTCCACTACCTTCTTAAACCATTGACTGTGCTTCAACAATTATTTCATCTCACTTATCATTTGTAGTCTCATAATCATCATCAACATAAATACTACCCATACGACCGTACTGATTCTCTTCATGAGACTTTCCCTTAGGGAATTGGTTTTCATAATGCCCGTACATTCCCCATTTAAAATATTTAACCATTGTTGATGTCATAGCAATATCATTATCCTCATCCATGGTGTTAAAAGAACCTTTTCATTTGCACATACTAGCTTGCTGTCATTCTTTTCCACACCCAAAGCATCTTCCAGTTCCTTTGAATCAATCTCCCTGATGCCTCTTCCCACATGATTTACATGAGGGAAATTGAACTTTCTTTCCTCTATGATCATCATTAAACTTCATCTTTCTATTATTATCTGAGTAGGGAAACTTACCAAAGCTCTGATTATTGATCAGATTATGAGATTGCTAATTAGGCATAATAACGATATTTGGACATCCAAATCCAGTTTCATTTGGTTTCTCATGAAGAATATCATTCCATTGTCCGGCATATCCTCTATTATTATGAATCTTTTTGTTTCCTGCCATTTCCTAAAACCCAAAAAGAATAGTGTGAGAGGCAAAATTCATGCTAGGGAAAAAAACATAGTAAAGGGGGGGCACCATCAATATCTAACATCTTAGGATAAATTCTAAGATTGTTACCATAGTTCTAGGACTATATCATATATGTATACTTATCCATAGAGACATCCATAGACATACCTTAGAAATATCTCTAGGGATCTCACTAAAGTTTTTGCATCCTTGTTTCCAAAGGTTGAATAAAGATTTCCTCTGATACCAACTGTAGAGACCCGAAGCATGACGTATATGGACATTACATTACTTTTGTGTAATTCTTAATAGATAAAAAACAGACACAGAAGGACCATAATAGTTTAGTGTCTTTGGAAACTCGGAATATTATCTTCTAATCATGGTAAAAGATCTTCAACATCTCCCATAAGATCTTACCCTTTTTGTTTTCTTACCTAAAACCTTTTTTTAAATCTTGGGGAAATGAAAACATATAAAGGGTGAGCTCAAATGCTCATTAAGGGTAATCATGGATAAAATAAAACAAATCATATACATTTGAACTTCAAAACATGAACATAATATTTAAATATCATAATCTTGAGCAAAGACATAAATCATGGATGTACGTAAGTCATAGATCATAAAGAAACATTAATCATGATAAAATAGAGTGGGAATTAAACCTGAAATTATGGAAAACCATTAAGCACATGATATGAAATCCATAGTAGCCAAGGCATTGCTTCCAAGACCATCTTAGTGGACAAAGTCCCTTTCTGAATCGAGTTCACTCCTCGTTCCAGTCCTGTATTACTGAACCGGTTTAACTTGTCGTTCCAGCCATGTCTGTCTAATGAGATATAAATCTTTACCAAATTCATTGGAGGGAGATATAGGTCCCATCCATCTCATAATGATACCATTCTTATGTGTTCCACAAAATCAAAAAAAAATCATACGTCATTGCATAAACCATGTAATAAAAACGGGATTCTTAAACATCATGACATCATAAAAAAATTCATAAAAGATAAACGAATTCATAAAAATAAATCCAGCACAACATAATCAAATCAATGTAATATTAGGGATAGAAACAGAACCCTATATTATCTTAGATGGAAAATAATTTTGATAAAGCACTTGAACTCCATTCCTGAGGAAAATGTCCTTTCTACTTCAAAAACAATTTTCCATTCTTAACATGTCATACAATTTTAATCTAAAAGAAGTTGATTAAAAATAAACTTGAAAACCTGTAAATGAAGCTTCATGGAAATAATTTTCTAAAAATCCATTCAGGCTGTATAAGTTAAAAAAACATTCCTCGTATACTTTGGTTGGAAAAGTCAAAAAGTACCTCGTACGAAAAATGCCAAAAGATTCATTTAATATATTTTACTAAATACTCACCTAAGGGTAAAATTGGATTTAAGCAATTGTAGGAGGATATAGAAAATATTAAATATTGAAGAAACATGTATGTTGATGATAAATATTCCCCAGTAGATTCTAAAGTATAAACAATCTCGGATTAAAATGAGATTGCGATATTTTCCCATACCTTTAGTCTGATATGCTTCATACGTATCCGAACCTCCTGTATAATGTTTTAAATAATGTCATCGACTTATTACAGAATCATATTCATTGTTATGATATCATATATGTTTCACTTATGGCTTTATATTACCCATTCTTTTGTATATTTCTATGTTAAAGCAGTGTTTTGGGTAAAATCATTTCATTTATCGTATGTGTTTTCGACTTTTCGTTCTTGATATTATTACTTATATCCTGATTTACAAAATTCCAGAATGTAAAAAATGATTTATATATAATATATTTTCATCATATACATATATATATTATAGATCGATAAAAGGAATGAAATACACCGTTCATGGAGACGGTAGGCCATACGTATGCAAGAACGCTATTTTCGTTTCCTTATTGAATTGAATGAAACTAAATAGATGTCATACATATATATATATATATAAATCCAGTAGCATTATTATTTCATATATTTTATTATTATTCATTATATAAACTTTATGATCATTCATGTATGGTTAACATGGAAAATGAATCTCATCGCGTCGTGGAGACGGTAGTCCGTACGTACGTACGAGCGATGATATCATTCCCATAATTATTGAATAAAATTGGAGTGGATGGTATAATATATCAGAATAAGTATGATGTTATAATAACCATATATAGTTATTATTTACACCATTATACCCATCCAAATAACGTGTTGGTGGAAAACATATTTCACCACGGCGTGGACACGGTATTCCGTATGAAAGCAAACATGGTGATTTTTTCCCGTAGGATGGATAGATGGTAAAATAGGGTTATTTCATACATATAATAACATATCATTATATGAGTTATACTGATTTTATTACTTCATAATGAAACAACTAAAGAAGAAGAATTGGAAGAAGAAAAAGAGTTGAAAGAATCGGTAACGGACATTACTTCTTCTTTGAAGCGACTCTTTGAGACCTCCTCTTAGGGAACTAATGTTGTTCTTTTAAGAAGACAAGAACCTCTAGGATGTTTATATGTAAGTGGAGAATAGAATTTGGCAGGGGTTGTCCGAGATTGAAGGTTCGATGTGGTGTGAGGAAGAGAGGAAGAAGGTGCCCTTTTATAAGGGAGGAGAGGGGCACCTTTCGAATAACTAAAAATATTATTTTATTATAAAGTCATATTCGGTTATTAATAGCTCCAAATTTATTTATTTCTAAGATAAGGTGGAGACGGGTCGAAATTCTCTCATCCAAAAGAATTTAGACAAGTTTAGGTTCCTATTTTAACCTTATCATTTAGATTTAACTTTACTTTCAATAATATTACTTTTACCATATCTTCTTGTTTTCTAACACTATAATGTTAATAAACATACTATAACAAGTCAAACGATCCCCGAGTTGTTTATTAATAATATATATAACCTTATATAAGTCATTTGGAAGAACCTTATATTTTTAGGAATAAAATAACAATTAATAATATAATATTTGGTTTAAAAATTATTTTATGTCAATTTTGACACAATTTGGTAATTGATTTTTGTGAAAATCATAACAGAATGGTTAGTTCGAACAATGTTAATTAAATCAATAATAACATGTCACATTAACATATAAAATTATTGAATTCATAAAAAGTCTCATATTACATTTATTTGGATATTTATTACATCAATTATGTCAATATTTCATTAATAAGATAATTACTGCATCATCATCGTGTCATAAATAAATTAAATTATTTTAAGTCTATAAATTACAAATAAAATACCATTATGTATGAAATATTTTTATATTTCTAATGAATATTTATAGTTGAATTTATCTTTTGTATAACTTTATATTAAAAATGATTTAGTTGTTAAACTTTGATTTTAACTATTTTAACCCTTCTTTAAATAAATTAATAATAAATGTCCCAATCTAATCCAAGTGGGCCTAAATGGTGATATTTTATTCCTAAGGTTGTTTTTGGTTGTATTACACGTGTCCAATAAAATTTGGACACGTTTTAGGGAAATATTAATATCATATATACAATTAATTACCCTATTTACTTTTAACCACAGTAAAAAAAATAAAAAGTTACTATTCACCAAAAATTATTTTCATATCATTGAACCACATTTTAGTCCTTGATATTAACCGTGTCTCTCGGATTTTCAGAATTCCACTCACAGAAGTGGTAAAATTATGTTTTATGTGAATTTCCAAATTCTCCTAAGAGGTGGGTAAAAGACGGTGAAAAGTTCAATAAAATTTTTATGTATCTAAAATTATTATAAAATGACTCCAATGACATAAATTGATCTTATATAGGTATTATGTATCAAATTTTGACCTAAAATAAATTTAAATAAAATAAATAATTATTTAAATAAAAAGGCAGTTTTTGAATAGTAACCCAGTGTTTTCACTATTCATCAAAAATATAAAGTTTTCAGAAAAATGCAAAAATATCACCCTAGGCTAATTTTGATATTCCTAATCCAAAAATGAAGTCTATTTTAAAAGATGAAATCTATAAATTTTTAAAAAGTGTGTATTACTATTCATAACGGCTAGTTTATATAATATATCGTTGTTTAGTGAAACTCGGTATTGCGTACAACACACACTATCGTGGAAGGTCGCGATTGCGTGTAATGCAAGCCAAGTCAGGGATACGTGTTCTGAAAGCTATTTTTGGTGTAGTGCATAACACAATACATTAATGAAATTAAAAAGAATATTATTCATAAAATCTCAGGGTGTTACATTCTATGTTTATGATTTTTTGGAATTATGCATTCCCTTATTATGATATTAGTAATTGATAATCCAGTTGATTATTCGACTAGTAGAATAACCATGTTTATGTTTAATTCTCATGTGATTATTTATGGTATTATTTAAATCCGATTTTATTCCTTCCAAATTATTATAAATATAAATTTTTAGTGTAATGTGTTTATTGTTATTCACTATGGCTTATTTTTTATTTTTATTTATGATATATTCCATTTTATTTCTTACACGTACTAAGAATCTAATCTCACCCATTTCTTATGTTTTACTTTTCAACGGGATGTGAAGATGTATATTATGAATTACTCATAGGTATAATCTAAGAGTTTATAGTATTTTCTTATGGAGTTTATATGTTGTATTTCACTTCATATTGTAATAAAAACTATTTTTTTGTCTAGTTCTACAAATATAATAAACTATTCTATCCCTTGGTAAGTGATCTATTGTTCCTTATACTAAATTAATTATGTAAGGAACTGGCACCAAGATACTGGGGACTGGGTCTTTACAGTTGGTATCATAGAAACTTTAGTAGAAACCTTGTAAACTATAATTTAAAAAATATATATTAGGAAATATAACTCTAAGATAGAATTTAGGGATAATGATTGAATAACATCATTGAATATTGTTAAGGAAAATATTTTATGGGTATTCTTTTTAATATATCATTGTCAGGATACTATATGTGGATGCGGTTCTGGTACAGATGTACCTAGGGGGAACAACCTCGACATAGTTCATCGGTCTTATCTCAATGTATCCTTATACATGACAACATGACTTACAACACACTTCGTTTGAAACTCCTAAGGTATATTCTTCAGATAAATCAAATATAATTAATAAAAAATTATGAAAGATTTAAAAGTAAAAATGTCCCCAATGAAACCATGTTTATGATTATGAGATTAGCTACAGATAAATGTATAAATATATATTAAGTATTTCCCTCGTTTTGGGATTAAAAATCATGTTTAAATTTTTTTTATCTAATTTATTGTATTCAATTTTAATGAAATGGGTCCTACCTAAAGGATTGAGAAACCCACAAATTAAATGTATATGAACATTGATAATTATAACTTCTTTTATGATCATAATCCAATCTATAGAAGGGAAGTAACCTCCCAAATATTGTCATAATATGAGGAAATAATATAATGTTCTAAAATGTAAGAGAATGTTACATCCAACTCTTATGGATTCAGAGCGATTTAAGTTAAGAAAAAAAAACAAATAGGAAAAATGTAGATAAAAGTAATTAGGTATAGAATTATTTTTATTTATGGGATAATATTGTAAGGCAAGACCTTGGTAAATGATTATGAGGTAAATAAGTTTTCCTCTTGTGTGGATAAAAAGGCCACCATGCTCCTTATTACAAGAGAATTAAATCTCTTTATAATATTCAATGATTCAATTGTAAGGATATGGTTCAATACAAAAATTAATGTCCCAAGTATCAAAGGAATATACACAAAAAGAGGATAATTTATCACAGTCAAGATTATGACACTACCATAGATGAATATTAATGATTAATATTCTTACGTTTGGATTAAATAATAATGTTATTTTATTATTATATCAATAATTATTTTATTATAAGATTCATGATATATATACTGACTGTAACACAATACTTATTCATAATTAATTTAAAGCATGCGATGAAAAGAACTAGTAATAAAGAGAAGTGATTCTGTGGTAAGTTGATCACTATGAAAACACGTGAATTTGGAAAGATAAACCTAAAGATGTTTTTGAGATAATAATAAATAGATGGTTATGGGATATTATTGGTGACCACAAAGGTGGTTAGTGATATGATGGTTTATGTTATACAATAAATATTATATGTTTGTATTTTTGGAATATATTCAACAACATAAGATTTAACTATTGGAAGAATGAATGTTTAATAATTGATTAACATAGAAATTGTACATATATTTGTTAAAAAAAAATATAAGCTACATTATTTTTAGATTATCAAGTTATATTGCTTTTGTAAATTTAGTTACCTTCCTTCTATTTTTTTGGTAATTAAATGTGAAAAAACATGTTTTATGTGAGTCTTAAGATTAACTACATATAGAATAGATCAAGGTAAAATTTGAAAATTATTGTTTTTTGTTAACATATGATAAACTTCTTGGTATTAGTAATCCTTTAAAGGATGATGGACGAATTTAATGATCATAGGATTCACTAAAAGTGATTTAGGTGTTAAAAACTAATCTTAAACATTCATATTTAGGTTTAAGGGATAAAGTGAAAATAGATTGAAACACAACTAAAGGATGAGATTATGCTTATGACAAAGAAAGGAATCCAGTATGTTTATTTTCTCTAGTGGTTTTCATAATAGTAAAATAAACCCCCAAATCTATGAAAATGCTTTAAAACAAAAATGTTATCAGCTTACTATTCATTCTATGAAATCAATGGACTTCTAACTGATCAGATATTTATGATTTTGCGATGGTAGACTTTCTGATGACCATTTTTGTATCACTGTCCAACATAACCTTATAGTAAAATTTATATTCCATTACACTAAATATTGTGGTGTTATATTCTCCCCTACTTTAATAAACTGAATCTTCAAGATATTAAATTGACCTTCAAAAACTAAATATTGATACAAATCTTAAACAAATAATGATATATAATTAAATATATTTATTCAAAAACTCAATTATAATGAATCTGTTGATTTAGTTAGAATGAATATTATTATACAAATTATGACATTTATATATTATATATTAAATAAAATGTTTTTAATTTCACCGAAATGATTTCATAGGCCTTAGATAAGAATGTATCCAATTTTACGCCTTGAAAGAAAATATTTTTCAAAAGTCAGTTTCATAGACATTTAATAGGACAATTGCTTTAAAAATAAATTCTGACACAGTTCTAAATTCTATTTATCAAAATAATCTTCATTTTAAAAATAGTAATGTCAAAATTATCTTAGGGTGAAATTTTAGTATATTTCTAAATATATTTATTTTCTAATGAGTAGTGAAAAATAATAATTTTTATAAACTATCATTTTCATTATAATTAATAATATTTTTACGATTTGAATACTAACCACACCTATCAAAGAGTAAATAACATTTATGTATCTTATTAATTAAAATATAATATATTTATATCATGGAATAAGCAAACAAAAGTTTTAGAAATGATAAATTATGTAATAGTATAATTTTAAAACGTAAATAATTTTTTAGAATTTTTCAATTAATATATTTATTTAGAACAAATTTTACTCTCAAAAAAATTTATTCATAAATTAAAATTTTTATTTCTTATGATTATGAGGTGACATTAGAAGGTCTTAATCAATTTGTGAACGGGTCATAGAATCATTTATAAATTTAAAATCAGTATTTATTGAGAAAATGATAATTCAAATAAAAAACAAAATTAATATATTTTGAAAATTATTTTCCTACAATAGATTAAATTTTTACAATCATAAACAGTAAAAAAAATTTAGTAATCATATTTTGGATTTTTTTAAAATAGTTGAATTGTTTGTGAATAAGTATAAATGTAATTTAAGATATAATTACATAAATGAAATATTGATTCATGGACGATGTATGGATAAAGTATGAACACATTGGATTGAACTCATATAAACTATATAATTTATTAGTCATAATAATAATAAAAATTCATATTGAGACAAAATAATAATGTAATGATTAAAATAATCAATATACTCCCCTCTCCTACACTATAAATACCCCCCCTCACTACCAGTTCTCCTCACATATAAAAATCCTTCAATCTTATAAAATTTCAGACCAATCCCTCTCCCATAACCCTATATGACGTTTTGTACTTTCTAGTCCCCTAAAATACCATTTCAATGTTTCATACTAAGATTCTCATGGAGAAGAATTCTAGAGGTAAAGCTCTTTTCAGTCTCATTCAATTAATTTTAATTTTAAATCAACTTATTATATACTTAACAATTATATAAAAAATTTCAAGATAAATATAATATCATATATATTATTTAATTTTATTATGGATATAGAAGATCCATAATCAAATCCTTTTTCCTCCCCCTTTTGATTATACAAATTAAAACATCATCCGTGACATGCCGATTTACCTCTATTTTGGATGATCCGACATCATTTTCCATTAACGTCTTCAAGTATTGTTATAAATATATAAATATTGTTTAAATATATTTTATAAAAAATATTATATTTATTTTTTTGAGCTATTAAATAGAAATGATATATATTTATAGGAAAAACTAGTTTATGATGATAAAAAAACCACCAAAAAATCAAAATGATTATAACTAACATCTTATATAATGATTCTTCCTCACCCCCAAATAAACAAATGAATTATATAACCATTTAATATTCACTATGTTCATTATTAAATATAACTCCAATTATAAATATTTATTTCTATTTCACATGATATCTCATACATGTATACATGTGAATCAATCCTGAAAAACCAAGGAAATGAAAACTTATGGACGAAAAAATTGAATATTATTACTCATAAAAAATTACATAAATTAACTTAATAAAATTATAATTAATCCAATATATTTTTATGTTGTTCTAAACTAAATTATTAATGAGTCTATTTCAATTATCCAGGATGTAAAGCACAAGTGGAGAACGCTTTCTAATATAATGTAAGGGGTTTCTCATCTCACTTTTATTTCCATGAGATTTCCCTTATTCATCACTCATTTATTGTTTTTGGTGCATGAATAATTAAATTTGATAAAAAATATCATGAATATATTTATATTCATGATATTAAATTATTCATTTTATAATTATTAATTTTTGGTCATATGATTACATTGATTACAAAGTGGTAAGGGTTTCTCACAAAACATTCATTTTCTATTCGAGTTATAAATTCTATCTCCTTAACCCATTATAATTATTCATTATTTTTTTTATAATTATTATAATTTATATGTATATTTTATAAAATCATATTTCTATATCATTTCATATTTCTTTTATGGGAGAACACATGTTTCATAATATTCTCCGTTCAATTCCTCCTAACTAGCATACCCGATTTAATAGAACATTCCAATTTCCAAAATATTATCGAGTACACACCATAATCTATTTTAAGCCACCCATATTATTATAAAATAAATATTTTTATCATTAATGAATATAATGTATCATTTTTTATAAAAATAATTTAACTTTTTTCATTTTAGAAAAACATTAATTTTTTTTAAACCGCATTAAAGATGCTCATTTTTAAAGATTTTTAAAAAACAATATTTACTTGTTTTCTCTTTAGTTGGACATATTTTATAACTAAGACATAATTAAACGGTCCATATAATTTATTATCTAGGATATTTATGTTTACAATCAAATTTTATTAAAAATAAAAATGATTTTATAGATGTACTATTCTTTCTAATGTAAAGGGTACTTCTCTAAAGATTTTATGAATAATTTTATTAATGTATTTTCATCTATGAAAATGATTCAAATATTTCAATGTGATATGAAAAAAATTTATTTAATGATATAATTTTATTAGAAATATGAAAAATGCATTGGTCTTGGTAAGTGATGGGAGGGGCTCGCTATAGCCCCTCGATGCATTAGTATGTATCATGAGACAAACTAGAACATGTTTTGGTTGACGCCTTATCCATTAATGTAGAATTAGTTTACAAGGCCTTGATGGCATGATTATGATGTCTAAAATTATGAATTCACTCATTATAATATTAGTAATTTTTAATCAATTTGTTTATTCCAATTTTATAATATACAAAGTTTGGTTTTTTGCTCATGTAATTATTTATGGAATTATATAACCAGCATTTATTACTATCATATTATGCTCAGGTTTATGTTCTAATTTCTCAAGTTTCTAGTTATGCAATATTAATTTATTGTTTATGTTTATTTATGATATCTTATACAATATATTTTTACCCTTATAGATCATTTTATCTCACCCTTTTCTTATCTTTTATTTTCCCCGAGGATGTGATGATGTATATTATGAATGGAATTCATGGATAATCTATGAGTTTATGTGTGTTTCTAATGGAATTTATATATTGTATTTCATTTCAGTTTTTAATGAAAAAATTAGGTATTTATATAATTTTCCAAATCTACTAATCTATTTGGTCACTTGTGATGTGATCCCTTATTCATAGTACCAATGTAATTAAGTGAGGCAAAATCTCTTGGCTATTGGGGATAAGGTATTTAAATCCCAACTCAACATCTATCATATGAAACTTTCACTTAAACTGTCATAAAAAATTTATATTTATTCATATATTGATCAAGAAGTCCTAGTATTGTGTGAGTACAACATAGTAGGCCACCACCGGTGACATCTAAAAAAATATCCAATCAATAATAGTTTATGCATTTTATTAAATAAGAAATTACATCTAATAAATATAGATTTTTCAATTAGTCAATTACACTTTATTTGACCCCATTAATCTCGTGTTCATGAGGAAACCCAAACAATCAATACCTTCTTCTTTCTGTTCTTGAGTTCTTAACCACATCTCATATTTAGTTAATAATTAATTAAAAAATGGGATTTCATATTCCATTTTATTTCAATTCACATCATAGCTAATTGGAACTGTAGTTTAATGGCATCATTTTGGCCCTAAATAACTATACCTAAGATATTTTGGGTGTTTTAAGTAGATTCCTATGACCAACAACTCATTTACCAAACAATCACACAGGTCATATTTTAAAGTAGAAATTTTTTTCCAACAAACATTTTTCAAACAATCACACAAGTGGGGTTTTGAAGTAGTAGTTTGTATCCCACAATCATTTGTCACAATGTGATTTTGATACAGTAGAGTATTTCTCACTCATGTTTTTCAATATATAGCTACAGTCTTCTAATGTTGTATTCAATGTCACACACATTTATATTACAATTTCACATCAATCATGTCCAATCAACATTAACCTTCTTATCACTATTTCACAATAATAACATTAATTAATTAATTCAAAATCAATTTAATTGAACTCCATCAATTTCATAATCACAACAATTTCTATAAAATAAATAAATTATATATAAATTCAATTATACAATTTCAATTACCCAATAATTTATATAATAATTAATTAATCCAATTCCACTATCTCAATATCCCATTAATTAATAAATAATTAAATAATCCAATTCCAATTTCATAATCAAAATAAAATCTAATAATTAATTAATAAATTGATTAATCAAATTCTATCCCAATAATCCAATTCCATTGTAAAAATTTTAACCAAATTCATTATCATTTGGCAATTATAGTAAATCAATTCCATGTTTCCATAAATAAAATAATAAATTAATATATTCAATTCAATATTTAATTTTTAAATAAACCAATTTAAATCAAAGACACATACATGTAATTATATGTCAAGAATATGGGAATTTAATTATCAAAACCTACCTCAAATTTATTATGATCAATATCCCAATAGAAATTCATGAAATTTAAATGGAATGGTCAAACCCAGGACGAAGAATTAGATCTTGAATCAAATCCTAAAAAAAGATGAAATAGATCAAGATCCATCAATAATAGATCTTGATGTAAAAAAAAGGAAAAAACGCCATTCCTAGATGGGAGAAGAACAAGAGAAAGACGGGAAACAAAATAGGGTGATATTATCTTGCCGAAAGGGGCTCCTATCTTCAATACGATCTTTTAATCACAATGAAAGAAGGTTGAAATCACTATGAGTTTATATGGGAGACTCTAAAAATGACATGAATCTATTAAGGTTGAATTGGATTTATTTGCGGTGAATCTCATGGGGTTGAGAAACATAAATTCTAATTTTCTAGTAAATTAAAACTATTCGATTAGTTTCCTAGGAAGGGGATACAGTTTACCGAACCACATGCCAAAACTATGAACCACTTCTTGGGGTGGTGCACAGTTACTTCTAAGAGGCATCCGTGTTTGGGTTCACATAGTTTCTTGGTTTTGGAACATAGTTTGTCAAAACCACACACCATACATTCATTAACCCTCTTTCATCAAATATTCTCTAATTTCCCCCATGAAATTCATAAGATAAAACAAAAATAATAACTACTCGAATCTTGGAAGAAGAATAAATGTAAAAAATCCCGAGTCAACTCTAGAAAGGGTTGGTTTCATACAAACTCCCTACTTTATAAAAACACATCCTCAATATGTACTCCCAAGAATATCTAACATTATAAGGTAAAACGTTTGAGCCACTAATCCACCATATCTGCTTTGTTCTCTCATGTTTCCTCCAAAAACAGACATGTTTCTGTAATACATGAACTATTGACATGATATTTCACCAAAACACTTTCCAATAATGATCCAACACATGTATCAAATTATCTTTAATGGAATCAATGTAATCTAGATCAACCTCATACACATCGAACACAAGGTAAGGGTTAGGGTGGTACCACCAATGTTGTGACACATGAAAAAAGTCTTAAATAGAACTGTACCTCTCTTGAAGTTCCAATTTGTATGCCAATAGAATGATTCTATCCATAGCCTCAAATGGTCCAAAAAACCTGGGCTCCAGCATAACATGTATTCATATCTATTAATGAAAAAATATTGTAAACAACCTAAGGAATAAAGAATCACCATATGAATAATATTGGGGTCATCAATGTCTATCATAATACAACATCCTTCTACTCTAAGCCAATATCCATACGTTTCCCAATCAGAAAAACCTACTCCGATGTATACTTCATGATACTTAATCCCAATTTCTGTAACACACATACCCCCATATAGTATAGAGGTTATCTATATTACCAACCATAAAAATCCACATATAGTTCCATTTCATTGGTTTCCTATAAATATTGTTATAGGAAAACATGACTAATGATTGGTGATTTTCCCAAGTCCCACTGAACTCTAGAATACAAACCTAGAGAATATCCTCAAGCACTTTTATAGTATGCTATGACTTCCCATCATTCTATGAGTGGAATTTATTACATAGTAAAACATGTATATGAATGGACTTAAATAAGTCTTTCTAGAAGTGCAAAGTTAAATGAAAGTCATAATATTAAAAAATACTCCACGAAACCTTTTAAGAAAAATTTATATCTTTAATGTACATGTCTAATGGTTGATCCACCTAAAATGTCACATGTAATAGTTTGAAATGAACTACCTTTTCCAAATGGTCACCAATGACCCTAATAGTGTCATTATTCTGAGGCATCCTAGAGAGACCCACCACAAAACCAATGGTAAAGTCATCCCACATCCATTCCAGACTGCGAAACAACATTAGTATTCCACCTTATTGTTGATGCACAACCTTCAGATTTTGAATGTTATAACATAATGTCATTGTCCATACTATTTCCTTTTTCATGCCTAACCAACAAATCCATCATTTTTGGTAATGGATAATTTTGTTCACACCTAGATTCACCATCCACTTTGAGGTATATAATTCACACATCATCTCCTTTCACAATATCATAGGAACAACAACACAATTTTCAACATAGATGATCTCATCCTTATCTATTGTTCAATCAGAAGGCGACTCCCCACATTCCAAAATTTCCCTCGAGGAAAAACATTTCATATCCTCATAATTATTATCCATGATCCATCTCAAAAGTATAGACCCCACTTAATCTAATAGAAGAGTCGTCTGGTCCTAGATCTCATAAACCACAACATTAATTTGAGGTAGCAAACTCATCATTTTCCCATCAACAATAGACTCTATAACTACATGAGTCTGAGTATTGACACTTAAGGAATCAAAAACACTATTTACCTACCTGGGTGTATATTCTAGATCAACGTATAATGATCACATATACTCAACACACCTCCAATACTAGAGATTCACATCTAATTTTCAATAGAAATTATTTAAGATCTTATGTTCATTATACAAAATATATTTTCCACCAAGCAGATAATGCTGCCAAAACATCAAAAAATAGACCACTAAATCCATTTAAAGGGAATGTGTATGGTAGTTCTATTCATGTGTCCTCAACAACTAAGACCCAAACATCAAATCACGATTTCATGTATCAACAATACTCACTTTAAGATCCTAGAAGCATCACAATACAACATAATCTCGTCCCCTGCATTGGGTAGGATAATTATTTGTATTTTAGTAAATTTGTTCTTCCACTACTAGAAGTCATTCACACATGATCTATACCATTGAAACATTACTACGTTCTTGGTCAAGCTAAAAAATCAGGATTCTAATTGGGAAAAGTCTTGGACGAACCTACAATAATTACCTACCAACCCCAAAAAGATGTGGATATTGAAAATTTTCTCTTGATGATCCCAATATACAATTTATTAAACCTTCTATGGTTTAACTAACACACATACATTCAAGATAATGTAAAAAAAGAAAATTACATGATCAATCCATAACTGACTCTTAGATAGATTGTCCTATTGATGATGTTCTATCAGTGTACAAAAGATGATGTCATGATTTAGGGAATGATCATCATGAGTCTTGGTGTATATAAAGATTTCATCCACAAATACACAAAAAACTAACTTAAGTACGGATGAATGATTATATTAATCAATTCCAGAAACACTGAAGGGTTCTTTTCAATGAAAACAATATCATAATGAACTCATAAATTCTATAACAGCTTCTAAAAGCAGTCCTCAGTATATTAGATGGCCAAACTCTTAGTTGATAATAATATATTCTGAAGTAAATCATGGAGAAGACATTGGATTCCCTCACCTAGTAAAATAGATTTTTGATACATGGAAGAGGATTCTATCTATTCATAGTCATCTGGTTCAATGTTTGGTAATGAACACACAAACAAAAGATCATATCATCCATAATAGAAAAAAAATTAGGGAACCCTAAGGTGAAATACTTGTACTAATAAATCTTATATCCTCTAACTCTTCCATTTGAGTATTAATCTCTTGATGCCCTTTCAGTTCTATTCTATATGGTTGAAATTGAAACTGGCTCATCCCCCAAGAAGAGCTCAATCATAAATTCCACATCACCCTCGTATGGAAACCATAAAAATTATTTTGGAAGGAAATCCTAAAATATGTCCACTATGGGTATATAGAAATCATAATTTCCACCTCCTTCATTTAGAAACGACTAGTAACATGGGTGAGGATCTCCCCCACTTGGTAAACTGGTCGAGCATGACCATATTGGATATCCCACTCTCCTTAGTGAACGTAATTGTCACCATTATGAGCCAAAAAGGTTACTTCCCTCTGTTAACAATCAACGAGGTCTTCTTATTATTTTAACTAGTCCATACCAAAAATTAGAACAAATACTGACAAATGATGAATTTAAATATCAAATACGAAATGATACTCCCCAACCTCGGGATAAAACCCCTTGCAAAAATCGATGTCTCTTGATCATAATCCCAAATGTGTTTCTATCATAGTCACCACACTCACAAAATCCACCTCTAGGATAAATAAATTCACACATTATGAAGATATAAAATAATTAAAGGAACCAATATCATGTATGGAACTAGATAGAAAATAATATATAATAATAGAACCTCTAACTATCAATAGGCTATCCTTGTCATCCACTAGTGTGGGATAAACAACATGGAATTATTATGCCCATCTTCACTGTGATGTAGTCTATATCCCCTAAGCTGCACAACTGTACTGATATGTGTATTATTTCGTAGAAGTACAACATCTACAACGTATACCTTCATGACCAATTGAACTATTACTACCAAACTTATATGCTATAAAGGATCCCCTTATCATATTGTGGTTCCACATAGTTTCTCCATTACCACCTATCTATAAGGGTCTCTTATAGAGCCTCTAAAGATTACTAATACTACCACATGCTTGACACTCTACTTGTAGTTAGGGGAAGTGTATAAAAAGTGTCCCGACATACAATAATAGTGAAAAATCAGTCAAGAAAGGTCCTTCGTAACTGACCCCTTTATCTCGGAACTCTATTTTCCACTACTCTATTGAACATTATCATAATCATGCTTGTTCTCTTAGAAGATGTACCTCCTGATCATCTTGTAGATTATAAATATCTACCACTAGAATCCTCATTTATGCCTTACTCTGATATGAGATTCTGATTCACCACTTATGAAAACTTCCTTAGATTGAATATATTCACCCGGGATGTAATTTCCATTTAAGCCAATAATGAAAGAAATTTTCCATAGTATCCTCATCGCCTACCTATTTTCTAATAAATACCTACAAATTTATAAATCATCCAACAAAGTCTATCACAAATGTATTCCCCAGAGTCAATGATATGAATTTAGTTTTACTCACATTCCTTAGCATCAATGGATAAATGTTTTCCAAGAACTTCTCCTAAAATTACTTCCACACTAATGAATCCAACTGTTCATCATGAGTCTAGATATCCCACCATCACATTTCATGACTACATAACATATATGCATCTAATTTGACTATCTTCCTAGTAGGATTCACCAAGTGGGCAAGTATCATCTGGATAGACTCAATCAAGATCTCAGATACCTCAGTTTGACCATCTCCATTAAACATTGGTGGGTGCTACAACCAAAACTCTCATGTAATGTCCGTATTAATCTTCTCAAGCAATCCTGATTCTCTTTCCATAAACTACCTGAAGCAAGCCATGTTCTATCAGAACTAATGGTTGAATTCACCACTCGCCACTATAGATGCATTGGGTCACACTACTGGTGGATCATTTCTATCCATAACCACTTGTCATCATCTCAACTAGAGTCATCATGGAGGAAAGAATCTAAAATTCAAACCAAACTAATTATGACACGTAATATGAAATTATCACATTTATCGGGATTCACACAAATCCATTCAAAAATATTCCCCTAAACCCATTCATATGGTGAAAACCGAGGAACTATAACATCCCTAAACCATTCTACAAATAGGTCATAGTTAACAATGTTTATACTCATTCCCATTTCATAGTCTCATTTTACACCAATTTATGTACATCTTATATCATTTTATAAATTTTAAATTCATGTCGGGAACAATTTCCAATTCAATTTCACACGCAATGAACTACATTTCAGTTTTAATGATTTAACTAAAACTAGCTTTTTACCAAATTTCTAGAATGAGGCATGTCATAATAATTCATGAGTTCTTTTAATGATTCATGAATACTCAACACTAATTCCATGCTTGGAAATTATTCAAATATCATAAAATATTAAAAATAATAATCACATCACACAAAAAGTGAATCATTCGAGGTGAAACAACAACAATTGTAAATAAAACAAAAATAAAAGAAAATCAAACAAAGATACATGGATTTCACCTTCAAACATTTTTTAGCTACTCCCATGCATGAGAACCTTTGAAATTCAAAACACGTCAAATTATCCTATATACCTTTCCAAAATAGTTATACAAAATCATATAAAAGAAACCAACCTCTATTACCTCTTTATAATGTCCTGAATAAGGTTCCACACATAGATTGTAATGGCCCAGACCCTCATGATCCATCCCTTTCCCAAATTCTAGTATCCTAAGGGGTCGCACCTCGTTCGTTGCGACCGATCGGCGTGCCCGAATGATCGGTGCGACCGATCGGTGTTATCAAGCCTTGCCGGGTTTTCCTTCCACAATTTTTCCCGTAACGTCTCTTTTAGAACTTTTGACCTTTTAAGGCGTTTCAAGGCTATTATAACCCATAATTAATATCTAAAATTCCCAAGAAACCTCCCTACTAAATGAAAATTAATTCAGTCATATGTAACCACCCAACCTTATTGGAAACCACGATCCAACATTACAGGCGTTCAAAATTCCCATATCACATAACAACGAGATCTTATCTATATATCTCATGGGGAGTACTTTTTCCTCTTCTTCCTTTTACCGGCTTCATTCTTCCCCTGGTGCTCCTGGATCCCCTTCTTCTCGTGGATTTTTGTGCACCTGAATTGAAGCTTTTTTCTCACCCTTGGACTCCCCGATGTCTATTCTGTGTAAAGAGCCCATCCCCTGTTCTTGGTGTGTGATCGGGTAGGGTTTTACTTCGCATCTCCTTTCATTGTATCATGTGGGGTGGGTACTCTTATTACTATGTGGGAATTTACTAAACCAAACTTAATTATGATAACTAACTGACTTTTAAAGAATGAAGGGGGGTGTGTTTGATCTTTTGTTGTACTCTTTTTTTATTTCTATATGTGTTGTGAATTGCGTGGGCCTATTCTCACTGAAAATCATGGTCGTTGGTGGTCTTTCCTTGTGCACTAATGAACCATGTCTTTTCTGATAATTAAATGAATTACATGGAATTCGGTTAATCACTTAAACTCAGCTGGCTAAATTGATGTTTAGTAAAACACGAATCCCTATGTGATCACCCAAGATAATAAATAGAGAAATGGAACTTATGAATGATGTGTTGAAACTGGATGTTTCCTTGCTATATTTTGGCAGGGTGTGTGTTGTTCTGTTTGTTTTCCTATGGGCGATATGGGTGAGGATGTGATCCTCTGATGTGGCACTGTTGCTGGTTGTGAACCTAGGGTTGTGGTTGCTCTGCATATATCACGAATTGGGGTGGAATCATCTATTATTGTGAAATTGTTGGTTCCTAGTTTTCGAGACATGGGGTGGTGTCTCATGGTTTTTTTTGGTTCCAGTACTTTGAGGGATCTCACATATCTCTTTGTTGTTGGGACCATGCAAGAGAACCAGGTGTGAATGCTTAAATTGTTGTCTAGATTTTTCTTTCCTTTTGCATTATGGTTATGCCTATTAGTTGCCAGTTAGTGAAGAATTCACCCAAATGGGATCACATAAAAGTGAAAACAAGAATGGCTGAGTAGGGAATTATATTTGGAATGAGCTATGACTTGGCCGCGAGTGTCGTGACTTCTTTTGTGAATGAATAATAACAATGGTGTTTCTGCATGGGTTTTGGAACCCCTAGGTTGGGATGAGTGTTTGTTAAAAATACTTATATCTGTAGATTTTATGTTTCTTATTCGCACCCACCCACGTTGAGCACTTAGTGACGAACACCCCATTTCATGGGGAGGGTGTTTTTCCGAACACTCATATGAGTGGCTGGTTATTAGCTCCTTTTCTGATCCCTTCCCCGAATATCCCAAGACTCTTCAGGAAGGATGTGATAGCCTCAGGTCCATTATTAGCCAAAGAATCTTTAGGTGGGGTAGTTGTGGTGGTTGGCCCAGGTGTCTGCTGGCATGTTTTTTCCCAAGTGTCTTTGGGAGAGGCCCATGTGTTTTTGGGCGTGGCAGAAGTTGTTCTGGCCCAGGTGTGTGCCTCCAGGGTTTGGCAGTGGGACTGCGGTGAGGTTCTGGCCCAGGTTTGTGCGGGCGGGGTTTGGTAGTGGGACTGTGGTGAGGTTATGGCCCATGTGTGTGTGGTCAGAGTATTGCAGTGAGACTACAGTGAGAATGGGAAGTATTGGTTTGATGCGTTGGATGTATTCAATAACCAGTGGTAATGTGGCACGGGGTACCCAAATATCGATGTGATATTACTATACCTTAATTGCCTTGAATTATTTGGGGAGTGTGCCTTGGTGATACTTGGGTGGATAGTTTTTCCTTGATAGGTTCTTTTGTTTTATTTTCTCACAGAGCATTAGGATGTCTCTCCTGTTGTGCACGAGAGTCTTTGGTTTTCCCTAATGAGTGTACTTGTATGCTCACCGTACGTATATAAAACTGTTTTCAGTTTTCTAGGAGGACATCTGGGATCGTGCGGGATAGAACTAGCTCAGACCTTGTGTCAGTTACTATTGTCGTTTTTCATTTCTTGGTACTTTACCTTTGGAGTTTTTGTGGATTGTATCCCTTAATTTTGACCATGCATATGGGAATGTTTTACTTTTGTCTTTACCATTACTTTCATCTTGGGTGTTTTTTGGTTTTCTATATTTTCTCTCAAACCTATTAAAATAATAAGGGTAATGCCTTACATATTTTGTGTGATTCTATACCCTTGGTGCTAGTCGCCACTCCGGGACCTATTGAAGGCGGGTCTCGGTGGTCGTTATGTCTCCTTCAACATAAAGAAAGAAGGGAGTATCAATCTGATGTCCCTTACCTCCTTTTGGTGAAGGCGGGTCGTGACAGAATGGTATCAGTAGAGAGGATAAGAGATATTATGGATTCTAGAGGTCGGAATAGTGATGATTTCATGGGATGGTAGGGAAACAGTGTTAAGTGACCTTGGTAAGTGAATTAGGCCAGGGAATACTGGATAGGACACATGATTTAGGTCCCCCCGTGATCAGATGCAAGGACTTTTGACCTACCAAACGACTAATTGAGGCTACACTGATTGCAGGATAAAGACCCTATGAAATGCACATGAATCATAATGACCTGTGTTCTTATGTTTCATGGGTTTCTTGGGGATTAAAAATAAATAATGAAGTCTAAGAAAAATTGAGAACAATATTCTGCACTACTCAGGCTTAGGCATTCCTTGTTTACATTGCAGCTATGGCACTTGGGAGGCGACCATGAGTAGTGCGGGAGACTGAGGTCTAATAGGTCAACTTGGCCGATCAACAGAGGATCGACCGATAGGAGGAGGATGATCAATGGAAGAAGACACTTCGAACCTTTTAGCGACAGACCCTCTGGAAGTACGAGGGAAGCACCTCTGATATGGAGATGGAGAGCTGGCTCGAGGAACTAGTGATCGGTTTCGGCCCGATTCTGGCTCCGATGGAGTATTGAGTTCTTTTGGACATGAGACAGATGCAGGGAGTGGCGCTTCAGTGGTGGACACTTTATCATGGAGAGAATAGGGAAGCTGATGTTGCATGGGATGACTTTGAGAAGGAAATCCAGGTAGAATTATTCTCTTCCACGATGAAGACTGAGAAGATGCAGGAGCTACACTACCTCCAAAAGGAGAGTATGTCAGTGATAGATTTGGTGATCATGTTCTAGGATCTCATTCTCTTTGCTCCGAACCTCTTTCCGGATGAGGTGTCTCGGGAGAGACATTTAGAGGAGGCTCTCTGACCTTCCCTCCAATATGTAGTTACTCCCTTAACCCTACTGACATACATAGAGGTGTAGAAGAATGATGGAGAGGTGTAGAGGATGCACACGCTAGGTGGTGTATCATGAGATGATATTCATCTAGGCCTATCAAAGGGAAAGGTCGTCAGCACCAGTCCACCAGCATCAAGACCCTCTAGGTTTCGACCACCAAGGAGCATGCCTCAACAGTTCCAGTACTGAAAACCTGGCCCTCGCCCTTTCCCTTCGGGCCCAGGGCTGAGAAGATTCATCTATGGGAGCCATGGGCACCTTCGGAAGTACTGCCTAAATAGAGTGCAGTATGGCGGTAGTGGACAGGCCCAACACCCACCTCAGCAGCAGAAGCTTCCTACTAGGCCCTTTCAGTAGCATCAGCTTCCAACTAGGCCCTTTTAGCAAGGGAAGCAAGCTCCCACTCCTCCGAGTGCAGACATTTCAGGTGGAGGCTGCCCCCAGGGTGCTCCTCAGGGACCTCGACTAGGGCGTGGTCGGTGAGGTGCCCGACAGCCGAGAGGCAGAGGAGCCGGGAGAGGGCAGTTTCATGCTGCGAAGGCAACATTTCCAGTAGGACCAAAAAGTCGTTCGAGGTACGATCAGTTTGTTAAGTATACTTGATTATGTCTTGTTCGACAAAAGGAGCTTCACACTAATTTGTAACACCCAGTTTGTCCCGTGCTTTGGGTATAGATGTCGAGAGAATTCTTGTGCCCCTGGTGCTGAGCACACCAGTCGGAGGTCAGACCGACTTGATATATGTTTTTCGAGGATGCAGACTGATGATAGGGCCACATCAGTCAGTCAGGGACCTCTTGTTATTGCAGATAAAAACCATACGATATAATCCTAGGCATTGAATCAATGTTCTCTTTCTGTGTTGTCATATAATGCTTCTGAGGAAGGGTCATTTTTTTAGACGTAAGAGGTCGACGTGTTACTTTCACCAGTGAGCGGGGTGGCCAGATGGGCAGCAGGCAAGAGGAACCCCTCCTCTTTTTGTTAGATGATCTATCAGTGGATTCTGTGGATGCTGAGATGGTGGAGGTACCGGGGATTATTAGAGAGTTTATGGATGTCTTCCTTGAGGTGGTGACGAATCTACCCCCTCAGCGTGATGTCGAGTTTGGGATAGACTTCCAGCCTGGTGCTCATCTGATTTCGATGGATCCCTACCGGATGGCACCTTTGCAGCTACATGGAATTTTCAGATTCCGATTGATGATCTGATGAAGAAGGGTTTTGTTCGACCGAGTGTGTCACCATGGGGTGCACCAGTCTTGTTCACAAATAAGGCAGACGGTTGTCTCAGGATGTAGATGGACTACAAGAGACTGAATCGAGTAATGTTCAAGAATCCATACCCTCTTCGAAGGATAGACGATCTCTTTGACCAGTTGAAGGGGGAAAGATAGTTCTCGAAGATCAACTTGCGGTCTGGATATCACCTGTTGAGGGTGATGGAGGGCGACATCCCGAAGATAGCCTTCCGGTGCAGATATGGGAACCTCGAGTTTGTGGTCATGCCGTTCGGCATAAAAATTCTCCAGCTGTGCTCATGGGGCTTATGAACACCATCTTCCGGGAGTATCTGGATTGGTTCATAGTAGTGTTCATCAATGACATCCAAATATATTCAAGGTCAGAGGAGGATCACGCTGAGCACCTGAGGACGGTTTTGGAGGTCCTCTGACAGCACCAACACTTTGGGAAGTTGTTAAAGTGCATGTTTTGGATGCGAGAAGTGCACTTCCTTGGGAATGTTGTGTCTGAGTAGAGAGTATCGGTAGACCCATCGAAGGTTGAGGCGGTTTTTTCTAGGGCAGCAAACAAGAACATGGATGATGTTCATAGTTTCCTCGGGATGGTAGGTTACTATCGAAGGTTCGTACCCAACTTCTCCCGAATTGTAGTACCTTTGACAGCCTTGACCAAAAAGAACCAAGATTTCATGTGGAGTGAGCAGTGTGAGGCAGCCTTTGACTATCTAATGGAGAAGTTGGTTAGTGACCCAGTGCTGAGGTTCCCAGAAGAAGGGGTATCATATGAAGTATTCTGTGATGGTTCATAGCAGGGCCTCATATGTGTGCTGAAGCAACGAAAAGGGGTGGTCTTCTATGGGTCTAGACAGCTACATCCCCATGAGTGTAATTATTCCACCCGTGATCTGGATCATGTAGCAATCTTTTTTTCACTAATGTTTTGGCGGAACTGTCTCATAGGAGAGCATTTTGTGGTGTTCACAGATCACAAAATCTTTAAGTATATCTTCTCCCACTGGGACTTGAACTTACGGTAGCGAAGGTGGATGGAGTTCCTCCAGGATTACAATTTTGAGATTTCTGACACCTCAGGGAAAGGAAACATGGTGGTTGATGCCTTCAGTAGGAAGTCACAAAGGGATGCGGTCCGAGAGTCAGTGGGCGCTTGGAGGGCGATGTAGGAGTTGGCTGCCCTACACCTGGATGCTAGAATGGAAGGTGGTAGAGGTTTCCTCTATCAGATGACAGTATAGTCTTCTATGTTAAGTCAGGTGGAGGATTCTTAGTGGGGAGTCCTAGAGAGTGAAGGGATACGTGACCGAGTTAGCTGCATGCTTCTGGAACCCAACTGCGCCTTAGCACTTCCTTCCACCCCCAGATAGATGGGAAGATAGATCGCACCATCCAGACCGTGGAAGATATGCTATGAGCATGCATCCTGGACTTCGGGGGATCATGGGTGTGACACTTGTCTCTTCTAGAGTTCACCTACAATAATAAATACCACTCAAACATTGGCTTGGATCCATTTGATTCTTTGTACGAGAGGCCGTGTCGCTCACCCGTGTGCTGGACAGAAGTCGGGGAGGCATGTGTTCTTGTCCTGGAGGTAGTATAGAGCACAACAGAGAAGGTGTAGCTTATACAAGAGAGGATGAAGGCGACTCAAGACCGACAGAATTCATATGCAGATGATAGGAGAATTCCCTTGGAGTTCAAGGTCGGGGACCACGTGTTCTTGAAGGTCTCCCCTCGATGTGGGTAGTTGAGGTTTTGTAGGGGAAGTAAGATCTCCCCCAGGTTCGTCAGACCTTTCGATGTGTTGCACCAGGTCCGTGAGGTGGCTTATCAGGTGTAATTGCCACCACAACTAAAAAGGGTGCACAATGTCTTCCATGTATCCCATATTCGTCGGTATCTGCACGACGATTCGCACGTCCTCGACTGGGGAGAGCTATATATCGAAGACGATGCAACCTTCGTGGAACAACCAGTGATGATCGAGGGTCATAAAGAGAAGGTGCTCCGTGGATAAACCTTCCCCTCTGTTCGTGTGTTATGGAGGCATGGTGGGTTTGAGGAGAGTACCTGGGAGAGGGAAGCGTCGATCCGTGCCCAGTACCAAGAGTTGTTTTGAGTTTTATCCTGTTTTGATAGTACTTGTTTGCTATGTAATGCTTTACCTTGTTGACTATGGGACATGCAGTTTACTTTTTTTGTGATTGTGTGTGAAGTTCCCTAAAGAATGGGGAGGGTAGGACATGATTCCTAGGTAGGGCGCATTAAAGTGGATGCGCCTAAACCCGTGCTGGCGTGTCAGTGCCTCCCAAAGCGGATAGTATCATAACACACAGTAAGGGAAACCCCTCTCGCACATGGGCGGACAATTTAGTATTTTGTTTTGCGTGGCTGAATGGGTAAATGAGCAGTAGGAAGTTTGTGATTGTTCAGGAGTTAAGGTGTTCCTGTGTCAGAGAGGTTCACTCTTGAGAGGTATCTTCCGGGGAAGTTGTTCGGACCCCCCCCCCTTCCTTCGGGTTTGGTACTAGATTCTCGAGGGTGAGAATAGTTTGAAAGGTATCTAATGTAATGGCCCAGACCCTCATAATCCATCCCTTTTCCAAATTCTAGGATCCTAAGGGGTCACCCCTCGTTCGGTGCGACCGATCGGCCCAACCGATCAGTGCGACCAATCGGTGTTATCCTGTATTGTCGGGTATTCCTTCCATAGTTTTTCCTGTATCGCCTCTTTTAGGAATTTTGAACTTTTAAGGCATTTCAAGGACTTTTTTTACACATATTTAATATCTAAAAATCCTGAGAAACCTCTATACTACATAACAATTAATTATGTCATGTGTAACCACACCACCACATAGGAAACCACGATCCGACTTTCGAGGAGTTCAAAATTCCCATATCTCGTAACAACGGGATCTTATATATATATCACATGGGAAGTCATTTTTCCTCTTTCTCCTTTGACAGGATTCGTTCGTCCCCTGGTGGTCCTGGAGCCCCTTCTTCCTGCGGCTTCTGTTATGCCTCTGCTGAAGCTTCCCACTCACCCATGGAGTCCCCGACGTCCCTTCCCTTCATGTCACACATCCCTTATTCCTGGCACGTGATCATGTAGGTTTTTCCTTCGCCTCTCCATTATGTGTATCATTCCGGGTGGGTATGATTTTTACTATGTGGGAATTGACTAAACCAAACTTAATGAAGTTAATGAACGGACTTTTAAATAATTAAGGGGGGGTTATCGATGTTCTGTTTACTATTTTATTTTATATTTATATGCATTGTGAATTGTGAGGGCCTATGCTCACTGAAAATCATGTCCATTGGTGGTATTTCCTTGCGTAGTGATGAACCATGTCTTCTGTGATAATTAAATGACTTAAATGGAATTTGTTTAATCACTTAAACTTGGCTAGGAAAAATGGATGTTCAGTAAAACAAGAATCCTTGAGTGATCACCACGGTTAATAAACAGAGAAATGGACCTTGTGAATGATGTGTTGAACCTGGTGGTTTCCTTTCTCTATTTTGGCAGCGTGCATGTTCTTCTGTTTGTTTTCTTATGGGCGATATGGGTGAGAATGGGATCCTCATTTGTGAACTTGGGGTTGTGCTTGCTCAGCTTATATCACGAATTGGGGTGGAATACTCTATTGTTGATAAATTTTTGGTTCATAGTATTGGAGACATAGGGCTGTGTGTCGGGGTTTTATTTGGTTCCAGTACATCGAAGGATCTCACATATCCATTTTTTGTTGTGACATTTCAAGAGAACCGGGTGTGAATGCTTAAACTTTTTTGGGCTGTTTCTTTCCTTTTGGCTTTTCGTTATGCCTGTTAGTTGCCGGGTAGTGAATAATTCATCCTAATGGGATCACTTGAACTTGAAAACAGTAATGGATGAGTGGGGAATTAGTTTGGGAAGGAGATGTTACTTGTCGCAAGTGCCATTACTTATTCTTTGAATGAATAGTAACAAGGGTGTTTGTGCTTAGGTTTTGGAACCCCTGGATTGGGATGAGTGTTTGTTACGTATACATATAACTATATCTTTTATGTTTCTTATTCGCACCCCACCCAAGATGAGCACTTAGTTTCAAACACCCCATTTCATGGGGAGGTTTTTTTTCCAACACTCCTATGAGTGGCCAGTTATTAGCTCCTTTTCTGCTCCCTTTCCCGAATATCCCAAGACTCTTCAAGAAGGCTGTGATGGCCTGTAGTCCATTATTAGCCGAATAATCTTTGGGTGGGTTAGTTGTGGTGTTTGGACCAGGTTTCTGCTGGAAGGTTGTTTCCCAAGTGTCTTTGAGATGAAGCCTAGTTGTTTTTGGGTGTGGCAGTATTTGTTCTGTCCTAGGTGTGTGTGGGAAGGGTTTCGCAGTGGGACTACGGTGAGGTTATGTCCCAAGTGTGTGCGGATAGGGTCTGAAAGATGGACTGTAGTGACAATGTAGGGATTGATTCGATGGGTAGGATGTCTTCAATAACCAGTTGGAATTTGGTACAGGGTACCCAAATATCGATGTGCTATTACTATACCTTACTTGCCTTGCGTTATTTGTGGATTGTTCCTTGGTGAGACTTGGGTGGATAGTTTTTCCTTGCTAGGTGCTTTGGTTTTCTTTACTCACTGGGCATTAAGAAGCCTATACACATGTGCATGAGAGTCATTGGTTTTCCATACTGAGTGTGATGTTATGCTCACCCTATGTATATATACTGTTTTCATGTTTCTAGGAGTGAATCGGGGATCGTGCAGGACCATACTTGCTCAGACCTTGGGGAAGTTGTTGTTTTCATTTTACTTTTCTTTGTACTTTACCTTTGGAGTTCTTGTGGAATGTATCCATTTCTATTGAACATGCATATGGGAATGGTTTAATTTTGGCTTTACCTTTACTTTAATCATGGGTGTTGTTGGGGTTTCTATCTTATCTCTTGATCTGATTAAAATATAATGGGTAAAGTCTTCCATCTCGTGTGTGATTCTATACCCTTGGAGCTGGTTTCCACTCCGGGACCTATTGATTGCGGGTCTTGGGGGTTATTGTCTCTCATTTAACTTAATGAAGGAAGGGTCTAGCAATCAGCTGTCCCTTCCCTCATTTTGGTGAAGGCGGGTCGTGATACAGATTCCCTTAGCTAGTCATTCACATGACATAATGCACGCCTCCCGGTATGCTAGAGGCTACTGACTAGAAGAAAGGGTCTAATATATCAATATGAAGAAACTATACCCTCCTTATGAATGTATAACTAGATCAATACTATATAATAATAACCTTATTATATAATCTTTAACCAAACAAACTAGGATCACATGATGACCAAAACAGAAAATACAATATTCAAAACCCAAAAATAGATATGTCATGCCAAATATTTTTCATTTGTCAATATATAAAATCAAAAAAAATAAAGACACCAATTATTCCAAATATATTTTTAAATCACATCTGGTTATCTCATCTATAATCAATCCCAGCTTATCCATCTATGAAAATATTCTTTCTTTTATCCAATAATGAAAATATGTAATCTATTCCTTTAACGATAAATTCTCATAAGTAATGTGTGTGTACAACTTAGTAAGAAACCTCCAATGGTGTCAAAAACAATATCTAATCAAGAACAATGTATTTAGTTGTATAAAGAATAAATTAAAAGAAGTAAATTATAGAATTTATATTTACTCAATTACTCTTTATTTAACCACATAACTCTCAGCTTATCGAGGACACCAAAACTCCCAAAACCTACTTTATCCATTGTCTATGTCTGAACCATATCAAATATTCAATTCAAAGTTCATTATAACAAGATGTCATTCTTTATCCATTTAATTTTAATTCATATAATGGATAATTAGAACCATAGTACAATTCCAACATTTTGGGCCTAGATCATCATGCCTAAGACCCCATGTGTATTTGAAGCTATTGTTCATGACCCAATATTCATTTATCAATAAATCAAACAATTTATCTTTTGAAGTAGTAGGTCATGTCTCACAAAAATTTATCAATCAATCATAGAAGTGGTATTTTGTAGTACCAGTATGTGTCACACAATCATTTGTCACAACAATTCCTGTTAATTAATTTATTAATTAATTAATCTAATTCTACAATCTCAATATACCATTCATTAATTCAAAAATTAATTAGTCCAGTTACACAATCTCAATATCCCATTCATTAATCAACAATAAATTAAACCAATTCCAATATCATAATCATAATAATTTACATTAATTAATTCATAAATTAACTAATCCAAGTCAATCTAAATCAATCAATTCCATGGTCCCTAATTTATCCTAATTCATCATAAATTGGAAATTACATTAAATAAATTCCATTTTTCCACAAATAAATTTATCAATTAATTTATACATTTTATGATTCAATTTACAAATGAGATAATTAAAATTTACAAAACATACAAGAATTTTGAATTTAAGACTATGGGTGTAGAATTTAAACCACCTACCTCAAATTTTTGATGAGTTGTCACCGACAGAATATTCCCCAAATTGAAATTGAACTATCAAACCCATGATAATGAATGAGATCATGAATAAAATTTTAGAAACATGATAAAAAATACAATGATCCATCAATCCAAGATCATGATGTAAAAGCAATAAGGGAAAACCTCCCTTTAATGGATTGTTGAAGAATTAGAGAAATATGGTAAACCAAATGGGTTAAAATTCTATTAATATGAGAGGTGTAGATCATTAATACAGGATGCGAATTGTGAGGAAAAGAAGTTATATTCCCTAGGAATTTGTCTAGGAGCCTCAAAAAATGAGAGGATTCATTTAGGGTGGAATTTGGATGATCTAGGGTGATGATAAAGGGGGTTTTTAATCTATTTTTTATATTTAAGTTAATAAAAACTACAAGAAACGTTTCATAGGTAAGGACACATGTTTTTAAAAACTATGCACCTAGATTGTGCTCGTCTCCTTCTGTGCTGAGTCAATAAGGATTCTTTATGTGTTTTCCATTCCTTCATGTTTGGGGAGATTGGTATGTAAATTAGGTATCCTTATTACTGTATCATTCCTTCATTTTTAGAAAATCACAAACACCTTATTTCAATGAAAATATCATTGTACACTATGTTTTACTTTTATAAGGAAAATATTCCTTCCCTAAGGAAATTTATTCGTACCCTGTTTTTCATTGTTCATTATATTCTCTAACTGTAAAATTTGTTTTCATATCTAAAAACATAGAATAATATAATACTTAGATAATGTGAATTCTGCTTTCAAACTCCGAATTCTGAACCTGAGTTATCTGATTTCAGACTTCGAACTCTTTTGAGTTCTGACTCCGAGTTCTCAAAATTCAGACTCCGAACTCTTTTGAGTTCTGACTCCGAGTTCTCTGAATTCAGACTCAGAACTCTTCAGAGATCTAACATCGAATTCAAATGAATTCAGACTACAAACATTGTATGTTCAGACTCCCAATTCTTAGGAACTATGACTCCACACATTGTATGTTCTGACTCTGAATATTCATGAACTCTAATAGAAATCTTTTTTACGTTCAAGTTCCGAATTCTTGTGAATCCAGATATTAAATTTCTTTTAAATTCAAACTTTGGAATTCTATAGTGTTCCAGTTCTGAATTCCTTAGAAAATAGAATCTGAATATCTTTGAATTTTAGACACCAAATGTGTTTTTGCTATGACTCTAACCTTTTATCTGCTTACATTCTGAATATTTTTTTTGTTATGTAACCATATTTTTTCTTACACTTGTTTTTGTTATAAAAAGATGTCGAGCATTAAATTACTAACTGACCATTGTTTGAGTGACACGAGTACATGTCCCTCCTAAATTCAATGAAAAATAAGACTGTTTTAGGAGGGAGCAGACCATTGAAGCTGTGCCTATAAATAAATTCTCATTATAATGATCTCACAACATTGATAAACTATTTTATGACTCTAGATATTACATGTTGTTGAAGTGATTTCTAGAGAGAGACTACCATTTCTAGTGCGTACTGAACTTCTTGTTCATAGTTTCATTGTATGACTCCAATTGTTTCTATATACAATCGAGGGCTTCTGAGGATAAGAAGATTGAGTTGCCTACTACCTTGATGTTTAAGGCTTCCTTGCTATGAAATAAAAAGGTGTCGACTACCTTGAAGTTGAGGGCTTGCAAGGATAGTAAGACAGACTCCGATCATCATATAAAAGGCTTACCCAAGTGTGGGTAAGAAAATATTTCTTGAAATTATATATCAAGGGACCTTTATACAAGGTTGTTGGATACCATTCTCTTTGGGATAAAATATTTAATATGTGTTACTTGTTTTGTTACAAGTTTTCTGTTACATTTTATTTGTTGAGGAAAGTATAACTATCTTATACTTCCTTATACGTGTACTCTGATATTGTAATATTATATATTCATTAAGGTAGAATCATTTTCATAGTATACTTTCATTAAGATTCATTTTCTGGAACCATCTTTCCATATTCACATTCTCGGAATATTATTTCCAGAATCTAGAAAGTGAATAGAACTTATAGGTTTTGTGAATTACCTTGTTTAACCTTGTTAAACATAACCATATTTAAAAGTACCAAAGGAATTTTTTAATGAATACAATTCACCCCATCTTGTATATTGAACATCATTAGATACTTTACTCAGTATCTTTATTATTTTGATCTTAAATTTGGTATTATAGAGTATATCATACTTTCACATTCCATCTCAACAATTGGAATCAAATCAGGTCTCTGAAATAAATATATTCACAAATAAGTTTTCCTTTCTTAGTTGTCATTTTTCTATCTTTTTCCTTTCGTAGGAATTTTTTTCCTTGAATCTGAACTTTTTCTATTAACATGTTTTTGTGGAATGATTTTTATTTAATATGGCAGGAATCAATGTTGGTTCCATAGAAAATATCAATCAAACTAGAATACCAATTTTTGATGGGAATGATTACAAATTTTGGAGAGATCTCATGAAGACTTTTATTATCAATACTGGAGTTGATAATTTTATTATGATTACTGGAGGATATAAAATCCCGGACAATGATGTCAGTACCTTCACCAACCAAAAAATCAAGAATATCAACTAAATTATAAGGCACGCAATACCATTCTTTATTCTATGAGTAGAAATATATATAGAAAAATTTCATCTTGTGAAGAAGAAAATTTTATTTGGTTGAAACATGAAGTTACTCACATTGGAACTTCAAATGTTATTAAAACTAGAAGAGTCATGCTCATATCAGAATATCATGTTTCTGCTTTACTTATAGAGAACCCATATTTAAGGTGAAACAAATATTCATGACTATTGTGATTAGTTTACTATCCATGGGTGGTAAAGGAATAGATGATGAATCTCTTGTTGATAAGATCATAGAAATTATTCCCAACGACTGGGAATCCAAGAGGACTTCTATTGATGAGAACAGAAAGGTTACTCAGATTCCTCTTGATAATCATTTTAGAACACTTCTTTAACATGAGACTAGAATGAAGAGAGATTCTGATAATGTAAAGAAGAAGAATGTGAATGGTAGTGTTTCCTTTACTACAACTTCAAATCACTTGAATTCCAAGACTCATGAGAGAGTTACTAGATTCAAATATAAGAAGATTATTATTCAATCTTAATATTTTGGAAGTGAATCTTCAGAATATGAGTTAGGAAATCATTCTCGATGGATGAACTAGATTATTGGATAGAAAACTTTCAATCAAGATATAAGAAGAAGGAAAGTAAAGACAAAAACGATTCTGAAATTACATGTTATGAATGCAATAGGGATGGAAATATAGGGCCCGAATGTCCTATTATTAAGAGAAATGAATGAAAAGAAAAGCATTTTGAGAGAAATATAATGTTTTACTAAAATGATAAAGCTAATAATGTCTTAAAAGATAATGAAACATGGAGTGCCATTGGTGGTGACTCTTCCGATGAATCATTAGATTACAACTCTTCTTGATAGAAGAATATCAGTCTAATATCAAGAGTACATATTGAAAATGATTGAAGGATGTATATGCTACACAATGCTGAATCAAAGACCAATGTTTCTTTAAATGAAAATTATAGTAATGATAAATACTATCACTATTTTGATGAAGAATCATATATTGATGAAGATAATATATTACATACCTCTGAAGAAGTTTCTAGGTTTCCTTTAATCTTTAAGATTGAGAATTCAAAACTCCTGAAAATGTTTGATAAGGAAAATTCTAGGAATACTATTATCACTAAGGAAATATCAGATCATTATAAATATATTGATAAGAAAATTTTAGATTTTGAAATTATTTCAAAAAATCATGAGGCATTAAATTCTATGAATAATCAACTTTCTCAGGATCTAGATAATGTAATTTTTAAGAATGATGTTTTCGAGCCTAACTATAGTTCTAAATCAAATGTTTTAGAAGAAAACAAATTGGTTATCAAACTAAAATCCAAGATATTTTCCTTGAGGATATGTTTTTAAAACATTACAATATGTAAGGAAATTTTTGATAAGATGTATTCTCAATTCCGACCTCTAAGGAATAATTCTGTATTTGGTAATACTAGTTCTAAACCAATTTATAGTAACAATTATTTTGTACCTCAAAGTGCTCCATTCTGTACTAAGTGTCAGTATAGTGGGAAATGGGCCATAAATTGTTCCTTAAACAAAACCCAGTCTTTATGATTTCATAAAGCCTATTATTTTATGAAAATGTGGGTGCCTAAGATTTTTCTTTCTGAAATTTTCTGATCCAAGAAAGTTTGGATTCAGAGAGTCTAATTCTTTTGTTTTCAGGAAAATAGACAAATTACTAACAAAAGTAATTTGTACAGGGATAGTGGATGTTCCCGAAATATGACTCGTAATAAAAACGACTTTGAAAAGATTATCAAGATGAAAGGAGGGAACGTAAATTTCAAAAATAATGCTCAGGGGGAAATTATTGGCATAGGTAACATCGTTATTTTTGGAAAAACATTTATTTCAAATATTTTATTTATTAAGTGTTTTAAGAACAACCTCATTAGCATATGTCAATTATGTGATGAAAGTTACCGTGTAATTTTTAGTAATGATACGTGCTTACTACACAATTCCATGGAAGAGTTTATTCTTACTGCCCACAGGCAAGAGAATGTATACATAGTAGACATACAAGACTATAAGATCCAATATCTACCTCGACTTAGTGCAATTGAAGTTCATTCTTGGTTGTGGAATAGAATGATAGGTCACTATAACCTTAAGAACCTATGGAAAATTTCTACAAAAAGATTATTTAAGGATCTATCAGATCATAGATTTGATTCATCAAATGTTTGTTACCCTTGTCAATATAGTAAGTAAAATAAATCAAGTTTTAAATTAGTCATTGAAGTACCAACTAATAATGCATTACATCTAGTTCATATGAATTTATTTGGTCTTATACAAACTAGAAGCATTGGAGGAAAGTATTATGTATTTTTTTATGTTGATAATTACACTAGATTTATGTGGGTCTATTTTCTTGCAAATAAGTCTGAATCCTTCTCGTATTTTAAAAGTTTTAGATCCCATGTTAAAAATGATAAAAACCTTCCATTGAAAACATTTCATAGTGATCATGGTTGAGAATTTCAAAATTATGATTTTGAAAATTTTTGTAGTAGAAAAGGCATTACTCACAATTTCTCAGAACCAAGAACTCCTCAACAGAATGTTTTTGTTGAATGAAGAAATAGAATTATTTAAGAGATATCATGAACCATGTTGAGTGAATATTCTTTAGCAAAGAATTTTTGGGCTGAAGCTGTAAGTACTGCTTGTTATACTATAAATTATGTTTTTTTAAGACCACTTCTAAATAAAACTCATTATGATTTATGGAATGGTATAAAACCTAGACTTTATTTTTTCATGTTTTTTTGTTGCAAGGTATTCATTCTAAATAAAAAATATAATCTACAAAATTTCTCACCAAAATATGATTAAGGAATTTTTTTAGCCTACTCCACAACCGCTATGTCTTATAGATTTTTCAATAAAACTTTTGTACTGTGGAAGAGACAGTACATGTAAAATTTGATGAAACTGATCCCTTTTTTTAAACAACCCCAACATACATCATTGACTATATTTTTAAAAACTGATTATCAAGCCTTGATAGAATATCCTTCTGATAAAGAAAATGACCAATAATATTTTTCTGAATCATTTACCCTAGATTATTTCATACCCTATATTGATGAACATGTTTTACAAAACCCAAACCAGTTTTTTCTATAAAATAATCATAGGGATAATATCATTGGTGATGTGAATCAACTTGTATGTACTAGAAGTTCCTTATAAAATGGTATAGAACATATATCATTCCTTTCCCAATTGGAACAAAAAAGCACCGATGAAGCTTTAGGTAATGATGATTGTATAAAAGCTATTCCTTTTTACATAAATGAATTCGAGATGAACAAAGACTTGACCTTGGTTAAAAAACCTAATGAATCTTCTATTTCTGGAGTCAAATGGGTTTTTAGAAATAAGTGTGATGAAAATGGAATAATTTTGAGATCTAAAGCAAGATTAGTTGATAAAATCTATAATCAAAAAGAAGGAATAGACTATGAATAAACCTATTCTCTAGTATCTAGGCTTGAATCTATTCGTATATTACTTTCCATTGTAGCATTATTCAATTTCAATCCTTTTCAAATGGATGTGAAATGTCATTTCGTTAATTGTTATGTTCATGAAGAAGCTATTCTTGAACATCCTCCAGGTTTTAAAGATACAAATCATCCTGATCACATTTTTAGACTTATCAAATATTTGTAAGGACTTAACCAAGCCCCTCTAGCCTAGTATGATTGACATACATGTTTTTTGCTACAAAATAATAATGTTAAGGGAAATGAAGATCCAACACTTTTTATAAAGAAAGATACGAAAAATGTATGGATTGCTCAAATTTATGTTGAAAACATTATATATAGTTCAACTCAGTAATATTTAACTGATTCTTTTGCTGGTCTAATCAAATCTGAGTTTGAAATGAGTATGATGGGCGAGTTCACATTTTTCCTTGTTTTTCAAATTTCTCAATAACCAGAAGGAACCTATATATCCCAAGATAAGTATATTAATGATCCTCTATTAAAGTATGTATATGAAAACACTAAAATTATTAGTGCTCTCATTGGTACCTCAAATACAGTTGATCCTGATAAAGCTGGTAAACCAGTAGATCAAACATCTTTTAGAGGTATGATAGGAAGTTTACTGTACTTGATAGCCAGTCATCCAGACATAATGCTTTATGTATGATTATATGTAAGATATTAATCATATCCTATGTAATCTCATTTAAAGGTAGTGAAAATAATATTTCACTTCTTAAAGGGAACCATGGATTTAAGAATCTTATATACTTTTAGAAATTATTTTGTTTTGAAAAGTTTTTCAGATGCTAACTTTGGTGGATGAACAATGGATTGAAAAAGTATATCTTGAACCTATCATTTCTTAGGAGATACATTATTTTATTGGTCATGCAAGAAGAAACACTCAGAAGAACCTTCCACTGCTGAAGCTGAATATGTTGAAACTGGAAGTTGTTGTGCTCATGTGTTTTGGATGCAACACACAGTCACATATTATGTCATGAGTTTTACCAAAATAAAAAATTTGTGTGATAATAAAAGCTCTATTGGACTTAGTAAAAACCTATAATATCAATCTATTTCAAAACACATAGATATTAGGCATCACTTTCATAGGTATCATAGACAAAAATGACATATCATTCTTCAATTAAACAGAGAGTAATATCTATTTTCTGATATTTATCACAAAATCATTACCCTCCGATAGATTTGAATACATTAAATAGAAGTTAGGAATAATAACCACAAAGTAATAATCCTTGTTAACTATCTGCTGAACCAATATCTTAATAGTAATAAACTCTTTTTTATAGGGTGAGTACATTTTATTTTCATATTTTCATGTTTTTTGTAATGTACTTTTTCTAAAATTTCGTAGTTGGATTTTTCAAATAATTCGTAATAAAAATGTCCGTTGTCTAAAATTTTCATACTCAAAATTTTTTTAATGATGATTTTTATAATGAAGATTTTTTTACTAAAAATATTTGTACTGAAGATTTCTACAATGGAGTTCTTCCAAATTTCTGTAATAGATTTGTTCAAACTCATCATAATGAATATTTGCTATGTTTTTTTTCATAATGAAAATTTTTGTAGACATTTTTCAAAATTTTATCCATTGTTATGTTTTTTCTCGGAGTCTAATGATCGTCAAGAATAATTTTTCCTCACAATGAATAATTTATATGACAATCTGAATGGTATATTTCCTTTCTTATGTTTTTATAATCATCATTTACTTACTGGTATTTTATTTTGTGTTTTATATTTGTCAGATTCTAGTTTCCTTAAATCCATATGTTTATTTTAATAACCTCAAAAAATCAGATTATATCAAGATTTTTTTGTGGCTATCATATCAACCATCAAATCTAATTAGAATAATTTTCTACCATTGGATTGAATTTTAAATATAAATCGTCACATCCAACACCTATATAAAGGAACCATGAAGGGTTGTCCCAAATCAATATCAAGATCTTGCATGCTGATGTTCTAACCTTCTACTTAATCCCGTTAAGATCTTCTTAGAGTTTTCTCAATTCCGAATGTATACAAAGGAATCATCTTAGAAAGAAATGTCTACTATCAAGCCAATTCCAGAATCGAATGTATAGAGAAAAAGGCTGGTGCATCAGAATTTCTTCAACAAGTATGATTCAATTATTTCAAAGAATATTATGCTTAATCGTTGGGATAATGTTTGTATATCAATTCCAGGTGGTCAAGATTTGGTGTATCCGAATCATCTTATTGGGTTTCATGAATCCGTCTATTTTTTATGGAATAAAGTAGAGAGAATATTTCGTTTAAAATATATGTAAAAACCTACGCTCTATCATATATAAAGGCATCTAGTTTGGTTGCAGTTCTATTTGAAGGGGAAGATGAGTTTTGTTCCCATAAGATTTCAGATGTTCAAGGAAGTTTTTTCAAGGTGAAATATATGGAGTGTCTCGGTCATATAGATGTTAAGACTCTGAATATTTCTCACCTTTCTATAAATAACCAGGTCATTGAATTAAGGGTTCAAGGTTTCATAATTCCAAGAAAAGGGGATAATGACACCTTGAAGAAAAGTGACATTTACATCATAGATTTTCTAGTGAATCTGAGGAATACAAATTTGTTCAAGCATATTCTAGTTACGATTGAGAATATCAAGAATGGGAATTTCAAGTCTCAAATTATAATGTATTTGGCTATTATTTCCAAGTTGATTTTTCGGTGTCTGGAGTCTTTCAAAATCCCTTGCAGTTTAAAGATGAGGAATTGAAAAGTCCTGCTGATTAGTGATGATACCCTGAAAAGGATGAAAGATGGTTTTTCTATGGAATCACAATAATTATATGACTTACCAGTGGAGGAATCTGAATCCGTTGAAAAGAACCATGAATTTATTGAACCATCTAAAATGGTTGGAAAGAAGAGGAAGTTGATGGAAGTGGAAGAAGAAGAAAAACCCCAAAAGTTAAGGAAGCTCACTCCGCCCCTCCAAAACCTATGAAGCAGAAATGTTTTCCAGATGAGGTTATAGACAAGTGGAGGGATGAAAAGAAAAATTGAATGGAACAAGAGCCACAGTTTAGCTTGGATCCTGCAGAAGCTAAGGATTTAAACGAAAAGACAGCTGATGAGATTGGGAAGAAAGACATGTAAAATAAGTAAAAGAAGAAGATATTGGTGGCTGAAATTTTTCAATCCCATATAAGGGATACAGAGAAAGTATCCAAGAATATCCATGTTCTGAAATCCTTCCTGGTAGAACCCTTACCCGAGACACTGGGAAAGATGTTCATGACTCCGGAAAAATCCCAAGAGAAAGTTGTTGAGGAGAAAGAATCTGTCAAAGGAGAAGAAGAAAATGATGACAGAAATAGTGACATAGAAGATTTGATTAAGCTGGTGGAGTAATTTCCTAAGCAGGAAAGCCCTTCCGAGAAATTTTTAATAAAAACTTCACAAGACAAATCATAGAATCTTGCTACTCTTGGGTTACACAACTAGGCTGAAGATGAAGTGAACCAGCTGTCTGAGGAAGAATGTTATAATCATCATCTCATTCACCCTGAAGATCCTAAGGCAGGAGTTGAGATGTAGAAGATAGATCAAGATATAATTTTTCCTCTTTATGAAAGTGAAAAAGTGTCTCTGGATGAGGAATTCATTCCGTGAACTAATAAGGGGAAACATGTGATTTAGGATACATGTACTAATGTTGTTTTAATGAAAAAGTAAGATGGTGGATCTTTCAAGAGTAAGATTGTCAAGCTAGAGAAAGATCCCTCATCAAGCAAAGTATCAGATTTGAAATCATCATTCATAGGACATAATTTCATCATTAAATCACTGAAGAGGATTGTTGATAGCATTATGATCATTCCAACCATTGACTCGAGATGTCAGATGCTCCAACACATCTTGAATAAAAAATTGGATTTATTATCATTGTTGAAGGATAAGTGTGTAAAACATGAGGCTGATTTAAAGAATGTCTTCAATAACAATTATACCCACAAAAAATCTTGTTAGAAACCGATTAACTGTTCAAAGAATATAGTTGGCGATTTGAGAGTGCTTGATGAGTTTCAACATTATGTTAAGGATGTTTTTAATCTTTATGATAATAAAATAAAGGATCTCATGACTATCATTGAGGAAAAACCAACTCTTGAGTAGAATACTTAGATTCAAGAGGTAAAGGATCTGAATGGGAAGCTATATTCTGTAGCACAAAGCTGGAAGAGAGAAAGAGAACTTCATATTGAGATTGAAGAAAATCTTGTTAAGCAAGAAGAATTCATAAAGGCTCAAGGATAGGTTCTTAAGGCTCGGGATGAATGAATCAAGGCCTTAGGGAAGAAATATGAGGATCAGGATCAAAATCTAAAGCAAGCACATGAAGACCACAAGAAATTCAAAAATATTAAAACCATTGTGAATAAATTGTTACGCAAGAAGAAGGAAGGAAAATAGATCCCATCCATTTTTTTGTATTATTTCCTTATACAAATCCTTCTTATCGTAATGAAATTTTGGTGGCACATTTCTGTTTGGATGATTTATTCTAATATTTCATGTACTATAATTTCTTTCCCATTCCCTCAAAGAATTTTTGAAAATTACAATGGGGTAGAAAGGAAAAATAATACTACGAAAAGATGAAATATTCCTAAGTACGGGGGAGTTTATCTGAGTGGGATTTTTCATTACAGAGATTTCCCTACTCAAGATAATGGAAAATCTCATTTCTGAAATCTAGAATACGATCTATAGTGTCCCAATGCCAGAGGTGTAGTTAGTCGAATTCGTCTTTTCCCATATGATAAGGGACATATGTTTTATTTTCAATGTCTATAAAAGTATTTTCCAATTCCATTAATTCTTTTTCATAAGGATATTTTTTCTTTCCAAATAGGGAGATATTGTTGATTCAATAAGGTTTTCCTTATGAATTTTCCATTCCTTCATGTTTTTAGAGATTGTTAAGTCAATAAGGTAACCTTATGACTCTATCATTCCTTCTTGTTTTGAAAATCACATTAACATTATTTCAAGGAAAATACATTTTTACTCTATGTTTTACTTCTATAAGGAAAATTTTCATTCCCCATGGAAATTTATTCTTACCATGTTTTTAATTCTTCATTATCTTGTCTAAGTGTAAAATTTGGTTTCAAACCTAAAAACTTGGAATCATATAGTACTTAGATAAAGATAATTCTGTTTTCAGACTCAAAATTCAGACTCTAAGTTCTCTAAATTCAGACTCCGAGTTCTCTAAATTCAGACTCCAAACACTTCTGAGTTCTAACTCTGAGTTCTCTGAATTTAGACTATAATCTCTTCTGAGTTTTGACTCATAGTTATCTAAATTCAGACGCCAAACTCTTCTGTGTTCTAAATCATAATTATAATGAATCTAGAGTCCGAACATTGTATGTTCAGTCTCCAAATTCGCATGAACTCTAACTACGAACATTGAATTTTATGTATCCAAATTCTCATGAACTCTGACTCTGAAAATTGTACGTTCAGGTTCCGATTTCATTTGAATCCATATTCCGAATTTCATTGAAATTCAGACTCTGGAATTCTATAGTGTTTAGGATCTGAATTCCTTAGAAAAAGGAATCTGAATATCCTTGTATTATAGATACCGAATGTGTTTTTGGTTAGAATCTGAACTTTTAATGGCTTACATTCTGAATATTTGATTTTGGTTATGTAACCAAATTTTTACATAAACTTGTTTTTGTTATAAAATGATGTCCTGAATTTAGTTACTAACTAAAGGTTGATTGAGTGACACGTGTACAGGTTCCTCCGAAATTCAAGGAAAAATATGATAGTTGGAGGAGGGATCCTACCATTGAAGTCATTCCTATAAATAGAAGCTCTTTTGAAAGATCTCAGAACTTTTATGAACTATTCTATGACTCTAGAGATTACATACTATTGAAGTTATTTCTAGAGAGATACTCTCATTCTTTGTACATACTAAAAAAAAATTTCAGATTTTTTTGTGTGACTACGATTGTAGTTCTGTACAATCGATGGCTTATGGGGATATGAAGACAGAAGTGTCGACTACCTTGATGTTGAGGGATTCCATGCTGAGGAAGACAGAGGTGACGACTACCTTGAAGTTTTGGGCTTGCGATGATAGCAAGACAGACTCTGATCTTCACATCGAGGTCTTACCCTAGTGTGGGTAAGACATAATTTTATGAAAATATAAATAAAGGGACCTTTATTCAGGGTTGTTGGATACCCTTCTCTTTGGGTTTAAATATGTACTACATTTTACTTGTTTTGATACATTTTTTTCATTGCATTTAATTTGTTGAGGAAAGTATAACTATATTATACTTCCTTATACTTTTACTCGAATATAGTAAGATTATATTGGCTTTAAGGTTGAATCTTTTTCGTTGTAAACATTCATTACGTTTCATTTTCTAGAACCATCATTCCAGATTCACTTTCTCAGAATCATATTTCCAGAATCTTGCAAGTGTATAGATCTTATAGGTTTTGTGAATTACATTGTTTATCCTTGTTAAACATAACCATCATTAAAATTCCCAAAGGAAATTTTTAAAGAATACAATACACCCCCTCGTATGTATTGAGAATCATTAGATACTTTATTCAGTATCTCTATTATTTTGATCCTAAATTTGGTATTATAGAGCATATCATACTCTCACATACCATCACAATATTGTTGTGGTGCACAGTTACTCTTAAGAGGGTTCATGGTTTGAAAAACCATTCACCAACCATGTGGATCCCCTCTGATTGGGTTAGTATAGTTTTTTGGTTTGGGTATAATCATTCGTAAAACCATGGGCTAACTCTGAAACCCCCCCCCCCATTCTTCCAAAATTCATCAATTTTCCCAAAAAATAGCACAACGTAAAACATAAACCAGATGTACTTAAAATAAAAAAAATTTCCACCTATAAATGATCCTTCTTAAACTCCATAAAGGGTCTGGTTTTAAGAAATAAAAAGTGTGAAAATGTGTTGTTGAGTATTTAAAGACCATACCACTTTAATTATCCAATATTTTCCTCTTATTGGATAAACTAACCATTTAATTGAAAAATTATCTTTTATATTGTTATTTAAATTCCATTCCCTCAAAATCTATAAGGATCCTTCACCACCCAACATATATGTACACCCAAAAAAATTCCAACAAAAAGAACTACAAAAATCAATCCCAATTTTGATCTTTTTTTCACCAAGGACCTCCCTTTAAAAGAAGAATCATTTTTTATGAGTTTCGTTCGAAGGAGTATGTTAAAAATTACAAATTACTCCCTTTTTAGTTCAATTATTTTATTTTTTTATTAAAAATTCTTATGATATATTTTATCTATAAATTAAAATGAAGTTATAATTATCAATATATTTAATTTTTATTATTATGATGGAATAATGAATAACTACCATTTCTCATTTACTTGAAAATACAAAAATATTGTTATTCGTATATATGGACTACCACCTCCCGGAAACACTTGTTTGATTTTTCATCACCATTTTATTTGAATGGTTCCCAATGGGTCATTAATTAATAAACAATATGTTTTATAATAATATTATAATTTTAAAATTATATATCATTGCCAACATTCATATGGTTATATGGAAAATAGATGTGTCACCTATTCATACGTGTGGACTACTGCCTCCACAATAATGAGATATTTCATTTTTCATCTAGTAATTTATTCATTATAAATATAATTTAAAATATTTTTGAATGAATTATAAATATCAGCATAATATCAATTTTATTTTTTAATATTGAAATATTTTTTTAACCACACCACCCATATATTATATATTCGTCTTGTTGGGGTCATTTTAACCATATTAAAGAACAATCATATAAGATTCTAAAATATATGACTATGAAAATTTAATTATTGGTGATATTGTAAATTATATAAAACATAATAGTTTTATAGTTCTATAATAGTTATAATAATAATTAATCTATTGTTAATGTACCACCATTTTTAAAATAAAAAATTACTAAAACAAGCTCTTTATCAAATTCCACATCACGAATCATAACAAAAATACTTAATAATTTAATGTATAACTTTATAAACCATTATAAAACCACCATTTTGGTACAAATAATTCACTCATAATTATTAGCCTGGAATGTATATACAAGAATTGGCACAGAAATTATGAAACTAGTATTAGAAATACAATTTGAAACTAATTTAATATGATAATGAATAAATATGAATAACTAATACATTTTTAAGAAATGATTCGAAATAACTATAATAAAATGTTATAGGTATTACAAGGTTATGAATTAGAATAATAATATTTTTATATTTACTATATAGAAGGTTGCATCATATTGTGATAAGTTGGAATAAAAGTAAGAGTTTATTCTCCTCAATTTTACTTCATCGAGATATGATTTTTGTTCCCCATTTGTTTCCTTTTAGTGATGTATATATTTTCCATAGATTTATCTTATAATATTTTGTCTTCATATATAATTTATTTAAAAATTCAACACATCATCTACCTTTAAGGGTTTTACAATTTCAAAAGATAGTAATTATATAAGGGTTTCATGGTCTCAATTATAACTCTCTGAGACTCGTTATATTTTGTGAAACTTGAATAATTTTATATGGGGATATTTTAATTTACATAAAATAAATTTATTTTAAAATATTCTTCATGTAATTTATGAGATATAAAAATAATAATCAAGGTCCTTTCATTAGTTATCTTTCGATTCATGTTTCATCCAATCCGTAAGGGTTTTTGTTAACACAGTTTTCATTCATTGAGTTATGATTTGTCATTTTGAAACATAATATTAAAATATTTGTATGTTAATAACTATTTTTGTATTATTATTTATTTACTATATTATCTATTTAGTTTCAATTATTTCCTTCAAAATCCCTTAAAAGTAAATATTTCTTCAAAATACAAGGTTGGTATGGTTTTTTTTTCATATTATGATTTCCTTTAATTGAGTTATAAGAATTATTTTGGAACCCCATTTATCTGAAAAAATTTAAATAATTCTATGATTGTATAAATATATAAATCCAATTTCTTCTATGTAGATTTATAATTCATTCTCCTGAAATCCATTACAAAGGATTTATAATTCAATTATTATAATATTCGTAAGGGTGTTTCTTCTCAATTTTATCTCTAAGACAGGTTATGTTTGTGAACATAATTTCATTTTAATCGAGTTTACACTAACTTTTGGAAATATAATATCACTAATTATATTTTATTCATAGTATTTTGAGTTCAATTTCAATCCGTACCATTAATGGGGTTTATGTTAAAATGTTTCTTAACCCGTAAAGGATAATGATGACTCCAAACCAATTTCTTAATGTTATGAGTTTTCTTCTTGAATTTCATTTTTCCATTATTGTTTCTTCCACTTTAAAACATTATAATATTTTATATTATCTTCCCCTTTGGGTAAATGAATTTTTAACATAAATATCCCTCAATGATGAATTTCTTTCTCATGAAAGTATAAAGTTGATAAGAATAATACTCATCATTCCAATATAAGACCTTTTTATTCCACATCTATGTTTTATATTCCCTCCAATGTTTTTATTTTGTATTTTTTTAAAAAAAATAAAGTTTTGTATCTTATGATCATAACATTTTTCTTTTTCTTATTGATATTTTTATTTTTATTATTATTTTTACAATGTGTGTTTCAAAAATTTATTTTCAAAGTTTTATAAAGATTTTGTTTTTATGTCCATATTTTATCTTTCACTTTAATTTTACTATGAAAAGTTAATTTTTTATTTTGAAAAAAATATTATTGTAATTTATTTTAAAGTAATGTTTAAATGTTTTTCTATGTTACCTCTTATAAATTTTTTTTGAGTTACATAAAATTTAAAATTTTTATGGCATCTTCATTTAAAAAAATAAATGATTTCTGATCCTTCTTCCTCTCTATGTTAAAATATTCTTACCTACTTTAGGGTTTTTATAGAGATATATATTTTTTATACATATATATAAAATCTCTATATATGAATTTTCATTTGATAATATAATTATTAATTCCATAATCATATAGGTCAAGTGACTTTGGACTCTTATAAATAGAAAAAACCGGTACATAAAATATCAGTATCACCTTTTATTTATTTCATCATAACTAGAACCCTTTTTAGATATATCTAAATTATTACAATTATTTATAACATCAAGAAAGGATATATAAGAAAGTGTGATCTCAAATTCTTAATAGGGGTAAAAAAGAGAGATAACAATGATCACATGAGTACAACACGAACAAAAGAGTATGAGATCATGAGTATGACATTTTAAAATCATTACATGAATATCATAAATCATAATATTTAGTGATGGAAAACGTCATTTTAGTTGATTTGACATGAATTATAAAAGAAAATAAATGATTATATTCCATATACGAAAAACATTGGAATATGATATGGAATTGTGACATACATATAAGAATAAAATATAAGTTAACTCCCCATTTACTCACAATATTATTATAGTGGATTAATTTCACTCCACAAAACACTATAATGATCATGTTTCACTCCCCTAACTATCATAGTAGAAACATGTCCACACTATAATAAGTTAACTCCCCATTCCAGTCTATTTTATCTATTAAAATATTCATAATTACCCAATTAATTGGAGGAAGATATAAAACTCAACCACACATGGATAAATCATGAAAACAATAACCACAATCATTGGTTATAATGTAACCACCGTCATTGGTTATAATGTAACCACTATATTTGGATATAACATAACCAGTGTAACATAATTACAACTATCAATATGAATGATATAAGACCATAAAACATCTGATATATAATAACCATTGAAAATAAATGCATTTTAAAATAATTCATCAAATTATAACCTATGGAAAAGTAATATGTTTTATTAACATTTAATCATTTCTTCATAGAATAACCCATGGAAAAGGATTGTGTTTTATAAATATAATTTCATCTTATCCATCAAACATCCATAGAATGGAATATGATGAAATCTACAGATCAAATCTAAATTATATAATATGTAAGATAAATATATTTATCTATTATGAATATAATAACAATTAATATAACATTATAAAATTCTAGAGAAAAAAATATTTTAAATTTTTAAAAAATTTCATAAATATACAAAAAATATTAAAAAATATTTGAAAAATATTTCTTGAAAAATAACCATGAAAACATGTAAAATATGACCCAATTCATTGAATGGTCATGTTCTCTAAAAATTCAATTCATTTTGTATAAGTTAACAAAATAATATATTTATACTTATATAAAAATTATTGAAAAATTACCTCATTCAAAAAGTGAAAATATTTTTTAGTCTAATAAATTTTAGAAAATTTATTAATGGGTAAAAATTAAATTTAATATCATTGTATAGTAGTATAAATATACATTAAAATTATTTTATAAAACATTGATATGAAAAAAATTATTTTGTACTGAAGAAAGAAGTAAACATGATTTCCATTAAATAACATTTTTCATATTTTGAGTAATTATGGTGAGAAAAATGAAATGAAAAGTTTTAAAAATATGAAATAAACATAGTATAATAATATTAATGAGTTTATTGAGATATTTTTTATAGGATTTCATCATCATAGACATAATCATAAAAAATACTTATATATAATTAGATTGCAACATAACACCCTTACTATTTTGGTAAATTTTGAATTATAGTAACCATGATGTAATGATCAATATAAGGATATGTAAATCATAAGAAAATTTATGATATGAAACATAAAATAAATTTATGTGAATTTTAAACAATAGAATAATGAAATAAGTGGTGAATATGACTTGTGCCTTATGAAAATGAAAGAATGATGGAAAACCCTTATGTTTTAGTCTGACTTCCTTCATATGTGTCGGAAAATTATTTATAAAAAATATAAAATTATTATAAAACCATTAAATGGCCATATTAATGTATATAATACCATATTTTACTAAAATATAACCTTTTATAAATAAATTTTTAATATTTCTTTATTAAAATCATTGTTATGGTGGATATCTACTTCATTTTTTCATGTTTTTTTTATTTGGTAGTTTTAGTAATTTAATTCTGACCTTGGTTAAATCATCTCAATAATGGAAATAATTATATAAATATCATATATATTAATTATATAAATTTTTAGAGTCATTCATAAATGATTGATATATAAAAATGAATTACACAGTTTATGGAGACGATATGTCATATGCACACATGAGAGATATTTTCACTCCCATTTTGATAGAAATATGGTGAATAATTGTGTATTTATAATCATAATAAAATTTCAATATATATAGTGTGATGATTTTATTATTTGATGAGTAATTTAATATATTTATACTACAGAAAAGAATAATTTAAAAATATTAATTGATTGGGGTGGTTTCCTATAATTTTGAAATAACTTCTTTGGGTCTCTATTTAAGTGATATTGGGATGATATTTTTTTAGAATAACAACACCATTATAATGATTCTAGTGATTCATAACTTGTTAGAGGATTATTGAGATATAAGTCTCAAAGTGGAATGAATAATAGAAAGTAGGGGTTACCTTTTATTATTAAATGGAGGGGATCCCTCTGATTCTTTTAATAAAAAGAATATTCGAGTCATTCTCAAGACATATGGTCCCAAATATCCAATAAATGAGAAAATTATGAAATTTTCAACCATATATTATCCACCATTTCATATTTATATAATTTAATATATTTTTATTATCATAAAATAACATTATTTCCAATTTAAAAATTTGACCGTTATTATGACTAAAACGACATAATGGAAATGTTGGAATTATAATATAATTCCTCAAAATGAACTAATATGACATATACATATAAATTTTTCTTGGAACATTAAATAACTAATTTTATTTTAATTTATATATTCTAAATATCATTTATTATATTTTTTTATTTGAGAAATATTAAGTCATTGTGGCATAGTAATTTGAGGTCATTATATAATTACAAAAAATTATAAATAAAATTATATCACGAAAATTATTTCATTAATATTAAAATAGAAACTTTTATTACATAAACTTATTTTTACCCTATCTGGACACATATGATAAATTTAAAACTAAAAGGGTTATATTTTGTATCTTTCATTGATTTAAATATTATATTGACAATTTTCATGGATATATTTCCATTAAACAAGAAAATTTTTATAATAATATGACATGGTTCTAATTTAAATCTTCATAAAGGAATTAGGATGAAATATTATTGCTTTACCATTTGTATTTTACCATGATTAACATGATTTACCATTTATAGGGTGGTTAATTTAACAATGATTATTGTTCACATTAACAAAAAATGAAAGGGGAGTATCTAACAAATACAAAACTTTGGATAATTGATATCGAATCCATTTTATTAAATTCAATTTCTATAATGGGATGAAAGTTATTTTAAATTTAGGGCACAACACACAACAAAAACCACATTTTTAGAAAAAAATATATTTAAACATTAAATGTGGTTAATTCATATCCTATACCTAGAAAAGATATCAAAATAAAATTTAAATAGTTTTTAATAAATAAGATATTTATTTAATTAAAATAAATTAGTATTAATGATTTATTTAATTTATTAGGATAAAAATACATGTACACCTAAATATATTTTCCAGAAAAAATAACAATTATAAATTCAAATTTTTTTTATTTATAATTATTTTATTCCCAAAAAAACTAATTCATAATTATGTTGAAATACTTAATTTTTATAATTTATTTACTCCTATTAATACCCTAAAATACAATTTCAATGATATATCAATATTCGTGGTTCATTTAAACTCGGTGTTGTGTAAAACAAAAGACATTAATAAAATTAAATTTATTTCAAAATATGTTTCACAAAATCTATAGGTATTACATTACTCCCATAATAAAATTAAATTTACCTTCAAATTTAATACATTGATATATAAAATGAGGATATATTTGATTCATTAAATCCTTGGGATCTCATGTAGAATATTCGAATTTGTGATTTTTTTCCAAAGAACTCTCACTGGGTGAATAGTCTTACTCTATAGTAATATATATCTATGATCGAAGGTTTATAATGGTCATTAAACATAAGAAAAACCTTGTTCCAATGGCATGAAATATAATTTAATTTGATGCGATGTATATGGAATTTAATTCATCCACCATGATACATGTAACATATCAAGATCTTAAGATAGGTTCGTCGGAAGTGCCATGTGATAAGCTATCATCCATACTCAATCAATTATCACACTATGGGAAATATAACTAGGAAATGTCTTAAAATTATTTTTTAATCTCATACACTACTTCTATTGATAAACTATTAAAAACTCCAAGTCACCAAATTCAATTACTAGGTTATTATAATGATTGTTATTATAACATTTCCATTGATAGTGATATTTCATGAGGTGCTATTGATTGGCTCTGAATTTATATATCATTCACTCATCTATCTTAGTCCCTTACAGATTTAGTTTCCTAGTATTATCACGTAATGTTTTATTTGTACACCTACTTATACAGAGATCATTACAAGTAGGCATCTGAATGTTCAAGTGATACCTATTGTTATAAGAAAACTATATTAGAGGGTGGTATTGATCCCGAACATCAATTAATTAAATAGAACTAGATCTCATCATACCCTATTGGGGTTGGATTGTTCTTTAATACTAAAAATATCTCTAGGAGTGATACACCATAGTAAAACTAAAAACATTATCTAGAGCCACTAAAGTCATTCCCTAAACATCATGGTAAACATACGATTCAGATCAGATATAATAGAATGTGTTACTCCCCAAAACCTTAACATGTTATTAATATTAATTATCCCAGGCTAATCCATAGATAAATGTTATTTAATGTAAATTAATTGTACTGAATTGAAATAGACATTTATTACAATGCATATAACATTGTTCTCTTTTTATGTTTTTGGGAGTCCCATGAAAAAAATCAATGGGTATGTTTTCCTATTTCAATTCTAATATGGGTAATGGTTATAACATCCTCTTAGAATTTTGTATCTGAAACATAACATGTCAGAAAACCAAGAACTAAGGTAACTACTCAAAAATATCTCTCTTTATGTTGTCCCACCATAAATATTTCTTTATATATATATACGATGTTAAATTTCTAGGATTAATAGTTAATGGTTAACCGAGACCTTAATCAAATGACTACATATGATGTAGAATGGATTGAACATATACAAAATTCCTGAACCATATCAGGGGAACACAATCATGGTTAAACTTAGGATCATCTATCACCATCTTCTACTATTCCATATCTTTATTTTTTTCCTCTTTAATCTTCTCTTGGATAAATGGTTGAACACATATTTCAAAAAGATAATATATCTAACATTTATTCACGATATATAGATCTATCCTTTTCAAATAAAAACATACATTCTATTTTGTGATCCTTGTCAAAGATATGTTTGCATGATCCTTTTGACTTAGAGCATCTCTCCCATTATTCTCCTTCCCTATGTGGTAATGTATAGTAAAATTTTATTCTTTTATCACCTCCAACCATCTTATTAGGCACATATTCAAATTTTTTTGTGTAAAAATATTAATTAATATTTTATAATCTGTATATATATCAAACCATTATCCATAATGATAATTCCTTTATATCTTGATTTAATAAATTACTACAACAAACTATAAATCAATATTTGGGTAATTTTTCACATAAACCATCAATTGGAATGAGGCATAATCAGTCACTATATACTTTAATATGAGAAATCATCCAATTTATTTTTTAATGCATAACTATACAATAACAAAAATCTATCTACTACAGGTTAATCTATGAATCGGTTCACTAACTAACCTTATATTCAGTTCCATGATATTTTCATAACATTATTCTATCCAATGAATGTTATATCCCTTTTGTGATTACATTTTTATTGGATTATCTTTCCATGATAAATTCTCTACAAAACATTGCTAACATTCAGTCAAACCAAGATAACTAAAAATCTCTATAACATTCTTTATTTTGGGCTAAATTTTAATATCTTCTATATTTGATGTATCCACCAATATACCCCACTCAAGATTATATAACCCCCAAATAAAACATTCTGAAGCCAGAATACACACATAGTGAAATTTTCATACTGTTTCTTCTTCCCCTTGGGATTTAGTACTATTCTTGTATGATCATTATGTTATATCTCACTCATTGAATATATAGGAATATCATATAAAATACTACCATAAACTAATAAAGATAATCTCTGAAAACTATATTCATTAAATCAATTATGATAGTAGTGGAATTAGTATGACCATATAGAATAAATATAAATTCATAGTGTCTATATCATATATAGAATGAAATCTTGAGAATATCCCCTATATTGACCATTGATTAATAATATCTAAAATAATGTTTAGTGTTATAAAATAATTATTCTCCAAGAATTTGATCAAATAAGTAATTAATATGGTGAAGATGATACTTTTTTTTATAGTGATTTTGTTATGTTCTTGATAATAAATGAAAATTCACATTGATCCATCATTCATATTAATAAAAATAACTGGTTCACACCATAGTGAAGATTTTATTTGAATTAATCCCGCTTGATGATTCTCTGAGATTTTATTCTTCAGTTCCTCCAACTCAATGGGATCCATTATATATGGAGTCTTTGAAATAGGCATAGAAATAGGTGTGAGTCTAACAATAACTCGACTTCCTGATTCAATTAAATCATACTAAATTATTATGAAAATAAAAAATACTAAAAATTAATAATATAATTTTTGTGGAGTTTCTCCATAACCGTATTAGATAAACACCCCTTTTGAATAGGAATCGAGACTGATAAAAGATTTGTTATTTCCATTGGAAGTCCATATTTATCATCACACTGATAGACAATCAGAAGTTGGATTATAATATCAAACACAAATTCCCTTCCTTATAAATTGATGTTGGATTTATGTAAATAAATCTAATTAATGAATAAGATAACATCAAACATAATCATAGGGAATATAAAAATATTTTTAGCAGTACATTCAAAAAAAATTAATTGGAGAAGAATCATAATATTATGATATGAGTATTATTCCCTTAGTGTTTTTTTCTACAAAAAAAGCTTCTAACTAATGAGATGGTGTAGTGATACCCTTAAAAAATAATTAGATATAACTGAGTTTTTATATTTAAAATCAAATATGATTTTATATTTTATAGAATGGATTGTATATGTACCACTAACCACGTTGTTATCAAATCCATCATCAAAATATATAATTTAATAATATTTCCCTTTTTCTCAAGGATTTTGGGGTTTTTTATTGATAATTATCATTTACCTTCAATTTTAGAGATTGTTGAAATAATACCCATACTCATATAATAGAAAACACAAAATTTTTGGTGCGACATTCTATGATGTTTTATCTCTACTTTCATTATTTTCTGACTTCTTCCCACCACATCAACATTAAGTCACCTGATGACCTTCCATTATAATCATAAATAATTTACCAGTCGACTTATGAAAAGTTACTCCATGTTTTCTTCGACAACTTGAGTATAAATGAAATTTAATATTATTAACTATATGATATTAATAATATCATTTGAAGTACATCGTTTTCTATTTTATAAATAATTATATTGATAGGTAACTCCAATATCTATCTTTATATTTATAAAATATCAAATGTTTTCTTCCTAGATATTGAAGCTTATTCTGGATAATTCCCATCAATGACATGATTTTTATATGGTAAATAATATTTCAAGCATTAATTTTGGTTTGATGATTATATTAGAATTGAATCTATCAATTATTATTATCTTTTACTCATAGGGAGAAATGGATTCATCATCAATTTCATTATTCTCAGAGAACCACTTCACCATTTCCATAGATATGATACAAGTAGTGTACATATTGAACCCTAATTTCTTAAACTCATCCCAGTTTAGAGAGTGAATTTTTCCATAATGCATCATGTTCTTGACAATATTCAACCTTTAATTCTCTAATCCTTCATATTATAAACATCTAGAATAACATTATCATGATTCAAACACTCTGGAATGCATGATATATTTTAAATAGTACTGATCCATTCTTTAGAAATTAGTGGATCGACAGACCTAGGAAAATAAGGTGGATATTACCTCATGAAGTAATCAAAAAAGAATTATTCCCTACATTTCTGATTTGTAATCTCAACATGATTAATTTTATGAGAATGTTCTATGTGTATAAAAATCATATTTTTTATTCTTTATCAAACCAAATTAGATTTATTAGGAGTAAATCATTTAAATTTATATTTAATTCAATGTTAACATGATTACTTTATGTTATTTTTATCAACTAAAACATAAAAGATTAGTTTGAGAAACAATTATCATATTGTAAAACCACATAATCATGATAAATAATCTACATTATGTCTAAATCATGGAACCTTTTAATAATAAACCATAGGAATATCCTTGGTAAATGATAAATGTTACAAAAGTATTTGGATGTTATCCTATAATTAGACTTATGCCTAATGTTCTCACTAATGTTTCCTCATTATAGTTTACAAAGGATAACTATACCATGATCTTGTACCAACTATAGTGGTCCAAAATTTTCATACATATATATCACATCTTAATAGATAAATATTCATTACATAACATTATGATCTATTCTAGAATAATATAGGTATATTTCCTTTGAAAACATGGAAACATAAATAACTGGTTCATTAAAGAACTACATCATGTACAAAAATTTTCTTCATAACTATAACTATAAATATAAATATCATTCTTAGTACCTTTCTTAATAACATGGGGAATAAAAAAATATTAAATGGTGAGCTCATATGCCTAAAAACGACAAACAAGGCAGATATCAAGGATCATTTGAGCATAAAATAAACATAAGTGTATCAGAACAGGATATTAACTTTTTATAATCATACCACGCATATCATAAATCATAATATTATTTAATGGAATAAATCATGGTAGATTAAATGAGTTGAATCATAATTGAATTAAAGAACATATCCCATGGAATCATAACTTTGGCATACAAAATATAATTGTTGAATAAAAATAATTATATAGATTTATTTCCATAATTGTCATTTATCAATTCCAATCATATAATATTTTTAACACCTTTAGATTTTGTGAAGTCTTTTCAAATTTATTTAACCTTTGAGATATTTTTCATTTCACGTATAAGTAAAACTAGTTTATTTATATTAAAGAACTATTTGTGGGTTGCATTATAACCAAATCCAAGATAATCATGCACTACAAAAAACATAAATTGTATCTTCAATATATAGAACAACATAGTTATATTGTGAAAAGGTGTATTTTTTATGCAAAAACGACTTGGCGTATGAAACACACAATTCTGAGTTTCTACGAAAGATATTTTTTTTGATATAATTATTTAAGTGATATAATTATTATCCATCCATTAAACATATTAATATTAATTGTGATAAATAATTTTAAAATATTTTTTATAATGGTATTATATAAATAAAATATATTTATGATGAAATATACAGTTTTTAGTAAATTCCTTATATGTTTTAAATTTTTATTTTCCCAAATTAACTACATTTATTGTCCTTCTATGAAAACTAATAAAAAAAATTTACTCACATTTATAAATTTAATTTAATAAAATAAAAACATTTTTATAATTTATAATTTTGAAATTAACTTAGGATGAATTTATTTCCTTTTTCATAGAAACATTATGTTTGGATGAATAATCAAATATACTGGATTTTAATTCAAAATTTATTTTTCATAATATTATTTTTTAATGATGAATTATTTTTTAAATAGGTTTCTACATTTTATAGGATAATAAAATACTCTATTTTAGTTCAATTGAATAAATATTACTTTGATATTGGGTATAAATACATAGCAATGGTTTGGGCGTTTTCACATTTACAACACACAGTGTCATCCCATTTGTGTGATTAATTTTAAATTAACTTCTGAAACTTCTGTGATTATAATTTAGAAAATTGTATTCCATATTTTAAATCAGAATAATTTTTAATTTCTAATTAGGTCCAAATAGTTTTTGAAAAAAATATTATAGAATGTAATTAAAATCAATTACATTTATTATGGTAAAATAATGCTTAACTAATAACTAAACCTTAAATTTAATAACCAAAATGACTAGTACACTTTTCCAAAACCCATTGAATGGAAATTATTCATCCATGAACTTTTATGTATTTATTTGGATTTGTTATTTATGAATTTTGTTATGTATAAATGTCTGTACACCTAACTTTTTTTCAAAAATGCCAACAGTGTCCTTTCCCTTCCCAATAAAAGGCCACTCCCTCTCACTCTTCTGCACACCTATAAAACCAATTAGGTTTTGAAAATATATACATTAAAATTTTCCAATTTCCATCATTTAATCTTTGATGCCTCTATTTAGACATAAATCAATCTACAGAATCATTTTGGGAAAAACCAAATGGAGTTAACTGATTAAGAGGTAACATCTTCTCTCAGGATCATTTCCGTTATTTTTTTCTCCACCCCCTAACATATATTTATTCCACATATATATTAAAAATAGTATAGTAAATATACTAGGATATTTTTGTGATAATTTATTGACCTTCACTAACAAAAAACTTCCTCGAATTTGTAACGGGAATATTGTTTACGTCTACGGAAAACTACCACCTCACTAAATGATGATGGTTCATTTTTTTACCGCCTCTCATGGTGGAAATTATTATGGATATTATATTTATGTATTTTATATATTATATTTGTTATTTATTTATGATTAATTAATAATTTTAAAACACACGTCTTTAAACTTTCCTTTTGTGTTAATGTGGTTTTTTCGTTTGAGGAAGTGTGGACTACCACCCCCTCAATGCGATGTGATTCATTTATACACTACAAGGAATGTATTAAGGATATATTTAGTGAACTTATAAAAAATATATTTTATAATGAATCCAATTTAATAATATAAATATATATACATATAAACATATATATACATATATTTCTTTTAATTTCATTCATTCAACACGAAAATTAAACAAAAAAACGTTAATGAAAACATACAGCATACCATATCAATGAATAGTGTATTCCATTTCGTACATACATATCATATGGATTATTATAATACCCATATAATGAATATAAACTATATTAAAATCATGTTTTACATTTATGGAAATAATTATATAAATATAAGTACCCAAGATATAATAAATTAACACACATGTGAAAATCAAAGCAGATATTACCTGAAACGAAAACTAAACATTGAATTTTTAACTAGTGAGTAATATAAAGACATAATAAAACCATATATGGAATTATAAGTTATAATATGTTCCCTTTATATATGTATAATAAATTTATATTTATTATATAGGATGTTTGAATTAGTATGAAGAGTGTCAAGACACAAGGTAATTGGACTTCATCTCATTTTTTATTTCCAAGAGATACCTGCTTTAATCACCACCCATTCCTTTTGTGTGGTGTGTATAATGACCTTGTGTGTAATATGTGATTATTATAGTAAAATTTACAGTTATTTACATATCAATTCTATTAATTTTATTTCATTGGGTTAATGTTTTAAAAGTACCATGTCGATAAAATAGTTTTGTCTCACTTTTCCTTCTTTGAGACTATCGTTTTGTTATGAACATAAATTTTTTTTGAGGTTAATATAATTACATTATATATTATATATCATGAATATATATATTTTCATGATATTGTAATATTCATTTAATTTAATTTTATTAAATGGATAGTCTGATCCAATGTTACCAAGTTATAGTACTTTATTGAAACAATCTCATCACTTTTAACGATTGTTTATATTTATGCTTCCTTTGAAGAAATATTATAACCCATATCTCTATAAAATTTACGAATACTATTATATGAATTTTATTCATGATACATTCATGTTATGGTGCCATATCTCTACTCTTTGGTACATATGATAGTAAAGAAAGTATATTTAAGAAACTCGACTTTACCATCTCTTCGGTCGGAAATCTATGATCCTTCAAAAAATTGTTTTCTAATTTTTTTTCCTATTATATTATACCATTCACCTATAATATTTAAAATATATATTTAAATTTTTTTTCTATTAACAATCTCTTAAAAGGAATGTTTATGTTTCTATTCAAACAAGGCATTTTTCTAATCTTTTTACCATACAAAAAAAAGAATGATATTTTTACCTCAAACAACATGTATAGATTTACCCACCATTATATCATTGATGATTCCATATCATTATTAAATTGAAAGTTTTGATGAATGGGTTTTTATAATTAATTTTAAATGAAAATTATTTTCAAATTTTTTTGAAGGAATATTTATAATTTTTTATCGTATTTTAAATGAAATGGGTTTCAAATCATTTTCATGATTATTTCATATATTTTCAGGTTAATAGGTTTTCAAAACATTTTAAAGAATTATTTATATGTTTTAATAGTATTTTCAAATAAATGGTTTTGAAAACATTTTAATACAAATTTCATATGATTTCGACAAAAAAACATTTCAAATCATTTTCATGTTTTCTTTATAAGTTTTTAAAGTGTTTTTAAATAAAAATGTTTTTAAAAGGATTTGAAGCATAATTTATAAGTCTTAACGGAAAATTATTTTCAAAATGATTTCAATTCATCTTTATATTTATTCAATTTATTTTTAATGAAAATATTTTTAAAATATTTTTATATATTTAAGATCCTCTTTCAACTAATAAAGGTTATTTTTCCTTATGAAATTTTTTTGAAATATAATTCAAAATTGTTTTCCATATAATATGACATCCATTGATTTTACCCAAGAAATTTAATAAAATTATATTAAGGTTATATTAATATTTTTTCTATGAATGAGTTATGATAAATTTCATGGTATTATTAAACCGGTTTCCCCATCACTAGTTATATATTCTTTTGATTTATATCACTTTCACAAATTATTCTTTTGATGAAATGATTATAAAACATCTATCATTTCTGTAGTTTATTATCTTTTAACAAGTTTATGATTCAGATTTAATATCATGGGTTATGATATGTTTGATTATGATTTATTGTAACATATATGTATATTTTCATTATGAGACAGGTGGGACCTATATATCTATATAATGTATTGGGTAAAGATTTATATCCCATCTAATAGATATTATTAGAATGAGAAATGAACTCGTTTCAGTATTACAAGGACAGAACGAGCAATGAATTCAGTTTAGTATCATAATGTTGGAATGAGGTGTTAACTCTGTTCAGTAATACAAGGGTAAAATGTGGTGTGAACTCATTTCAATAAAGGTCAATGTTCACTAGGATGGTATCAACAACAATTATTTTACTACTATTGAAACCATTATATATGCGTATGTGTCTACCATAATTCCATGTTTTATTAATATGTTATGCTTTCATGGATTATGCTCGTCAGTTCCTTGGGATTGATTTCTTATGAATTTCTATGAAATATGTCATGGTTCATATATATGATCTTTTATATTAAAGGTATGATATTATATTTTCATTATCACGTTTTCAAAAACTTATAATCATGATTATTATTATATATTTCCTTTTTAACCCTTTTAAGCATTTTTTCTTACCCATTTTTAGGTTTACATCCTTATGTTATGAAGATATGAATTTTATTTGAGGTGTAAAAGAAGGGTGATAGTAAATAAGAACCTAATGTGAGATAATTTATAAAATTTATGTACAGTGTTTGTCTTTTCCATGTTTCCATAGGCACTAGACTAATGTGGTCTTTTGGCATCTATTTGTATAATGTTTTATGTATTGTAAAAAATTCATTTAATTTCTATGAATGAAAAGTGAGGGTTATTATTGATGGTATCAATGAAATGGTTTATTTACCCATTATAAAAAATGATGAGAACTTTTTATTGAGATCCCTTGGTATATTAATAAGAATTTTTCTAAGTATGTCTCTAAGGATATTTATAAAGATGAGTTAACATTTAGAAAAATGTTCGATGGTTTTGGTAAAGGACAGAATGAGTGATTTATTAGAAATACATATCTACCTAGATACTACAATTGTTCCAGGATATGTAAAAATGTAACTATGTATGAAAACTATGATAAGATGTTCCGGGCCTAACTCGGGGTTATCTGGTATATGAAAAAGAGACTTACAACACACCTGATTTGAAACTCCCAAGGGATATTCTTTGTGAATTTAAAAACACTTCATTAACCATAATGAAAGATTTTAATATAAGTTTTCTATGAATAACCGAAGATAAACTTATGGTGTCATAGATTAAGTATGGTGTCATTATTTTTACATCATATAAGTTACTATTTTCATCACATTGTGGTTTTATACTATGATATGTATTGATCACACTATGATTATAGTTTTTTTCAATGGAGTCAGCAAGAAGGACCTAGATTAACATTGAATGTGAAGGATGATTTTCTGATAGGAAGTCAAGTGGGATGGTCACTGGAGTGAGATATGTTGTGATCAGGCCTAATCATTTTTCCTAAAACATGATTCACAATGTGTACCCTAGCAGTCACTCCAACTTACCAAACAAGAGAAATAAGGAGATCTATAAGATTTCGAGTTATAGAGACCATGGATGATGTACGATTATTCTTCCAATGTGTCATTATTGTGAAAAGAATCACCCAAATCAATGTCTTAGAGGAAAAATAAGATATTTGGACTGTGGAAAAGAATGACACAAAGAAAGTGAATGCCAAGGAAAAGGATGAGATCAGCTAATGAAATAGATGATAATACTTTCCTCCCAGATATATCATCAAATGTTATATATTATAAGTGTAGAGTTAATGGTAATTATGAATCTAAATGTCCCAATGGTAAATCTCATGTATAGGATCAGAAAGGTGGTACAAATAATAGTTACATTACTGATGATGAAGATACTATAGAAAAAATTAGAATGGAAAAAGGTATAATGATGAGGTATCCTTTTAAATTTTATAAGGATAAAGTAACATATGTTTTTATGTATTTGGATTGAATAATTATAAAAGATGAACTGTATATATATTTTTCAGTTTATGTTTTACACTACGGATTTACAAGAACACATTGAATGGTTCCTGTGGAATTGAAAAGTTATATAATGGAAAGGTTACATCCTATGAAAACACATGATTAATGGAATGATAAACCTTATTATGTACTTATGTTATGATAATGTTTTTGTATAAAGATATGTTGGATATGAATATGATAATTGGATGGTACTGATTACCTTAGTATAATGAAGGACAAACTGACAAGCAATTCATGCTATCATGGTTAAAGATTAAAACTTATTGGATTTATGGAATATATAAAGTAATATATTCAATAGGTAAGGAATAAGGTTTTAAAAAAGGATTTATGGTAATCTATGTCATTACAATGTTCTATGAGAATTTACCACAATGTTATTCACATGTTTTGGAATAAGAGAAACAAGAGCAACTTTGTGAAACTTCGAGGATCAATGATATGTTGATTTCATGAATTTGGTTCTAATGTTTTTGATTTTCATCTTTTATTGTGGGTATTGGTATATTAATTCATGAAAAAATTATGTTAAATATGAATGGAATCAATTATTTATTTATATTGTATTGAAAACCTTGGATAAAAGGATATATAGGGTTAGTTATATTTCAATGATGTCATCCTATTTTAGAAATTATATTATTTTGGATTCAGAAAAATAAAATAATGTATGATGGGTGAAAAACAATCCAGAATGGAAAGGGAAAAGGTCTCTAACCCATGATCGATGGACGATATGGGTTCCATTCCTACCATTAGCCTACCCGATTCCCTAGTTAATATATATATATATTTTTGATTCATAGTTATTTTTGAGGTCATGGTTGTGTTTCTTTTTTTTTGTTTAGAGATTTATGTGATAAACATATTTATTTTTAATAATATTTATAGATAAATGGTTATAAATTTAATTCTTTTATGGTACATAAAATTTATACAAGTATATTTTAGTGATTTATGCATCGAAGTTATTTTTTGGAAATTCATTTCCTGATGTAGTATGTGAATTAAAAATTGTTAAATTCACATCTAAATAATGCATTTTTGTTTTTAGAAATATATCAATTAAGTATATTTCCTTATATTCATGTACTATAAAATAACTACTCAATGATAGGATAATGATAATTTTTTTCCTAATTCCATAATTTTTGTTGAACTGAGGGCCTTATAAATCACCACAGATTTATGACATAGATACCTTTATGTTTTCTTTGATCATTCAATTTGTTGTGATTAATGGATTCAATCCCCTTCAAGATATATATACCTTTCCTCCATGGAAAATATTCATTCCAAACCTATGTTATCCTGTGTGTAAACCTAATTATATTTTACTTTGGGTAACTGTTGTGGTTCTAAATTTACCCTTTTAAGGTCAGTTTTAGTATTCACTTTACAATGTCGGTTTATATGATTGAAACTTTAGAGTATTAAAACATTGATAACCCAGATTAACATTGAGGGATAATGTAATTTTAAGGGTTGTAGAATTTTTTACCCTGACATTTTTTTTGAATTTTTTAAGATTTTATTTTACATTTGTGATATTTTTAGTTCATGAAACACAAAATATAGTTAATTTTATATTAAAACTCTTTGATTGGATTAAGTTATACACAATAAAAAGTTAATCATGAACTACACAAAATATAAATTTTTACTTGACTACACAGAACACCAAGGTTATCTTGTGACATGGCATACATATCACACAACACTGACCTGGCAAACCCGACACATAATATTAAGTTTCATCGAAACGTCTTTTTATTGTTATAATTATTTAAATGATTTAATTATAATCCATCCATTAAACATAGAAATATGAATAGTTATTAATACACTAAAAATATATTTGATGGTATTATATATATATATATAACAAATGTATGATAAATGATATAATTTTTAGTAAAGTCCACATATGTATAAAAATAATATTTTCTCAAATGAATTTATTTTAATATCCTTATATGAGAAGTAATTAAATTAATTTTTGGCACAATTTGAAATTAAATGTTATAAAATATAATTTATTTTTAAATTTAGAATGTCAAAATTATCATAGGGAGATTTTTTGGGTTATTTCTGAGAAAATTCATGTATAAATGAATAGTATAAATTTCTGATTTTTAAATAAAAAATAAATTTTCATCTAATTTATTTATGATGAAAAATTATGTTTAAAAATGGATAAAAATTTAATTTTCATTAAAATTTTATTCATAAATTCAATTAAGGACATTGTAATCAATTTCACTTTGTAATTTTGTATAAAATCTAAGTTAAAACATTGGATATTTTACATTAAAATCGCGTTGTGTCGTCCTCTTAGTGGGGTTAATTTTGAATTTATTTTTTACACTTTTTTTTATTATAATTTGTCAAAATGGATTCAATATTTTTAACACTCATAATTTATAATTTCTAATAATGTCAACATAATTTTTAACCAAAAATATTAGTGAAAGAAATTGAAATTAATTACATTGATCAAGAAAATATTAAGATTATCTAAGGACTTAACCACAAATTTATGACCCAAAATGACTTATAAACTTGTCCAACACCAGTTTTATAGCCATTATTCATCTATTAAACTTCCATTATTGAAAATGGTTTAATTTTATTACTATTGTTAGGTATAAACGTGGGTACACCTAACTTGTTTTCAAAAATCCCAAGTGCGTCCTTTCACTTCCATAAAAAAGGACACCACCTCTACCTCTTATTCAATCCTCTAAAAACACATAGATTCAGAGACTTTATTTCCAATAAACATCCAAATATTGCTCCCTTAATCATTTAATCCACCCATTGGGTAGAATTCATCCCATGGAAAACTTCTTCCACAAACCTAAAGGAGTTACCTGTTTAAGAGGTAATGTCATCTCTCAAGACCATTTATATTATTTTAGTTCTCCAGCCTACCCAATATATCTATTCCATGATTGAATAACACGAAATGTTTCTTAAATATACTAAGATACTTTTATTCTATGGTTTTTACCTACACTAATAGACACCTCAATCTACTGTGTAACACTACTACTTTTTATGTGTACAACGAACTACCTCCCCACTACACGATTATTGTTCATTTGTTCCTTTACTGCATATCATGGGGGAAATTATGATGAAAATATATTTATATATATTTTATATTATATTTATTCTGTTTTTATGATTATTTAATTATTTTAAAACACATATCATCATTCTTTCCATTTTGTGTTAATACGATAATTTCATTTGAGGATGTGTGGACTACCGCTCACTCAATGTGATATGATTCCTTCATAAAATACATGGAATGTATTAGGGATTGATATAATGAATATATATATATATATATATTATATTATATAATAAAGATAATTTAATAATTACACATGTATATATATATATATTTCTTTTAAATTCTTTCTTTTAACATGATAATTAAATGGAAATAATGCTCATGCATATGTACGGCTTACCATTTCCATTAATGATGTATTCCATTTCATACATGAATACCATATATATTATTATTAAAAGAATATAATTAATATAAATTAAATTTAAATCATTGATTCTATTATAGAAATAATGATATAAATATAAGGACCAATGATATGACAAATTAGAATACCTGCAAAAAAATAAAGAGGATATTACCCTAGGTGAACTCTTAACAATGAATAGTTAACAAGTGAGTTATATAACGCAATAATAAAACCTTATATGGTATCAGAAGTCATGTCATGGTAGATTCATATATTAATAATAAAATTATATTTATTATACAGGATGTTTGTATGATTATGAAGAGAGTCAAGACACAAGCTAAGAGGATTTCATCTCACATTTTATTTTCGTGAGATACATTCATTATTCACCACCCATTCCTTTTATATGTGGTGTATGCTACCCATGAATGTAATAAATTATTATTATAGTAATTTAATAGTATTTAGATATCAATTATATGAACATTATTTCATGGGTTTTACGTTTCAATTGTTTACAAATTGGAAAAAATAGTTTTGTCTCAATTTTCCTTATTTGAAACTCATGTTTCATTGTGCAGCTAAATTAATTTTGATGTGTATATGATTCCATTTTATATGATATATCATGAATATAAATATTTTTATTATATTATAAGTCTCATTTAATTTCATTTTCCAACATGGAGATTATGATCCAAGGTTACCAATTGATAGAAGATTATTGAAACAATCTCATCGCTTTTCATGGTTTTTTATGTTAATGCTTCCTTTAATGAAATATTATAATCCATATATCAATAAAATTGATGAATTTACTTATACTATTTTTTTTAAAGATATATTAATGTAGTGGTACCATATTTCTACTATTTGTTATATACTATAGTTAAAAATTTATTTTTAAGAAATCCCAACATTATAGTCTCTTCAGTTAGAAACATGTGTTCCTTCGAAACCATGTTTTCTAAAAACATTTTCCATTAATGTTATACCATTATCATATAATAATTAAAAGATAATTTAAAACTTTTTTTATTTTACTAATATCATTCAATGGAATCTTTTTTCAACTTCCAAACATGAAAATTTTCTAACCTTTTTTCTAGGGAATAGTAATGTTCATTTTACCTCATACGACATGTATAAATTTAACCGCAACCTATTATTTGAATCATAAATTTCCTTTTAAAATTGATAATTTTTAAGAAAATTTGTTTAAAATTAATATTCTATGAATTTTTTTTCAAATGTTTTCAAGGATTATTTATATGTTTTGAATGAATTTTTAAAGAAATGATTTTCAAACAATTTGCAATCTTATTTCATGTGTTTTCAATTAAAAAGTGCTTTAAAAAATTTTAAGATTTATTTAGTTTATTTCAATGTATTTTAAATGATTTTTTTCAAAAAAAAAAATCAATATTCATTCGTATGTTTTCATATAAAAAGGGATTTCAAAAAAATTTCAATTTTTTTAATGTTTACAATGTTTTAAAGAAAGGTTTCTAAAATGTATTAACTCTTATTTTATATATTTTCAAAGTTAAATATTTTCAAATTTAATTCACATTTTCATTGAAAGATTTCAAGGTATTTTATGAAAAAATTATTTTTTAAGGTTTTTATGTATTAAAAATCATTTTTCAAATCGCAAATGATATTTTCCTAAAGAAAAATTTCCCAATAGTATTTTAAATTTATTTTCCATCTTAGATGAGAACCGTTGATGTTACACATTCAATTTTAGGAAATGATATAAAGGTTACATTAATATTCATTCTAGGAATGTGTTATTCTTAATTTCATGGTCTTTATGAAACCTATTTATCTTTCACAAGTTATATGTTTATGAAATATCATTCCCTTTCATGAGTTATTCTTTTGATTAAATGATTGTGAAACTTGTATATTCCTCCACAGGATATGAAATGATTACTGGTTTATTATCCCCATTTCATTTCATTGATTATTATATAATTGTTTATGATTTTTTGGAACCTTTATGTATGATTTCATTATGATATGGGTGAGACCTATATCTCTCTCCAATGCATTAGACAATGATTTATATGTCATTTGATAGATATGGATATATTGAGAAATGAAAATAGTTATATATTATAGGGATGAAGTGGGAAATCAAATCAGTTCAGTATTATAGGAATGTGAAAAGGAGTTATCTCGATTCCGTATTATAGGGCTCGAATTAGGTGTGTGCCCGGTTCAATAAAAGACATTGTCCACTAAGATGGTATCGGCAGCAAATCCTTGACTACTATAGAAATCATTATATATGCTTTTGTTCCTAATGTAATTTAATGTTTTACTCCTATGTTACGATTTCATGGATTATGTTCTTTATTTCCTTATGACTCATGTATTATTTACTTCCATATTTATTCCATGATTTTTGTATATGATCTTTGATATGTAGGGTATGATATTCTATTTTTATGATCATGTTATCATAACCTTATGCCTTTGATAATTCTTATATATCTCTATTGTTTACCCTTGCTGATCATTTGAACTCACCCTTTTTTATGTTACCTTCACGAGGTTATAAAGATATGTATAATTTTTGAGGTGTCCCAGAATGGTGATTGTCAAGAAATAACATAGTGAGAGAAAATATAGCTAATTAATGTACCAATGTTCATTTTTTCAATGTTTCCAAATGAAATATTCTAATATTGACTTTGGTAGTCTATTTTTATAATGTTGTTTGTATTCTACAAAAGATATATATTTTCTATGTATGAAATGTGAGGGTCACTATAATAGTGGAATGAGTTTACCCTACTAACAATAATTTAATCCAAGGTTCACTTGCAATACTATCATAGTAGATTTGGTTCACTATCAAAACTATAATAGTTGTCCTGGCTCACTCCCATGACAATCATAGTAGAGAAGGTCCCTTATTGAACTATGTTCACCCCCTATTTCAGTCTTTTTTATATCATGATATAAATACATTTAAAAGGAATTAATATTCAATTTAATTTATTTTTTAAAATATAAAACGTTTTTTTAAAAAGTCGGTCAAAAATTCATAGGAGTAGTAAAAACCATCATTTAATTTTTTTATAAGACATTAATATTGAAGAAAATGTATTTTCAAATGAAGAGAGATAAATTTTGATTTTCCTTAAAAATATATTTTTTGTATTTGGAGTACTTAAGGTATTTAAAATAAAGGAAAAAATTTATTATTATTAAATAAATGTATGAGAATAAAATTAAATAGTTTCATGATATATATATATATATATCAAAGGATTTATTCATGATATATTTAATCATAAATGATCTCTATAAACAATTAGATTGTAACATAAAACCCTTACCACATTAGTATATTTTGAATAATGATCCCCAAGGAAGAAATAAATTTAAAAGGACATATAAATCCTCATAAAATTTATAATATTAATCATTAAATACCTTCATGATTAGTATATATGTCACACAAAATAATCTAATGGTGAATATTCCATATGTACCACAGAAATAGAAGTGAGATTAAAATACCATACCTTAAGCATAATTTCCTTCATACACATTAGAACCCCATGTATAATAAATATAGATTCATTATAATTATATTATAAAACCATACCTATATATATAATATTGTATATTATGTAATAATAATATTTTACCACTATTTTAAAATATCGTTATTAAAATCCCTATTATGAGTGATATCTATTTCATTTTCTCAGTACTTTTTAATTTGGTAGCTTGGTTCATTGTTTTTTGATATTGGTTATATAATATATATAATTTTAATAATTATATAAATATAATATATATTATTTATATACATCTATTGAGTCATTTATTAAATAAAGAGTAGAAAAAATGAATTAAACAATTAATTAAGATAATTCGTCGTACATATGAATGTGTGATATTTTCATTTCCCATTTGATGGAAGAAGAGTGAATAATGGTCTGTTCAAAATGATAATAATAATATTTTAGTATATTTAGGATACTAAATTGATTATTTTATATATAATATAACATATTTATATGAGGTAACAGAATAATTAAAATGAATGTGATTGGCTAAGACAATTACCTTTTCTTTCAAATAATTCCATTAGATCTCCTCTCAAGAGCTACAGGGTTGGTATTTTAGAAGATTAAAAACTATAGAATGTTTCTTGGGTATTCAATAAAAGAACCTTATTTATTTTGGTTAATATATAAGTCCTTATGTGTTGTGGATAAGATAGAGGGTTTCACTTTTATAATTGAGGCAAGGCTGATAATTGGAATTTCACAAAAGATTAAAATTTATTAAATTCATTATGAAGAAAAATGGTTTTAAAAGGACAATAAATGTTCATGGGATTAAATTTTCAACAATATATTATCCAAATTTTATTCTTTTCATATCTTTATTATTTTTTATAATTTAATAAAATAATACTTCCAGAAAATATCATTATTTCCAATATTGAAACTATTCCATTAATTTGGCATAAAAAAATAAAAATAAAAATTTATAATTATAATATAAAACATTAAAATGAAAATAATATTTTATATAAAAATTAAAAACTATTTCGTACATCAAATATCTCAAATTATATTACTTTTAATATTTCATCATTTTTTATTGAATTTTTTATTGAGAGGCTAAATATTATATCAGTGTTGCATATGAATTTAAGGCCATTATATAATTATTGAAAATAATATGTACATTTCAATCATGAAGTTAATTTCTCTAATCGAAAAATATACACATATATTAGTATATATATATTTTTTCATTATTTTGATCCATTTGAGATTTTAAAAACTAAGAGAGTGACATTTTGTAACTTTCTTTTCTTTAAATTATATATTAGAAATTTTTATGGAATAATTTATAATAAAAAAATAAATTTAAAGCCTAAGGTTTTATGTTATTTTTTATTTTAAACATATAATAATTATTATGAAATCACAAGGCCTTATCACTTAGTTTTAACCTATATTAACTTGTTTTATCATTTATGTAGGTAATAAATTATTCCATAGTTGCTATTTATTTTGGAAAAAATTATAAGGGGCCTATTTACATAGTATAATCCACTATATTCCTAATATGTATTCCATTTTATCAAATTCAATTTAAATAAGTGGAAGAAAAGAATTTTAAAATAAACGTGCAATGGGCGATGAATATTTCATTATTGAAAATTAAAATTTTATGTATAATTCTTAGTTTATTCTTTACCCGTGCATAGAAAAAACTATTAAATGAATGTTAATATTTTTTAATTAATATATATATAATATGAATAGTTCATTAAATCATTTACCAAAAGTGATTAATTTAATTAATTAAGAAAAATATATATTGTGTGCATCAAGATTATACTTTTAAAAAATACCTCTTTTACATTCAAATGTATTTTTGTTATAATTAATTGAAACACAAATAATTCATTAAAAATTTCACAGAAATAATTTTTCGTTATAATTTAGTTATTCTTATTAATATCTTCTAATCTATATATAATTCTTTTACTATAACCATAGTTAATTTTAACTAGGTATTGAATGTAATGCATGTTACCAAATAAATAAAATATATTTTAAAAAATATTTCTTTTGATATTGGGGTGTTACATATGTCTCATAGATTTCATTCTGAATTATTTCATAATATTTTCTTTTCAGGGATTAATCTCATGGTATTATCTAATATAATTCTTCATCCCTTCTAATGTGACATCATTTTAAGTGTTCTTCTTCTGTGGGTGTATTTCTCCTATATCAACATCCTTCAATGATAATATGTTTCACATAAGGCACATATTAATAAAAAATCATCATTAATTCATTGAGTTTCTTATAAACATGGTATTTAATTTATTGAGTGAGTGAAATTATTAACAACCCATATGTTTATTATTCTAATTAGGTTTTTATTACTATGTAGATTCAATTATGCAATTAATTTTATTCCATTTTTATCATAGAGTGAATACATTGGATGTTATTTAATGATTGGTGGGGCCTAAAATATCTTTTTGAAGAATTTGTAATTATCATGAGTCAAACATTATAGGGTGTTTAAATTATGGCTATTGAATTTTTTAGGATGTTTCAACATGAAGATTTTATGGTATTTTTATGAAGTAATTAAAAAAATTAATTTATTATAATATTATAATCTATGACATTATTAATTATATCACTATGAAAATATTTATATATATCCATGTGATTACATATTTTATTATATTATCCAATGATTTATTTTTATCTCATGTGATCAGTTATGTAAATTTTTTTTAGCATCATTAACCATCTTCTATAAAATTTATTCTTGTTTTATTATATGACATGATTTGAAATAAAATTTCCCATATTTAGTGTTTCATCTCAACTATAATATGTTTTCATATTCCCATATAATGATGAATGTATTTCACCTGATATATCAAGAATAAAATTTATTTTTGGGGATAATTTGTTGTGTTGTTAAATAATTATTATAGATTTTATAGTTTCTAATATAGACGGAAAATTTCCATTTATTGATAAACTTTTTTGGTTTATTGGTTATTAACATTTCATAATTTTTAATAACTATAATCCTAGAAGACCATTGTAATATATGTAACGAAACATTTTTTAAAAATCACAGAATTATGGGTCAAATAAGTCCAGGGTACCACACCCTAAGTATATATATGTTCCTTAATCTAACTGATCACCAATACCACCAGAGTCATGAGAATATCATAGGAAAGAGATACTTAAAATGAAATACATGAATCAGCATATCCATCGATGTTCTCATGATGGGTTTGAGAACCTACATATTTTTTAAGGAACCTCTAGTGTTCCATATTAAAATAATGAATAACCATATGTATAATTGATTAATTTAATTCATTTATATAGGTATTTGATTAAGTAGATTTAGCATTCAGTTTATTTTTAAATGTAGTATAACAATAAAAAAGTTCTATATATCATTATCATCCATAAAAAATTACCCTCTATACATGGATGGACCAAACCTAACATATAATATTTTTAATTAAATGGGGTCTATGAAATACAATAATAGGTTACCCTTTATGGTACGAAACACTAATATATATGAATAGATTAATAATATACATATATTCTTCCACATATGTGATATGACATGTTCAAATAATTTATGGTCCTAGTGACCGATCATAAACTATAAAATTTGAAAAAAAACTAGTCATTTAAATCTTTTAGCCCATTTAGGGGGTTATGGGAATGGGTATGGCGAGTTAGGTCGTTATGATTCAATCCCACATCAATGATATAAAAATCTTGTAAGCTACACTAAAAACCCATACATAAATAGTAAAAATTATTACTTACAGTTTAAATAAAAATAATCATTATATTTCTACACCATTTTTCATCATCCACATAAGTTTTAATAATTATTAAGGAAGAATATCAATAAAAGAAACAAAATGATTTGTATATAAGAGGGATGTATTCATAATTTGTGACAAACTAATTATCTTACTAGTAATGGATAATTTTTGGTTTCTTGTAGTCAAGGTTAGAGTCATTAAAAACTCCATAACACAATATGATAAATTTTATAAAGTATAAATATTATAAGAAAAACATTGTATGAGTAAAAAAATAATATCCTCGATAGGTGTTTCCATAAAACCCCATATAATATAAAACGTGGATTAAATGTCATTATATAGATTATTAACTCCTTTCATACATAACACTAAACTTGATCAACATTTTTAGAAATTTCCACTAGGAGTGAACACTGTGAAATTCAAGTTCTCTAATTGTTTTAGACCCAATATTTTTCGAATTACTCACAAAAAGTGTGACACAAGGAAAAAGTTTTGTATTAGAAAAATAGTTCCCAAATATATTTTTAAAAGGGGTTCCACCTCATTAGAAGTTATTTTTAATAATACAATATTTTAAATATATGTTTGTTGACATTTGAAGAGATTTTCCAATTAACCCTTACCATATTAATGAGATCTTTACAATTTAAATAACTTCCAATTCATTTAAAATTTAAATGTTATTCTCTTGATGCAATAGTAAATTAACATAAACTAACTACAATATTTAGTCATATGGTAAATTATTTTATAAATTATAATTAGAATTTTTTTATTCAGGAACTAATGATATATTCAATTTAAAATATATGTTATAAAATGTATTAAAAGAAATTAAAAATCACTTCCTTCTACAAACCTATCCTAAAAATTATGTTAGAAAATATGAAAGATATAAATTGGTTATGTTGGGATCATGAATTATATATCATTTTAGCTATAGTTAAAGGAATTTACCACCATAAGTTTTCTTAGAAAATCATCAAAAGGGAATACTTAGTAGAAAATGGGTTTACACATTATGTTTTATTTTGATTTTATTATCATTTAACTATTATAACGTTGTTAATGAATAGAAACTTCAACAAAATTTAATAAAAAATACCCACAATCACCTTAAACACTCTCTAGGAATTTACTGATTTAATATAAAAAATGTGGACATGACTTGTCCCATCTTGGTACCACATGGTCTCCCAATAAACCATGTATTTCACTCTAATATCATTATCAATAGGTTTTGGTCTATTAACAATCACCGAGTAGTTATTTTACACAACATAGGAAGTATTTTATTATACAAACCTAAAAAAGACACATATCTTTAATATTAAAGAAAACTAACAACACCATATATATGTATTAAGACTATATGAATTGTAGGAATGAGGCATTATATATTAGGGAATAGTTACATAAGTAAATAGGAAATGAAATTTGTTTTTATAAGCCAAAAATTATACTAGATATAAGAATTTGGGATTCTCCTCCTTGCTACATAAAATTTTGGTTCAACCTAGGGCCATTGTGTCCATTGTTGACATCATGAGAGATTTGGATCCATAATTCATTGCCAAGAATCATTAGTAATATTCTCTAAAAACCATTTTCATATTCACATCCTCTAATATTATATTTATACTTTGTATAACCTTCATAGACACAACACATTTAGGCACAAATGAAATTGAATTGTGAGTATAAATACACTTAATATGATTTCCTATATCTATAATGTAATTAAAATAGACAAGTAAAATCAAATTTCAGTATATCAATGTTACATATTGAAAGGGAAGGAAATATAATAAATTATTTATTATTAATATAATTATCAATAATAGATATATGTATGAATCATCTCATATATAACACACATTTTACGAATATCAAAATAAAAATTTTATTTTATGTGTATTTGGTGGCATATTAACATTGAATTAGATATCCAAATTGCATGATGCATCCTTATGGATACCAATGTTTCTTATAAAGATAAAAGTATCCATGAATCCAATATACTCGGCCATATCTCAAAAACGGATACCAAAATCAATAAAGGAAAACCATATCCTCTCTCATGTATATGTTTCATTTGAGGGAGTATCACAAAACTCTAATTAACAATTCCAATTATCAATTTTAAAAATGAAAATTGGGATTGAATCCTTTTATGAGAAAACATGTTTTCCAAGGGAGTGAAAACCACTACTATAATAACTATAAATATATGAGAACATCCATTTCACCTCTATGAAATAGTAGTGGGGGACTTAGGTCTCACTGAATGATAATCATTGGTCGAGGGAGTACTGAACCTAAAATTTGATATCACACCCTGCATCAAATTTATCACACCCTGACCCTAGATACTTCTTTATATTATTATTTTATTGGTCTTAAATCTTTCTCTATGAGGTTAAGGTTCAGTCCAGGTCAAAATTTATGAATTTTAATGTTCAGGTGGCTTTTCAACCTACACACGAGCATCACACAATTAATAGATAACATGATGTTCTTCCCTGGTACTCGGGCGGTAGGACTGATTTTTCACTAGATGATACTACATGGTTTTTGTATCATCTCACAAACTTTGTGGGGTAACTGTGCAGTCAGTCATTCCATGGGTAGTGGATACCATATGGTCTGTGCATAGTATTTTAAACCATGTGACCAAACCGTGTGATTTCCCAAATATTATAAAAGGTGAAACTCTTAATCTACCCTCCTACCCATTGAAACCTATTTTGGACCCCTACTTCATGGTTGTATTTGGAACATGAAGAGATCCCCCTAGGCCCCTAGCCTTTCTTATTTCTCCTCCATGGTTGTTTTCCTTTAAATAAATTTTGATTTTTAGGGTTTCATACCTATTTTCTCGCCCTTTTTCTTCCCCTATAGATTTTGTAGTTTTTCTTTGTGGTATTCTCCCACGTCTGAACCCTAATAGATATGGTTTTTTTGGTAAGATGTGTTTTATTCGGTTAGAGGGTGTGTGAACGGTCCTTGGAGATTAGATCTCTACTATTTGAACGTTAAATTACATTTTAACACCAATAAGATAGGTGAATTTGTGTTTTTATTTTCTAATCCATTCAATTGGTACCTTAGTTTTTTAAATTAAGTTTGAACATGATCCAAAGTTTTATGTGAATATTTCCTAGATTATTATGATTTTTTGGAATTGGTAGGTTTTTTTGAAAAATTTGATTTCATGTGATTCATGGGTTATTCATTATAGAATGTGAAATTTAAGGGTTTGATAAAATTTCATGTAGTCCTTTATAATTTAATTAGGTTTTTTAAAAAGTATTTTGCATTGTTATGTTATAAGAAAAAAAATTATTTTAAAATGTTGTTGTTTTTTTGGAAATGGTAATTTATTAATGCTTGCTAATAATTTAAGGATCACTATTTTGGTTTGAAAATATTTACTGTTTCTCTAAAACTGGTTTTGGGAAATGTCATTGATGTTGGGATGTTCCATTGGATGTGGGCACACCCACATGTTCTGGAGATATATTCATGGATGGGAACATGAATGTAAATGGGTTATCTAAATGTCAAAACCATATTTTACATCATTTACCCCTTTCTCTTTTGACACCATTTTAAAGTCTTGGCCTTTCATTAAGGACTACATAGACTCGAGTTAATCTAAAGTGTATATAAATGTTAAGCATAAAATAATGGCATGTTTGGTACTTTGGAAAACAATGTGGTTTGGAAAATATGAATGCTGGTTGGAAACATAATGTGTTTTATAGAATGGTTTGAATTTTTTTATTATATAAAAGAACTGTTCAAACCTTCTATGATGTGATATTTATATCTATATAGTGGGAACTCTTATAAGGGGTTTCCCTATATGGGATATCATATAGGTAGTATATGGATTTGGGGTATTGACGTATGGTGATGACATGTAATTTGAGTCATGCATGCAAGAGCCTCCCACCAACACAATATACTATTACCATCGGTTCCTAGCCATATTTTAGAGGATCGATTGATGGTTTTTGATCAACCCCGATTAGACAGGTTTGAACACATGTATTTTTTGAGAGGCCAGCTGGGATATACCAATAGATTGGTCTGTTGAGGGCAGACAGATGGTTATAGAAACAGGAGAATTAACATGCACTCACAGGTGGTTCCGAACTATGTATGCCCAGCGGTAACTCCAGGGATGGTTAGGAGATCCCATAGTTAATATCTACGAATGATTGTTTATATATATATTTTTTTCTAAATTTGATTTCCTATTCACATTTCTAACTTACTATTAGCATCTAGATTCATATTTTCTACATAACCCTTCATCCATTATTTTGGGATTTGTTTTTAAAATAGTAATTTGTTTTGAAAATGGGTAATAGTGTTTATTTATTTATAATGATGAAGACCTATTTTAAAATTTATTATTTCAAACTAGTGTAAATGGAATGTTTTTCGGAATTGAATTTCTTGAATTCTGTGGTGGTTTCCTACTGATCTATCTAGCACACACCCTACTTGTAACACTCGATGTCTATAGACCCGTTATATATTTTATGTTTTATTTCTTACATAGGTTATTGTTTGTGTTCTTATTATTCTAGAGGGTGGATGAAGTATGGTACTGATCTTGAGGTCAGTTGAAGATCACTTCGGTAGTGGTTTGGTATTTTTTGTTTTCAGTTTTTTTAATTCAATCTCGTAACTGAAACAATTTGTTTTTTATTTGAGATTCAATTTTTGGTTGACTACGTGCCCATTTTTTTATTTTATCTTAGTTTTTTTGGGCTGAAATCATTTCCATTTTTCCATATTTGATTCCCAACACTAGTTTCATTCCCTGTGGCATTGGTAATTCCCCTTAGGAGATGTCTTTTACTAGGTTATGTGTTTGGTTAAATGGAATACTAAGATGGTTCATGACAAAATGGTATCAGAGGGAGGATATTGTTATTTTTAATTCTTCATTGTTAGATATTATTTTTATTGGGGCTTTAGAGTTAGTTTACAGTTCATTGCATGATCATCACCAGTCATGATGAAACTTTAGTTACCTAGGGTAGTCTGGATTTTGAGTCTTTTGTCTTCGTTTTGGACTGAGCGATGACAATGGAGGCGAACCAGTGTCATGTTGTAACCACACATGGAGTAGTTATCCATATATAGTCCAAATTCATGGATCTTGGTCTTATTATTGATGGTTCTTATCTGAGGCATGGCTCACTACCATTTCACCATGTTAGGCAAACACTACTTCCTCCTTCTAGTGGTTTATTGCGAGTGTTGCTTTGTTTTTTTATTGGTTGTTGTAAGTAGGTTTTTTAAATGTAAAAATTTTTTGAAATGGAAAATTATTTCCATAATGTGGTTTGAAATTAGTAAAATGGGCTTTAAAAAAATTGTTTTGGTATGAAAATATGGACCGTGTTAGGATTTTCTATGGAAAAGGATTGATTGGTACTATTGGAGTACCTTGTGAAAATTTGTATATGTGAAGGTATGTGTGGAAGGTGCGTGTTAGAACATATTGATGGAAATGGATGAACACATGTCTGATGATTAATTGGAAGCCATATTAATGTGATTGAAACCCAATGTTTGGACTCGATTTTCAAAATTGGTTTTAGAAATGATGTTTTCATGGAATGTTGTGGTTTTATTTTAAGAAAACTATCATATTGATTGGAATTTGGAATTTTAAAAAGGTATTTTTGATGTAAAAATGAAAATTGTGGCTATTGAGAGGAATGTATTGGGTTGTTCTTGTGTGCATTTAGCATCTGAGATGGTTATTTTGGATCAATATGTTCCTTTGATCAATGTTTTGGGTTTTTTCCAGTTCAGATTTGTTTGTATAGTTGGGCTTGTGATCCACTTATTTTTGTTCTAAGATGGTCTTTTGGTTATGATTTGATTGGATGTTTATTTTTTGATCTCTGTTTTGATTTTGTCCATATTATGCATCCTAAATGCCCCCAAAATATTATATTGATTCATGCCCATTTTTCATTTATTTTTTGTTTTTTATCTACATTACATAGTCATTGAGGTTCATTATAGTTGGCTGAGTGGCTTGAGGAAGTTCAGTTTGTATTCAAGTTATTGGGAACTCCCTATGTTGTTAAAGTTCGAGCTACTTTTGGCCTGTTTGAGGGTCCAACACTGAAAAAATGAGAGCGGTTTTCCCAACAATCAATTAATGTTTTAATGATGTGGTATTTTTTTAGTCTGTCTCTTTTTGTTGGTATATATCATAGGAGCTGAAGATGAAGGAAGGGGAAGAGCTCATGAGTATTCAATAAGGCCAACAGAAATTGAGGGAAATTGTTAACCACTTCAAGGAACTAGTTTCCTTTTATCTAGATGTGGTATTGTAGGCTCTGATGATGTCTTCAGTTTTACTTGGGAGTCATCATTCATATACCTAGTATTAGGTATTCTATTTTAAGGACCATCGTTTTGAGAATATGGTAAGTGAATCATTTTTAGAAGAGCTAGATTCCAGAGCATATGTAGTTGGAAATCCAGTATCTCTAGTCTCTTATAAATGTTCTCCATCATGTAAGAAGTTCATGCATAGGAACTTGTTTCTAAGGAGTCACATTTGTTGGTTTTAGCTTCCAGTTCATCATAAAATTCACTTGTATGTGATCATTATGGTAGCTTTGTGAATTCAAAGTTGTGTTGATTCATCCCTCAAAATACATTCCATCGTTGTGGTTGTCTGCGTCATCTGGGATGTTTGTAATAATCATCGCTCAAGGAATACATTTTGATTATTGAATGTCACTGCCTGAATTAAAGGCACTATATTATTTAGTCACCGGGGCTACAACCACATGCCTCATTGTGAATCTCTCACGTATTCAGGAGTTTACAAGGGTGTGTGAATCCTTATCAAGTGTTTTGTTCCCAATGTTGTGATGGAGATATTCAATGTTTCATAGTTTTCATTTTCCTTCGGTTGTATGTTCACTTCCTATTGAGTAGTGTGATGAACATTTTTTGTGATCTAAGTGGTTTTTTCATTTGAGTGTGGCTTTTATAATCTCTATTTTTCTTAAATTGTGTTTGAACCATGTGTGGGTGGGGTTTGGAATGGTGGTGTTCTTCTAGATATGTAAGTGCTTGGGGAAATTAGTGTTTGTGGGTTGATTCGAGGTTCACTATTGTTCTTTTCAAGAGTTTTTACCACCTATTGGGGGTTATGTGGGGTTTTCAAAGGATTTTACTTCTATAAGTGTTGTTGGTCACCATTTTGTCGAGGATTTTTAGTTTTTTATGCAGTTCCCATATCCCTAATTTTTTGTTGGAGTGAAGGTGTTGTCGGGTTAGTGTGGAAAGGTTGAGTTAGTTCATGGGGTCCCAGATTTCTGGGTCGCTGTGTGGTTTTTTCCCATTAATGATTTTTTGGTGTTTCTTAGTTTGTACAGTGAAGTTGGTTAGTTTAGACTGGGAGTTCCCACGTTGTCTCCCATGAGGTGGTGTTGTTTGGGATTCAAAGATAATGTTCTAGTTGAGTTGTTGCGGGGGGGATCCCTCTCATGTTCTCCCTCATTCTCATGTTATAGATTCAATTAAATTTGTTGGGAGTGACTTGTGGAATGAATAGTCACCCTAAGGATTCCTTGTTTTTCTCAATTGTGATTGGGCATGAACTTGAGTTTTGGCTATCTTTTTACATGGTGAATTTCAGGGGGAAGAATTTTTTTTGGGGTGGTGTATTTTCACACTCCGACCCTAGATACTCTTTTATTTTAAAATTTTCCTAGTCTTGGAACTTTCCTGATGATGTTTGGGTTGATAATTGGTCATATTTTTTGAATTTTAAAACATTGGTTGGATTTTCAGACTATACATGAGCGCTACATAATTAGTAGAAACCATCAGGTTCATACAAAGTACACATGTGGCAGGACTAGATTTTCTCAAGATGTTAATACAAAGTATGCACACAGTCATACAAACCAGGTGGATTAAGCATGTGTTTGGTCCTTCAATGAAAAGTGGCTACCTCTTGGTTGATAGACAGTTTGTTAAACTCTGCGACTAAACCGTTTGAGCTACCTTGAAATATTAAATGTTGAAATTTCAAATCTACACTCCTACCCATTTAACCATATTTCATCCCCCCAATCTCGGTTGTTTTTTTTCACATAAAGAGATACCCTAGTCCCCTATCCTTGGATCCACATACTCCATGGTTGTTTCTACATAACTCCAAGCTTATTCATTAATGTTTCTTGTGAATTTACTCTCTCTTTGCACTACCCATACTGATTTCTTGGTTTTTTGTGGGGGTCTTCTCCCTCAGCTGATCCCTAATGGATAGTTTTTCTATGTGGTTTGTTTCTTATTATGTTATATGTAGTGTGAAGGGTGCGTGGGGCATAGATAACTCCTCTCTGAGTATTTTGTAACATTTTCACACCTTAAAGATAGGTGAATCCATGTTTTTCCATTCTGATGAATTCCATTGATTCTTGAGTTATTTTAAATAAATCTTGAAAATGATTCGCATGCTTATCATACACTTTTCTTATTTTATAATGTTGTTTTGGAATTGGTTGATTTTCTTAAAAAAATAATATTTCAAGAAATGCTTGAAATATGGATTAGGTAATGTTCACTTTAAGTGCTTGATAAAAATCCTTGTATTCATTTAAAATGTACATGTATGTTTTGAGAAGGTTTGGGCCTTGTTTATGTCATAAGAACACTGTTTAATATTAATATGGTGTTGTGTGTGTGAAATATTAATTTCTTATGGTTTAAAAAATATTTACAACTAATTTTTTTTGTAAAATTTTTATAGTTTCATAAAAACTAGTTTTAGGAAATGTCCGAGATCTTTGTGAGGTAAAATTGGATGTGGGAACACTCATGTGTTGTTGGGATGCATAGAATTATTGTCACAAAAATGAAAATGTCTTATCTTAATTTTAAGAAAAATATTTCACAACCATTACCCATTTATCTTTATCTCCCTCTTTCAAACTATTGCTCATTCATTAAGGGCCTCTTGGACTTAAGTGAATATGTAGTTTTTCTGAAATGTTAAGCTTGAAATCATGGAATGTTTGGTACTTTGGATAATAATGTGGTTTGGAAAATGTGAAATCCTGGTTGACTTAATGTGTTTTATGGAATGGTTTGAATGTTTATATGATATAACAGCCCACCTGGCACATTATATGATATGATATGTTTATCTATACAGTGTAAACTCTTGTAGAGGGAAACCCCTATATGGGTTATTGTATAGGAAATTTATGTATTTGGGGTGTGAAATTTTAGTGACATAAGGTAATGTGAGTTACATGTGAGAGGGCCTTCCACAAACACATTATAAAATTACCATGGGTTACTCAGTGTCTTTTAGAGGATTGAGTGATAGTATCTAATAAACCCCAATAAAATGGGTTGGTAACCCTATATTTAGTGAGTGTCTAGGTGGGATGTTCCACATGACTAGTAATTTGGGGTTGGCTAGTTGGATATAGACATAGGAGCTTTAACACATTCCAACTAGTGGTTCCTAACTAAGTAGATATTGGGGTTTCTCTAGGGATATTTGGGAGACTCCTTGGTTAATATCTATAACCGCTTATTTGTATTTTTTATCATGGTTTTCTATTTACATTTCAAGATTATTATTAGATTCTACTAACTTATTTTCAGCATACCCTTATATCTCTTGTTTTTTGGTTTTTGTTAAATTGTAATTTTTTTTGGAAAGGGAAATCAATATTTATCTATTTAAAATGAGGAAGAGATATTTTTATAATTTTATTTCAATCTATTGTTAATGGATGGTGTTTTGGAATGTAATTTCATGGATTTTTTGGTAGTTTACTACTATGTTGTCTTGATCAAAAACTACTTGTACCACTCATCGTTGGTAGACCCGATTAGTTATGAAGTCTCCCTTTCTTGGTCAGGTTCTTGGTTTAGTTATTGTTGATGAAACATGAATGTTAAAGGATGGTGGTGACCATGAGGTCATAAGGAGATCAGTTGGGTAGTGATTATGGGTTTTTTAGTTTTCTATTTGTTTAGTTGTATCTTGTAACTAGATCAGTTTGTTTATTTATTTGATATTTAGTTTTCAATTCCCTATGTGTTTAGTCTTATTTTTTTGATCATGATTTGTTGGGATGAAATAATTCTCATTGTACTATATTTGGTGTCAAACACTAGTTACAAGCCCATGGGGATCAGGACTACCCCTTAGTCAATGTCGCATACCTGTCAGTGTCGAGTCAGATAGTATACCATAATGGTTCATGATATGGCTTATATTCCTGGGGTATATATACACCGAAGATATATGATATTATAACCCATGTATTTTGGGTAATAATTACCCTATCTAGTTTATTAATAGAGATCTTGTACCCATAAAATGTAGGAGGAATACCAACCAATTTGGTGATGGTGGTGGAACCCACAACTATATATTAATGTCAATAGGGATTTCTACAAACCTTATGAACACTATGATTATCTTATGGAAAACCAATCATTGGATATACATAGATAAAATTAAAATCAATCTATCTAAACTTATATTCTTAACAAGATAAGAAAATATACCACTCTATTGGATTGTATAAAAAAATTTCATTCGGATGGGAAATTTATTTTCAAAAAAATCAACACATGGTGTGATATTTGTAGAGACCCAATGTTTGACGAACATAGTCATTACATTACTTTTGCAGAATACTTAATACATAACACAAAAAGACACCAAAGGACCATAATAGTTTAGTGTCTTTAGAAACTTAGAACATAATATTCTAGTCATGGTGAAAGATCTTTAACATCTCCCATAAAGATCTTCCCCTTTTGTTTTCTTACCTAAAACCTCTCTTTATATCATGGTGAAAAGAAAACATAAAAAGGGTGAGCTCAAATTCTCAGTAAGGGTAAACATAGATAACATAAAAAAAATCCATAATCATTTGAATGCAAAAAACATGAACATAAAATCTAAACATCAAAATCTTGAGCAAAGACATATATCATGGAAGTACGTAAGGAATATATCATAATGGAACATTAATAATGATAAAATATCATGGGAAGAAAACGTGTAATTGTGGAAAACCATTAAGCACATGATATGAATTCCATATTAGCCAAGGCATTGCTGCTAAGACCATCTTAGTGGACAAAGTACCTTTCTGAATCGAGTTCACTTATCTTTCCAATCCTGTATCACTGAACCTGATTAACATACCATTCCATCCATGTCTATATCATGAAATATAAATCATTACCCAATGCATTGGAGGGATTTATAGGTCCTACCCATCTCATAATGAAATCATTCTTACATGTGCCACAACATAAACATAAATCATTCATAATAACCTAAAGAATAAAATGTGTTTCATCAACTTCATTCCATCATAAAATAATACATATAATACAAATGGATATCATTTCATCATAATAAAAAGTGAAACCATTTAAATCAACGAGAAATTATAATTGAAACATTCACATATGAAATAATGTCATCTTATATGGAAAATTGTTTTGATAATATAATTGAAATGAATTGTTGAGGAAACTATCCTTTCCCTTTAAAAATAATTTTCTTTTCACAAAATGCCACAAAATTTTGAAAAAAATGATATTATTGAAAATAACCATGAAATCAGGTAATATAAGCTTCATGAAAATAATCCTTTATAAAACCATAAAAATCTGTTCATGCTGTACATGTAAAAAAACATTATCCTCGTACTTTTAACGGAAAAGTCAAAATCTACCACATATGGTAAACGAATGAAAGATCCCCTCCAATACACAATGTAAAAGTAAAAGAGGCTTATACATGACTTTAAAAATACATTGAATAATATTATACACTTTATGAAAAAAAATTATGGACATTGATGAAAAATATACCCCAGTAAATACTTACATATAAGAAATCTCACCTAAAAATCAGATTTGCAAAATTATCTCTTACAGTATGATCAATATGCTTTGTATGTATCCGACCATACTGTATAAAGATTTAAATAATGTCATTAAATTATTACAGAATCAGATTCATTGTTATGAGATCATATATGGTTCTCTTATTACTTTATATTACACGTTCTTTTGTAAATTCATGTTAACGTAACGTTTTGTGTAAAATCGTTTCATTTATCATCCGTGTTTTGACTTTTAGTTATTCATATGATTACATCGATAATGATTACTTTATTCTATAATGTAAAACATGATTTATATATAATATATTTTCAGAATATACATATATATAATAGATTGATAAATGGAATGAAATACACCGTTCATGGAGACGGTAGACCGCACGTACGCATGAATGCTGATTTTGATTCCTTATTAAATTGAATGGATGTATGTAAATAACATATACATAAGTCCAGATTTATTAATATTTCATATATTTTATGATTATTTAATATATATACTTTATAATCATTCTTGAATGGTTAACTTGGAGAATGAATCTCATCGCGTCGTGGAGAATGTAATCAGTACAAATGCACGAGCGATGATATCGTTCCCATAATTATTGAATGAAATTAAAGTGGATGATATAATATATCAGAATTATTATAAGGTTATAATTACCATATATATAGTTATTATTTACACCATTATACACATCCAAGTATGGGGGCGGTGGAATAACATATTACACAACGGCGTGGAGATGGTATTTCGTACGTACGCACACGCGGTGATTTCATTTTCCATAGGTTTGATAGAAGCTGAAATGGGGTTGTTTCATTTTTATAATAACATATCAGTATGTTATTGATACTTATGTTATTACTTTATAATGAAACAACAAAGGAAGAAGATGTTTAAGAAGAAATAAACATGAAATAATCGGTAGAAGAGATTACCTCTTCTTCGACGCACCTCTTTTAAGCTTCCTCTTAAAGAACTAGAGTTGGACTTTTGAGAATACCTAAACCTCAAGAATGTCTCTATTGATGTTTAGAAGAGAAATGGGCAGGTTTTGGCCAAACGTGAAGGCTCAATGTGTTGTGAAGAGGAGAGGGAGGAGGTGCCCTTTTATAAGGGAGGAGAGGGGCACCCTTGGAAACATAAGAATATTAATTTATAATAAATTCAAACCCCACAAAAAAACATCAAAAATGACTCAAATAAAAATATTATATGATATAGGGTTGTAATATCATCAACCAATAATGTTTAGAGATGTTTGGAATTTATTTTAAACATTACCAACTTGATTTATCATTATTTAATCTATTTAATTTTATTTGTGGTAATAAGATTCTAAATTTTAAATTGTTATAAATAATTACTTATGTGTTTTTAATTATCCATAAATGAATAATTAATCACATTTTAGACCATATAAATTTTAATTTATAATTTTTAAATATTTTTGTGATTTTTAAACATTTTTATATTATGCTATTTTTATAAAATAACAATTGTGTCAATTTTTACACTATTCATTTATTTGAATTTAAATAAAATACTCATTGAGGATATGTTCAAAATAAAAGCTTTAATAGATTCATAAAATGTCATATTTTTCTCGAAAATTAGTGAATCACATTAAATAGTTCATATAATATTTATTTTAAAAATTTTAAAACCATTTATTTGATATTTGAATCAATAAAATAATTTCCACATCACTATTGTGTCACCATTAATGATAATTATTTAATACCTAAAAAATTATAAATAAGTCCACATGTTGTAGATACTTTTATTATATTTCTATAGACTATTCATTTTTTATGTTTCATGACGTTTATCACTAAATTAAAATTATTATACCTGTAAGATTTAAGAGAGTGATATGTTGTCACTTTCTTTGGTTTTAACAATAATTAAATTATTTTCATGGTCAAAAGTCCATAAAATGAACCTAATCAGACCCTTAAGTGATATGGGTCGACTTTCAGTCACCCAATAAAATATTGGAATGTGTTAGGGTAATTTTATAATCTTAGGTTTACAATTAATTACCCGATTTATCTTTAACAGAAGTAAAAAAATTATCACCGCAATTACTATTCACAATATAAAATAATTAAAAGTAACCTATTAATATAATTTGGACCCACTGAAAAAATATGGAATCCATTTTTTAAAATTCAAAACAAAGAAGTTTCAGTAATTAAATTAAAATTTATCCCGTTGTTAAGAAAACAGGTTTTAAAAGATAAAATATTTTTTAAAGATTTAAATGTTTTTACATATGAATTCAATGTAAAATTAATGGTAATGACAAAAATTATATTAAATGGTAAAAATATATTATATTTATAATTTACAACCATTAAATATTATAATTCAACCATATAAATTATTGCGATGAAAAAATGTCTTTAATTAAAATATAGCGTGTTATTACTATTCATTAAAATATGAAAGTTATCAGAATAATATGAAAATTTTATCCAAAATATAGTTTTATATCCTGGATCCAAAGATTAATTTTATTTTCTAAAATTTAACTTATAAACATGTCAAAATCTATATTTAATGTGGGTGCGCCATCAAAAGGCGACGAAACTGCATTTTTTAAAAAATACTTATTTTACCCGAAAAATTTATTTTGTTCTCATACCATGTTCTAGAAAATGTGTAAGATTAATAATAATGTTATAAAATTACAAATTTAGTCAATAATATTCATAATGGCTAGTCTATAACAATATTATAACAATATATCGTTGTTTAGTGAAAACCGATATAGCGTACTACACACGCTATTGAGGAAGGTTGTGATTGCATGTAATGAAAGCCATGCCAGGGATCCATATAGTGAAATCTCATATTAGTGTATCATAGAACAAAAGACATAAATGAAAATAAAAATAATAATTCTCACAAAATCTCGGGTTCTTACATTCTACCCCCTTAAAATGAATTTCTCCCTCGAAATTCGTCGGGGTTATAAATGGTTTACTACATGAAAGTTTCGTTCATAGAAACCAACATCGTAAAAAGGAATCGTAAAAGATAATATTAAAAAGTGAAGTAAGAAACATATCGGTTACCCAAATTAACTCATCACTGGGTTTCCGCATAGGAGAACATAGGTGAAAATATGGATATTGAAGAGAAACCTAACCATCAAGTTATGATAGAGAGGGGTAGGGAACATGGCTATGAAAAAGCCAACAATCACTAAGCCATTAATTTGTGATTATCTTAGGTACCATATTATTCATCCGATATAAGGGCACTAGGAAAACATTTTTGGTTTTCAGGATCATTACCCTAAAGTGAAAGAATTTGAATTAGAATAAATATACACTTGATTTCGGTATAATCTCACCATTGTTCGTGCCTTGAACAATTTCAACTTCAACTATTAAATTAATGAAGTTGAATTTTTCATTCATGAAGTGTTAGAAGATCTTGTGATAGAATAAATGGTCATTCCATATGTCTCAAACAAAAGGTTAGAAAAATTTATCAAATATACATAAGTCCATCTATTGCGATGTTAATTGTATATGATCCTAAAAATGGACTTCTACTTCATCTATCATATCTCTTAATATAATAAAACTAGTTTCTACTAACCAGGGACTTCATGCAGTCCATTGGTAGGAAATAAAGGCATGTTTCACTTCAGTTGTGGGTTCAATTCCCGCAACCTTTTCTGAGGCGATGGGTTGTCTCCCGTCCAATAGGTTGCCGTTTTTTTCTAAAACATCACTATTATAACATTACAGAAATAGTATCAAAAAAAATTACGAGCCTTAAACAATACTATCTGATGCCTGACATAATCTATTCCAGTCTTTAGATTTATCCAAAATACATCTGTCCAATTTCATAGTATAAAAAAACAATTACTAGAAGTGTCATTAACGAAGCATGTGAATACAATCATTTATCCCCCATATATCATAAGATATATCTTGTTTATTTCATTACAAACATGTTAATAACTTAATCTTGTATTCTCTTGAAAAATCAATTACGATAGACCATATTGAAAAACTGAATGTTTTCAAAAGGTAACTCTTTCCACATACCAAAATCCCAAAATTTCAATATACTCAAACCATGATATAACTTTGTCCTTATATCAGTCATGAGGTCATTAATATTATTTTCTCCTTATCACTTCATTATGCGAATATCATCTGCTTTCCAAAATATTTGAATTACTTCTCATGGTTACTGGTACCATATAAATATTGAAAACCATAATAAACCAATACATAGATATTTCAATATTCCACAGTACTATAAATTAGATTCCACAACATTATTTTGTAATCCGATTAAATAAACACATAATAATTCCACTACATCGTTTTCATACTCAACATTGCCAATACTGATCGCATGTAACTTCCCTTTCTTCTTTTCCTTAAAAGGTTGCTCACTTTGATCATCATTAACGCATGGATTAGGGAATTGATTAGAATAATGCCTCATTTCCTTCCACTTGAATCATTGAAGTGTTGGTGGATCTTTCTCTATAGTCTTTTATCTATTCACGTCATTAGAAACCTTTTTCCCACTAATTCGGTACTCAGATTCTAGATGACCTTCTTTTCCACACTTGAAACATTTTCTAGTACCTTGTAGATGATATCCACCATGATTCATTACACACTTTGAGAATAATGAAACATTGATCTTTTTTTCATCATTTTTCTGAGGTTTTTCCTTGAACTCCATCTTTCGTTTCTCGTCAAAACCATGAGATGGATATGTTTCACCAACTTCCAGTTCTACCTTGATAGCACATTACACAATTTCTTCATAGCTACTGAAGTATTTTATATCCCATTCCATTCCAAGACTTGGCTTTAAGCCACTGAAGAATAGATCAAATTTTACTTTCAGGTTGGACGATAAAGCCAGATGCATACCTTGAAAGTCTCATAATATTCGCTTCTTATATTCCAACAGATTCATCATCCTTCTGCTTCATCTCAAGGAACTCTTATTCCATCTTTTTTCAAAGAATACAGTGGATGTTCTTACTGAAAAATAAGTTAATGAACTCATACCATTCCATGGATTTAATTTCATCTTGGGGAATTGTATTCTTAATTAGAGTCCACCACTGGTCTGATTCACCTTCTAAATGGTAAATGGATACAATGACTTTTTCATGTTCTAAATAGCGAAGTATGGAAAATAACTTTTCAATGGTACTGATCCATTGTTCAGCAACAATTAGATCAGAAGACCCATTGAAAGACGGTGGTTGTTGCCTCATGAAGGACTCAATAGAATATTATTCCCTTCTATAATCATTTGGAAATCTGGAATGATTCATAGATTGTGTAAGTATAGCAATAATATTTTGCACTCCATCTCCCATCACATTTGGTTGCTTGGGAGGACAATCATTGCATTGTCCATTACATTGATCAACACGGTTCCTTCGGGTTCCATCCATCATCTGAAACCCAAAATGAACAGTGTGAGAGGCAAAAATCATGCTAGTAAAAAAACATAATAAAGGGGGAGTACCTTGAAAATCTAACATCTTAGGTTTAATTCAAATATTGTTACCATAATTCTAGGACTATAACCTATACTTATAATTAACCTTAAGGACATCCCTAGTCATAACTTAGAAATATCTCTAGAGATATCACTAATGTTCTCGCATCTTAGTTTCCAATGGTTGACTAAACCATTCCTCTGATACCAATTGTAGATACCCAAAGCGTGACGTACATAGACATTAAATTAATTTTTCAGAATAATTAATTAATAACAAAAAATGACACCAAAGGACAGTAATAGTTTAGTTTCTTTGGAATCTTGGAACGTAATCTTCAAATCATGGTGAAAGATCTTCAACATCTTCCATAAAGATCTTACCCTTTTGTTTTCTTATCTAACACCTCTCTTTATATCCTGGGGAAAAGAAAACATAAAAAGGGTGAGCTCAAATGCTCATTAAGGGTAAACATAGATAAAATAAAACAATCCATAATCATTTGATTGAAAAAACATGGACATAAAATCTAAACATCAAAATCTTGAAAAAAGACATATATCTTGGAATTACGTAAGGCATATATCATAATGAAACATTAATAATGATAAAATCTCATGAAAATAAAACATGTAATTGTGGAAAACCATTACGAACATGATAATATTTCCATTGTATCCAAGGAATTGCTTCCAAAACTATCTTAATGGACAAAATCCCTTTCTGAATCGAGTTCACTCCTCGTTCCAGTCCTATATCACTAAACCGGATTAACTTACCATACTAGACAAGACTATATCAAGAGGTATAAATCATTAACCAATGAATTGGATGGATATATAGGTCCCACCCATCTCATAATGAAATCTTTCTTACAAGTTCCAAAACATAAACATAAATCATTCATAATAACCCAAAGTATAAAATAGGTTTCATAAACATCATTCCATCATAAAATAATCCATATAAAACAAATGGAAATCATTTCATCATAAATAAATTGAAACCATTTAAATCATAGAGACAATATACTTGAAACATACACATATGAAATAATGATATCTTTGATGGAAATGGTTTTGATAAAATACATTAAATGAATTCTTGAGGAAAATATACTTTCTCTTTAAAAATCATTTACTTTTCATAAAATGACACACAATTTTAAAAGAAAATGATTTTATTGAAAATAAATATGAAATCTTGTAGAGTAATCTTCATGAAAATTTGGTGTTATAAAACCGTAAAAATCCGTTGATTCCATATAAGTAAAAAAACATTCTCCTCTTACATTTAACAGAAAAGTCAAAAAGTACCACGTATAGTAAAAAAAGAATGATTCCCTCCATAACACAAAGGAAAAGTAAAATTGGGTTAAACATGAATTTAAAAATACATTATATAATATTAAACACTTTATGATAAACATTTTTACGGACATGGATCAAAAATATACTCCAGTAAATACTTACGTATAAGAAATCTCAGATAAAAATGGGATTTGAAAAATAATCCCTTACCTTATGTCTGATATTCTTCGTATGTATCATACCCTCTAGTATAATGATTTAAATAATGTAGTTGAATTATTAAATAATCATATTAATTTCTATGATAACATATATGGTTAACTTATGACTTTATATTACCCGTTCTTTTGTAAATTCATGTTAAAGTAGTGTTTGGGGTTAAAAAGTTTCTTTTATCGTCCGTGTTTTGACTTGTAGTTGTTCATATGATTACTTAGATCTTGATTAATTACTTCTATAATGTAAAAAATGATTTATATATAATATATTTTCATAATATACATATGTATAATTGATCGATAAATGAAAAAAAACAACATTCATTGAGATGGTAGGTCGTACGTATGCATGAACGCTGTTTTAATTTCCTTGTTAAATTGTATGGAAGTAAGTAAATAACATATAAATAAGTATTGTATCATTAATATGTCATATATTTTATTATTATTTCATATATATACTTTATAATCATTATTTAATGGTTTACATGGAGAATGAATCTTATCGCGTCGTGGAGATAGTAATCCGTACGTAGGCACGAGCGATGATATTGTTACCATAATTATTGAATGGAATTAGAGTTGATGATATAATATCTCAAAATTAGTATCATGTTATAATTACCACATACATAGTTATTCTTTACTCCATTATACACTTCAATGTAGGGTGGTAGTGTAAAAATAGGTTACACCCCACTGTGGAGACGATATTCAGTACGTACACACACGCGATGATTTCATTTTTCATAGGATGGATAGAATGTGAAATGTTGTTGTTTGATGTTTATAAAAAAATATCGGTATATTATTTATATTGATGTTATTACCTTATAATGAAACAAATAAAGAATACGAAGCTTAAGAAGAAGGAAATTTGAAAGAATCAGTAGAAGAGATTACCTCTTCTTCGACACACCTCTTTAAAGAATTCACTTAAGGCTCTAGAGTTGGTATTTTGAGAAGAAAAAACCTCAATAATGTTTCTTGGGATGTGGATAAGAGATATGGGTAGGTTTTTTCCGTACATTAAGGCTCAAAGTGTTGTGAAGTGGAGAGGGAGGTGGTTCCCTTTTATAAGGGAGGAGAGGGGCACCTTTGGAAACATAAGAAATATTAATTTATAATAAATTCAAACCCCACATAAAAACATCCAAAATGACATAAATACTAATATTAGATGAGATAAGGTTATAATCTCATCAAAAAAATAAAATTTAGGCATGTTGGTAATTTATTTTAAACATTATCAACCTGGTTTATCCTTATTTAATCTATTTAATATTATTTGTGGTAATAAGATTTTGAATATTAAATTGTTATAAATAATCACTTATGTGTTGTTAATTTTTGATAATTGGATAATTTATTTCATTTAATACCATATAAATTTTAATTTAAAATCATTAAACATTTTAGTGATTTTTAATCAATTTTATATTATGTTACTTTTTTAAAATAACAATAGTGTCAATTTTGACACTATTAATTTATTTGAATTTAAATAAAATCATGACATATGATATGTTCGAAATAAAATCTTTAATAGATTCATAAAATTTCATATTTATCTATAAAATTATTGGAGCACATTAAATAGTTATATAATAATTATTTTAATTTTTTTAAAACCATTTATTTGATATTTCAATCAATAAAATAATTTCAACATCACTATTGTGTCACATTTACTGATAATTATTTAATCCTTAAAAATTATAAATAAATTTACATGATGTAAATAATATTATTATATTTATGGAAACTATTCATGTTCTAATTTTCATGAAGTTTGTCACTAAATTAAAATTATTTTACTTACTAGATTTAAAAGAGTGAGATGTTGTCACTTTCTTTGGTTATAATAATAATTAAATTATTTTCATTGTCAAAAGTCCATAAAAAGAATCTAATACAAACCTTAGGTGATATGGTTTGACCTTTAGTCATCCAAATAAATTTTGGCATATATTATGGTAATTTCAAAATCATAGTTTTACCCTTAATTAACCAATCTATCTTTAACTAAAGTAAATAATAATTACCGTAGTTACTATACATAATATCAAAAAATAAAAGTAACCTATTAACATTATTTGGACCCTCTGAATCAAAATATGGATTCCATTTTTCATAATTCAAAACACATAATTTGCAGTAATTAAATTATAATTTATCCCATTGTTAAGAAAATGGGTTTTAAAAGCTAAAATATTGCCAAAGATTGAAATGTTTTTACCTATGAATTCAATGTAAAATTAATGGTAATGACATAAATTATATTTAATGGTAAAAGTATATATATTTATATTTTAAAACAATTCAATAGTTTAATTTAACAATATAAATTATTTCGACTAAAAAATTTGTTTTTGATTTAAATTTAGAGGGTTTTTACTATTCATTAAAATATGAAAGTTATCAGAATAATATGAAAAAAATTATCCAAAGTAAATATTTTATCCTGATTCCAAATAAGAATTTTATTTTTTCAAATGGAACTTATAAACATGTCAAAAACTATATTTAATGTGGTTGTGCCATCAAATGGTGGAAAAATTGCCTTTTTTTAAAATACTTATTTTACCCGAAAAATTTATTTTGTTCTCATACCATGTCCTAGAAAATGTGTAAGATGGTTAATAATTTTATAAAATTAAAAATGTAGTAAATACTATTCATAACGACTAGTCCATAATAATATTATAACAATATATCATTGTTTAGTGAAACCTGGTATTGCGTACTACACACGCTATTGAGGAAGGTTGCGATTGCGTGTAATGCAATCCAAGTCAGAGATGCATGTAGTGAAATCTCCCTTTGGTGTGGAGTACAAAACAAGACATTAGTGAAATTAAAAATACTAATTATCATAAAATCATGGGTTGTTGCAATATTAATGAAAATTCCCCATATGGTGAGAGTTTTCCACACAATGTCCATTGGAAATAACATGCATCACCCTGTGGAGGGGTTAAGCTGGGGGTGTTTTATGATAATGAAACTCCTAATTTTATAAAAATAAATAGAATATCATATGTATTGTCTATATATATCAAAATGTTGAACTCTGTTTCTCTATCCTATTCCGTTTATAAAATGAGATAGGAACATTGTAAATTTATATATGTAAGGTCAATTATTGGGTTCACGTGTGATGATTGAAGTGTTCTAAATGTTAGAAAACCTCCTTAGAAGTATGATTGTGTTTGGGTGTGGGTCCTCCACCATAATAAATTAGTGATGGTGTTCAAAAACATATTTGTGGAAATAAATCATCTATTTAAAAATTATATAGGGTTGATACACTCCCCACTCACATTCTCAAGTCCTAGGACCCTTTCTATACACAACGGATATTACCATATCTATAGAGCTAAAATATGGTTTTTGATTATCTATTGAGGTCAATAATCCATCAAACCATTCTTATAATTTAGTGGTCCATGAGTCACCTACTACTATAAGATAGACCTGATGTGCAATTTCACATAGACGATTAGTTATGGTAGTAGTGTTTAATACTCCCTTCGATTACTTATTGTATTAGGAAACAAATGTTCCCCATATAGGTTTTAAAATGGTTCATTCAAAAATAGTAAATGGACAGATTAGATACTACCTTAACTAGATAACTAACTAAAATAAGGAGTGGGATTCGATTTATAGAATATAGTGGTGGTTTTATAGAAAAACTGAAAAAATCATATAATTTTATACTTGTGACTCCTTTGTAACCATGGGTTTCATTCATGATTTACCATGCAACTAGGATATCTTATTCATACATCAGGAAATATCTAGTACTCCATGCATCCCTATTTAATAATGAGATTATAATATTCATGTGTCGTAGGTGAGAAGATTAGAATTTTTCTTTGTTCCTAATAAATCTATTTGTAGATTTTATATAGATATTTTTATATAACTTCATCATGTATTATATTTTCTACCACAGTTTGACATAAATCGTTTCTTTTCTTTCTTATTTGGATTCATTTAGTCATACTGTGTATATCTATACAAACCCATGCATGGTCCTAATACCCAAACTTATTGATTATATAATGGTGACAAAAAATTCTTATATGATGTTTGAGGATGTGGATATAGAATGGATTTTTTAGATATAATTCTCACATATTCATACATATTCATAATTGTGAATAGTGATCCATGATGGAAACCGTGAATGCTATAGCATGAGGTTGATTTAGAAGTAATTAGATTGATAAGGATATTCCTAGTGTCTTATTTCTATACACTTTAGCGCCTTTTTAGATGAAAAATACAATTTTTATTTCTATAGGATGTCATATCCTTTTATATCATCCCACATTTATGAATTCTTATAATTACTATTTTAATGTATATAAATGTTTTTAGTGTAAATTTTTTACTTTATAATTGGTGAAATTTAATTTTCTCATTTTTTATAGGTTAATAACTCTAATATTTTTTTATATTCCTACTCACTGATAATATCCATCACCAAACATATTAAAAGAGGGATTGAGGTAAAATAGTTGGAAAATTATCGCACTACAGGTCCCATGGTGTGTCTTGATATGTTAACAGAAATGGATAAAATATTATATAAGAATCACATGTTTATTAAAATTCTAGACCCAAACAAATGACACATGCATAAAAGATTTACAAAATGACATAAATTGGTATTTATACAATCAATAATGGATTGAAAAAATAAACATTCATCAACACACATTTCATCTCTCATGGAAAATTAATTTGACTTAAATAAAATTTTTTAACACACATTATAACATTTCTAGAAAAAATAACATAATATGTTATTATTGTTTTAATAAAATTATCATTGGAATTAACCAATTTATAATTTCTAAAATAACATAATAGATTTTTATAATCCTTAGAATCATAGTGGGAGAAATGTAATATGAAAAAAATGTAAATTCACTCAACGATATTAGACTTCCAAAATATAATTTTCATCACGATTTAGAATCATAATGATCTTCAAGGAATAATGAAATGGTAAAAAAAATATCATTAAGAACATCCAAATTAGAATTTCATAACCATTACAAACCATGAAATAATAGAAAAAAATATATGAAAACTTATCAAGATATATTCATTTCATACATATATATTACATCATATTAAATAAATATTTATTTTTTTAACATAATGATCTATGATATAATTGTATAGGCCTACTGAATTTGGAAACATGTGTAAAAGCCATCATGTTCATATATGATCTACATCTTATCCCACTTAATTATTCAAAAATTTCACTCTCCTTATACTTATCATTCTTAAAAATTTCCTTCAAATCTCGTGGATGTGAACCATAGCAAAGGGTGATCTCATATTACCACTGAGGGTAAACAAGTCAGATATTAATGATCACATAAGCATAACATGCGAATAAGGGTATGAGAATTAGAGAATTATATTTGAAAATGATGACCTTTATATAATATATAGGAATAGTAAGTCAATGAATAAATCTTGATAGTTTATAGTACATGAATTATAAAGTAATAAAAGAGAATGATCCATGAGAGTATAACCTAGGAAAAAGAGATAGGTTTTTTGAATATACATATGTTTATAAAATCATATCCATAGTATTCAAGTATCACTAGAAACACTATTATAAGGGGTTGGGTTCAGTCCACATTCCATCGTATTAGTGAAGCTTCAATACCAATAATATCATAGTGGATAAATTACACTAGTAAACTATATAAACTCTATATTCTAGTATAATTTATCCTATTATATAGATATATATATTTATCTTTACCCAATGAAATGGATGACTATTTAATTATAGGACCCCTTTCACATTGTCATAATCTAATGATATGTGTACTAAAAGATCATAATTCATTCATCATATATTTTGACATAGGGAAATGAAATTGGTTTCAAGAAAATTTCAACAATCCATCCCTGGATAACAAATGGATAATAAATATGTTTTTTAAATATATCATCAGCATAATAATAAAATTATATAGTAATAATAAATATAGAATTTTTGGATCTTATCACCAGTAGAAAATTAGTAACATCAAGGGTTTTTATCCAAAATCAATAATCCATTAATAGATTAGTTAGAATTTTTTGGAGAAAAATTTTAATTTTAATTTTGAAATAACTTATTTAAAATCTAAAAGTTTATCAATTATTTTTTACTACATTTTCATTGCAAATATCCTTGAATAATTATAACTGAATATTCCAAGAATTATGTGCTCATGATAGGGGGAAATTCCATTCATGTCAAGTATATTAAAATTCTTATTCCCTCAAAGTTTTTAATAATAATTCTAAATTACCAAATTCATAAAATGAAAATGATATTCCTTTTAAAAATATTTATATACGAAAAAATGGGAAAAATAAAATTAAATAATCATTTTATTTTAGTAAAAAAAGTTCTTAATGTTTTTTTAAATAACACGTAGATGGAATAAATGTTAATTTAGATTGAATATATAAGTAAAGTTAGTTTTCAATAAAAATAATATTTTGGTCTCTTGATTTCTCAAAATTAATATAGGTGAAAAAATCACAAGTTCCATAAGATATATAACATAATATTTCATAATTGTATCTTTATCATCGACAATCACAATAATCAATGAGATTATGACATAAAACACTTACCTAATGTAAATTATTTATTAATACACATTCAATAATCATATATAAAAGATATATATTTATTTAAATTTATTCTGAAACCTTAATTATATATAATATACCATATATTATTCTCTTAAAACATTATATCACCCCTTTAATAATAATTCATTATTAAAATTACTATTATTTGTAATAACTGCCTCATTTTTTATACAAGATTCCATTTGGTAGACTTAGTCATTATATTGTTATCATGGTTCCATAATATCAATAATTTTAACAATGATATTAATTAAATATATATTTATTATATATATAGTCATCCATAAAATATATTGATAGAAAAATGAATTACACTATTCATTGATATGGTATGTCGTATATTTTATTGAGTGTTTTTTAGAATTTTTAATGGATGGAATGAAAGAATGTTAAATAATAGTAAAAAAATTATTGAAAATTAATAATTTCTATTATAACATATAAATATATTAAATCCTTTATTATAATGTACTACACTTCTATATGTTGACGGTAATTAATATGTATGCATGATCGATGTTTTATCATTCTATATGATTGAATTAAGGTGTATAATGATTTTTCAATAATAATAATATGAAATAAATATAATGATGATACAATCATAATTATTTTACAATGGATACAATGTATTTTTATGAATTTGAATGAAAATTAAATTATAAAATGCTAGGTTTGAAGTTAAAACTCTTTATTAAGAACCTTATTTTGGCTTACAACTTTTACCTTAATGGGGTGGTCTTTTGAAATTATAGAAGATCTTTGATATTTTGAAAGAATAGAGAAAATTAATATTCTAGGGAATGAAGAAGCTATAGGGCTCCAAATTTTTGAGTATTATATGATAAAATATTTCCTTTTATATGTGAGGGGTAGGGAACTCTTGAAAATACAAAAAAATTAATATATAATAGATTTATTCTCAAGAAAACTACTTTAAAATGGCCATATATTTGATGAAAAAATTATAAGGGATTAATATCATCATCCAGTAAAATTTATATAGGGTTTTGTGTCATTTTCTACCCTATAATTCATATTTTCTACATGGTTAACCAATTTTATGCCTAACTACAGTCACATTTTTTTCAATATTAAAGGTTTATAGTTTTACTTATAAGGTGATAATTAGCTCATATATTGAAAATGGATGAAATCGTAGACTATATAATATCCCTCTTGCCTAATTTTAATATTTTAATGAACTTTAAATAATTTTATTGAAATTATTTTCATAATATATAATAAATTTCTTTTTTTAGAATTATTCAATTAATTTATCATTAATTACCAATATAAAATAATTTAAATTCAATATAATTATTTCAAAAAAGTAGATTATATTATATTAATCTATTAATTTCTGTTACACCATCATTCGACCATATTTTAATATTTTAGTATTTTTAAAATAGTTTATTTTTTTATATTAGTTAAATAAATACCTTGTGGGTGTTGTATAATAATTAATGCTAGTTATTAAATTAATAAATAATAGAAATAAATTATTATGGTAAAAAATTTATTTATATTTAAAATAATATTTAAAACTAAACATATCATATTTTTATCGTTTTTTATAACATTTACTTTTATTAAAGTCAATAGATTGACATTTTATAGTTATTCTATTCTTAAGATAATTTAAATCCCAAAATTAAAGAAATATGGAACCATGTGACCATATAATTGGCAATTGTATAGAATTTGAAATAATAAACTCATAAAATAGTGTAATTTCATGGTTTAGTAAAATTTTAAATCCTTATCCGATATTTTTAACCCTATTTTACCTATTTTAACCTTACCAAGTTGATAATAATTTACAATGATTACTATTATAATTTTCCAAAAATAAACGTGATATATTTTCCATATTTTGCAATATTTATTTTAAATATGGAATAAAATTTCTATTTTTAAATTTCAAAAATTGCAAAAAATTAGTTTTAAAGTAAAAATGCATAATGAAAAGAAATTTGTTTTTAGAAAAATTCATTTTAAGCATAAAAATTGGATATGTCTTGTTATCTCCTACATAGTAAAACATTACATGGATATTAAATTATTTATTGATTATATAATATATAAATTTCCATAAAATCATTCACTAATATTTATTAATTGAATTTATCATGATAAAAACCTATTACCTATATAAAAACAGTTCTCTGAGAAAAGAATTTGTACGCATGAAAATTAACCAATATCAAAATCATCAATATTGATTAGTTAAATGTAATAAATTAGATTAGTATAAAGAAAACATTTCACATGTCAATTGTAGACCAAATAAAAAATATAATGGGTCATTTCAAATACTTCATTTATCGAAAATAAATGATTGTATTTCAAAAATGTGTATTTTTCAATATTCACTGAAAAAGAAATCATTTCAAAAAAATCCAAAAATTTAATCATAAGTAAATTTTTATATGTAGATATAAAAAATAATAATAATTTTATTAAATAAAACTTTAAAATTTTTAAGAAAATAATTATAATTTCAGGTACTAAATATAATAATAATAATTTATGATGAAAATTAATTATAGAGCTTAAAATGAATTCTATAAAAAAATTCTCTTATTTAGTATGAATAAATCATTGTATTTTTATTTATTATATTCATTATACATATACTTAATTTTTTCATTATTCCTATCCACAATCTAAAATTCAATTGATATGATATAATGGCTACATTTAGACAATAATATATATCAAGTTGTGTAAAACTCAGGTTTGCGTATTAAGAATGTTATCAAAATTAATATTATTTCAAAATAAATCATAAGAGTATTACTAAACTTTAAATAGAATAATTTTTTCCAATGGGTACCAATTTTTTATGTGTTATTGTGATTCCAAAAATCCTTCTTTATCTACTGACTCGTTTATCATCAGTGTTTCAGAATCATAAATCTAACTATTATTTTAGTCTATAATCTGATTGATATATATAAATTGTAATGGAATTGATCATACAATACAAATTTATCTTACAATTTTCATAATCAATGTATGCAAAGTTATTTTTAACATACATCGATGAATAAAATATGTGGTGAATTTTTTTATCTTATAGAAGACAAGTATTGAAATTTAATCACACAATATAAGATATTATATCATGATGGAAGTAAATTATATATCTCATATTCAAAGATAAAATGATCAACCAGAAAAAAATTATGAAATTATTTTATATAATGAAGAGGACATTCGCAAATGAATCTATGCTATTAAAATAGTGAATCATAATTATCCTATACAAATAATGATATGAAATTATTTATCTTATAAAGATGTTGAAAACATTATCTTATGAGAATAGTGTTACTGAATTTTTATCATATAATGATAAATCTACCCATTGAAATATCATGATTATATATGTAACATTTTCAAATTCTCTTGATAGTTCAATTCATTCTTTTATGCTTCCCAAAAAGGAGTTTTCTAAATAAGGAAAGGTATATTTGGATAAAGTGTCAGTTTTAAAAAAATTGAAAGATTCAAAGAATTGGATTTGTAACATCACATTCACAAAAGTTTCTTCAATATTTGAAAAATAGGGGCTCATGCTATTATGAACCTATCTCATAAACTTTTCATTGGATAATTCACTTGACTGTTGTGATTATTGGGGGTTCGTAGGATCAAATGAAATGTATAATATTTAAATAAAAAATTTGTCAACTTCAGGAAAAGGATCAATACAAGCACGTTGAAGAAATATTTCATAAATATACTCTAAATGTGTTGTACTTACATGTTCATTATTTGAAATCAAATAAATTACAAAGATAAACGAAGAATATTTTGATCTTCTTTGGATATATCGTTAATTACAATATGTTTTTACTTGCAACTATGAGCTGTATCATTCTTTATATATTGTTTAACATTATTTCCTTTTACACTCATTATGATCGATTACATTTTGTTTTAAGATAGTCCTTCTAAGGAAAGAGAAAAGTTAAAAGATCATGAAGCAATATAAAAATTTATAGCTGCTTGAACACAACATGGATCCCATGGAAAAGGGGTATTATAGTAAAATAATCTAACACATAGATTAGAGTGTTGGTGGAGTGGACTAAGGGAGTTATGTTCCCTAAAACACTATAAATCTTATATTTTCTATATTTTTCTACTATGTATTTATTTTTCCCATATCTTCTTTAATTGAGGAAACAGTCTAAACGTTTATACCATGAAGAGGGTGGTTTTAAATAAAATAATTTTTTTAAGAAATCATCTAACACGTCTTCAGTTTCAAAATAGCCATGCACTAGGATAATAATTTGTATCTTCATTTAAATGGATTCTATGGATCATAATACAGAAGTTATGGTAATGGTTAGAGTTAACTGTTTAAATGATAAATATTATGGTTTATAGAAGGAATTAAGGACAATATATTTAATGAATCATTGTCTAATGTTTTACCTTAATGTAGTGACACCTTCTAAAATTTTTGAGACAAAAAAAACATATGATCCTGAAACTCAAACAAGATATGAATTGAAATATATGCCAATGAATAAAATAATACATGGACTAGTTCTAGATGAGTTTTAAAGAGTTTTACAATGGAAAAACACCCCTAAATTAGGGACTACTATAGCGATTTATTATGATGGTACTGACATTGTAAATATTCTATGATGTGATACTACAAAACATATTTTTGATACCGTTAAAATGGATGATTGAGAAAACAATACTATATGGAATGGTAGAATCACTATAATTATTAATTCTATTGCTACTCTAGTAACAATAATTACTAAAAAAGAGTAATCATTTAATCTTTAAGGAGTTTTTCCACCTAAGTGGTGTAGAATCTTAGCTACCATTAGAAAATATAATGTGGTTGAAAATTTCAAAATTTAAAACCAAATCGAAAATATTTTAACATATGGGGTATAAATTGAAGATGAAACTAGAGAAAATAAATAGAGTAAGAAGGAAAATTATTCTTTAATGGTTTATATTTTCTAAATATGACAATGAAAACAAGGTATACAAATCCTCAAATCATATAATGAAGAAGATTCATAATGAAATTTTTGATTAAATGATGGTCTTGAAAAACATTCTAGAAAGATTAAAAACATATTTAATAAGTGTTTAGGATTCAAAATATATTCAAATATGTACAAGACGAATGGTGAAAATTATAATTATGTGAGATTCTATTCTTGTAAAAATATTACACAAATCAAACTAGAATATATGAAATTTCTAAAAATGTGTATGGTTTTTTTGAGAAGGATGGATATAAGAATAAATAAAATAATTGTATGAAATCCATATTTATTAAACATTATGACTGTAATGATTTTACATATTTAGAATCATAAGATGATGTATCTAATCAAAAGGCAAACATCTGTTTTATTGATCATTCAAAAGAGGTTCACTATGATTATTATGACGCACATCGAGTATGAGTATGAAAAATAAATTGTCTGTTTTGATGATATGAATGAAAACTTTTCCATGTTATATATATGAAATATAAAAATATAAAAAAATCCAACAAAAAATCCAACATTTTTTAGTGAATTTGATGACATAAATAGTACAATTTTATATTGGAAAAAAATTTTGTAAAATTTTACAACATCATATACTATATAAACTAGCCCAATTGAGATCCTATAGAAAGAAGTTTAAAACATCAATGATTTAATATTTTTATACTTAGGGAGAGTAATACCTAAACAATATAATTGGAAAAACCAAACTCATAAGATAACAAATAGGAATAGTATGTTATGGTGGAAGACCTATATTTTATAAAAAAATTGTGTGCCTTGTTCTAAAAAACATCTCCAAAGATACATTTTTTAATTATGGAAATGTATATAAATTTTAAAATGAATGTAACCTAAAAAATAAAAAAAATATTAAATTAATGTTTAATTTCTTACAAATGTTTTTTAAAATTCATTACTACACATTATGGACAATAAAAACATATCTAGGTTCCCAAATATTTTTTAGCTACCATTTTTACTAGGAAATATGGGTACACATATGATCCATCGATGGGAAGGGTGTTCAATATTTGGTGTTCCATTGGTTTATTCATTCTAGAGATCTAAAACATGGTTCGATGGATCATTAGTTTGGGATACAATAGTTTCAGGTTTCACAACATGATTTTGACAAAGCAGAGTTTCCCCGATTTCTCCACCCAAAGTTTCTCTCTCAAAGAATCATGGAACAATATAGAGTTTATAAATGATATTATGGATAATGATGAGTAGCGTGTTTATGATGTAATAATTCATTTATCAAATCTTGATCAGTGTGTATTTACTATTTCATATTCTAGGGTGTTCTCTATTAAGGGTTATTATACACTAGATTATTCAATGGTGGAAGAAGATGAATGGGGAAAAAATATGTTGTGTAAAATCATCCCCTCCAAACTGAAATTCCTTTTGTGGAATATCATGAATAATTCCCTACCCATGGATTATAATTTTCTATATTATGGAATTCATCTTGCCGCCAGATTTTATTGTTGTAGAATGCATGTTCCTGAAACTATGAAGCACCTTTTCCCCATGGACTAATGGGAATGATGGTTGTGGATGAGTTTGAGTAGCTTCATTAGTGTAGCTTCGTAGGATATAATTGGGAAAAAATTTCTTGATTTGTAGTTCCAGGTGTGGGGGATAATACCTATGAAATAAAAGAAATATTCATTATCCATATGACTGGTTATTGGTGTCTATGTACTTCTTCGAAATAGTTTATTTTAAGGGTATGCATAATTCTCAAATAGCCATTTCCTTCAGAATGAAATTTTTATTCACTGACTAGATCTTATAGATGAAAAATAAGGTTCTTCTACTTACTCAAATCCCTTATGTTCCGAGATATGCTTATTGTATCATCCCCGACCCCATCCCTAAATACTGGATTCAGTGGTTTCCTCCTAGTATTGGGATGAATCTCAACATGGAAAGCTTGTACACCTCATGTGTGATTTTATATGGAGGTATTGTGTGAGTTGGTAAAGGATTAATTGTTATTTATTTCATGGCCTATTTTATACATTTGGTTTACCTATAGGCTGATGCCAATGTGGCACTTCCTAGTCTTGAGATTTGCAATATAAGGAACATTATGCGTGATGTGTTAGAGACCAACTCTCTATTTATTTTCATATCCTTATATGGTCACACCCCAATTCCATGAGATATTAATTACGAGGTCCATAGGTGTAAGAGCTTAAATAAAGAAAACATGATCATCTCCCATAGTTGGAAAAAGATGATTAATGTAGCCGACTATCTTACCTCTTGAGATCTGTCATCTAATTTCATTAATAACTATTTTGGATTGGCATCTTTTCCCAATACATGAGTTATTTGTTTCATTAAAAATTCCCTTGGGACCCATTACATATAGTAACCATGATTATTTATACCCTCCCTTGTTCTATTTTGTTGGGTATGTTATCCTCTTAAATTAAATTCTAATTATTGTTGTTATGTTTACGTGTTGTTTGATGACTTTTCATCATTTACATGGGTTTACATTTTTGCAACCTAAAATTGGATACTATTATAATTTGATTAATTTTTTTAAGAAAAATTTAAAACTAAAATGTTAAATAAAATTTTTCCTTTAAGAACATATCATGTAGGATAAATTGAGAATAAATAATTTATGTCATTAAAATCAAAATATGGTATCAAACAATACTTTTCATCAGCTAGGACACCTAAACAGAGTGATGATGTTGAAGTGTGGAATATGAATTTACAATAAATTTCAAGAATAATGTTATTTTAATATATAATTCCCACCAGTTTTTTGGATTTAATATATTTACATTTGAATTTTTTAATTAAAAAAATTATAAAAATGTTTATTTTAATTAAAACACCCAATTAGTTTGGGAATAATAATGAACCAAAAGTAGGATACTTAAATGTTTTTAAGGGTATGGTTTATATCATTAAAATCAAGGGAATATTGGTAAATTTGATCTAAAATGAAATGAGTGAATCTTGATAGGTTATTCGTACACTTCCAAATCATATATAATTTTCAACAAAAGATCAAGGATTGTTGGTAAGTCAACTTATGTAAAACCTAATGAATTTTATCCTATTCATAAAAAATGACTCAGGACGATGATTTAAGTGACTCTTTTAAAACCATGATAAAATGATATCTTTTTTAAAGTAGAAAGGGTTATTATTTTGAATTTTTTTTGTAAAACAAATCATGTCTGGTTTTATATCAGTTAATTAGATAGTGTGTTGGCTCTACAACATAGAAAACTTAAGGAACATCCTCTAGAATCAGTTATAGGAATTTTATATAATGAATTTATTAAAATATGTACTATTTTAATCCTTATAGAATTATTAATTATCTGATTCTAGCTTGAGCGTGGAACATTACAAGAATATTTAGCTGATGAGAGTTAGGTTTTAGAAATGAAAGAAGAGTAAACTAGTTTCAGAGGAAGAATTTATGTTAACTAGATAATAGATGCACTAACTGTCCTTTTATTGATAAAAAGGAGTTTCAAAAATAGATAGGATGATCAAGTTATGGTTACTAGAAATAAAGATACATTAGTTACAAATTTTTATTATCAATAAGATGTAATAAACTATGAAAAGACATTTTCCCCATTATCTAGGATATAAAAAATTATAATCCAAATAGAATATGCATCTCATATAAAATTAAAATTATGTAAAATGGATGTCAAATTATCATATAAAAATTTATTTTTAATTTATGATGTTTAGTATAAACAATCTCTTTATTTTTAAGATCCCCATTTCCAAAATTCTGTTCTTAAACATACGAAAGTTCTCTATAGACCTAAACAATAACATAGAGCATGGTATGAATGATTAATATAATTTATTTTATAAAACAGTTTTAATGATGTATTGTATGAACCCATTATTTTAATGAAATGATCATTAAAAGGTACTTTTCTTATGAAAATATATGTTGGTGAAATTATTTTTCTGTCAAAAAACATAAAATTTTGTAATGATTTTTCAAAACTCATGAAAACAGATTTTAAAATTAGTATGATGGTTTAACTAAACTATTTATTTGGATTTTATATTTATCAAAAATATTTAATAAATGTTTAAAAAAATCAAAACAATCATTATTTACATAATATTTTTGGAAGTGAAAAAATGAAGACTGATTAAACTCCCTTGAGTTCCCAAATAAATATTTATTAGGATGAGGCTAGAAATCCAATTAAAAACAAGTTATGTAGAGGTATAATTACAGTCTCCATGCCATTTTATTCTTCAACAGAAATAAATAAATGGAGATAAACATGTAAATATCTCTTAGTTATTCCAAATAACTACATAAAAAGTTGGAATCTAAACCCACACCTCTAATAATAAATTAAGTCGTCATCATATGTTTCCTACATAAAAAATACCCTGGATGAAAAATATATTACTCCTATAATATTATAATTTATATGAATAATCATACTCAGAATACACATTATAATATTTATGTGATCATTATGACCCACAAATGTACCTACAATATTGTCATAAATAAAAAATATAAACCAGAAAAGACTCGAAAATTTTTTGTATAATTAAAATATTTATCGTATTATTACATGAATCACATCACCGAATATAATATGTATATAATTATGATTTATATTCCTAAAGGGACTGATATGTAATTGTTTTCTCTATGATAAGGACTATCCGGGATTTACCTATTCTGGACCAGCCATTGAATTTCATTCTCATAAAAACATTAGTTATAAAAATAGTTTTATGAGGATAAATTTCCATTTTTTCAAACAAAAATGATATATTCTATCTTCATGATACTATATTTATAAAACCCAAAAATATAAAAACATGAATTATAGAAATTCCATATCATTTATATTTATAAAATGTAACCCTTTAATAATAAGATTGATGTTATTTAGTTTATTTAATGGAAAAAAACATGACTAAAACATGTTAAAAATCTAACCAATTTTATGGTCTCTTATTTTTAAAAAACCATTTCATTAAAAAAATACCAATTATATTTATTAGCTTTATAATTGCAAAACACTCCCCATATTTTCAAATTCTAGAAAATTTATTAAATATTCCTGAAAACAATATAGATTTCCAAGGTCCCAAATAAATGTTACCTTCAAAACACCATTTAAATCAATTTAAATAATTTTATATTACCATTTAAGGCAAATATTTCCTCATATTAGCCTAAAAAATACCATTTCATGTTATTCTTCATTTATTAAACTTATTTCCAATTATAAATTTATATTTTATAAATAGTTTCATTCACAGTGGCTTTAAATTAGTTACTTGAAACAGGATTAGTAAAAATAACATCAATCAACATATAAAGAGTTTAATCAAATGAACACTAGAATACATTACTCATATTATATAGTAAATTGAGAAGTAATCTCATTCTCAGTAAAAGGTAACATATCAAATAACATCTATAATATTCAATTTAATATTATAATGTAATTATACTAATGTATTACTAACCTGGATCAATTAAACAGATTGGAAAAAAAAATATGTAAGAAACAATTAGCTTGATAAACTATTGTTTATTTTGGAAATAATATCAATCCTAATAAAAATTTATAGAAGGAAAAGAAAACAATATTTTACAATCATAAAAAAGGAACATCAATAGTGAATAATAACATGATTAATATTATACTCATAAATAGGGGATTATTATAAACAAATGACTCAATCATAGGTACATAATAACATGGTCATGAATTATATATATTTGGAATTACTATATATAAATATTTGTGATTTAGTAAATAAAATCCTATAATTAATTCCAATTACAACATAAAAAATAACATGAAAATATAAAATCCTAAATGAGATATTGCCCTTTCATACTAATCGAAACCATGTATATTGCATGAACTAACACATGGATTGGATCCAAGTAAATCCATGTATCATGTTAACCAATTTTCCAAAATTTCAATTTATAAATTCAAATTAATACATCATCCATACATATAGTTCCTTGATCATACTCTTAGATATCCCAAGTAACACACATTTCTACCATAACCACATTGGTAAGACATACACATAGCCCACCCCATTCATTCCCATTATCCGATAACCTCTTAAAACATCAAAAATAAAAGATCCAAGATATCCATTAAACCATACATTGAAACCACTTTTTAATGTATATTACATGGTTACATAACATCACTAATCTAGACATCTACAAGACCACATAAGAAAATCTCAGATCATAGAGGCTTTCTTAAACACGTGGGATGTAAAAAAATATTTTTAGGAAGTGGTCCCCCTTAAAAATAAATATTAAAAGGAAACTTGAGGTATTTTAAAAAAATTTCATGTATTTTTAGGTTAGTGTACATCCAATTTCAAAAAAAAAATCAACCATTAGTGGAATTCAATTATAAGACTCACAATAAATACAATATGTAATACCTTTACAATGTAGATAACAAATATAAAACTAATCCTAAGGTAAAAAAATTCCTACAAGCCATTAAAAATTATCAAAAACTCACTATGCACAAATACATCAAAAAAACCATCACCATAGAGCAATGTTAGGTGGTTTTATGTGTATAAACATAATCTAAGTAATAGTGGATGTCCCCAAAAAATAATATATACATGTAGAAAAATAAATCGATGGGAAATTACCCATGATCAGAAACCTAGTGATACTAAGGTCCCATAATGTCTTAAGCATCCTGTAGTGATGTGGTACATGAAATTAAATACCTGAATTTTCATGTCTACCCATGTGTCAAATAATAGTTGGACCATATAAGTGATCATTTGGGATACAAAAAACAGGCCTCAATAGAGTAGTGAATAATTAAATGTATGTATGATATTTTCATTTCATTTATATATGTATTCGTTAGAATAGATTTAATAATAAATGGAGAAAGAATAAAAATATAACAATAGTAAAGTAGTCCACATATAATTTTCATATATAACTTATAACTCTTAACATCATTAGGTTCTATAACTATAATACCTATATTAGGATAACCTAGGGGTAGATATTAAATGTATAGAAAAGTATTATATATGTGGAAACCCCAATACTTGTGAACTACAAACACATTCTTATATATAATCCTAAAAATGTTAGTAAATTGGAATAAAGATGCCGGGGACTTAGAGACGATTCCTAGAGTATAATATAAGGCCTATCTAGTCAAGAAAATTCTTATAGCCTTTCCAAGGATTATGGGAGTGGATATAATGAGTCTTGGTTTTGTGAGATCATTCCATATCAATGGTGTGGAAACATTTCTTCCTACCATATTGAAACATTTGCCCCAATTTTCAGTGTACCTAATTGGATTTTATATAAAAATATCATAGATATCCCTATCGACATTTTGATAATCTATAAAATGAATATTCATGATCCTAAAATAATTTCAATCAATGAAACATTATGTTCGGTGCAAAAAAGTTATGTATAGTAATGAATCATTCAAAAACTATCTACCATGTCCAATATGAATTAATTTCATATTAAAAATTTCCTGGTGATTATGTATGAATGAAATTATAGAATAATATATTAAATTACAACAAATTATAAACCAAGCAATCCAAATATGATATGAGTTAAAAAATTAAATTTATGATACCTTGTGTCGAGAAGGCTATAAAATTCATGAGGAGATGGAATTTTTGAGTTGGAAGATGATTTTTTTTATAATTGAGACTCATACTGATGTTTTGAGAACTATCATACAATGAAATGATGTTTTTGGATAAGTTTCAATGATTAATAAGTGACATGCGGTTTGGGAAGGTTCTAGAGGAAGAACAGATGGTGTTGCTTCTACAAAATTGTAGTAACAGACTACTCACATGATGGCACAATGCGTCAAAACAGGAAATTTTTCAGATATTGTGACTACACTAACATAGTAGATTCAAGGCATGGCCCCATTAGTCATCATGTGAAATTATTTCATTATTATTTTTTAAAATAAAAACAAGCGCTCGTCCCCCAATTTTGGGTCAACATAGAGCATCCTGGAGGGACGAATCAGAAGTACCTACCCTCAACATATCCCCATAATGCAGGTTGGTTTATTATGGAGTTTGGTGGTGAAATATGGAAATATTATCATTATATTCCCTATTCTATTTTCTATTACCTAATTTGGGAAATTCATTTTTGTGTTCTTAGTAATTTCCATCAATGAATGGTTGAAATGAACATAATCAATGAGACTTTATCCTAGATTTCTTAATGGAGAACCTGTGAAATCTTCCACACAACATTGTTAAACAATTTGGTGAAGAAAAAACATAAATTATTCATTTTTCGTGATATTTTCACATTAATTTACTTATTATTTTGTCTAATTGGGGATTATTATTTTTCACTTTTAGGTTACTTTGGCACGAGAGGTTCTTTGTGTAAACTACACCCTATTTTATAAAATTTATGAGTGCTAAGGTCAATAATGAGTTTTATAAATTTGTAAAACACTAAATTAAAATATTAAATTAATTATAAATCTTAGTAATAAAATTTTAGATATATTGGTGTGAGATAGGGGCTTATCATGATGGGTGGTGGCCATTTCAATTGGGTCAATCCCAAGTAAGAGTTGATGGGATGTGAATTAAAATGGAATGTCTTCTGGTTGGGGTAGGTGGTTCATTTAACATGATCTAGGGTTATTTAATTTATTTACATATTCTTGTTATGTGATATTTGTTTTATTTCTAGGGGGTGATGATCCTATTAATATAAAATATTTCAATTAAAATGTAATTCCTAGATAAATTGAACAATGTGTCAAGGCCATGAGGTTCCATTGAAACTAACACCATTTCCCCGACCACTAATATTTAAGTCCTTGAGTATAGTTTTGAATGACTTGGGATAGTATGACCCCCTAAGAGTTGTTTATTATATTTTATTAATACAATGTATCATTAATAGTAATTGGATATTTAATATACCTCTAGGTAGTTGTTAATTATGAGATGATATAGTTGGCCTAGTGGATTTCCATGTGAAACCTCTGATATACCATATATCATTTATTCATGTTGAGATGATTAGAGGGTAAGGGTTCTTCCCCCTTCACCAGTAAAATAAACCTATGGTAGTCTGAAGATACATCATATGTTCTGACTGACTTTTGGATGACATGGGTATAACAAAGGTATTAGATAATTTTCTCTAGTGAGGTTCCTGCGAGATTTTCCTAGGATTGTATTGAGGTCTCGATGAGACCCTTATAATACAAGGGGATACTATTTCCTTAGAATGATGTGTTTTAACATGAGACATGTGTATGGAATAAGAGGGCCCCAATATTTTGTCCTAACTAGGATGATATAAATGGGACCTTAGCGAGCGACCACATGACATGTTTACACTAGCTAGAGGGTGTATACTAAAAATGGGTAGTGATGATAATGAATGTCACCTTAAAACCTAAATCATTTATATGATCCTACCATGGTTGGGATTAATACATGTCATCTAGTACTATGGTAGAACTCAGGTTTTGGATGTTCTAAGGTATGATGACAACCCCTTTTAATTTCTATAAATGAGGAGATTTGGGTGGGATGCCTCATCCACTAGGATTTTGGCACTTGATTTATGTTTCCATGGTTTCAGGATTATATGACTGCTATATTTTTCTACATAGTATTTTTTCTTAGGATAAATATTACAAATAAAAGTGTGGTTTTGGATGCCATAAATTCTGGTTAGGATACTATGATTTGGGATTCCATGTCTTATAGTAAGGAGTACCAGGGTTTCAGAATCCTTGGATTTTATCCTCAATATCGAGAAGATGTACCGTGTTTTTTGCTCCAACGATTTTGTGTAGGAATACAATATAAGGGGTTGGATTTTATTTGATCCCCGAGTAATATATGACACACCAGTTATAGGGTTGGTAATTGATCTCCATGTATGTTTATGTTTCTATTATCTATATACTTATGACCTAGATGATAAAATTTGTTATAAATTTGAGTGAAATAATCAGATACACTACATCATTTGTCAAAGTAGGGATGGGGTGATGGAAGTATCATGGTAGAACCCAAGGATCAAAGTTGGTAAGTTAATTATGATTTCAGACTTTATTTTTATTATGACCGTATCACATCTGTAATACTTCATATATTTGTTCATTATTGGACAGCCTTAGTGGTACCCTATTGAGTTATACTCACACCGAATTTGTGTGGTGATAGGACTTGGGTACCTGAGTCGACATAACTTATCCCTGGTTCCAGATTGGTAGAGGCATGATGTTTATTGATCAAGAGAAAAAACTTGAATAGTATTATAGATTAGCATTATTTTTTTCATGGTGAATTAATTATACCCCAAATATTTTTTTATGCCTATAATTTATTTATATATGATCACATTGATGGGTATTCATTTTTATCACTAAATAATTATGGTTACATTAATTATTTGTTGATGGACTTGTTTATTACTTTAACATACTATGGTTTATGTAACGCCCCGAACCAAGTTACCAAGAGTTGGTGCATTATTACATAATATTGGCATGATCACAAATGATCAAGTCTCGAAAGACCGATTAGTTTTGTTGCCTTGGAATAACTATATACATTCATAAATTTTACATGACATCATAAAATGAAAAATACAGCAACATAGTCTCCATATTCCACACTCATATCACCTCATACTATCCCTACAGGTCATTCATAAAATATTTTTTTCACATCCTGGGAAAAATAAAACATAGAAAGGGGTAAGCTGTGATTCCCAGTAAGGATAAAAATTATGCGGAAACATTCATAAATAAGCCTAAACATTTAAGGAAATGTATAACTAAAAAAACCCTTTTAAACTTGAACTTCACCATAATATGGCAGAAATAAAATAAAACAATTCCATTTACTTATTCACATGTATATTCTACTAGTCAAATAATCACATGCAATATCAATGACCACTTTCATAATGATGGAATGCATAATTCCAGACTATCATAACCACATAACCAAGGCCTAGGGCCATGACTACAAATAAGATTTTGTCAAGGCCTTCTGCCAAGACAATATATTGTCTCATGAGACCTATTGATGCATCGAGGAGCTATATTGGGCACCACCTGTCACTTATTAAGTCCAATGCATTCCTCATATTAACAGGTGTAAACATAACATAAAAATCTGTATTAAAACTAGCAAATGAAATGTCAATACTTTCTCCATAAAACATAAATGGTATAAAAATAACACATCCACAGTCAAACATATCATAAAACCTTCAATACATTATGGATGTTTTGTATCATAATAAATCAACTTCAAATAAGCTTAAAATCCATCAAAGGATGTTGACATAGATGAAATCAAAACAATTGGAGAGAAATAACACTTTTTTTAAATCATTTTAAATTCACATAATTATAAAATAATACATTTACTTTGAAAATATCCTTATAATATTTTAAGGGAAGCTTCGATGATTTTATAATGGCGGAACATAGCCGCACCCACCGTATAAGTTAAAAAACATTTTTACCTTAATTCTGTCGAGAAGGATAAAATGGACCTTATTTGGAAAACGACGGAAATATTCCTTTATAAATTTCTTATAAAAAGTCAAACAATTTTATAAAGAAATTTAACCCATATTTTTTAAAATAGTAAAAATGTTTTGAAATGCATTTTTACGAAACATGGATGTGGATGATAAAGAGGTCCCAGTATATAATTACGTATAAACAACCGCGGATAATGAAGAGATTGTGAAATAAACCATTACCTTGTAATTTTCCTTGGTTGAAGGTAGGTTAACCTGTTGTATAATGGTGAAATAATTGTTACTAAATTATACAATAATCATATAATTAATATAATATCATATATGATCTTTTCACATTTATTTGTTAATAATATCTTAGTATTATCATCTTTTTGGGTGTTATCAGATTCGACTTTCTTTATATTCTATGTTATGTGGGGCATATTTTTTATGGATGGGATGTATATTATTCATATACAGAATGATATCAAGTCCTTAAACATTATTTTTATTCATTAAATGATAATTAGACATGAATGGATACGATGGGGAATGAATCTCATCGCGTTTGTGGAGATGGTAGTCCATACGTACGCACGAGCGACATTATCATTATTTGGATATTAAAATAATATATAATTGGATGGTATATCATATATACCTAATCACTATCATGTTATATTTATTAATTACATGAATTACACATCATTATTATATCCATCCAAATAAAAATATATTGAATAACAATTACACCACAACGTGGAGACGGTAAGCCGTACGTACACACGTATGGTGAAATGTCATTCAGAGGTTGGATATAATAATGAATATGGTTTTACCATATTTATAATAACATAAAATTATATATATGATACTGGATTTAATTTTTTGTAATGGAAATAATAATGAAATAAGAAGTTGAAGAAGAAAGGATCTTGAATGATGGTTGTGAAAACATTACCTCTTCTTCGGGTTCTTCCTTTAGATTTGAACAAAAGTGATCTTTAGTTTGGCTTTATGACTAAAGGAAGGACTCTATGAAGAAGGGAGGATATTTTAGAGGGAATTTGGGTAGAGTTTGGCTGATCCAAAAGGCTTTGAAGGTTTGAAATTGAGAGAAGGGGGAGTTCCCTTTTATAATAGGGGTGAGGGGAACCTTTGGAAAAGCTATAAGTATTATTTTATAATAATTTTATATTCGGTTTCTAATGGCTCTAAAGTATATTATTTAAAGGTTATGGTGGGGATAGGTCAAAATCCACTCAAAAAATAAGTTTTAGACAGTTTTGGGTCACTTTATTAACATTATCTTTTAGGATTAACTCTTAGTTAATTAGTTTGACACTTACCATGTCTCATTGTATTTTTATATTATATAGTCAATACACCTAATATAAAATTCCAAGAGACCCCCATGTAGTCTATCAATGATACACCTATCATTATTTAAGTCTCTTGGATGAACCGTAGATTTTTAGGAATAGAATATAAATTATTAATATAAAATTTGTTTTAAAAACTCTTTTATGTCAATTTTTACACTATTGGATATATTGTTTTTTGATAATTTCATAACATCATTATTACTTCGATAAAAATTTATATAAGACGTCCTAATATGTAATATTAACCTATAAAATTAGTGGAATTCATTAAAAGTCTGAAATTTCATTTATTTTGATATTTATAATATCAATTATTTAATATTTCACTAATAGGGTAATTACTGCATCATCATTGTGTCATAAATATATTAAATTATTTAATGTCTAAAAATTATAAATAAAATACCATTATGTGTGAAATATTTTTATCTTTCTAATGAATATTTATAATCGAATTTATCTTATGTATAACCATATATTTAAAAAAAATTAGTTATTAAACATTGATTTTAACTCTTTTAACTCTTCTTTGAATTAAATAATAATAAATGTCCAAATCTAATCCAAGTGCAAAAAATGATAATATTTTATTCCTATGTTTTTCTTTGGTTGATATACACTTGTCTAATAGAATTAGGACATGTGTTCGGGTAATATAAATATAATTTTTTCCCTTAATTACCCTATTTATTTATAACCGTGGTAAATAAAAGTAAAGATATACTATTTACAAAAAAATATTTTTTTTCTTATTGAACAACATTTTACTTCTTGATATTAACCGTGTATCTCGGATGTTCGAAATTCCACTCACAGAATCGGTAAAATTAGGTTTTATGAGAATTTTCAAATTCTCCTAAGAGGTGGGAAAAAGAAGGTGAAATGTTCCATAAAATTTATATATATATATATAATTATTATGAACTAACTATAATTAATTATATTGAACTTATATATGTATTTTATATCTATTTTGACCTTAATTAAATTTAAATAAATTAAATATTTATTTAAATAAAAAGTCGGTTTTAACCAATAATTCAGTGTATTTCACTATTCATCAAAAATAGAAATTATTCAGAAAAAAACAAAAATTTCACCCTCGAATAATTTAGATATTACAAATCCTAAAATGAAGTCCATTTTGAAAGATAAAATTTATAAAATTTCAAAAAGTGGGTATTACTATTCATAACAGCTAGTTTGATTGGTTGTGGTGTGTGATAAAACTTGAGGTTGCGTACAACACACACTACTTTATTGTTTAAAGAGAAGCGTACCATGGAAGATTCAGGTTTTACATTCTATCCTCATTAAAATAATTTCGTCCTAGAAATTTCTCGAATACTACTGCATGAAAAGCCTCAGGTTGTTCATCATCATATGTTTCTTGGGTTCGAAACTAGCTTCTTCCATGTTATGGTTTCTCCAAAAAACATTTACCAGACAAGTCGTCCAGTTTCTCATTGTTTGTTCTCTAGTATCAAGAATCCTGATGTGCTCTTCACAATAAGAGAGATCGGGTTCCATTTCTAATTCCTCATATGTGAGTACATTCGTTGGGCCAGGCATGTATTTCATCAACAGTGATATGTGGAACACATCGTGAACATTTGAGAGTCTTCGTGGAATTCCCAAACGGTATGCTACAACCCTAATTAGTTCTAGTATTTCAAAAGTTCAGAGTACCTAGGACTCAATTTACCTTTCTTACCGAAATTTATAACTCCCTTCCATGGAGATACCTTCACGAAAACATGACCACCTACCTAAAATTAAAAATCCTTCCTTCATTTATCGGAATAGATCTTCTGCTTACTTTGAGCTACATTGATGTGGTTTTGGATTACCATTACCTTTCCCATTGTTTCCTCCACCAGTTCTACGCCTTCAATTTTTCATTCACCAACATCATCCCAACAGGTTGGTGGATGACTTCTCTTTTCCTATAATTCTTCATATGGTTCCATACAAATACTTGAATGGAACCTATTGTTGTAGAAAAATTTCACCAGAGGTAAATATTGATCCCATATACCCTTAAATTCAAGAAAGCACGATCTTAACATGTCTTCTAAGGTTTGAATAGTTCGTTCTAATTGTCCATCAGTTTGGGGGTGGTGTCCAGTGCTCAAACAAAGTTCTGTATCCAAGGAATTCTGAAGACTCTTCCAGAATCTTGATTTAAAATGAGGATCACAGTCAGAAACAATCGATATGGGTACTCTATGAAGTCTCACGACACCATTAATATATAGACTTGGTAGATTTTCTTGTGGTAAATATTCCCTTATAGCATGAAATTTTTTGGACATGGTAAGATGGTCAATAATGACCCATATTGCATCCTTCATTATATGAGTCTTTGGTAGTCCCATGGAAAATTCCATCAAAATATTTTCCCATTTCCACTCCGGTATGGTAAGAGGTTGCATGACTCCTCCAGGTTGTTGCCTTCAATCTTTCACTTGTTGAAAAACCATACATCTTGACACAAAATCAGCAATCTCCCTCTTCATGTTGTCCCACAAAAAATGTTCCTTCAAATATTTATAAATTTTGGTGCTCCAAGGGTGTATAGAGAAATTGGACCTATGAGCATCATCTAACAATTCCCTTTTATGATCAGGTATATCAGGAACACAATGTTGCTTCCCAAATTTAAAAATTCCCATATATAAAGGCTCTCAATCTCCCATCATTCATATCATTAATCTTCTTTTTAAAATGTTCATCACTGGTCTGAGAACACATTATCTTTTCTATTAATGATGGTTTGGATACCATTTGAAAAATAATCGATGTTTCACCTTCCATGGTAATTCCCATATCCATCATCACTTGGCCCATGAAAATAGGATCCCTTTCAATTATCATCGTGTTAAAAAAATCCATGATCTTTTCTCCTCAAAGCATCTTCCACCTTATTTTCCTTCCATGGGTGGTAGTATATCGTAAAATCATAATCCTTGAGTAGTTAAATTCATGTTCTTTTCACCATGTTTAGTTCTTTCTATGATAAAATATATTTCAAACTCTTGTGATCAGTATAAATCCACAATTTTCACTATAGAGATAATGTCTCCATATCTTCAAAGTAAATATTATAGCAGCTAAATCAAGATCATGATTAGGATATTTTTTCTCATGAATTTTCAGGTGTTGTGATGCATAGGAAATAACCCTATCATTCTGCATAAAGACACAACCATGTCCTTTCTTTGATGCATCACTATAAATAACAAACCCATCATTCACTAATGGTAGACTTAATATAAGAGAATTGACTGATCTTCTCATGAGTTCATCAAAACATTCTTCACACACTTTTTTCCAAACAAATTTAACCCATTTACATGTGAGCTTCGTTAATGGGTTAGCCAACTGGTTAAAATTCTAGACGAAACTTTGATAATAACCTACTAAACCAAAAAAATGCGTACCTCAATTATACTAATCGGTGCAGGACATTCTTGGATTGCCTTGGTCTTATAAGGATCAACATAGATTCCATATTTAGAGATAGTATGGCCTAGAAGAGAAATCTCCTGAAGCCCAATTTCACACTTGCTAAACTTCCCATATAATTCATGTCCTCTCAGAGTCTTTAGGTTAATGCGCATGTGATTTTCATGATCTTCGTAGCTTTTGGAGTATACTAAGATATCATCAATAAATACTACCACAAATTCGTCGAGATATTCCTTGAGAACTCTATTCATTAGATCCATGAATACAGAGGGTGCATTATTCAATCCAAAAAGCATTACTGTAAACTTGTAATGCCCGTACCTAGTTCGAAATGTTGTCTTCAGAATTTCTTCCTTCTTAACACACAATTGATGATATCCATATCGAAGTTCTATCATTAAAATGTATTGAGCTCCATGTAGTTGGTCAAATAAATCATCAATGCGAGGTAGGGTATACTTGTTCTTTATTATTATAGCATTTATCTCCCTGTAGACGATACATAACCTCAAAGATCCATCGTAATATTTTAAAAAAAGAATAGGGGCTCCCCATAAAGAAACACTAGGGAGAATTAATACCTTATTACTCAATTACTCTATTTTTTTCTTTAGTTCAACTAATTTCGCGGTGGATATTCTATAAGGGGTATTTGATATAGGCCCTGATCCAGTATTAAATCAATGGAAAACTCAACTTCTCATTCTGGAAGATGTCCAGATAAATAATCCGGAAACAAATCTACATATTATTTTAAAATAGGTACTTCCTCTATTTGAACATTCCTTTCCTCACCCACAGTCTTTTCATTCTCTTCCTCCCCAATAATTGAATTTAGTTGGGCTATTGGGGGTGGATCTAGGTAATAATTAGGTGGTGATGATTCCTCTCTAAATATAAGATGTTCCTTATCATCATCATCAAAAATAGTAACCTCTATATTCTTATTATAAATTTTTTCATCATGGTCTGAATGCCAATTGATACTGAGGATTATATCAAATTAAATCATAGGTATGACAATGAGATCAGCGGATAAATAACATGTATGTGCTATAATGGGGAATGATTCAAAAAACATTATTGCAATTATACATCCCTTGGTTGATTTAACTGAAAACTCCCTTCTTAAATCAAATTGGAAATATCTAATTTTCTTAGCAAACTAGGAAGATATGAAATAATGCGATGATCCATAATCAAATAATGAATTTTCTAAACTTGATGAAACCATTAAATTACTTGCCACTACATCTTTTGGAGCTTCTACCTCAGCAGTAGTGGCAGCATAATGTTGGCTTTGATCCCTTTGCCTTTTCTAAGGTAAGTTCACATAACGCTTAGGACATTCTGTTGAATAATCTCCCATCTCCCTGCAAATGTAGCATTGGGCATTAGTAGCTTCCTTCTTCCCCTTGCAATCACGAGCTTGGTGGCCTTTTTCACCACACTTGTAACAGACTCCCATTCCTTTAAAAAAACTACCAGGGTGATTCTTCCCACATTTACTGTAGGATGTATATTTCAACTTCTCCATTATTCCCTTTATTTACATTACTAGAGTGATCAACAGATCTCTTCTTCTCCTGCTTTGCTTTAATGTCATAAGACTTAGAGAATTCCTTTTCTGTCTTGACAGCACATGCAAAAATATCTTCGTACAACGATAAGGGTTGTGATACTAACGCTCGATGTAGAAACGATTTTAAACCATCAAAGAAACTATAAATATTACTTCTTGGGTTATGTATATAATAATCATCATACCTTGATAACCTTGTAATGTTAGCCTCATAATTTGTGACATTTTCATCCTCCTTTTGTCTCAGACTCAGAAATTGCCTTTCCATATCTGGTCGATGGTCACGAGGAAAGTATTTTACTAAGAAAAGTTATTTGAACTCCCTCCATTCCATATTTGATACTTCCTCCTAATCCTTTGTGTTTTGAATCAATGACCACCATTGATCATCATTTACCGTGAGGTGGTAAACTGCCATGATAACTTTTTCACTTTCACTACTCCCCAAATCCTGAAATATTTTCTTAGGGTATCTATCCATTGCTTAGGTACTAAGGGATTTGTACTCCCATTGAACATTGGTGGTTGTTGCTTCATAAAGTGATCTAACATTTATCCTCCATGCTACGGATTAGGGTGCTCCATATGGGTAAGTTTATTTTTCATAACCTGAGTGACTTTTCCAAGTATAGTGATAAGCTTATCAGCACCGGTTACATCACCATCTCCACTATAATTATCTTGAGCGGGCGGGATATCCCTACATGGAGTGTGTGCATTGATATGGTTTCCATTTCATATATTAGGATCCATTTATAAACAATGGCATAAGCTAGATCAGTTTATGAATCAAAATACATAATTCAATAAATGTAAAACACTTAAAATAAATTGAACTGTTTATGGATATAATCCATAAAAATTTAAATGTTTTCTTTGAGGAAGTATATACTCATAAACCATTCATAATGGGTTTTAATGAAAATGATAATTATCCTAAGCATATCCCCTGGGAGTGTCATAACCAAGAGTGTAGAAAGGCCCGTTGTCATGCAGATGTTCCCGTTGGAGTCTTTCTCAAAGCGGTGTTTTTGGGTTTTACCCCTAGGTACATCCGTGCCAGAGCCGCATCTACCAGCTCATATCCATACTAGTATTTATTTCTCAGAATGATCACAAAATCTCTAAAATAATAAAATTATAGGAAGATATTCTACACTCATCCTCAAAGTATATCATAGGGCTATGTGCTTTAATTGGAGTTTATCTAAATCTATCTTCCAAGGTTTGTAATAAAATTCCTCTGATACAAACTATAACACCCCAACCCCCGTTACCCATAGTTGTTTCATTATTAGATAATATTTGCATGATCAAAAAATATCAAGTATCGAAAGAAAAATTAGTTTAGTAGCTTGGGAAAAACTAGATAGATTCACAATGTTTAAAATATATCATAAAATGAAGACTACAACAACTTAGTCTCCATAATCAACACTCATATCCCCTCATACTAACCCTGCAGGTCATTTAGAAATATTTTTTTTCACATCGAAGAAAAAATATAACATAGAAACGGGTGAGCTCAGATAGCCAGTAAGGATAACAATATAGCTAAAACTTTCATAAATAATTATTAACATTTAAGGAAATGTATAACTAAAAAAAAGCCTTTTAAACTTGAACTTCAACAAAATATATAAGAAATAAAATGAAATAATTCCAGTTACTTATTCACATGGATATTATAATAGTCTAATAATCACATTAAATATCAATAACCACTTTTATTATGATGGAATGCATAATGTCAGACTATCATAACCACATAGTCAAAGCCTCGTGCCAAGACTACAAATAAGATTTTGTCAAGGCCTTGTTCCAAGACACTAGTTTGTCTCATGAGACATACCTATGCATCAAGGAGATATAGAAGGCTCTGCCCGTTACTTATTTTGTCTATTGCATTCCTCATATGAGGTGGTTTAAACATAACATAAACATTCATATTAAAAATAGCATACAAAATGTCAATACTTTCTCCATAAACCATGAATGGTATAAAAATAAAACATCCACAGTCACACATATCATAAAACCTTCAATACAGTATAATAGTTTTGCATCTTAATAAATCAACTTCAAATAAGCTTAAAATCTATCATAGGATGTGGACATAGATGAAATCAAAACTATTTGAGAGAAATAAATATTTTTTAAATCATTTAATAGTCACATAATTTTAAAATAAAACATTGACTTTGAAAATATCCTTAAATTATTGTAAGGGAATCCTCAATGATTTTAAAACGGTGGAAAATATCTGCACCCGCTATATAAGTTAAAAAAACATTCTTACATTAATTCTGTCAAAAATGTTAAAAAGGACCTTGTTTGGAATATGATGGAATGATTCCTTTATAAACTTCTGATAAAAATTTAAACAAGGGTATAAATGAATTTAACCCATATTCTGTAAAATAGTAAAAAAAATTGAAATGAATTTTTAAGAAACATGGATGTGGATGATAAAGAGGTCCCAGTAGATAATTACGTATGAACAACCTCAGATAATGAAGAGATTGTGAAATAAACCCTTACCTTGTAATTTTCCTTGGTTGTGTGTAGTTTAAAATCCTTTATAATGGTGAAATAATTGTTAATAAATTATACAAGAATCATATACATTAATATGATATCATATATGATCTTTTAACATTGATTTGTTAATAATATCTTAGTATTATCATCGTTGTAGATGTTATCGAATTTGTCTTTCTTTATATTCATTATTATGTGAGCCATATTTGATATGGATGGGATGTATATTATTCATATCTAGAATGATATAAAGTCCTTAAACATTATTTTTAATCATCAAATGAGAATTATACTTGAATGGATACGATGGGGAATTAATCTCATCGTGTTCGTGGAGACGGTAGTCCGTACGTATGCACGAGCGACAATATCATTCTTTTGATATTAAAATAATATATAATTGGATGGTATATCATATATATAGAATAATTATCATGTTATATTTATTATTTCCATGAATTAAAAATCATTATTATACCGATCCAAATAATAATATATTGAATAACAATTACACCATGACGTGGAGACGGTAAGCCGTACGTACGCACACATGGTGACAAGTCCTTCAAATGATGGATAGAATACTGAATATGGTTGTACCATATTTATAATAACATAAAAGTATTTATAATATACTGTAATTATTATTTTATAATGGAAATAACAAATAAATAATTAGATGAAGAAGAATGGAACTTGGAAGAGGGTGGTGAAAACATTACCTCTTCTTCGGGTGCTTCCTTTTGATTTGATCAAAAGGGCTCCTTAAGTTGGATTTCTAACTGAAGGAATTACACTAGGATGAAGGGAGGATATTTTATAGTGTATTTGGGTTGTGTTTGGATGATACCAAAGGCTTTGAAGCTGTGAAAATGAGAGAAAAGTGAGTGCCCTTTTATAAGAGGGGTGAGGGGCATCATTGGAAAAGCTAGAAATATTAGTTTATAATAAATTCATATTCGGTTTCTAATGGCTATAAAGTTTATTATTTAAATTTTAAGGTGGGTATAGGTGTAAAACCACTCAACCAATAGGTTTTATACTGGTTGGGTCACTTTATAAGCCTTATCATTTAGTTTTAACTCTTAGTTAATTAGTTTGACACTTACCATGTCTCATTGTATTTTTATATAATATAGTCACTAAACTCACTATTAACTTCCAATAGACCCCCAAGTGGTCCAATAATAATAAAAATATCATTATTTACGTCTCTTGGCCGAACCGTATATTTTTAGGAATAGAATATAAATTTATAATATAATATTTGTTTTAAAAACTCTTTTATGTCCATTTTGACACTATTGGATATTTTGTTTTCTGATAATTTTATAATAGTTTTATTACCCCAACAAAAAAATATATAATCAGTCTTAATATGTCATATTAACATATATGATTACTGTAATTCTTAAAAAGTCTCAAATTACATTTATTTTTATATTTATAATATCAATTATTTTAATATTTCACTAATAAGGTAATTACTGCATCTTCAATGTGTCAGAAATTAATTAAATTATTTAATGTATAAAATTTACAAATAAATTACCATTATGTAGGAATTCGTTTTATCTTTCTAATGAATATTTATAATCTAATTTATCTTATGTATAAAAATATATTAAAAATGTTTTAGTGAATAAAAATTGATTTTAACTCTTTTAACACTTCTTTGAATTAAATAATAATAAATGTCCTAATCTAATCAAAGTGGACCTAAATGATAATATTTTATTCCTAAGGTTGTTTTTGGTCGAGATATAGTTGTCCAATAGAATGAGTAAATGTGTTAGGGTAATATTAATATCATTTTTACCCTTAAATATCCAATTTACTTTTAAACGTGGTAAATAAAAGTAAAAATTTACTATTGAACAAAAAATATTTTTATCTTATTTAACCTCATTTTACTCCTCTATATTGACTGTGTCTCTAGGATTTTCAAAATTCCACACACAGAAGAGGTAAAATTATGTTTTATGAGAATTTTCATATTCTCATATGAGATGGGTAAAATATGGTGAAAAGTTCCATAAAGTTATTATATATCAAAATTATTCTAAACTAAATCCAATTAATTACATTTAACATATATAGGTATTATATATCTATTTTGAACATAATTGAATTTATGTAAAATAAATTATTATTTAAATAAAAAGTCAGTTTTAACAAATATTTTAGTGTTTTCACTGTTCATCAATAATTGAATGTTTTCTGAAAAATACCAAAATTTTACATTAGGCTAATTTCGATATTCTGAATCCAAAAATGAATTCCATTTTGATAGATAAAATTTATAAAATTTTGAAAATTGGGTATTACTATTCATAATAGCTAGTTTGATTGGTTGTCGTGTGTGCTAGAACTCGAAGTTGCGTACAACACATGCTACTGTATTATTTAAAGAGAAGCATACCGTGGAAGCTTGGGGTGTTACAGTTAATGTTTCGGATAATACATCAATTATGTATCTATTATTTACCTCGCAAAAATATTATTATAGTCTCTACATGGTACTATCCTAGACCCCTCTACTAGACGGAAGCATTTGATATAAAGGGAGTCACACATGACGTACCATGATGACCCAGTCTATTGATTGAGCATAGTGAACATGGGATGGGACATTAAATAGTAGTATCTGAGGCTTTATATGAATAAAATCACCTAACGAATCAATGTTTTATTTTGTACAACTATTTGGTGAGGTGGAAGACATGTGACATAGGAATGTGATGTAACTTGTGAGGGATATTAGACATGAGCATTAGGAACAACTTTTCAGATTGAAATTCCTTTTTAGAAGGGACATGGGATTACTATAGTTTGTTAATGGTTTTAGTATGGAATTATTTTTTTCTAGAATAATGGACATGGGTTTTGAGATTTTTTATTGATGAGAAATGGGATTCGTTTTCATCTTTTCTTGTTAATAAGAGCCTAGTTGTTCTATATTTTTCTCTTAGATCCCTAAAAATAAGAATGTGTTCATGCATAATATTTAGTATGTATATTAAAATGAAACCTGTCAGATTGATGAGATTTATATCACTGATGATGAGGGTTTAATTATTTTAATTTTTAGTGACTACTTATATGTTATTTTCCCAAATAAAATGGATTATAATTCTACCCTAAATAACCAAATTTGTTTTTTTATGACACATCATGTTGAACTATGGAGTAATGCACCTGGATAGAAGCAATGATATGACACATATAGGAGATTTATAGTTACCATTATTGTTCAATAATATCAAATTATACATTAGAGATGGGACCATTAGGTGTGTTTATTATTTTGTTTTTAGGAAAAAATGGGCTCAGTTATATAAAATATCAATAAAAACCAATATGATGATTTTTTTATATAGCATGAAATGGAATTATAATTAACCAACCAACATGGCCATGGAATTTGAAATATGGATCATTGAAAGGTGATGTTATTATATGTATATAATTATGGATTATAATGGGATACTCATGGGGTGTCTCTCATGTGTGCATGCATATGGGGGATCTAACGGATTTTTTAATTTCAGAAGGGGTTAGTAATATATATGGGTTCCTTTTCATGACCCCTCCTAACAAATGTACCCTTATGGGGATGGAAATAAATAATGGAGGATAATGAACCCCATGTCTAGCCTCTAGAAGGCCCAGAGTTGGAGACTATAACTTAAGGTATAGAATGAACATATATGAAGGGAATTAACCTCTATAATAATATTGTTAATGAGATAGGATATCATTGAACAATAAATTCCCTAAAATTATATAATAAAACAAAACAATCTCAAAAAATATTTATGAATAATGAAATATACAATATTATCTAAATAAATACGTCAAAGAAAATTCATATGGTTGTCACTCAAAAATGACTCTAAAGGTCCGAGATAGAAGTGTCTAGAATGATCCAAAATTGTAATGACCCAAAAATCATATACATAAATAGTAAATATTATTAAATTAATAGTAATTATATAATATAATTATCAATTAATGAATATTTTAGGTATTCTATCATTCGAATTTTACAGAGACAAAAAACTGTTCCATAAGTGAGCTGCATCATCTCTCATAGTTTTATTTATAAATTTAACCCTTTTTAGAAATATAATTCAAAATAAAATTCATCATAACCTAGAGAAAGGTAACATAATAAATTTTGAGATCATATGCTCAATAAGGGAAAATAAAGGATATATCAACATATCTTAAACATAATTTTATGGGAATAAAGGAATAAAACATGACATCCATAGCTAAAATATCATGGATGATAAAAATGATTCATTAAATAAATATTGTTAGTTTTTAAGACATGAATTATTGTGGAATAAAATAACACGAACCATGAGAAAATAGAATTGGAATACTGAATAGATTTCGGGAATACCAATAAGAATTGATAATAATTTCCTTATACGTTAATAGATCAATACTAAGACTATCATAGTGGAAATATTCACAACCAAAATAATCATAGTTTTCAAGGTTAAACTTATAAAGTATCATAGTGGAAAAAGTACCTTATTTAAAAGTATTTTTTCCATATTAAAGTCCATTTTTTACCAAGATATATCTATTTTTACCCAATCAATTTGAGGGAGATATAGGCCCCTACCAACACAAAATTTAAATCATATATATGTATTCTATAAGATCATAATGAATTCATCATATCTCAACACATTATAATAAATTTGTATCATAAATATTTCAAAATTTTAAAACCTAAAGATAATAATTAGGTTTTATAATAATTCCATCATCACATCATAACCCATGGAAAATAAGTGGGTTCAATAATCATCTTATCTTGGTATTACTCATGGACAAGAAATCAGTTTCACATAAATCATTCCATCATAAACATAAACCATTAAGATAAAGAATAATAATGTTATCCATGGATCATATAACCAGTAAATAATAACTATCATCAATTTATGTCATTATATATTTAAAATTACTTGGAAATATATCTTGGATCATTTCTTATTGAATATAATATTTTCACTTTAAAAAATAATTTTTTCAGTCATAAAAAGTATAATTTTTTTAAAAGCATTTTCCTTCAAGAAAACCTTGAATAATTATAAAATAATTTTTAATGAAAATAAATTTAATGATATTAAAAAATTTCATTCAATTCATACATGTGAAAACAATGTTTCCTTTCACAGTTTTTGTAAAATCCAAACAAGCCTTTCTTGGAAAATGACATAAAGAATCATTTATTTTAGTTTTTGGAAAAAATTAAAAATGCAAAAATTTATTTAATAAAGAATATTTACATATTTATATCATTTTTTAAATAATTTTAGAAAAAAGGATTTTTAAGGATAATGAATATTTGACCAAAGGGATCCATAAAGTCAATTTTCATTAAAACTATTCCTTTGAACTACTAGTACATATAGTGAGTAAAATGAAGTGAAAACGTGTATTATGAAGGAATAACTAGAGTAGAAGGAAATAAATGAGTTTTAAGAGAGAAAGATCATAATATTTAATAATTTGAAGTATAATAATGAATAATCGTGATAAAGATGATATTGTAACATAATATCATTACAACTTTGGTGACATTGAATCATAATCCCTATTAAAGAATAAAATATAAAAAATTTATAATATCATGAGAATAAATTTATTAAAGAGATTTAATTTCAATATGTCTTTATATACACATTATAATTTAATATAGGTTCATAATATAATATATGACCCACATAATGAAAATTGAGAGATCAATCCATTATCGCTTGTGTAATCTCCTGATTCGTGAGTCCCATTAAATAATAACATAAAATTAAACATCAAATATCATTAATATATATATATTCATGATATAAAATTGAATAATTTCAGTATATAGACCGAAAAAATTATTGTTGAATATGACTTAAGTCTCCCAGAAATAAAAGAGAGACAAGAAATCACTTACCTTAAGTTTCAACTTCCTTCATAGATATTCAATACTACCATATAAAAAATAATTTTTTATTATAAATCAATTAAATAACGATTATTATTTATATCATACCATATATTATTTATATAAGAACTTCTATTACCGTTTTATTAATAATTTTATGTCAGAGTCACATTTTAAAAAAACGACATTATTTTTTGTGTATGTTTTGATATCTTTTTTTTTTAAAAATTAATTAAATAATTATTCCATAATATCCATAATACAAAAAATTATATAAATATAATATATAATCAATATACATGTATTTGGAGTAATTCCTAAATGTTATAAATATAAAATTAAATACATTATTTATTTAAGTGGTAGGCCATACATATGCGTGAATGCTATTTCCATTTTCTAACAGATTTAAAAAATTATAAGTTAATAATATATTAAAATTATAAAATAAGTTTTATTTAATATATTTGAAATATTTTGATTAATCTTATAATTTTATCTTCCACATAAATCATGAAAAAAACATATCGCTTCATGAGGCGGTAGTTCATTAGACCCACATGTAGCATTATCATTTTCCCATAGAGTAAAAATAATAAGGTATATGTGATATAATAATTCATGAAGTAAAATAATATCATATCTATCATATAAAAACTATTAATTTATCCATATATCTAGTTGTTAGAGGTGTTTATGGAAAACAAATAACACTTGTTTGTGAGGAGGTAGTTGACTGTACACAAGATCGAAAAATTCATTTAAAATTCCACAATGGTGGAGATGGATATAGGTTATCCCTTCAAAATATTATCATATATGTATATAGGATTTATTGGGGTTATTATAGCATCATAATTATAGAATTTTTTTATGTGTTGGATGAAAATGTACAACAAAATCACATAATTAGAAACGATACACCTTTTTCAAACAACCTCATTATGTTTACCCTAAAGAATTTATAATCTGGATTCATTATATCACAAATCCCTACATGATTTGGATAGGTATGTAATATTTATATTAGATAGGTATTCTTTAATAAAAAAGGTTTTGGATGTGTGTCAATGGGAGGATAAGGGTGACCATTTATAAGTGGGGGAGAAGACACACTTTGTATTTTTAAAGAATAAATTGTACCTTCATTTTATCAATCCAATATGCTAAAATATAGATAATGGAAGAACATTATAAGAAATATTGATGTGATATGGACATAAAATGGGGTTTAGATAATTTTATAGGTGATTTTATACATTATCGTTTTAGTTTAACCTTCGTTAAACCCTTTTTAACATTAACCATTATAATTAATTTTTACAATTTTGAATATAAATTATGACAAACAAATTATGTTAAACTTATTAAATAACATAAATTATTATTATTCCAAATATGGTATACTTCTCTAAAATTATATTTTGATAATTAGAATAATTTTATTTAAAACGAATCCCACATACGCGATGAGAAAACAATTTTCCAATTGGGAAATGATCAAAAGTTTGAAAAGTTGTTATTTAAAAATTTAATTTGAAAATTAGTAAAATTAAATAAAATATATTAATAGAAATTTAATTTAACTAATATTACTATAGAATCCAATTTTTTTAAAAGTACACTTATATATTATTTAAACAATAACGTATTTTACAATTAAAACCACAATTTTTCCTTACTCATAGATGAATTAATATATTCATGAAAATCTGAAAAATTCATCATAATGTAATTTTGAAAATATTCTTTAGAATATTAATTATATTTTACCCAATAAATTTCTAAAAGTGTTGATAATTAATTTTATTATTATTCTCATGATAAAATAAAAATCATTTTTTGAGCAACTTGTTTTTTTGAAACATATATAGTGACTTTAACGAAATTTAATTATCTTTTTTATCATTATGATTTAATTATATAAAAACATTATACATAATTTTTAAAATATGGTTATTTATTTTCATTGCACCAAGTATAACAACTAGGAAATCTACTATATATACTAATAATGTCTTTTCATCTGACACGTGTCACAGTCATGTTCACCCACATCAGTTTTCCCATACTTGTCTATCCAACAATTCTCCATGTTTCTATTATCTCAACATTTCTCCACTGGAGTAACTAAAAAATATTCACCCATCACAATTCCCTCCTCGGTTTACCTCACCGAAACTGCTCTCCCTTTAGTAGGGTTACCCTCCATCCTCGAATCCCCTCTCCCGATTCTCTAGGGTTCCAACTGCCCTCCTACTATCGCTACCGTAGTACAACGACAGCCTCCTCGCACCTCTGTTCCTCATCTATTTGGGTTCCTGCTCACAATTACTCAGACATCCTCTTACTATTGATGCATATCACTGTCGTCATCGGTCTACGAAAATCTCCATCATGTGATTTCGGTAACAAAATTTCCATTACTTCCCATTCCCTCCTTTCATACCCACCACTGCAAGGAATTTACCTCCACTGCTTTCAGGGTACCACACAACATTGATGTACCCTCTTACTACATATAATGAAAATATAGATCTGATTTTCTTCTCGTGACTCTGCTCCTCTCCTACTTGGGATGCTTCTCTCGATTCGCCTCATCTCTTCCAATGACTCCTGAATATCACTACTACTGTCTTTCTCGATGTAATTCCTTTAAATGATTTTGGTAAATAACAATACAATTACACTAAATCACCCTAACAGATTATATCCATTACTCTTACTCTTCCCAAAAAATATCCCTAGCGACTAAATCACACAAAATGTTCAGGTATTTCTTCACAATCGACCTCTATACCTTAATTTTCAGTATCCAAATATTCTTCTCAATCTGCATATAGTTAATTAGATTTGTTTTTTATTTTTTATTTTATATACTATCATATTTCATAAACTTGTGGGATTGATTTGTTCATTTTAAAAATCAAATTATATTAAAATTTGGAAAACCAATAACTGGCTATGTTTGACTTTTTAATTGAGTTTTAGATAAAGCTCAAGCTAGAGTACTATAATGTATCACACTACTCAACAAAAAATCATCTATTTTTTATATTATTCATTGTTTTGGTTTTTTCCCAAAGGTAAATATGTTCAATTAATTTTTTTTTATAGATTCATGGTCTGAAAAAAAATTATTCTGTATGAAATGTGTTTTGAAAGGATAAGATTCGTGACATATTGGTGTTAAAGGATTGAGACCCCTGGCTAAATGTTATATATTCTTGATTTTTGTCTCTGAATATTTCTTTTATGTTTATAGTTATAATTTTTGTTCTTCAATTTCAGTATGGTATTCTATTTTTTTAACCTCTTTTCCTTGCATAAAATTTTGTTCCTTTCTTTTGATGGTGACAAGATTTCTATGTGACATCATAGAACATCAATTTTTTTCATGATTTAGTATTTCCACTTTTTTGGATATTTTACAATTTTTTTCTCTGTACAAGTGAATAAAAAAGGATGAATTGGAAAAGGGTTTAACTATAATTATGTTTTATTATGTTATTATATTTGTGCTATTGTATTGAATCATGCCTTTATCAATTTGTGAGTTGCCATTTTGTTTAGGGGATCATTTCTGTTTTACAAATGGTAGATATTTTGAGCATTTTGAGGATTCCAGCTAAAATCTCCTATGAAATTAGATTCTTCTATTAGAAATACATTGGTTGGGGAATTTTTATTTAGGTAACCATTTTTCTGGGATATTTCTTCATCCCCATTATGATTTATAGATGGTTCTACATACCATGGCTATGAATTTTTTGGTGATGTTAGTTTGGTGAACCTGCATTAAGATGACACTAAAAACATATATAATTGATTATAGGTTGTTGAAACATAAATTATTCCATATTATTTAAGTACAAATGTTTCTCTATTTGTCATAAATATATATTTATTGAATTCCTAATGATGTGTTTACCAATTATTCTTATATAGTGTTTTAATATATTTCTTATACATATTAATGGATTTATTATTAATGTGTTTCCATATTAATCGTACACAGAATGTAATGTGATTTTCAATTATTACTGGTCACAAAACGTTTTTTTCCGAATGGAAGAGCATCAATATATGTTTTCCTAATTGAATTGAATTCGGTAAAAAAATATCTCTGTCGAGAAATTGGAGTATTTCATAAAACCAGTCTTCTATGTTTCTTCTTCCTTTTAAACATAAATTTTGCACTATCTGTTTAATGGTGGATTCCTAAAAAGATGTTTCAAGGGATGTTTGAGCCACAACATGCTTTTGAGCAATCACCTAGTTGCAGGTTAGTTGGTCCTCACTACTGTTTCTTCTTTATTTTGGTTTAAATTGAATTTTATACTGGTCACCAGGAAGGAAACATTGATATTATCCAAATACATGAGAGTAGGAAACACATAATAGATGATAGTAAAATGAGTTTCAGTAGGGTTTCATAGATAATAATGATTACTCATGCATTATTACTTAATAAGAAGTATCACATAATTTTTTCATAATATATTCACCTTCATTCATCTTATTTCACCAATATCTACTTACCTTCACTATTTTTATATCATCTTCACTGGTAGTCTATTGTATTCACTATTTGTGTTTCCTGTTTTTATGACTATGGTTCCATCATTAACTTATGTTTTATTTTGTTCCATATTTTTCTTTACTTATTCTAATATAATATTACTTTTATGGATCAAATTATCATAAATTATTTTTGGTTAGGTATATAATAGAATTTTTTATATTTCATTAAACTATATTTATGTTTTAAATCCGTGTTTATGTGGTCTAAAAGTTACTATAATTTCTCGTCAACTATTCAAGAAAACTAGAATTCCAGAAATAAATAAATAAATAAATAGATATATACATATATTCTTGATAAATTTTCTGATATGAATCATAATAATATGTTATTTGTTGCATCGTAAATCTAAGAATATTATCTATATTTCATTAAACTGCGTGAAATGCTAAAATTTCTGTTTAGATCCCTTATAAAATTTATGGTGTCATTAAACATTACAATTATTTTATTCTACATGTTTATTATATATATTTCACTATTTTTTATGATATATAAACATATAAAATACATACTAATGTTTTAAATATTCTATTGGAAATCTCTTGATTTTATATACATTTTTGCAAAATTGTCAATTTTATATTTCTATTGTGTAGAATCGAAACAAATCTCCAAAATAAATGATGTGAAGGGTTTTTATACCTATTATGAACCCAATTTAAAGTGACTGTAACTTCAGTGTACCTAATGTGATGTGTATTATCATAACCAAAGTGTTCACATTATCATTTTAAATTTAATGAATTATTTTTTTTAGTTACTAAGAGTTAGGTTTCTTCATGAAGTGACCACAATTAGTTTTTAAACCTACTACATAGTGTTTTTATTGGCTGCTAATTGGAGTGAGTGGAGGCCTTAACTGAACATGTTATTGGCTCCACCTGCAGCCAATTATGTACCATGAGTTATCCACTTCCATGGCTTCACCTTCCTAGATCATGAAAAATCTCTAAAGCTTACATAAAATATGATTTTTATCCTCTCATACTACACACCAATATAAATGATTCCACATATATTCATCATTCAAATATATTTCAATCATTTTCCCTTTTTAATATTGTTATGCCACACAGGTTTATTCATTTAAAACCAAAGGACCATGACACTTTTCAAGATTCATTGGAGAATCAGGGTATGTAGAGTTACTATATGATGATATTTTCTACTAATAATGCATTCAAGGTCAGTATACCCACTACATGTTAAATTAAGTGTCCACACTCTAGGTCCACCTCATGGTCAATATAGTTACGACATTGTTTCCCTTTTATTCATGATTAAATGTGTGTTGTTTAGTTTGACTTTTTTCTAATTTTTTTTTTCAGTACATGTTATTACATCAACATGAATTGGAATTGAATACTCGTTTTTTTTTTGATAAAATCATGGGTTTAAGATTCCTTTAGTCCAACATATGAATATAGGTATTTGTTTTACAATTGAGTGCACTGTGATTTGTTTTTTATGCACTGAAAACATATGAAAAAAATGTGTTATAAATTTCCCACAATTTTTCATTTAGGTATAGGTGATAAGGCTGCTCATATATATATGTTCTTGGATCAGAATGAGATGAATAAAGAACAAGACTATCCATTATTGCCTTCACTCTTATTTATAGCTCAAAATGGATAACTATCCTCTTTAACTGATTTGTGTGTGATCTAACAGTTATAAGAATAACGTGAGTTGACATACTGAGTTAGATGTTGCATATGCTATTTGTATCAATGATGTTCATATATATAGATAATAAAACATGTGTTGTGTTTTAGTTCTTTTAGTTGATATACAAAACATGTATTTTTTGGTTTTTAAAAAAAATAATATTTCAATTAAATCTATTGAATATTAGTTCAGGTCTGTAAAAATTATAATTACATGGTAAATTTATGGTCATGTTTTCATGGAGGTGACTAAATCAAATATGAAACCTCAAGGAAATAAATTTTTTATTTCACTAAATTGGTGGTAATGAAATTATACTCATCTAAAATTTTTACCATTTTTCATCTGTTCATTTCAATTGAATATATTTTGACTGATTTTTGGTCTGTGGTTTTAGGTTTGTAGAATACAAAACTAGTAAAGGGCATGTCTCCAGCAATCCTATCGATCTATGTTAATTTTCTGCCTAACTTGAATTCCGTTTTTTTTTCTGGATTCTGTATCAGAGATAAGAAATCAGCATTCTTCATACATGGGTGTGTCTACTTATTTTCATGGGTATATCGTGTCTTATAGGGACATGTCATTTCATTAGAATCATCCATGTGCTGATTTTTTTTCCTTTAATACATGGAAACTGGTGAATATATTACTGAATATATTGAAACAACGAAATTCCACTCACTAATATTTATAGCCAAGTATATCTGCATTTTCTTTTGTTTAGCAGCATCATATATCTGAGCAGCATAAAATACCTGAGTGGGGAATACTAGAGTTTAGGGTGATTCTACTGCAGATATAGGTATATTGGAAATCTGAGAAGAAACTTATATCATCATTTTCATTCATGGTATATTAATGAATAAGTTACTTCTATTTAGAAGGGAAAAATGTGATGCTATTATTTTGAATAGAGGATATTCCACTCACCTAAATTGAACAATGGAATTTATATGGGAAACTACTGATTCACGGTGATGAAATTAATCACATCCTTAAAGAAAAGGCATTAATCAACATAATAGAATCCATTTTTTCTATCATGAAATTATACATGATAAATAATATAGGTTCCATAAAATAAATATTTATTTTAATTATAGTAGCTCTAAAGACCCAGTACTATTGGGCCAACAAAATGAGAAGATAATATTTTGAAGTTAATGTTCTTGAAGGTGATATCTGAGAATCTGGTCAGAGGAAATTATTTTTTGGTAGGAAGATTTCTTGTTAATAGGCTGTTAGGTTGAATGAAAACATTTGAATCCTGATTTTTCACTATTTTTTAGTCTATTTCTATATGCATGTTGAAGTTATTCAAAGAATAAATGATTTTTCATTTCTAGGTACCAATTGGACAGTGAATTGGATGGAATATTAATAAAAGTGAGCAGAACTGATATTTCATTTTGAGGTATCATTGTATCCTTTTATTATGTTTTATTTTATTTATCATATTATTTTTTACAATTTGATAATGATTTAGTTTATTATTTACTTATACAAAAATTCTTTCACACAATTGAATAGATTTATACTTTATTTAGTTTATATCATTGTTTTATAGGAGTCTCATTTTTTCCTTGACACGTTTTTCTTATGTGGCTAGATTCAAGGGACTTTCACCACTATAGTCATGAAGAAAGACTTTCTTCCTACCATAATAAGGTATGACACTCAAATAACCGCAAAAGATTGTATCATAAACAATATTACTAGCATATAGACATTTTCAATTTTATTGTCTAATAGAAACGTGCTAAATGATTCATACTCACTTGAACAATTCTTGTAATATATATGTACAGAACATAGTTCCAAATAATTAAGTTTTATTTATTTGGTTCATTAATTTTTCGACATGAATTGAGGGAAATGGGGTGTAATCTGTAACTGATATTGAACTATGTAAATAAATGTTGATTCTTTCAATGGTTCTTTGATTTTGAAATGTATGGTTATGGTGGAGGAATATAAGGCTTCAAATGATCTTAGGCACTCTGCAGGTTTGTAAACATGATAAAAATTTCAGTTATGGGATCTGAGAAATCTTGGTATAGTTGATATTTCTCATTATGTAACCTATATTAATTTATTTTAACATTTTTTCATTGTTTTTATTTCAACCACTATTTTATAATTGATTTAGATTTCAATTTTTATTTCAGTGTCCACATTATAGTTATTGTGATCAAAATTGAAAATGTATTCATATATTCTTATTCAACATTTAAAAATTAATTTTCTTTTAATATGTTTTTTCATTGTAAACTATTTAAAAGCGGTCTTCATATTATATGCTATCTTTTTAAATTATCATACAAAATTACATTATAATTAAAAGTTATTCAACATTACTGTTTCTTCTCAATATTTATAAATATATATCTCTTATTAAAAGAAAACCCAGTAATCAAATATGATGTGCAATTCCACAGGCGAGTACTAGTATTTATCGTTTTTAGATAAAAATAATTATAGTTTTTCTCAATTTTATAAAACTCATTGTAGAAGGTAACACAATATAACAAAGAAAATAAATTTATTTGAAAAAAATAATTCATAAAATATTGGGGTGTATAATTATACCCACATTAAAAGGAATTTCCCACTTAATTTTTTTTCACTTAGATACAAAGAATTTAGGGTACTTCAACCCCATCATATCTTAGAGTTTCCACATAGCATCATCAATATCGTTGGTCCACCACAAAACATTGACCATGTGAGTTGTCTTCTTTTATAGAAAATCATTATTTTGTCTACAATTTCTATTGGTTTTACCATAAAAACATCATGATCTAGATGTATGACCACTAATATTATTACATATTAAGGTTTAGGTATTTAATTCCTTAGGATGTATATATGGAACACATCATGAAAATAATAATGGTTTGGCAGAAGCACCAACCAATACACTACATTCCCGACAGGATTAAGAATTTAAAAGGACCAATTCGAATAGTGAATAATTTAACCATATTTGAAAATATTATTACCCTATTCCATGGTTAAATTCATAAAAAAAACCTTATCACCCAATTCAAATTCCAAATCACACCAGTAATCGTCAGAATACCTCTTTTTTCAGCTTTGTGCTACCCGGATGTGTTGCAGAATGGATCAAACCTTCTCTACAATTTCATCAGCTATATGAGGTCTTAATTTCTTTCTTTATTCACCATAATTCCATTATTTTTTATTTCTATTTCTTTTTTCCATAGTGAGATTCGTTAGGTTCCATATGAATTCTTGAGTAAAATCTATTTTTTTTGACAACTAAACATGAGGAAGGTATTGATCCTAACCATATATAAAATCTAGAGAATAATTTTTAAATATATACTCTATGGGTTGAATTATTTATTCAAACATACCATCTATCTAAGGATGAAACATAATTCTGAAACTCAACTTTATATCAATATCTTGTAGAAGAATTCTATATAACACTATGGTAAACCTCCGATCTATTCAGATATAATTGAACGTGGTACTCAATGAGACCATTCCACTTGATTACGGTATATCCTAGGAGGTTAATTCAAAGATAAATTTTATCTTATAGAGATGAAGTGTAATGAAATTGTAAGGCGAACAACTACAACCCATATAGAATTTTATCCTCTAAACATCTTGGTGATTCGGATGAATAAATCCATGGTGATTTTTTCCATTTCTATTATTATACGGGTAATGAATGTAAAATCCCCTTTTATATTTTCTATTATCCATAACATGAACACATACCAATCATCGAGATACAGACTATGTTATATATCTCCTCATTACAACCCACCAGGTATACTCTATTCAATCACTATACATAATAATGTTTTTGGGATAAATATATAATAAATATCTATGAGATTTATCTAACAAATCCTTCTTCAAATATAGTATGGATAGAACATATGCATCATTTCAGAACCTTGTTAATACATTATAATCAAGGTTATACTCAAGATCATTTCTAGCCTTATTTTCTGTTGCAAATCTTCCTTTTGAACCTCATATAGATAGATGAATGAATATTTAATTGAGCAAGATAACATTTCTCATCATCCTTTGGGATTTTAAAATCAATCCTTTGAAAATAAAAAAAAATATTTCATTTTTTTAACCTTATCATGGATAAGCTAGAATGATCCATTCGACACAAATAATCGGCCACCATGTCCTCTATCCCATAGTGGTAATCTTTGAGAAATCATAATATTTAATTAACCCTGACCATATTATTTTCCCATATTCAAATTCTTTATTTTAAACATATACATTAAATTTTTTTATATTTTAACATATCACAAATTTCCTAGTCCACATAATTCCTCAACATCATTATTGAAAAAATTACCACAGATAACTAAAAACCATGAGTTTGGTAAAATTTCAAAAGACCCATTAATTAATATGGACAATAATATATAACCATTCCATTTTTCATAATAAAATGTCCATGTCCATTATTGGATGCATCACAATAGAATAAATACCATTTTTTATTAAAGGGTGATGTAATAATAGGTGAACTGAATAATGTTGTCTTGAGTCCCTTAAATTTTTCCTAACTATAATGAGTCCATAGGATCATGGATCCCATCTGAGTCAACATAATATATCTATTAGATTGTCTAGATAAGTTCTCCAAAAAATATTGATTATATCTATCCAAAACAAGAAAAAATCAATTATCGATTACAATGGTTGGTTTGTGCCAATATTCAATAGCCTCTATCTTTGATGGATCTATTGATATACCATATATTGAAATTATATGACCAAAAAATTAACCCTTTTTCATTTTATATTCATAATATTTAAAATTTATATAAATTTTACCCTTACATAGGTTTATTAATAAAATTGTCTTGTTATTTTTATGCTCTTATTTTCCCTTTGCATGGGTAATAATGTCATATATAAATATGACCACAAAGTAATCAATGTAATCTATAAATATTTTTTTTAAATCCATGACGATTGAGGGGGAATTTGTAAGACTAAATGGATTCACTCTCTATTCATAATTTTTATACTTTTTAAGGAATTGTTTTGGTTATATATTCCTTCTTGAACCTAAATTGATGATATCCATAATGATGTTTAATCTCAAAAAAATATTTGGCTCTACAAATATTTTATCAAATTGGTTATCAATATAGGGTAGATTATACTTTTTTATCATGTTTTGGTATAGATCCCAAAAATCAATATAGAGTCACATCGATAAATATCGATTTTTTACAAAAAGTAAAGGTTCACCCCAAGGTAACACACTTTTTTTGGAAAAATTCATTTTCAATAATATCATTGAGTTACTTCATTAATTCATGAAATCATTCATGGCCATTTTATAGGGATTATATAAAATATATTTTGAACTAAGTATGAGTTCTATTGATAGGTTAAATTCTTGTTTTTGTGCAATTCATTGAAACTATTATGGAAATAAATAAAAACATATTACAAAATATTCATAAAAATAAATGTTTAGATTCTCACCAACTATCTAAGATAAATTCATCAATTTAATAGGAATCATAACCCATAAAATAGATGGGATTTCAATCGGAAGTTTTTATTTAACATCACACTGATATTAAATCATATGTTGGATCAGAATATTTAATGTGACTTCATTCCTTGGAAATTAACTTTAGATCTATATAGATAAATCAAAAACATTACTAAAATAACATCAAATTCATGTGGATGAAGAATTAATAGATTTTTAGGAAACAAATTTTCACAAACATCGACCAAAAATAAAACATATACTAGTTATGAAATCATCATATAACATAGATATCTTCACTATTAATAGTACGTCAAATTATATGGGTGGAATTTAAATACCAATAGAAAATTCATTATATATGAATTAATTGGATTATCCAGAGTCATATAAGAAATTCTAAGTTATAGAGTATATTATATGTGTACATTTTACCATGTTATTATCAAACCCCTCATCGCAAATAGTAATCACATGATATTTACCATTTTCTCTTGGCATGAAAGGATACTAACTTTGATCATCATCATTACCATTTAAATTTGAGAACTAGTTAGCACAATTTTCATAGTCCTTTTATTTGAAACACATATGTGTGGGTATTACATTCTATGGTTCTTTATCAATTTTTTCCTAATTGGTCAACTTCTTCCCACCACATCAATATTCAGTTTCCTGATGACCAACATTTCAATGTAAAGAACATTTAATATTACTCCTAAGATAGTTTCACACATTTTTAATTAGAAAATTCAATCATGAAGTAAGGTTAATCTTTTTCAATCTATAATTTTTAGATTTTCCTTTGACATCTATCTTAATTTTCTTGCTTAATTCATCAGATTGATGGGTATATTCAATTTAAAATTTCACCAGGATAGTAATTTGAACATTTTAATCATAAATAAGGAACTCTCTTATGGGTAAAACCCTCCAGATACATGGTTTTAATCCATTTATAAATTTATACAACATACTTTCAGATTTGATGATATTTCAAGTATCATAACTTAGAAGTGATGCAAAATATTAGAGATAGGTACCAACGGATTCATCATCCCGCTAAATTTTCTCAATTAATTCCTCATCAATTTTTAAAAAATAATATATGGTAAGTAATTGTTAAAAAATTATCTCATAAATTCTTCCAACTACATGGAGAATATTATATCATGTTCTATTGTTTTCTTGATGATATTAGACCATCGATCTTATTCAACATTTTAATGATAAAAAAACAAAATTACATTTACTTTTTATTAACACTAGATATATTAAAATATATTTTCATTTGTTCTAATCCTTTGATAAAAAACTACCAGATCAGAAGAACCATTGAAAGAAGCTATATGTTTCCTCATAAAGGACACAATAGAATGTTGTTCACTCCTTTTCTTCTTTTGATGTTCAGTGCAATTCGTTGATGGATAATGTTAATTTTTCATTACAATATGATTTTTCATTTCAAATCCAACAATATTTTTATTATTAAGAAGATGATAATTTCAATATACATCACACTAAACATTAACATGGATCTTTCATGTTCTATACATTGACTAAAATTATAAATCATTATGCAAGAAACAATAATCATAATGCAGAACAACATACTCATAAAATATCAATTATAATATGTTTAAATCATGACACCCTATTTTAAAAATATCAAATTATATTTTTATTATAATTAATACATATTCACAATCTATTTAAATCCTTCATGATGGTTTATTTTTAGTTTCTTATTTCCAAAGCATTTAAAATTAGAGTTTCAAACCAAGAGTGCTGTAAGGGTCATTATTATGAACTCGGTGATGATCAAGTATAGGTCAGTGCTCCCATTTTGGAGTTATTTCACTTTGGTACATATGATCTATAGATACATCCAATTGTAGTATCCATAAAGGGTTGTAGTTTCACAAAATCCTCTCTTCCTATCGTTTACCAAAATTCAAAGACATTTTTTTCATTTACTCATCATTTGACTCATCCCTAGATATATCCTTTGGAATGTCACCAACGGTTTGTCTTCCTAGATTCCAATGGTTAGATACAAATTTCTCGAATACTAAATTTAAATGCTCAAAATTTTCATAAATAAATATTATATCTTAATAGATGAATATTTACTACATAAAATAATGGTCAATGATAGAATCATTTAAGTAAATTTTCATTAAAAACATGGAGACATAATCAACTGGTCTATAAATGAGATATGACATACACCACGATGTTCTTCATAAATTGAAATATTCATAGATATATTTTAAAAAATTTATTTAATCATATCTTAGGGAATAAAAATATAATTAAGGGTGATCTTAGAGTCTTAGTAGGGGAATACAATTGAGATATCATCATATCATGAGAATGGAGATACGATAACATGATAATAAAATATAAAAAATATACACTTAATATAATATATCATAAACATGTGTTATGGTATAAATATTGGTAGTTCATAAAAAATGAATCCTGATGGAATAAATTAAAATGAACTATGATAACATAACATTGGAATAAAGCATCGATTCGTGGAATACACATATGCATATAAAATAATTTCTATAGTTCTATAAGAACAATTACCATTACTCTTATAGTACACTGAGGTCAATAAAATAACCACCATAGTAGTCAGGGACCACTCCCATCACTATCATAGTGTATAAATTCTCTTACTGAACCGCGATAATCCCCAATGCAGTCGTATTTATCCTCTGAGATATCTACAATTACCCAATGCATTCGAGGAAAGAAAAGTTACCATATTTCAAATAATTTTATTATTTCATACATTTTGAAATATCATTGAACATTCATATTATTATAACCCTTCGAATTTAATGGGTTTCATAAAAATTTCATCATAACATAAAATGTGAAAAATAAATAGGTTTCATAATTATTTCATCATTTCATCATTTCATAACCTGTTAAAAAATAATCATCTTTGATATTCAATTTATAATTTCATAACACATAGAACAGAAACAAGTTTCATAAATATATTTTAATCATAATCATAAACCATATAGTAAATAAATAATAATGGTGTCCTTGGATCATATCCCTAGTAAATCATAAGTAACATCAAATCTTTTATATGGAATTTTTTTTGAAAGATCACATGAACATATCTTGAGGAAAATAACCACTTCACATTGAAAATAATATTTTAAAATTGAAAAATTCCATAAATCATTTTCTAAATATTGTTACTTGAGAATAAACTTCAAATAATATAATGTAATAAAAAATAAAATATTTCTCATGACATCGAGAAATTCTATTCATGTTGTACATGTTTAAACAACAACTCATTTATCATTTTTGATAAAAGGAAAATGCGCCTTGTATAGATAAAGATGTTGATATTAACTTAATTTTTCTATAAAATATTAAAAAACGGGTAAAAATTTATTAAATATATGATTTCTATTATTCTAAAAAAAATTAAAATGACTTTATAAAACATGATTACGGAATAAAAATGTTTTTCAATAGAAAAAATAAATATTGTCAGGTTTCTATAAAAACATTATTACAAACTATTATGAAAATAAAGAGAGGAAAATTTTGAAAATTCATTTATTATAATATAATAACCATAGAATAATAAAAATCATGAGTATTTTTAGTGATAAATTATTATATTTTATAATGTGAAGCATAATTAGGAACAATACTGATAAATGATGATATAAAAAAAAATATTTCACAATTTGGTAACTTTGAATAATATCCCCTAAAAATAAGATAATTAAATGATGAATATAATATAATTTGAATAAATATATTCATTATTTTATTTATCAAATTGGTTGTATATACACCTTATAAAAGAATATATGTGTATAAAATAGCATATTTCTCACAAAATGAAAAATGAGACATAAATATGTACTGTTTTGGTAATATCATGAATTATAAGCCCCATTAAAGAATAAAATTAAATGGATATTTAAATATCATTAAAATAAAAATATTGATTATATAACATTTTAAAGGTGTAGTATAAAAACATAAAAATTAAACGATTAGTGAATACGGAATAAGTCTTGAAAGAATAAAATTGAGACTAGAAATCCATGTGCTTATGTCTCAAATTATTTTTTACACATTAAAAACTCATATATAAAAAATATAATTTTAATATACATATATTAACGAATCCTGCTTATATATATAATACCATATATTATTTACATACATCCTCTTATTACACATTTATTAATAATTCCATGTTAAATTTATATTCTGTATAATAACTTCTTTGTTCTTCATGTATGTTATGATTTATTTTTTAATTAAATTATAGAGACCATGATTAAAAAAATATAGAATATTAAAAAATTATATAAAATTAATATATATTCTATATATATGTATTTATATTAATCCATAAGAATTATATACAAAGAATGAAATACACAGTTCATGGAGACGATGGGTCGTACGTACACAAGAATGTTCATTCCATTATCTCGATTTATTGAATGAAATAAATATAAATTATAAATTAAATTTGAATACTAATTTATTATTTCATATATATGGCATAGTTTCATTAAAACCATCCTTATTACATTCATGTAAATCATGAATGAATCACATCACATCACGAGGTGGTAATCCGACACACAAATGAGCGATGTTATCGTATTCCCATTGAATAGAATGTAAGAAGTTATATGTCTCATAATAATTCCACAAGTATAAAAATATCAAAAAGTTAATATATAAAAATTTTATTTATCATTTTATCGAGTTTTGGTAAGTGATGATTGAAATGTTTTAATATTGTTTTGGGAGGCATTAGTCCTCTGTCTACATTATTGGTGATTTAATTTACCATTAAATAATGGTGGAGATAGATATAGGTTATAATATCAACATAATAAAATTATATTATATGGGAGGTAATTTATCCATTATTTGATAATAATTAATTAATTTTTTATGCGTTATATAAATATAAAAAAACATATAGTTTTAAACATCACTACTTCTGTAAACAACCTCATTATGTTTAACATAAAGCCTCCTAGATTGGTTTTATGATCTCACCAAGTCTTCCAGGATGTGAAGAGGGATATAATGAATATATTTGGGTAAGTATTAGATATTCCAAATGGTTTTATATGTGTAATGTGGATTGGATAATGAGTGGCCTTTAATAAGTGTGGGTGAAGACAGACTTGGTATATTTAAAAACTATAAATTGTACCCATTTTTTCACATGCAAAAATGATAAAAATAGATAATTCACGAATATTAGTATTCTTATGGTCTATATATGGATATAAAATTGGATGTAGAAAATTTCTATGTGATTTTACACTGTATCATTGTAATTTAGTCTCCCAGTGAACCTGTTTTAAACTCAAACATAGTAATTAGTTTTTCCTACTTTTATTGTCCATTTTCACAATACAACATGTTTAACCTATTATGTAATGTAATTTATGATTATTTCAAAAATGGAATCCATTTTTCCATATTTTATTAACATATGTGGAAAAAAAATTAAACTATACCTTTACACTTAATGAGAAAGCTGTTTTCTAGAGGAAATATTAAAAAGATTTAAATGGGTTTATATACAAATTAAATATAAAAATGATTAAAATAAACTAAATTATATTAATCAATATATAGTTTAACTAATTAAGTTTAAAACCATTTTAAAAAAATATCCTTATAATTTATGTAAAAAAAATTCGGTAAAAGATATTATTTTCCCATATTCAATGAAAAATTAATGTCTTCAGAAAACTCCCAAAAATTCACCCTAATATAATTTTGACTTGAAAATTTCAAAAATGAATAATATTTTAAAATTTTATTTTCTAAAATTTTCAATCATTTATTTTATTTATCTTCATAAAAACACATGAAAACATTTTTAAAATTTTTATTAATACATATAACCACTTTCCCGAAAAATAAGTTCCCTTTTATCAATTAATTTATTTAAATATACTCATTGTAATTAATATTAAAATTTATTTATTCCAATTCATTCCTCCATGTTTAATGGATAGGTAATGATAATCGAATTTTGATAATAATATTTATATTTTATTGCGGTTCGTTAAAACTAATTATTGCATATTCTGCATGCGATCATAGAAAGTTAATTAATTTGTTAAAAATATTTCATAAAATATAGGTGTGTTAAAATTAATTACTTCTAGAAATAGAAATATTGTTTTTATATAAATAAGTTTAAAATATGAGTATACTCGGTAGGATCATACACAATGTACCTCATGTACATTTGAAAGAAGCATACTAATGAACCAATAATCAAACAGTAGAACAAAAAACCCCAAAAAGGTCAAATAACCAATCCCATACTTACCATGACACACTCACTGAACAACGTAACTAAGAATAGAAACATTGTAAGAATCATTTCTGTAAAATGGTACCCTACACCACTTTCCCTATTATTTTACCACTACCACACCACAAGATTGTACATCTTGGTTCTCTCATCTCTTCTATATAACATGTTTTACTAAACACGTAATCTATCAAAACATAACAATATTTCTCCAGAAAACTCATTGTTCATCAAGTCACATTGCAAACCACATGATAAAACAAAGGCCATCATATCACATAAATCCTGATGACACATGTACCATCAAATCAATTCTTCATTGAAGAAAACTAGTCCTTCTACGTAATATTATTAGAATTTAAATTGTCAACAATATATTCGATTGTGTATACGACACAAAAAATCAACGATAAACATCATGAAAAATGCATTATTTAGATATTACCATTATAAACTTTTTTTTGGATTAAATGGTTTAAATATGAAAAACTAAATTATAAATTATATATAAAGGACTTATTTAGTGGAAAAATAAGTATTAATTTGTAGGAAATAAGATTATATTTTTTATTAATGTCATTTTCTGCTTTGAAAATGTATTTTCTTCCTAATTTTTTATTTATTATTGTTATAAAATATTTTGATTAAATTACTTTAATTTGGGTAATAGTATTTTATAAAAAATGAAACATTTTTAAAGTTATCATATCAATTTTTTTGAGATTATTATTTTGGTTTTTTAAAGATAGGGTTTTCAGATAATTGACAATTATTAAATTTTCTAAAATTTTTATTTATTTTTATGCAACACCGACATGGTATGTTCTCAACTAATAGATAAATAAAATAAATTATTTCAAGAATAATATAATAAATATAATTTTAGTGGGTTATAGTTTTAGAGGAATTTTATTTATAGATATGAAATATTATATATTTTAGAAAATTATATCACACATTAGTTTTACTTTCCTTAATGTCAAGTTAATTAAATAATGTCAAAATGACATTAATAAAATTTAATAAAAATAATATTATACTAAATTAATTAAAAATAAATATTCATTTAAATATATTTTTTAATAATATATGATCTAAAATATTACTAAATGGAAGGTTATAATCCAATTGTCACCTTATATGTAAAACTATTACCATTTAAAAAAAAATTAATTAACGCGGTTAAGGATAACATAATGTTTTATGCATTAAATGAACATGTTTCATAACTAATTTTCCACAATTATTTTTTATTTTATTAATTTTATATCATACCTATAATCAGTAGGACAAAATTATCTAATATTTATTATTTTACTTTTAGTCATAGATGGTAAATTACCTAAATAAAAAACTAGTCACCGTGGTGAAAGCTGCAATGTTAAAAGTGAGTAAAAATAGAGGTAAAGGGAATAAAATAATTAATAATTGTTTATAATTTATTTTAGGATGTTTTTATAATACTAATATTCCCTCCAATACAATATTCATCAATTATTGAGGTACTTAGATTTAGAGTTACTTATTATTTTCAAAAATGTCACTTATTATCACTTATAAAGGGTAACCTCATCGACAATTTTCACACATCAAATGATTATTTTTCATACAAGACCTAAAAATATGTTATTTAATTAACATACCTTTCCAATAGTTTTTTTATTAAAATACCCTCTCAGTAATACTTTTTTTGAAATACTAATGTAGTTTTTTGAAGATGTATCATTATTAAAATAGTTTTTTGTTTTATTTAATCTCACCCAAAATCTAAATCGTTATAGAGTATGCATAAATAATAAACACATTATATTTAAAATAATGATATATTTTTATGTTATTTTTTTCTTTTATTTATCACCTCATCCATCAAATAGGGATTGAAATTTTTTATCATGGGTATTAAGGACTACCACCTATAAAATTGAGGTAATGCATTTTCTGTCAATGTATATCACAAATAAAAATAATGATATAGTTAATATATATATATATATATATATTAAATAAATCTAAATTTTAAATTATAATATAACATCAACCTTCTTACCATCCAATTCTTTGGAAAATGATAATGTCGCCCGTGTGTACGTGTGGATTACATCATCCAAAAAGTCATATGATATGTTTTTCAAACATTTTTTACATATATGATAATAAAGATATGATTAATGAATATATGTTTCAACTAAGATATAATAATTATTCTTTAATTGTTTTATAATATTTACATTTATTTCATTCCATCCATAGAAAAAATAAAATAACATTCATGCACACGTATAACCTATCATCTCCAAGAACTAGGATATTCAATTTTCTCTCCCTATAATTTACAGATGAATATAAAGATGTATACAATGAAAATATATCATATAGATAACATAATTTTTTTTATTATGAAATCATGATTAATATAATAGAACGAATTTTTTTTAACCAAAACATATTTGAAAAAATAATTAGTTATCACACAAATAAATATGTATAATAATATTGTGATAATAAAAATTCAATCATAGTGTCATATGTAATCATATATGATATGATATAAATTATTATGGTTTTTTTAATAACTATATAATTGATATAAATTTATTTTATAGGATGTTTTAACACATACAAGGGAAGTTAGACCTATTGTAATGTATTTTGGCCTCACATTAATTTCCATGAGACACATGGCTGATTCACCACTAATTTATTTTATGCAATTTATATAGCGCCCTTGAATGTAATTTAATATTATTATATTTAAAATTATTTGGATTTAAATTTCCACATTTGGTTATATATTTAACTTGGTTTTACGTAAAAAGTTACCAACGTGGAAAGCTATTTATGTTACAATCTCATTGATTATCGGGATTGTTTATGATTATATTTTTTATGATTAAATTTTATGATATTCGTATAAATAATCTGATTAATATTCTTATCCTTGGGTTATTTTTAGACATTAGTAGTTTTGATTTCTTTTTAATCACTTTAAGTACTCCTGGGACAGAAACAATATTTTTTAGAGATAGTCTACTTTATTTTTGTCTTCAGATGAAAATACATATTCTTTCATATCCATATCTTTTAAAAATGTTTCAAAAACGTTTTTAATATTATTTTATTATTTTTAAAATTTACTTTTACATATATTTTTATTTTAAAAAAATTTAAAGTAATATTATTTTATTCCATTCATTGTACTTTTGAATTTTTACTAAAAATGAGGGAGGGATATTTGGTTTAATGTACATGAAACAAATGCATGGAATTTTTCACCATCATAGATACTCCATTAAATGAATAAAACATTAAATTTATTCAAGAATTTTTTCAAGAAAATTTATTCCATTAATATTTGTGATTTTTTTATTTAATTTATTTATTTCATACTTATATGTTTATTTTCTGCAAGAAATGTTCTGTGAAATATTTTAACGGTTTCTTTTCATTTAATATGACACAAATTAATATGGTCAAATTTTTTGAGGACATGATACAATGATAGACCCTTTTTGTTTTATATAGATAGTTTATGATTATTATGAAAATAATTTATAAAAACCATTACTTTTTACAAAGTAGTTATTATGTTAAAATGATGAAATGATTAGGAAACACCTTTAATTTTCCATAGATTAGTCTATGATGAAATTTTTATATAACCATTTTGTTTTTATCTTTTTATGATATGATGGATGTTTTATTATCTTTTGGCACACATTTATGTGAGATTTATTGTGTGAGGTTCGACACAAAATTTATATAGCATACAAAATCATTTTGAAAATATGGATATATCATTAGATAAACATGATTGGAATGGGGACTAACCCCAGTTCTGTAAAAGAGTTATCTATTATGTTAGTATTGGTAGTTTTCATTTTCTAAAATGATGCTTTTGTTACCAAACCCAATCCTCTATGATAGTCTAATTAGTTAGCCTTGATTACTGAGGAAATGATTTTCTATTCTTATGTTTATGAAATAATCTCATGTCCTATTCATATTTTATGCTATCATGAATCATGATATTTGATTCTTTTATGATTCATGCCTTATAAGCATCCATGAATTATTCCAAGACTCAATATTATGATTTGTGATATATAGGGTATGGTTTCCAATGTTAATCTCATATTCTTATACCTTTCTTCTCATGTCATGTTTAAGTGATCATTAATATATTCATTGTTTACCATTACTGAGAATCTTATATCACACATAATTATTTTTACATTCCCTAGGTTATGAATAAATGTATTAATTATAATATGACTAAGATGGGTTATAATTATGAAGAACATTGTGTTAAATAATGATAATCACTGATAAACCAAATGTTTATGTATCCCCATTTATAATGAAACTAGAACTATTTGACTCAAGCATGGATCATTATGTTATATAATTAGTATTCATCTAATAAAATATAAAAGATTTGTATCAATGTTCTAGATCACTATTAATTTAATCATATCAAGTTATAGTTAGCCTCAGTAAACTAGGCTCTGAAAACAGTAGTTAGAACCATTAGGATAAATCTGTGTATAGGATAACTTCCAATGTTAATGTAATTAAAGGAATGTTGTTTTATTATCATAACACCCATTTCTGGATTTTAAAAAAGGTTATGGTTTTGGAATAGATTAATATATGGTCAATAAAACCAACAAGAGTTGTTCTAGTATATGTCATCTATAATTCTAGTTGATAGTGAGTGTGTACTTACTACTCACTTGGTTTGACACACCTAGTGGATATGATTAGTTTAAATGAAATTTCATTAATAGACCATCATAAATGATTTAAATATATATTGATGTTGAATAACCTAGTTTAAAACAAAGGTTAATTAGATTAAAATTTCAATGTCTGGATATAGACATTCTATAAATGATTATGTGGATTCCCACTATGATTATTGTTGTTCACACCACGATTTTTGGTTTTAGGAAATGGATTAAATTAGGAGGAATGATGTTAATAATGAACGTAACAGAAAATTAAAGGATTCTGAGAAAATTAATGGGATGATGACTAAAGTGAAAAATGTTATGAGAATTCCAAATCAGTTATCATGACATATAATTAGAAAATGATTCCTTAAAATACACTTTGATTTACTAACGAAGTGAATGATGAAGTCTGTTAAGAGCTCGGGTGGTGGAGAATATGTCGGAAAGAAGGATCAATTTATTTTTTATATCAAATGTGTAATTATACACCAACGATAATGTCTCAAATGGAAACAAAAATTATTTTTTTGTGTAAAATTATGGAATAGAAAATATAATTTTCATGGAAAAGGGTGATGTTTAATATAAATTACTAAATTTCATCAAAGAGAATAATTTATTTTTCATTCTGTAAAATATCGGGAACTTGTGAAATATATGACTCGATTTCCTAATTTAAAGGAAAACTATAAGACCATGGAAGGAATTATTCCATGATAATCACTAAAGATGAAGGAATGATATTTTTTGTTTACTGGGATATGATAATTTTTTTTATGACCAAAACATTACAGATATTTTGGTAATATAAATCATGAAACATATATGGATTGTTTTACATTAGTTTTATTTTAGGATTTTAAAGAATATATTCAATATTACAGTTATCCAAGAAAAGAGATTTAAATTTAATGTTATGTTTTCTGGAAAACATATGATTATGATAAATATAACAATTAATATTTTCTGTGTATTTAAGTTACAATTTAATAATTGTGATAAAAAAGATGATTGAAACTGATGAAGTAATACAAATATGATTGGTGAACATGAAAATAATCTATGATTCGAGGTTAATGTAATTTCATATGGAGTTAATTGGATTTTTATATTATGGAATCAATTTGATAATATTTTATTTTATTTAAGGAATACGGTTAGAGTTTATTTTTTAAGAAGTTAGTATTTGATTTAGGTTTTATAGTGATCACGGTAATTAAATACATTGTGTGTGACATTGATAGTTACTTTATAATGATTGGGGGATTAATGATAAGTTCAGTTTTGAATGTTAGTGACCTTACATATTTTTTTTTCAATTTTTATGGTTTATTTTGGATTGGTTTTACGGATAAATACTTTTTGAATGGATTAAGGTGAACATTGTGTGTCATTTTTTAAGTTTTATATATTATTGTATTATATTAGGTAACTTGTGTAAACCGGTTTGATTTTGGTTAATATTTAGATACATAAATAAAAACTTTTCAATAATTTTAAAAATCTTATGATATATTAAAAACTAATTATAGTGCATGACACATATAAAATTATCTCTTTTATTTATTTCATGGATTAATAAATGAAGTGAAAAATGATCGAAGCACAACCATATGAAAAAAAATTATCCTTATGAAATAATAATATATAATTATATATATTTTATAGTTAGTTATATCATGATAGTTTAATAATCCGTAAACTTTATAAAAATTCTCTTAAAATAAAAAATTTATTTTTTTCCATTATTTCTGATGGATCAATAGTCTTTTAACCAATCAAAGTTTTATTGAATTATTTCCATTTTCATTGTCATTACCATGTTATCTATCACTCCAATTTAATCCATGGGTTTTATATTTTCCCTCTATAACTGTATTTTTTTTCCATTAATATTATCCCATTTGTAAACATATTTTCTTGTTATTCTAGATGATCTTTAGATTTCCCTTTGACTTTTTCTAAATGTAAATATCCCATAGCCATTTTATGTTGTGGGAATTAAAAATATGTATTCTTTAATATCAGAACATTGATTGTTGAGATCTGTTAAAATTTCAAGTAATTATTTTATTTGAGGAGGGTTTGGAAAGAGTGAAACACCCCTATATTATAAAAAATTAAAATTATGTTCAATAGCATATACCTCATGCAACACTGAACTTATACAATATATGAAATATATTATGTAGATATTATATTATAAAATAGTCATCAGATTGACAGGTATGAATATTATTAAATTAATTATTAAATATATATATATAATTCTTAGTAAATATAAATTTATTTATTACTTCATAAAATTTAAACAAACAATTTTTTTGAAAAAAAATTTTATGCTTCAAAAATATGTTTTCTTCACAAATAATTTTTATTTATTATTTTGAGTGGATGATATAATTAATTTCTGAAACATTTAAAAATATTATTCTCTAAAAATGATACAAATATTTATAATATCAAATAAATAAAATTTCTAGGTGAAATATTTTTGATTTTTCATAAAATATTGGTTTGTATTGGGTAGTAAAAAATTAATTTCATATAAAATTGTCATTTATTTTCCCTAAATATTTAATTTAAAGTCCAAATATATTATATATTTTTTTTATAAAGTGGTATATTATCCATTTTCATTATAATAATTTATTATATTTCATTTTCATTTCTAGTTTTCATGTTTTTCTTATAAATCAATTTTTATAGATAAAAATTTATTTTTTTCTAAAAATTGTATTTAAGTGCATAATGTTTTTCAATTTTATGTATTTTGAATAACCCATGTCAAGGAATAATTTATATGATATTTTTAGATTATATATCACTCTATATGAATTTAAATTCATATAATGATGACTATTATTTATATGTTTAATGTAAAATCTTTTTTTCCTTGAATAATGTATTTTCCGGGAAATCAATTTTTTCCCTCATTATGGTATTCATATAAAAGGAATTTATACAATTTAAAGATATTTAATTATGTAAATTGTATTATATATTTATAATAATCATAATTAATATTTTTTTAAGGTCATTGTGAAATGTTTTTCCGACAAAGAACAGTAAAAATTGTAAAAACTCAGAAACCTGGTAAAAATGGAAAATCAAATATTCCTAGATTAAAACTAAGTGATAAGGAAATTTTTTTTTCTAATAACACATTATTCGATGATTTTAATTCTAAAATTATCAACTTAGTCTTGGTATTTTTTTACCAGACACATGTCCATGGAAGTAACTTTATATAATAAATTAACTAAATAAATAGAAAAAATCTCACACTCTTAATGTTAAAAATACCTTATGTATCCACAAAGGTACATAAGAAATTTTGTTAATGGTTATTTTGAGAATAATTAAATTATTTTAATTATATTAATTAATTTACATTTTTTATTATTTATATAGTTATGTTAAAAGAATACGAAATACTAACATAATATTTCATCAACTAATAATTAAAAAATTTATTTTTAAAATTATAAAATAAATAAAATTTCACTTGGTTATTGTGTTACATGAATTTTATTTATATTTATAAAATATAATGGATATTATAAATTCCCATATTAAAATTCCATTTTTTCTTAGTGACATTATTATCAAATTAAAAAAGTGCCAAAAATGACATTATTAATATTTTATGTAAATAATATTTCATTAACTGTTTTGAAAATAAAAAAAATATTAATAGAGTATAAGGTGAATAATATAAGGTATAAAATTTCATCACTTGGTTATTTAGGATATAATTTTTTCATTATAAATAATATTATACCCCTTTAAGTAAAAAATGAATTACCATGGTTAAGGTTGGAATGATGTTTTTTTCATAACATGTGAATGTGTAAAATTAATCTTATACACGCATCAGATTTTTTTATTTTATAAATTATATTTTATATTAATAATTAATGTGTAAAAATTATTTAATAGGGACCATTTTTTGGATTTAAAGATAAATTACCTAGGGAATAAGTAGTTATATTTATGAAAACTAAAATGTTAAGAGTGAGAAACCATAGAGGAAAAGGAAATACATTTATAAAAAATGATTATTTTATAGTTTCTTAGCAGTGGATATATCTTTTATTCAACCGAATATATTATTTATAATGTTTTTATGTATTTGAGTTGAAAGTGTCTTACCATTGTTGAATAGTTTTAGGTATGTTAAAAATGATACTCCTTATTTATAATGAAGAACCCCCCCATCATTTATTCACATGTCAAAAATATTTTGGTTCATAAAATAACATAAAAATACCTTCCTTAATTACATTAACTTCATATATTACATGGATTTACAATAAAACTATAATAGGAAGGATTTTTTTGGTAAATCTAAAAAGGTTATCTAATGAAGTGTTTTTTTATTAAATGATCATTTTTGTTTTATTTATTATTCCAACTCCTTAAAACCTCCTTAAATGATGATGAAATAATAATAAAAATTATTTTATATATAATAATAATTTATTATTTTATGTAATAACATATATTCAACACTTTTTCCATTAAATGGGAATCTAAACCATCGATCTTATGTATGTAAGAGTGCCACCTCACAAACTAAGGTAATTTATCAACATCACTGCCTCTCACAGAAATATAAAATATTAGATTTAATATATATATATATATATATGTTATTATTTATGAAATAATTATTATTTTTTAATTACAATATCACATCTAACTTCATAACTTCCAATATCTTGGAAAAAAATAACGTCACACATGTGTACATGTACCCTACCACTTCCATGAAGATTAGTGACACATTTTTTATTTTATCTTTAGAAGAATGGAAATAAGTATAGATTTAATGAATATATATGATATATACGATATAAATAATATTTTTTAATTATGAATTAGTATTTACCATTCTTTTTTATATCTTTTTAAAAATGAAAATAAGATTCACGCGTACGTATGTCATGTTGTCTCCATTAACGGTGTAATTGATTTTTATGTATATTTAATGGATTTATATAAAAATTAATGTAATATATATATATATATGATATTTTTATGATTATTAGAAATATATGTATGATCATAGCATTATCATTTCAGAGGTACTGAAAACTACCAAAGAAAAAAATTCATGAAAAACAACAAATATATCATCCAGAGCAATGTTTTTAATAATCAATTTAAAATAAAAAGGTGATGAAAGGGTTATAATTAATCATATAATGGATTATATATATTATAATAGTTATGCAATATATTTATAATAATAATATATTTATATTATTGTGTTTTGAAATATATATAACTAATGTCGGGCATGAGGTATGATATTTTTGCATCACTTTTATTCCCCTAATACACATGCATTATTCACCACTTATTGATTTTAATTGGTGTATATAATATCCTATAATATATATTATTTTTATCAAAATAATAATTATTTTTATTTAAATATCCTTTTATTGTTCTTTGTTTCATTGGATTTTACTCCAAAAATTTCCAATGTACTAATGATTTTATATTAAAATCTCTTTATTTATCGAGATTGTTTATGATTATGTTTTATATTGATGATATTTAATTATCCAGCACTTTGGAATCTATTGAATATTATCTCCTATTTTTATTTCTATACATTAAGTGATTTCATTTCATTTTCAACTCATCAAATACTCATGATATGGAACTAATATTTTTTCTAGGAAAACTGACATTATTTCCATCTTTCATTAAAAATCATTTTCCTTCCATATCATTGTTTTCTAAAATTATTTCCTTGATATTGTTTAATATTAATCTATGATTTCATAAATTAATTTTTACCCATTTTTTTTATTAAAATATTATTAAATACTAAACCACTAGTAATTTTCTATACGACATACTTCTGCCTTTTTTATGAAAATGTGAAAAGAAAATTTGTTTTAACATATTTGGAATAAATGGAATTTTTCTCTCATTATGAACTCTCAATAATTTGTTGCTTATATTACAAGTTTTAATATTTATTTTCAATGAAAATTTTCTCCTTAATACATGGTAAAATTTTATATTTTAATTAATTTATTTCATGGTTGAAAAGTTATTTTTTCAATAATTATTCCTTGTGATGTTTTAATGTATTTTTTATCTTAGATGAAAACCATTTCTGTTATAAAATAGTTATTGGTTATATGATTCAATGATACTATCGGTATTTGATGTGTAAATTAATTTTGATGATGAAATTATTTTTATTAAACCCATTAATTTTTAATGGGTTATGTTATATTGAACTGAAGAAATTATTATAAAACCTATTTCTTTTGCATTAGTAATTCCATTATAAAACTTTTATGAAACTCGTTTCAGTTTTACAGGTTTGAATATGATGATTTTTTTGATATTTTGGAACACATTTTTATTATTTTGATTATGTTTTGGGTTAATATTGGATTTTATATCCCTCTAATTCATTGTTTAATGATGGATATGCCACGATAAAATCATGAATGAAATGGGGAGTGAACCTATTTCAGTGAGGGACTTTTTCCACTGTGATAGTCTTGGTAGTGAACCATTACTACTATGATAGTCTTAAAAGTGAACTCAATATTCAATAATTATCTTGGTAGTAATCCTCATTTCTATGAAATGATTTCATATTTTTATTTATATTCAAAAAAGACATGTAGTATTCCTATGTTATACTCTGATGTCACATGATCCTTTATTACATAATGATTAATATCATATGAACTATAATTACTTATTAATTAAATCATGATTATGATATATCATATACATGGTATGGTTTCAAATTTTATGCTCATATTATCATGACCTTATGGTAATTTTTTGATTAAGTGATAACTGATATCTCTCTTTTTTACCATGATAGTGTATCAGAAATCTCCCTTTATTATGTTTCCTTTTCCCAGGTTATAATGAATGATATTATGAATCATATATATAAGAAGGGTTATTTTAATGAATAACATTGTGGGAGATAATGTACATCAGTAATTAACCATTTGTTTATGTATATAGGTTTCCAAGTATACAAGGATTAAATTATAATTTCATCCATAATTGTGTTATGTAATGAATATTTATATAATAAGATGGGATATCTTTGTATGGAAATGATGGGTTTCTATAATCACATCACCTCACACCAATAACATTAATATTAATATTTAATGATCATTATGAACATAAAACTCCCTCTATACTCCTTCCATTTAGGACTCCGAACATATGATTCGTCATTATTCATTAACACAATGAACATTGACTTGTAGCTATAATAGATCATGCATGTAATGCTACTTGGAAGTGAGACACGGGATTAGCGGGTAACAAGACATCAATCCCCACCATTGTGGTCTTGTGAAAAACACCATAAAAACATTTGGATCTCATCACATGATGCTTGAAATTAAATTGGTTCAAATATTAATCACATGGAACATGATATATATATATATATATATATACATCCAATGCCAACCCCAACATGTAGGTTGTTAATGGAGTTCCAACCAACGAACATCATCACCAACAAATCAAACAACATCTGCAAATTTTACCACCACATGTATTGAAAATAACTACAAATTAACCAATAAGAAAAAATATTCCTTTCATTTCAAGTTATGAAAATTTCTAGATTTCATATTACCATCCCTTTTATCTCAGTTTTTTTAACATTAATTTAAAACCAAACATTCTCTTTCAAAAAATGTGTTCATTAATCACTTCATCCCATTATCCAAAATATCACACACCATTTTAGATTATTTGATATACCATTATTCCATAAATACCTGGAAATTATCACAATTCCACTTAAAAAACAAAAAAACCCACATTTTTGAATCCAACAATCCCAATATAATAACTATTTCACAACCACATCGACCTCTTCATATTAACACCACATACCATGCCCAAATACCATTATTTTCATCCCCATACATCAAAAACACACATCACTACCACACAAAATAGTCATAAATCACCACCAAAAAAACAAAACCACACATCACAAGACATATACATCATTTACATATCACTGTTCGAATTTTGAAAGGTTCTTTTAACCACATTTACTTTTTTATTTCAAGTTAATTATCAAAAAATCGATAATATTATTTTGAAACCTTATTTTTCTACATTTAAGTGTTTATAAATTTATTCAATGATATATAAAATAATTAAAAAATAAGGAATTCAACAACCACAAACCAAAATTCAAAAAACCCCCTAAATAACCATGTTTTTCAAAAAGTCAATAAGCCTCTAAAATCACGTTATTGACCATATAAATTGATATTAAAGATCAGTTTTATTCTCCTTCACATTAAATTTTTATTAATCCAATTCATTAAATTTTTTATTCCATTTCATACCATATTCCTAGAAGATAAAAAATCATAACCGCTCCCGCAGGATACAACAATATTAGAAATGAAGGTCCCGTACCTTAAATGATGCATTCAGATTTTTCCCAAAAGGTTTGATCAATAAGAATTCCGCCAATTAGAACTAGAATGAAGGATAAAACATGTTATATCCTAGAACACATAAACCATATCATTCCCCCACCAAAAAACACTAAAAATCATTGGCTCATATAGAAAAACACCTCCCCATATAAGGAATAGGGATAAAATCTGATAAATAAAATAAGAATACTCACCTAGAACCACAAAAAATGAATCTCCCAATGTTGGGGTTTAAATCCAATGACAGGGTTCTGAAATATATCCTTAGGAAGCACCTGGGTTTCTAATGAATTGTTAGAAAGGGATAAATAAGGAATAGTTTTTTACGGGAATTGGGTTTTTTACCTGCAATGTATAACATAATATACACTCTAACCTACAACACCAAACCATGTAATTGCTTAAAAATTGTAAGAACAATATGAAAATTGAAGGACCACCCCCACAACATTCTTGGTCAAAGAAACAATAAAAAAATTTCTACATTCATTTTACAGCTTCGATATAACATGGAAGGGACTACCACAATTCAAAATACACCACACTATAGAACCCATCCACCATGAAAATCTATGTCACAACCTCTTATTAAATCAAAAGATTCCCTAAAAATGGATGAAACACCAAATCAGTCCCCAAGACTCTAGGACATAACTATCAACCATGTGCCCCAACCACATGGGTAAGTCTTCTGTCTCCACAATGTAACTTCTTTCTATGCTTTAACTATGCCAATTTTGGAAATAGCACCAAAATCATCATTTAAACCACACTATTCCAAATGATTCCTCTCTATACTACAATATATATCTTTATAGTGAATCCCTATTCTCACCACTACGGAACCACCCTCACATATATTTTCAAGATCTAATTACCTTTTCCCATCCATCTACCTTTGAAAATTTCCAGAACCACTCAACCACTAGAGTTACTATAACATATTGATTCAGAAGGTCTGAACTATTACACCCTTAATGGGAATTATTGTAATAAACAATTTTTTTTTAATATAATGATTGATGAATATGTATATGTGAGACCCATGAGTGGGTAGTTTTTAAGTGAGTTTCCACATGATAATGACACAATAATAATTATGTTTCATCTGAGATATGAAATATGTGAGATATGACCTATGAGTTTTGATAGAGTGCTTATAATTTCTAGAGATGAATTTTTTTAGTAATATGACTGATATGGTTGACTAAAAATGTGCTATACTAGGATAGAAATAATTTTTGGTTAACCCAATCCTATGAGTGCACTTAATATTTGAAGCATGGGTAGATGCTTCGTGTTATATAATTTGTCCATGTGAAGTACTATCAGGTTTGGGAAACATGCATAATGATGCCTTAGATATTGTTGATACAAAAGGAATGGGAAGGTTTATTTCCTTCCTATTAGTGCATTGTAAGTCATTTTTTTGGGTTTAGGTTTAGAGAATCACTATAATTTTTTATAAGGAATGAATCTTGAGTGAAAATGAATTGTACATAGATATTTATTTTGGAGGCAAGGATTAGTTGGATAACCGATCAAATAAATTTTGGATAAATTCATTAGTGGAGAAGCTGTAGGCTATCGATGTCAATTTGAGATTTTGGGGACTACACCCGTTGGTGGTTGACTACATCATTTTCACTTAACAAGAAATGTATTTGGAGTTTTTAGAATAGATAACATGGGTGCTCTAGTTTTTAGGTTACTAACATGAATGATATCATGAAAAATGGTTTAGGTTCATGAACCTAGGTTTTATGAAATGTGACTCTTGGTAGTATGATTCATGTTGTGCATCTGGTGGGTAAATCAGTGAATTCCCATTATGTTTGGAAGATATTGTGGTGGTACACACAAGTTACATGATCATCTATTTAAACTAGGAATCAATTATAATTCACATTCTATATGATGATGGATGGATTTGATAAGATCCATATAGGATTGGGAGTCTGAGGTTTGATGAAATGAGAAATTCTGAGTTTAGTGACGACAATTTGGAATATGGATCATGTGTGTTGGCATGATTGATCGCAGAGTTGATTAATGTACGGTTATTCATAGGGTAAAATTATCATCTCTCAAGAGGACTAAGAAGCCTATAATATTGGAAAATATTAGGGTCACACATGAGGAGTGGTATTAGGTGATACATATAGTTGGGATTACATCATTGGTTGTGTGAGGTAATAATTAATATTATGGATGAATTACAATGGATTCCATGGATAATATTCCGGTTATCCGGGAATGTGTGGTGAGAGATACTTCAGAATATCTCCTAGTTAGTTATATGAATTCAACATATATTCCCTATATGTGGTAATGTACATAAAATTACCAGTGGAGGAATGAAACTCATGTTGGAAGGGTATTTTTCATGGTATGTCTATTCATCAAATTTTTTTAGTGGAATTGATATCTGGTGAGTGTAAGAATCTGATTTTATCTGTTCCTAAGTTAAATACATAATTTTACATTCATATGGGATTTTTAATGCATTTTGTTTATTAGAATTAGACTCAAATATGTTTCTTTTATAATCTGAATCTGATTCATGAGATAAATCACAACACATCACGTGGTTTGGGAGGTTAACTGAACTTCATAACATGGGTTAAAGGGTAAATCAAATTTTCCTCATTTTTTGGGTATGAAGTAGTGATTCATGAAATGTTTTACGGGGTGAAACATTTTCATTACATGCATTAGTTGTGAAACCATTTCAAGAATTTTTTTAGGGGATGAAACAATTCCATCACGTGATTTAGGGGGTTAATTATGTGGTTATGTGTAGTGACACTCTCTATTGACATATAAAATCCCTGAAAGGAAATTATTATTGGTGATGAGATTTGGGTATGTTTTATTTGTTATGCTGGGGGTATTTTCATGTTCATCCAGGATATTTTATGGATAGTTCGACATCTGTGGGGCATGTTCATGGGTAGTGAAGGCTCATCTAATTCATTTCAGAATTATATATGATACATTATTCCGGCATCTTACTATTTCATTCATAGAGGTTTTTATGTAAGGTTGTAAATCTATACTGAGTGAATCATTATACTTCTAGATGATACATTTTATTATGTTGTTATGATGGGATAATGAACCATGGAATGATATCCACTTTTCTGTTATATGAATTATAGTGGGGTGAAGTAAAATAATGATGTTGATTTTTTTATTCCACCATGTTTTCTTATGGTATATGCGCATAGTTAAGGGTTATCTATAGGTTTTAAGAATGGTATTGAGTGGTGGATCTGATTTTGATGGATAATTTTCCTCACATTAAGAATTGCACACTAATATCTCATTCAGATCTTGGGGATACAATGTAATGGTATTATTAAGTTTTGGAGACATGGGTAAGTTATAATGCTAGTTGAATGGTTTATGAGACTTCTCAGTGACAAACAGTTCAATACTGGTGATATTGTAATACCCTATGATTGAATAGGATATGAAATTGAAGAGGAGTTTAAATTTTTGAGATAATTCATAGTTATCAATGATAATTGGGAATCACAATAGAGTTTAGAGAATTATAATTTCCTAAAAAATATTTTTTTTGTGTGGGGTTCATGGATTGAGTGTGGAAACATTAGTATTGGATGGCGCCTGAGGAATCATGGATGATTGGGCTATGAAAAAATTGAAACATTAGATCATCCACTCTGTGCCCAAATTGGTATCAACATCAATGTTTCGGGATATGGTCACTAAACCTCCTAAGGTTATTAATGTAATCGAACATTTTTTCATTCCATGAATGTTGTTTTGGGGGATTAAATGGAAAATGATGGATCTTCCCCATTTTTTGGGTAGGCGGAGAGTGCATGGAATGGGAGGATGAACACTAATGCAATCGTCATCAACCCCATTATGTGGGAGGGATTGTTTTTGGAATTTTGTGGTTAAACTTAGTAATACACTCTCACCATTATTGTTTGTATTTTTTGTTCCTTAGTTTGGGTGGTTTTGGTTTATGGATATTGGTGATTCCCACTAATGTATGCTGTAAATCATCTCAATATATATGTATTATGCTCGAAATGTGTAGAGAAGAAATTAAGGCATTATCTATATTTAATTGCACATAGTATGGTGAAGGATCACAACCATTTTTATTTTCTCTATGGCCTTGGCCCTATATAAAATTATCCAATCATTGAATTCTCATTCTAATTATGGATTTTGTGTTTTGTTGGACTAAGGATGTGTTAGGTGTATACCACACCCTATCACTCATGGATTTAGTGTGATATGTTTGACTAGAGAGTTTCATATATTAATAAATATTTAAATTAAATGTATTAACTTATAATAATTATTTATAATTAATTTTCTAAATGTGTTTGTATTAGATAGGGTCTTGTAGTGAGATTTGGTGACCGTTTTGGCTACTATGAACCCATTGAAATATTTTCGGGCTGTACTTAGTAAGGGATTTGATTCTGATTAAGTTATGTGGGTTTTTATACATTATCGATGGTAATTGGAATTATTTATATATAATTGGTGTGTAATATGTTTTATGACTACTAATGTTGATAAGCATTTTTAAATAAAATGCTTTAATTATAATGAAATTCCTCGGTAACTGTTGAATGTGTCAGGGCCATGAGGGACCATGGGAATTTTCTTGATTATCTTGGCCACTAATAATTGATTACTTTCTTATCATTATGTATGACATTTAAAGAAGAGACCCAATGGGGGGTTGTTTATTGAAATTTATGAACACAATTTTTTTGCATAAGTAAAAATAGTATTTACTGATTTGTGACTTTTATGGTTTTCAATCTGATAGATGGTGGACCAGCATGGATGACCTCATATTTTTGGATGGGCCTGGGTAGGAGGCTAATATCATCAGTATAAGCTATATTATTAATGTTTTAGGGACATACTATCCAAAGAGTTACTAATATATTATTTTGATGACTACTAATAAAAAATATAACTATTGGTTTAGGCTACATAAAACATGTTGATAATAGTTAGATGAGGACTAGGTAATGTTTTATGTACCCATTGGATAGAGAAAAAGATAACAAGATTTAGGGAGACATGTGTTGGAGCTAAGAGTACCATGGTTTGGGATGCATTGGATTTTATCATTATGGTTGAGATGATATAACATGATTTGGGATGAAATATATTATAACACGTAACACCATGATTTGTGATTCTTAATATTTGATCTTCTAGTACCATGGTTTATGATACCTTGGAATCTATACTTGGATTCAAGAGGATAAAATTTCCCCATGGGTGGAAATAAAAAACCTTAGAGATTTGGTTTACTATGAATTAGATCCTTGGGATAGAGTTGATACATCCTTTGAACGATTTTTGGATATCCTCAAATACACTCCCACAATTGAATATGTAGGATGGGGTGGATCTGGGTTCTATGGTAGAAACCAAGTATCAAAAGTGGTATGTCATTTATTCTTATTCTATTTAAATATATGTTGATAATATCATATGTTTACTCCTACATTTATTGGTTATGGACAAGGCTATATTGGTGGTTCCATACTGAGTTTTACTCACACCCTACTCTAACGGCCAAAAAACATGGGTTCATGAATATACACCCTTCATCACATGTTTATGATGGAAAGAAACCCAACATAGCATGACCATGTTGTAATGTAATGAACCAAATGATTATAAATTAAATTCCAGTATGAAATAATATATTTTTCAACATTTATCGTAGCTATAGATAACACATACAGTACATTTTATATTTTAATTATGATATTTAAAAAATATATCCATACTTTTTCTGTCAAGATTCAGTGACCATTAATCATTATTAATGTTGATAATTTAGACATTAAATAGTGAATATTAATATTATAATTTATTAATGGTGATAATAATATCTCATTGAAAAAAAGGAAGAAGTTATTGCATCTCCCAGTAGGATCATAACATTTAAAGCCTAATTATCAGAGAATCTGAGGGAGATGGAATCACTAGAAATTTACCTTAACCATTACCAATATGACATTTATTAATTGAACCGTGGTATAAATTGATGATGGGATAAGTTCAGGTTTATAGATAACACCTTCCAAACCATGTTCTCCTATCCTTGCAATGAATTTACTACCATTAAACACCTTACCCTTAGTGTGTACTCTGGTATAATAACGGTTTATGTGTCCAAAACATAGCAATATGGATTTATAAATATTATTTTTAATAAATTATTAATTATATTGATAACTATTAATTATTAATCTATATATTCTTATGTAAGGATTTTGATAAAAATTAAATTTCAATATTATGATATCAAACTTTTTTGTGAAATATATAGTTTCATTTAATACATGGTTTTTAAAAAGTTATATATTTTTTGAATTAAATATAATTTATATGTAATATTATTATTAAATAATTATAATAAATATAATATGATAATATAATTTAATGATTTATATTGTAATTTTTATAAGGTCCAATGTGGGTTTACTGTCATAAATACCAGTATTTTGTAGCAAATAATGTTTTTTATTCAAAAAGGTAAATTATCATATTAATATAATTAATTTTTTAAATTTATATTTTTTTTAAATTAATCATATTGAAATTAGAAAATGGTTATGCTTTCATAATTTTTAGAGAGATTCAAATTTTTGGGTAAAAAATAAATAGACTATAAATATACAGTATGTATTTCGACATCATTATATCCAAAAAGTAGGGTAATAAATAATATAAAAGGTGTTCATGACCAAAAAAATGGAGTTCCATTCAAAATATTATATTTTTTATGTTATCTTATTAATTTTAAAAATTTATAATGAATCCTCAAAAACCTATATATAATTTTAATGTTTTAAAACAATTATTTATGAACATGAATCACTTCAACATCTCAAATGGAACGACAATAAGAATTTAGGTAATTATACTATTAAAATATTGAAATCAACTCCTTTGTATAGAAACCTTAATAAAAACCCTGATATGGCTTGCAGTTTTGAATGTATTATCACTTAATATACTTTTTTCATTACCCATAAAAATCTCTCATTTTTTATTATAAAAAACCACTTTTTGGATGAGGGGGAACCTAGAAAAAAAATCAAATTCACACAAAACCCACATGAAACCTATTACACAACCATACCTGATCCCAAAACAACATTCAAATTTCAATTTTTGAATTCAATGATTATGAATCACAAAACAAACAAGTGAATCGTTCCGCACGTGAAACCCACCAACAAGAACACCACCAATATCACAAAACAGACCAATGCATCATCACATCACACTATCACATCCATCATGTCATCTCATCATCATAATTTGTTGTTTGGGGAAATCCATATAAATAACCCATTCTCATTAATAATGGGATTAAATTTGATGAGAGGTATTATTACGTCATATGATCTTTATGGCACAAAAATGCATGTATATAATAATAATGTGATGGAAGGGACAAGAATAATATAGCCCTTTAATTTATTGTTTAATTTTATATCACATGAGATACCATGTATGGTGCATCGGTGGTTATCATAATCACACTATGTAATAATGCTTAAATGGTCATCGTTGACTTTGGCTTAGGATATTATGTTTTAGGTTTTTAGCACATTATTACAATACCTTGATACTGTCATATTATATCATGATTTGATGTTAATGATTTTGACTCTCAACCAAATATAACACCATGTTATGCCTCTTGAATCTTGTGTACTACATTACATTATTCAATGATTTTATTATTCCCTTAATGGGATTTATAGATCACCCATTTTTTACATACATCCCCAGAATATGTCTTATAGTATTAGGAGATCAAAAAATATAAGTCAATGTTATGGAGGTTTTAAATTAATTCATTGAAACCATATTACATGTTATTATGATATGTATAAAATTACCTAATGACACCACACCCCTTGTTTTCTTGTTCTTTCGTTATGTGCATCTTAATGTGATAAATCATAATCCAATGTGTATAAAAGATATGGTTTGACAATGTCAGTATATGGGTGAGGTCTAGTTATTTTTGGGATTAATATTAGAAAACCTTAATGAAAACCATAGTGATTAAAATAAAGATTAGAAACCATCACCAAAATTTGGTAAAGTATAGAGTTAGAGGTTTCTATGATAAAAATCACTTCTTAGATACTAAAATTGCATGTGGAATTGGTAGAGATGATGCTAGTGGTAATAACCCCTAATGGTATCATTGGGAATTAACTTCACCATCACATAGTTCATGAAAAAGAGGCCTTGATGGAGACCTATTTTGACACTCCCATAGGATATGATTTAGTAAATTAATAATCTATTTACATTCCACTATAAAGGGAAAAAATGAATATGAAATTTAATATTATTAAATAGACCGTGGATAAATTATAATGAAACCAAGAAATTCATCGGTTATAGAACATGTATCACCATTGATTGCTTCTCTCTATATTCAATGTTTCCCTTTATATGATTAATATTTTTAAAATTATCATCCCTAAGTATAATTTTGGTGAAGTAAACTATTATAAACATAACAAATAGTGAAAGGAAAACTTATCATCTATTCATAATATTCAAATGAGCTAGGTAAATATGGGTTTATGTATTATTTCATATCATGAATGATTAATAGAACTATTCAAATGCCACATAAAACCATTAAAGTCATGTTATCAGAGATAATGGAAAATGAATAAATAATTTTATCCCATGAATATAAATTCTCCACAATAAAAAATTATATGATAAATATCCCAACGAACCTCGTGATACAGCCTTTATTAGAATTTGATGCTATTCGGGGAATGGATTGGCTATCCTAGTATTTATCCAATTTAAATTTACATGATAACGAAACCAACCATTGTATAATGAATATCTCTTTGATTGTGTACATGATTAAGGATGTGTATAGGTCCTTTTTTGGAATCAATATCACAAGAATGTATATTATTACATTGTGAGAATGCATATCTAGCTCAAATGATTGAGGTTTGTGAAAAGATTAACCATGATAACATACCCATTATAAAAAATATTTTGATGTATTATTGGAAAAAATCTGGGGCCTTACCCTTTTCCAAGAGGTTATGTTACCAACTGAACTTATACACAGGGATCTTACAAATTTTAGAACTTTATACAGAATTGGAAGTGTCATCCTTAAATAGACAGAGAAAAAATTATATATGAATTTATATATATGGTTTATACACAACTGATCATCCATATAGGGGGATAAAATCCTATTAATCAATAAAAATGATGATTCAGTGATACTCTTCATTAATTTTATTTATTTTAATAAAATCATGATAAATAAAATGTTTCCACTCGTAACACCTCAAGATTCTGTGAATTATTATTTATAATTTTGAAAATAATTTATACTTTTTAATAATTTTTTATTTTATGAAACAGTGAAGATAATTTATTTTATTAATTCAATATGATTTTCTTGCATTATAAACCACACAATGTTAATCGTTCTTTAAATGCGATATAATATTTGTCTTGCATTACATGCAATACCGACTTGGTTAACAATGCATGCAACACTGAGTTTCTACGAAACATTATTTTTATATAGTTATTTAAATGAGATAATTATAACCTAAACATCGATCATATTTATATAAATTTTAATAAATACTTTTCAAATAATTTTTATAATTTAAATTTATATTAATGATTCATATTGGTAATGAAAGATATGATTTTTGGTAAAGTCCTTTTATGTTGAAAATATTATTTTCGTGAATGAGATACATTTAAAAATAATAATAATTTTAGAAGAATTTAGAAAATTAAATGTTTCAAATTTAAATAATTTATGAATTCCAAATATAAAAATTATCTTTGGGAGAATTTTAGGGATTTTTCTGAATTGTTTATATTTTTTATGAAAAGTAAAAAATAATGCACTGTTATTAAAAATAAAATTTTCAAGCAAATAATTTTTTTACATTAAATTAATTATAAATTCATATAGATTAATAATATATATTAATCCAATGTAGGTCATTGAAATCATTTTTATAACAGAATTG